>CM073494.1:33760000-34437500 GCA_037074585.1 Biancaea sappan | reverse complement strand
AATGAGTTTAAATCTTTAATTAAGTACTTATAATGCGATTGTATAACAATGCAAGTGAGAAAGAAGTTATCTTAAAAAAAATAAAATTATTAATTTTAAACCCTTTGAAATTTAGATGATATACTCATAATGCGATTGTATAACGATGCAAGTGAGGGAAAATTTCTCTTAAAAATAAATTTGTTAAATTTAAATCATTTGAAAATTAGATAAAGTACTCATAACGTGATTGTATAACAATACTTAGGAGGAAAAGTCTCCCAAAAGATTGCTTTTTTTTTTTAAATCCCAAGAATTCAAATATATTCCTTTACAAGAAAATATCTTCTAAATTACGAACTACGTGGACTTTGGTCCCAACAGCTAGGTACGTAGGCCCTAGACACTTCCTAGGAAAGTCCGTCTTTGTATATATTTATTTGTTCTTTCTTTTTCTTCTTTTATATATTCTGTCATTTCTCTCTTTGGTGATTTATAAAGGTAATTTTAATATGACTGTTAATAATTGTATACTTTCTAAATCAAACGTATAGGGTGCCTAACACTTTCCCTATGCGGTTCAACTTCCGAATTCAGTTTCTCTTTAAACGCAGACTGTCAAATTTTAAGGTTTTTCCAAAGTTTTTTCTTAATAAATAAAATTTTGGTAGCGGTTCCAAATAAAATTGGTTTTCAATTTCGAAAGCTGATTTTATACTTAGATTTTTTTTCTAGAAACGCCGACTGGTCACATCTTGTGTGTGACAGTTTGGCAACTCCACTAGGAAAAATCGAGAGTTGATATTGATTTATTAAGTGTGCAACTAAATTTGATAGTCACCTTAATTACCCTTATATTTGATTTTTATTTTTTTATTTTTTATTTTAATTTTATTTTATCTTGTATATATTTACTTGTACATTTTTTTATTTTTTTTATTCACTTAATTTATTTATTCTAATTACGATTTTTTTTATTTTATTTATTTTAATTATGCTTATATTTTATTTTATTTTATTTTTGTCTTATATATATTTCATTCCCCTCACACATTATGTATTAACACGTTCTTTTCACACACTGGCTCCATACCCGGGTTGAGCGCAACCACAGGATAGAAGGAAGTCTAGTGATGTCGCAGAGGGTCTATCCCTTGTTGGGATCACGAAAGCTTCTGCTCAGACTGTACCTCTTTTTTCAGTGTGCAATTCACAAAGAGTGTAACTCTTGTGTTCTCAATATTGCTAATTGGAGATCCCCATGAGTTTCGGCTATGGGGGCAATTTGAGAACTTTATATCCCTAGGCTTGTAGATCCACCCTGAAACTTGTACACTATTAATTAGCCTAGAAGACTGATGCATAGGAATCCTTAAGTAAGACATATAGGAAGCACCCTTTGTCATTTCTCAATTTTGTATATCATTATCTTTTATTTTTTAACTTCTACTTTTATTTCAACTATTTCTATTTTCTCTTCCAATAAAATAATTTTTAAAAAACAATGGTCTTTCCCCATTTTCTAATTCTGTTCAATAATTTTTCACTCTTTTTCCTCATTTTTTTGAATAATATGTAATATATTTTCTTTTTCTTTTTAATAAAATAGTTCTATTTCCTCCATTGCTTTCATTTAATTGTTGAAACACAATTAAAAATGAATTCTTTTTTTTTTCGACAACTATTTTTCTCGAAAACTCATGAAAGCTCACAAAAAGCGCAAGAGTCACATTATGTAGTGTAATACCCCAATAATTTTATGAATATTTAAAATCTATTTTGAAGTTTATTAAAAATTTAATTACGTGAAAAATGTGTTTTTTGAATTAGTGAAGAAAATCTGGGAATAGAAATTTTAATTTTTAATTTAGGAAATTTTTACAAATTCTCAAGGACTTAAATGAACAAATTTTAAAGTTAGAGTGGCTATGAGCAATTTTTCCAAGAAAATAGTGGGGCCCACACGTATACATTTCTCTCTTATTCTTTTCTTTCTCTCATTCTCCCGTAGCTTCCTCACTCACTCTCGGTTATGCATCCCAAGGGAATTTCTTCATCAACCATTCATGCAATTTTTGCTTGGGGAAGGAAGCCATGAAAGTTAGGAGGATTGGTAAGTTGATATTCTTCTTCTTCTTCCTCTTATTACAAGACCAAATCCTTGGTTATCAATTTGGAAAATTTTTGTAGAATATTTCAATAGATGACTTTAAGTATGGGTGTTAATCTAAAACATTCTTGGGTGGTTTATGATGTTATTGGAACAAGAAATTTGGAGAAAATTAGGAAAAAATTCATAGAATTTAGAAATTGAAAAAAATTAGGGTTCTTGATGAAAATTTGAGATTTGAGCTTGGATTGTTGCTAAAAATTTGGGATTTTGGTGTTAAAACACTCCTTAGACATTAAGGATGAAAACCCATGGAAGAAATCAAAAGAAATGTTGTTTTAGATGTGATTTTTGAATTTTTGGATGAAGAACACAAAGAACGTCACTGTTCATTCTGAAAATTTTCCAGAAAATTTTCAGAAAATACTGTTCACCGAGAAAATTTTTCTAGATTTTCTCGTTACTGTAGCATTGACTCGGTCAACGTTACTGTAGCATTGACTTGGTTAACGTTGCTGTAGCATTGACTCAGTCAACGTTACTGTAGCATTGACTTAGTCAACGACACTGTAGCTGCATTGACTGTTACTGTAGCATCAGTTTTAAAATGTTCATATCTCTTTCATCCGGAGTCCGTTTGAGTGAAATTTATATCGTTGAAAAACTTTTTGAGTATAGTTTCCAATGGTATAAGTTTCATCTGGATATTCATTACCAGTTAGGAGTTATGATTTGAGAAGTGAGTGAAGGTCAGGAATAGTGATAGGAAATTTTTTTATTTCGTAACCCTGATGGTTTTTATCTGGTTACAATAGGAATGGTCAAGGCGCAAGGTGGGAGTGCCGAGAGTATGAAATCCAGGTGAGTGGGTTAATACTTGCTATGATTAAATATCTTTGTTATTGACTTTTTGCATCATAGTGAAAATATGTTGTATATTCAAGTTTAAAGAGGATGATGTGGGACGATAAGACATAAATAATTGTGGAACTTGCCTGGTGATGTATATAGTTATATTTTCTTATTTTCTCATGAATGGAGATTATATGATGGATTGTGAATGACATGTGAACTGAGTTGAAATGTGTCATACTCTGATTGTTGAGTTCATTCATATGCGGATAGTTGAAGTATGTTATTGTTGAATAATTGTTCTATATTACGGGTTATGTTGTATACATGTTATGTTGCTGGAACCATATTGATTATGTTGTGACTTGAATTGTAAATGACTGAGTTGTGTATGTGACTCATGATTATGATTGAGAATGCTTTTATATGTGATTGTGATTGTGTTTGACTAGAAAGGAAAGGCATGGCGGTGCACCCCATGGAGAAATCTACGTAAAGCTATAAGGGTGGAGAATATAAATGGAGCGATAAGGGTGGATGAGGTGGGGGCCGCAGGCAACGATCCAGAGGTACCCTGGACAACCCAGTTAGTACGGGAAATGTGTGAAATTGATTTCACTGTTTGCTGTTGTGAATTATTTGAATTATGTTGAAATGTATTTGATTTGCTTGGATATTGTTGTGAATTATTATGAATTATATTATATTATGTTATAATTGATTACGTATGATTGCTGCATGTTATCATTATGATGCATGATATTTTTTTGTCATAGTGTTGTGTTGTCCGCTCACTGGCACTTGGTTTGCTCATACCCCTCTTATTAACATTTTTTTCAGAGTTGATAGCTAAAGGTAAATATCTGTACAAGGAATTATGGATCATTAGCCCATAATTACCTTTTCATTTGTTCAAGATAAAGGTATAATATTTAGGTCTTATTCTATGTTGTATAAATCTAGAAATCTCTGTAATCGGATAGGTTCATTCAGTGATGTAATGTGAATGACTGTAGTGTGTATAGAGAACTCGGTTTAGCTGTATTTTCTTATCTTTTGTAAAAAAAAAGAATATTTCTCTTATTTTAAATTCTTAAATTATGTAATTTAAATTAGTTGTATTTAAAAGAATGGTATGATGTTTAAGAGAAAGATAGGCTTACGGAGGTGAAATGAAATTCACTTTCCGTGCCGGTCACGTGCTTAGATTTTGGGACGTGACAAAGTTGGTATCAGAGCTTTGGGATTAGGTCTCTTACCAATTACAGAGTAAGGTAACCTTAGTGGGATCTCCTCTATCGTGGTGAACCCGGGCACAACTATAGAGAGACAGCTCCACTGAAGGTCCTGTAGGATGTTTTCATTTCCTTTCCCTCCTAGACTTGTCTTTTTTTAGGAATTATGTTTTTAGTTTTAGATTTAGAAAGATGTGGATACACTTTTGAACTTGATAAAGGAAAGGTTATTATTTGTTTTGATTCTATTGCTGTTGGATCAAATTTTATGTATGGGGCTTTATATGTTGAATTCATGATTGATTTTGTGTGATTGATTTCCTTTATCTTTCTTAATTTTATTATTACTATTTTTTTAGTACCATCCCATAAAAGAAACCACTAGCATTAAAAGCGGAAGGATTACATTGCTAAAAAACAAAATTACTCATGCATGAGTAATCTAAAGGCGAGGTGGTCTCGGATTAGGAGGGTTATATTGTATCATCACCCCTCGACCATTCCTTGGAGCAAGAGATAGAGCAATGTCGCGGAGGGTAGTGTAAATTCTATTTATACAATCAACACTTCTTTGTTGTTGATTGCAAAAGCATTGGGTGGATCAATAAAAGAACCTATCTATTCTCAAAGTCATTACCGTATTATTGCGTTTAGTTAACTTCTCTAGATCCTCTATCATCTTTCTCAGATCCTTCACCTGCTGCTCTAGACAGGCGATTTTGTCCTCTGAGGTATTGCCTGTGCTAGTCTCTTCAACTTCCTCATTCTTCTTCATTTTCTTCTCATTCTACTTCTCTTGAGACCCCTCAAAAGGTCTTTTGCCCTTGTCCTTGCCTAGACTCAAGTTTAAGTTGAGCTATTCTTTCTTGGCCTCCACTGTGAGATCAATGTACTTCCTTGTGGCCATGATTTAGAAAATTTAGAAAATTATATAGGAGTATGAGAAGAGAGGAATGCTGAGAAGTTGTAGGCTTAGAGATGATTACTCTTTGTAGTGTGGTAACTAAGAACGCTGACAGCTTTTATAGAGAAAAATTAGAACTTAGAGACAAAGAAGATATCTCTTCGTCGCATCCTACACGCTTAACCTATGGATTTCTGCAAGCTGGAAGCTAGAAGTCTAGGGTAGGCATGCACACCAACAGCGCGTCGCATTAATGCCAAAATCACGAAAGTCAATATTCGGTGGATTTGCGGCCGATTTATACTTGGTTTTTCCATTTCTCTTATTGATATTTTCTGAAATTCAAAAAAGTTGACAATGTAGCTATTAAAGATTGCCTTGGATGCTTTTATGATGAACTAAAATGTATTTCCTTGCTTTGTTGTGTTATTCTTGAAAGCCTTCAGTTGAGTATAATATACAAGATTGATTGAATCATACTGTGATTATATGTATCTAAAAACATATGATATGTATGCTATTCATGCATAGTGAGTGAAGGCTATTTGTTATGGTCAGGAATAATATGTAATGATTCCACATATATTCAGAGAATGAGAAGTCAAAAATTTAAAAGGACTTGTATAGATAAAAATATATAGATAATGATGTATCTCTATGTTTATACATACATACATATATGCTCGTAGAGGTAAGTGAAAGGTAAAAATTTTTCTCACTTTATGGTAACGCTTGATATGTGTAAATGTGAGAAGTTTTTATTTTAATATGTATTTTTGAAAATGTGTAAGCCTAGGGCAAAGCCACGGATTACAAACCAAGATAAGGCTAGTATGAAGTTTCCCGTTCATAGAGTAATATCTCGATCTAGGATTATTGGATAAGACAAATACAGAGTTAGGAAGTCATAGATTGAAGCGGCGATTAGTTAAATAATTTGAGCAAGAGTCAAAAGTTAGCCAAAATTTTTGAAGAAATCTTTTGCATTAGATTATATTTATTATTTTCGGCATGCTTATCATAGAATGTTGACATTGCGACGGATAAGGTCTATAGGCCATCTTTAGAGTATGATGTAAAGGTTTTTGTAGCCCTAAATTTCGTCTATATATAATGGATGCCCCATTACACTGCTCACTACACTAATAGTTCATTACCTATAAGCTTTCTAGCATCAAACTTCTCCTCCGTACAACCTTTATAGCTCAGAAAAATATGGCCGGCAATAAATCTTTCAATTTAACTGTGAGGCTGGCAAGGTAGAGCTGGATCTAAATCTTAGCCTGGAGAATTATAAGAATAAGAGATCCATGGAAGAGTCACCAAATGCTAAAAAAAGAAAAAGGGATGTAGTAGAGCTAGAGGATGTTAGCACAGCAACATCTTCTAATAATGAGCTTGCGCTTATGAGACAAAAGATGGAGGACTTGGATAGGTTGATAAACCGCCACTTTGAGGACCATGAGAGATTTATTGTCACGACCCGTTTTCTGGGCACATGACCGGCACAATGATGAATCTTTCATCACTGTAAGCCTTCCGATAAATATATCAAATTTTCTTATCTGAAAATCATAGAGATGATTTGTATGTAATAATAGATTATCAATTTAAAATACATCATTATACTGACATACAAGCCAAATGTCGAACCCCTGACCTAGATGTCCTAGACGATTACAGAGCAACATAATCTACAACAATAGAGGTGCCTACCCGATAGCGGGAGGGTCCAAAGTGATCTACTCTTCTAGCGGATATTCTTCATTGGCAACCTGATCTGAACAAAAAGGTTGTACAAACAATGTGAGCTTTTAAACTCAATGAGGGAATCGGCCTCGCGTTAATAAAATTCAAATACATCACCAGTCATGCAAGCATATCCAAAGGCTCATACTCAACCAATAGACAGAAGATAAAAATTCATCCAATTCAACAAACGTTACTAGTACTCGTCAATGGCAATATATCCCGGAGAGCGCACACAGGCCGGCTCACCAATTATGTATATTTCCGCCATGACGCACAATATCATCCTCTTACATACAAGAAGATAAAAATTCATCCAATTCAACAAACGTTACTAGTACTCGTCAATGGCAATATATCCCGAAGAGCGCACACAGGTCGGCTCACCAATTATGTATATTTTCACCATGACGCACAACCTCATCCTCTTAGCTAGGGCGCCTCACGGATTTATCACCAATCCGGGCTATATCCCTACTGAGGGAATCGTTGTCTCCACACTCATTGGTCAAGACACCTTGTCAACCGGGTTTTCCGCCTTGCCGTGAGAGGGTGTACTGTCCCGCTCAATCACAATCAATAGCATTTCATATCATAATCAGAAGCTCAATATAATATTCATCCATAAAACAGGTATAGTATATAACTATATTATAGATTTATAAACCACAAATCAAGATAACAATTAATCTGTTTTTGAAAACATTCAAACTTCACATCATCATAAGATACTTATTTCATTTTATCCATACTTATGGATTAATTATCTCATTAGATTCGTCATTCTGAATCCAATTTCCCCCTATGAATCTTGGGAGTGTCCTACGACATACTTTTTATCACCAATAATGCTAAAACTCTATTAAAACGGGGTCGTTTCACTCACCTGGATTCCGTACGAATATCGCTTCTCTAAGTCGTTACAGACAAGAGTACACAGATGAATTTCAGTATTCCGCTACAGAGATTTTCATGAAAGATTAGAGAAAACAAGTTATGATTGTTTTCATACAGATACTGTTCATACGTGCATTACTGTTCATACGTACGTTACTGTTCATATATATGGTTACTATTCATACAGTTACTATTCATACGTATGGTTACTATTCATACCAGAAATAGAGAATACAATCTGTAAAAGAGTACACCAGGTAAGTTCCCAGGAAAGAGTGGAGGGTCACACTGGACACAGTTAAAAACCAGGTCTTTCCTTAGCCAGAACTTTCCTAGACATGTATTTTTCACAGTTTACATTCTATTTCGGTAATCAGATAATCAAAATAACATATAAACAGCTAAGGACAGTTTTTCTGATGTGGAAGATCAGCCAAGGCCGCAACCACAGAGCATACTTAAGAAAATAACTTCTAAAATTTGAAAGACATAGAAAGGGCATAGTATCCTTACCTAAGCTGAAAAGGAAAGGCCCAAAATCTCAGAGGCCTAGCATTGAAGTAAGAGAAACTTAAGGAGAGAAGAAGAGAAGTTGAAGGTGTGAGTTTAGAAGTGAAATGGAAGGGCCTATTTATAGCAAAAGTCAAGGGTACTATTTGATACTATGCGCTAATAAAATATTCAATTTACTATTTATGAAAATGACATTTCTAATAATGCAGTTACTGTGCACCTCACGCGTACGATGAAAAATTTTTCTATTATTACTATTGGAAACTTAAAGGGAAAACTATCCTTTCACCTTAAACTTTTAAGTTTCTTTTCAATTCAGTCCTTTCAATTTAGTCCATGAGGGTATTTTTACACATAAAACATCATTTTCTCCTACAAACTTCTTTCTAGTTTTCTCTTATGACCAAACCACATCTAGTACTTGACATTTTGATTGTATAAATGAACAGTACCATATACGTAAATAGTATTATACGGGTGAATAGTACCGTATATTGAAATAGTAACAGTAGTTTGTAAACAAATATTTATATTTTATTTTTCATGGGTATTACATTGATAAATCGTCTCTTTGCAGAACAAGAGAAGCTCTTGAATCGTCATTTTAGGGAATTGGTGAATAGAGTTGATAGACATTCGATGTTTGCAACTCAAAATTTTTGTGACCAACAAGCGAGGTGTATTGACTGTATGAATGGAGTAACTTCTGCACTTCGCCAAATTTCCCAGACGCTTCCTCCAGAAACTCTTTCTAGGCTGCAACGATTAGCTTCCTCCTTAAGGTCTGAAGCACCTTCCTCTTTTAGACCTGGAGCACCTTTTGCATTTCAAAAGCCTCCTCGTCCTTAATTTATTCTTTCTTTTATTTGTACCTAAAGTTGATATTTGATTTAAACTTCACGTATTAAAATTATCTATTTTGTAAATCAAGTTAAGCTTGTTGTCTGTAAGTTATGTACTATAAATAAAATTTAAGTTAGTAGTTGTATCTTCTTATGTTGAAGTGATTCCTTTTACTGAAAGAACTTGAGGAATAAGAAGATGTTGGACTTGCTATATTTCATACTTAATTATGAAAATTCTAAAGCAGAGTATAGTAATATCTTTTTGACTGAGCAGAGTTACTAAAATGATATTTCATTGCACTTCTAAATTATGCAAGAGTGCTAAATAAGTATTTTATGAACCTATACATAGAGAACTATGGATTTGCCCCAATCATTGAAGGGGTATGACTCTATATGAGTCATTGAGTTAAGAGAAATTTCTATATATTTATTTTATAATTATGCGTGAGAAGTATGTTATTTACTTATCATATTTTCTAGGATTATTCTTCTTAGAGATTTATGTAATGATTTCATGTGATTTTGCCTTTTAAATGACGCCTTCGAGTAGGGTTCTTGTATTCATAAAAGTTATGAGCTATATGTGTGGTAACATGTGTTCTGATATTCAGTGTAAACTGGAAAGACCACGTGCCACTTTTGAGACGACACCTATTTGAGGTTCTACATAGAAACATAGTTCGTCTCTGATTAGATAGTTTGAGTTTAGTAAGGTTAAGGAGATGAGACATTTTATGGTACAAGAGGTTGTGGAGAAGATCAAACTGATGAGAAAGAGATTGCTCGCTGTTTAGAAAAGGCAAAAGTCTTATGCAAACTATCGATAATGCTGTCTAGAGTTCACAGTCAATGATATAGTGTTCTTATAAATCTCACCAAGGGTGTGACCAGATTTGGGAAGAAAGAGATATGAAGGATGAGATATGGATGAAGTAACCACACTTATTTCAGTCTTGAGGTGAGTTTTGAATTCGGGAGACCGAATTCTGTTAAGGGGGAAGAATGTAATACCCCAATAATTTTATGAATATTTAAAATCTATTTTGAAGTTTATTGAAAAATTTAATTACGTGAAAAATGTGCTTTTTGAATTAGTGAAGAAAATCTGGGAATAGAAATTTTAATTTTTAATTTAGGAAATTTTTACAAATTCTCAAGGACTTAAATGAACAAATTTTAAAGTTAGAGTGGCTACGAGCAATTTTTCCAAGAAAAGTAGTGGGGCCTACACGTATACACTTCTCTCTTATTCTTTTCTTTCTCTCATTCTCCCGTAGCTTCCTCACTCACTCTCGGTTATGCATCCCAAGGAAATTTCTTCATCAACCATTCATGCAATTTTTGCTTGGGGAAGGAAGCCATGAAAGTTAGGAGGATTGGTAAGTTGATGTTCTTCTTCTTCTTCCTCTTATTACAAGACCAAATCTTTGGTTATCAATTTGAAAAATTTTTGTAGAATATTTCAATGGATGAATTTAAGTATGGGTGTTAATCTAAAACATTCTTGGGTGGTTTATGATGTTACTGGAACAAGAAATTTGGAGAAAATTAGGAAAAAATCCATAGAATTTAGAAATTGAAAAAAAATTAGGGTTCTTGATGAAAATTTGAGATTTGAGCTTGGATTGTTGTTAAAAATTGGGGATTTTAGTGTTAAAACACTCCTTAGACATTAAGGATGAAAACCCATGGAAGAAATCAAAAGAAATGTTGTTTTAGATGTGATTTTAGGATTTTTGGATGAAGAACATGAAGAACGTCACTGTTCATTCTGGAAATTTTCCAGAAAATTTCTAGAAAATATTGTTCACCGAGAAAATTTTTCCAGATTTTCTCGTTACTGTAGCATTGACTCAGTCAACGTTAATGTATCATTGACTCGGTAAACGTTACTGTAGCATTAACTTAGTCAACAACACTGTAGCTGCGTTGACTATTGACCGTTACTGTAGCTTCAGTTTTAAAATGTTCATATCTCTTTCATCCGGAGTCCGTTTGAGTGAAATTTATATCGTTGAAAAACTCTTTGAGTCTAGTTTCCAATGGTATAAGTTTCATCTGGATATTCATTACCAGTTAGAAGTTATGATTTGAGAAGTGAGTGAAGGTCGGGAATAATGATAGGAAATTTCTCTATTTCGTAACCCTGATAGTTTTTATCTAGTTACAATAGGAATGGTTAAGGCGCAAGGTGGGAGTGCCAAGAGTATGAAATCCAGGTGAGTGGGTTAATACTTGCTATGATTAAATATCTTTGTTATTGACTTTTTGCATCATAGTGAAAATATGTTGTATATTCAATTTTAAAGAGGATGATGTGGGACGATAAGACATAAATAATTGTGGAACTTGCCTGGTGATGTATATAGTTATATTTTCTTATTTTCTCATGAATGGAGATTATATGATGGATTGTGAATGGCATGTGAACTGAATTGAAATGTGTCATACTCTGATTGTTGAATTCATTCATATGCGGATAGTTGAAGTATGTTATTGTTGAATAATTGTTCTATATTATGGGTTATGTTGTATACATGCTATGTTGCTGGAACCATATTGATTATGTTGTGACTTGAATTGTAAATGACTGAGTTGTGTATGTGACTCATGATTATGATTAAGAATGCTCTTAGATGTGATTGTGATTGTGTTTGACTAGAAAGGAAAGGTATGGCAGTGCACCCCATGGAGAAATCTACGTAAAGCTATAAGGGTGGAGAATATAAATGGAGCGATAAGGGTGGATGCGGCGGGGGCCGCGGACAACGATCCAGAGGTACCCTGGACGACCCGGTTGGTACGGGAAATGTGTGAAATTGATTTCACTGTTTGTTGTTGTGAATTATTTGAATTATGTTGAAATGTATTTGATTTACTTGGATATTGTTGTGAATTATTATGAATTATATTATATTATGTTATAATTGATTACGTATGATTGCTGCATGTTATCATTATGATGCATGATATTTTTTTGTCATAGTGTTGTGTTGTCCGCTCACTGGGCATGTGGTTTGCTCATACCCCTCTTATTAACATTTTTTTTCAGAGTTGATAGTTGAAGGTAAATATTTGTATAAGGAATTATGGATCCTTAGCCCATGATTACTTTTTCATTTGTTCAAGATAAAGGTATAATATTTAGGTCTTATTCTAAATTGTATAAATCTAGAAATCTCTGTAATCGGGTAGGTTCATTTAGTGATGTAATGTGAATGACTGTAGTGTGTATAGAGAACTCGGTTTAGCCGTATTTTCTTATCTTTTATAAAAAAAAGAATATTTCTCTTATTTTAAATTCTTAAATTATGTAATTTAAATTAGTTGTATTTAAAATAATGGTATGATGTTTAAGAGAAAGATAGGCTTACGGAGGTGAAATGAAATTCACTTTCCGTGCCGGTCACGTGCTCAGATTTTGGGACGTGACATGTAGAGTCATTGCAGATGTAGTAAATATTTTAAAAATATTCGTGTTCAACAGGAGATCTTTTCAAAAAGAGGAAAATACTTAATAACTTGATTAAATCATTTTTAAAAAGCTAACCCTTGATCTTTCTCTTCAGAGAGAAATAATAAAACTTCACCATTGCGCCTTCTAAAGGAAAATCGTCTAACCAAACCCTACCATCAACTCGTATATACAACACTCGCTCAAGAAGTAAGACAATGGAAGGCCAATCAGGGGACAACCAAAGAATGGAAAATGACTCCACTGCGCGCCTTGAGGCCTTGGAAAGACAATTTGCTCAAATGATTGAAATGATCTTAGCATTAACAGAAGAAGTAAGAGGAAAGCAAGCGGGTGCATTTGCTCTCTCTTCAATACCTATCGTTATTGAAACTCAAGCTGAGACTGACAATCCCATGCCAGCATATGTTAATCCTAAGGCAAAAGCGAACGAGACAACAATCACTCCAGCAGCAGATAAGGGGAAGAACCCTCGTACCCAAACAACAAATACACCCGACAATACTAATCAGAACATAGGGGAAGATGCCACGCAAGGATATCCTAATGACGATCTCATTTACACACTCCAGATTCTAGCCTCAAGGATCAAGAAAGAAGATAGAAATCTTAAAGAGGAAATTGGAGAAGTCAAAGACCAATTGTGCGCCTTGCAAGGGCCAGAGTTTTAGGGGTCATTAGAGTTGGATGAATTGTGTCTAACTCCTGAGATAACGATTCCAAAAGAGTTCAAGATGACAGAATTCTCCAAATATGATGGTACTAGTAACCCGGTTTACCACTTAAAGTCATATTGCACCAAAATATGCGTATGGTCCCGTAACGAGAGGTTCTTAATTAATTTTTTCCCTGAAAGCTTAACCGGAGCTGCATTGTTGTGGTTTATGCAACTAGACCACTCAAAAATCCAGAAATGGAAGGACTTAGCGGACTTATTCATGAGGTAATATAAGTTTAATCTTCAGAAAGCTCCAACTAGAGAGCAATTGAAGGCAATGACAAAGCAAAATTCTGAAACATTCAAAGAATATGCCCAAAGATGGATAGTAATGGCATCACAAGTGCAACCTCCGTTGATCCAGTCCGAATTCTATTCCTACTTCATCTGTACCCTACCAGATCCTTTCTATAGAACTGTGCTTGGAACATATGTCACTGACTTTGCGGACTTGATTGAGATTGGAGGAAGAATCGACGCTGATATTCGTGAAGGGAAACTCTCAAGTCCCCAAGAAGAAAGTAGCTCAAAGAAGAGGCAACCTGCAAAGAAAAAGGAAGAGGAGGTGAGTTATGTACAATCGATAAGATCCTACCCCCAGCAACAATCATATTCTTATCGAGCTAGTAGTCATGGCCAAAGTCAACTAGAGCCAAATAAACACATCCAAAGGAGAGGACAAAAGGGTTTACATAATCGCCCATGGCCAAACTTTGGCACAACAAATGTTGAGCTATACAAAAGTCTTTTGACCGCTCATCTCTTGGGGCCTCGACCTGCTAAAGTGGTGAACCTTCCATATCCAGCATGGTATGATCCGACTGCTACATGCGAGTTTCACATGGAAGCTATTGGGAATTCAATCAAGAATTGTACTATATTTAAAAGAAATGTGCTGGATTTGATCGACTCTAACCATATCCAATTAAAGGCAAGACAAGAAAGTGGTTGATGCATCTTTAATCATAGGCCATGAACAACAATAGAGTTAAATCTTTGGTGTTATTTATCATCTTATTTAGTGCTTGTTATTTAAAATTTTGAAAGGACTTTATATTTTCATGTCTTGTTTAACTAGGGCAATATGCAATTATCTCACTTCCATTATATTAATCATTTTATTCCATCAGTAAAAAGTCATTATTTTCGTTCCCTTATGCTTGTCTATTCATTTCCTTTCTCTATTTTTATTCATTTTATTTTTCATGTGATATTTCTTGGAAAGTCTTAACTTAATGTGAATATGGATGAAATCTAAGGATGATGCGAATATAAGACCCCAAAGCTAATTCAAAATTCATTAAGGGTGTGTCCCATGAGTAAATCGAGTCAAGGATATGAGATATTCATTGTTTTCCTAGACAAAAGAGGAGATTATCCCTAGTCACCCCATTTGAGCTAGAAGTAGGGTTCATTTCACTTATTTACCATAAATACCAGGGCATGGTAGTTTTAACATGTTTTTATGTCAAAAATTAATAAAGCAAGAGAGGGTCTAATTCTTTCATTATCTATACACTAATTAACCGTTGTTATCCTCTTTTGTGCTTATGATTCTCTTCAAATTACCCATGAATATGTCAAACCTGGGAAACAATGAGTATTAGAAATGAGAAGTAGTTTTGGCATCTAAATGATCTCTCCTGAAGATAAATATATATATATATATATATATATATATATATATATATATATATATAAGAGCAACAGAAGAGAAAGAACTGAGGAAAAAAAAAAGAGATAAAAAAGCTAAATGCGCAAATTGTAAAAGATCCCAAAAAGAAAAAAAAAAGGGAAAAAGAGGAAAATTACAAAATTCATCCCTAGCTATGAAAAATGATTAAGGGAGGAGTGCCCATCTTAACAGAAAAAAAAATTTTTTTAAACCCTCAAAGTGGGAGCTTAGTTAAGAACAAAGAGCTAAGTCAATGTTGCCAAGACTACACAACACTTCAAGGACATAATTCTCATTGTAACCCAGCATGAAATTTGGGCCTTTATACCTTTCCTTCTGAAGCCATCATTCCTCACCCATTAAGCTGCGTCACAACCCATAAGTGCTCTCTCTTGTTAAAAGAATTTTTGGCATAAAATTCTTGGGAAGAAGATAGAAGTGAAGAAGTGGGATAGGGGTATGCTAATCTTGAGCCTAATATCTTTTTAATTCAAAAGCCAATTTACCTTGGCCATGTTACAAGCATTTAAAGTCCTCATTGAGGTTTGGTATGCTTAAATTGGGGCACATATTTTTTTTTTAAAAAAAGAGGAGATATAAAACGAAAGTAAATTTGAAATTGGGGCAACAACTTGGCTTAGACCAAATCTCTTTTCTTCACATTAATCAAAGATTTATGCAAGGAATATCTTAGGCTTTGAAATGGGGCATCTTCCCATATCTTCGCACTGCATAATTTTTTTATCATTGTGAAACCATCAAACATTGTCTTCATACTAGTTTTCCTCAATTCACAAAATTTCTTTCTATGAATTTCATACCTCATCATCTTTGGAGTTTCATGTTCATTGACTTAGTTAAACAAGATAAATTTATTTCACTTGATGACATAACAAGCGCTAATAAGCAGGAGAATGACGTCAAAAGGATTTGACCACAAGAAGCTATAGTAAACATGATGTGAAAGTTGTTTTGGAAGGGGAATATTTTACAAATCTGGATTAATCCTATAAAGATGACTACCATCATAGTTACATAATTGGGGCAAAAAGACCCAAATGTCACTAAGTATCATGTTCAACAAGGTGTCATCATTTGCCAGCTAGATCAGTCGTTGGCAAGCAGACTTTTATCATTTCTTGAGGAATGCAAAAATAATGAATAACATGTCTCAACATTGGGGCAATGCCGCCATCTATGGTTTATAGAACATATCTAGTCATGTTTATTGGTTGAAGTCCTATAGTGACAAGCATTCTATCTCATGAAATCTAAGAGTACTGGGGCAATTTCACATTGCGTGAAAAAAAGTCATTATGTCAAAAAAGGCAAATCCATCCTTATGTTAACGGACAACTCCGTCAAAGAAACAAATGTCAAATTTGGGGCAAGGTCCCAATTCATAATAGAACAAGTCTTTCAAGTGATCTGAAGACAAGAAGGGGGTTTGGTCTGGTTTGACGAAAGTCTCCAAAGGAAGCGCAACATTTCTAAACAAGTAAAATCTCTTAACTTGGTTCTTGCATGTCATGCATTTTTCAATTTAACTCTGATGCCTCAAGCTTAGGTGCGCCAAAGTCTTTGGTGCATCCAAATCCAAAATATCGCTTTGGTTCAAGTATCGCCATGTCCAGTAGTGGTGACAACTTTTGCCTAAATACTACCATATCTAGTAGTAGTAACGACACCCATCCATTCAAAACTCGTAGACAACCAGCACCTATCATTTCAAAGTCCGGAGATGACCGGTACCAACCTTTTCAAAGTCTTGAGACGATCAGCACCCACCTTTTCAAAGTCAAGAGACGACTGGCACCCATTTTTTCAAAATTCAGAGACGACTGACACCCATCATTTTAAAGCCCAGAAATGACTAGCACCAATCCATTCAAAGCCCGGAGACGACCAGCACCTATCCTTTTAAAGCTCAGAGACGATCGGCACCAATCCATTCAAAGCCTGGAGACGATCGACACTTATCCTTTTAAAGCCTGGAAATGACCGGCACCCATATTTTAAAAGCCCAGAGACAACTGGCACTCATCCATTCAAAGCCCGGAGACGATCGACACCTATCCTTTTAAAGCCCAGAGACAACCGGCACCCATCTCTTAAAAGCCCAGAGATGACTGGCACTCATTATTTTAAAGCCCAAAGACGACCGGCACCCATCTCTTAAAAGTCCAGAGATAACTGGCACTCATCCATTCAAAGTTCGGAGACAATCGCTATCCATCTTTTCAAAGCCCGGAGATGATCGGCACTCATTATCTTAAAGCCCGGAGATGACTGGCACTTATCTTTCTAAAGCCCAGAGACGATCAATACCAATCTTTTGAAAGCCCAGAGACGACCGACACTCATTATCTTGAAGTCCAGAGACGATTGACACCTATCTTTTAAAGCTCGAATACGATTGATACCCATCTTTTCAAAGCCAAGAGACTACTAGCACTCATTATTTTAAAGCTCAGAGACGACCAACACCCATCTCTTAAAAGCCCAGAGATGACTGGCACTCATCCATTCAAAGTCTGGAGATGACTGGCACTCAGCATTTTAAGACCATTTCATTTGCTTTTATTATGCCTTTGACAAAATTAAGTGAACACATAATTTTTCCCTTAGAATAAAATAAAAAATAAAAAATAATGTGAAAATAGAATAAAAATAATTTTATATAGAGTATCATAATTCTTGTAATAAACCCATTAAAAATAGTAAATAAATAAAAAGAAAAAAGAAAAAGAGATAAGAACATATCAGTACAGGGAGCAATTGTGAATGAGAAACTGATAGCCACGAAACTGACATAGGGGTGCTGTGGGAGTTAAGGAACGAATAATCATCCCCGACCCCTTCGGCTCGTGACCACATCACTATGAATCACTATAAACAGCAAATACGGAGAGAGGAAAAGGCTCCTTAGTTTTTTTTTAATATAAAACAGAGAAATCTTTTTGTTAGAAAAGGAGGCAGCGCCGAGGAAGAGCCAAAGTAGCAGGGCACAAGGGAGGTAGAGGAAAAACAAGAAAAAAACCCGTAGTCATGAACAGAGAGGCATTAACACGGAGAAAGAAGAGTAAAGCAAGAAAAATAGAGAAGGAAGCACGACAACTGATCAAGACGCAGAGACTTTGAATGTTTGACTTATGCGTGAACCTATTACAATCTAAATGTATTATATTGGTTGTGTGAGTACTTGTCTTTGGCAAAAAGTTTATATATATATATATATATATATATGTTGTTGGGTCTATATATATATATATATATATAGACACATATGATATATTTATATATATATATATATATATATATATATATATATATATATATATATATGTCTGTGGGTAGGTATATTTAATATATAATATATGTGTGTGTCATGTGTATGTTTTATAGACCATAGATATCTATGAATGCCTCTATGTCGATGTGTACAGTTTATATATGTATGTGATTATATATATATATATATATACATATATGTGGGTATGTATATTACATGTGTACGCATGCTTATATATCAATGCCATGAGAAAAAATATTTAAAAAAATAAATAAATTCAATGAGTTTAAATCTTTAATGAAGTACTCATAATGTGATTATATAATAATGCAAGTGAGAAAGAAGTTATCTTAAAAAAAATAAATTTATTAATTTTAAATTCTTTGAAATTTAGACGATGTACTCATAAGGTGATTGTATAACGATGCAAGTGAGGGAAAATTTCTCTTAAAAATAAATTTGTTAAATTTAAATCATTTGAAAATTAGATGAAGTACTCATAACGTGATTGTATAACAATACTTATGATGAAAAGTCTCCCAAAAGATTGCTTTTTTTTTTTAAATCCCAAGAATTCAAATATATTCCTTTACAAGAAAATATCTTCTAAATTACGAACTATATAGACTTTGATCCAACAGCTGGATACATAGGCCCTAAGCACTGCCTAGCTAAGTCCATCTTTGTATATATTTATTTGTTCTTTCTTTTTCTTCTTTTTATATATTCTGTTATCTCTCTCTTTGGTGATTTATAAGGGTAATTTTGAGGTGACTGTTAAATAATTGTATACTTTTTAAATCAAACGTATAGGGTGCCTAACACCTTCCCTATGCAGTTCAATTTCTGAATTCAGTTTCTCTTTCAATGTATACCGTCAAATTTTAAGGTTTTTCCAAAGTTTTTTCTCTAATAAATAAAATTTTGGTGACGGCTACAAATAAAATTAGTTTTCAATTTCGAAAGCTAATTTTATACTCAGATTTCTTTTTCTAGAAATACCGACCGGTCACATTTCGGGTGTGAAAAAAAAAAAAAATATATATATATATATATATATATAAATTGTGGGTCAATTTAGCATTTCTATTTTCAAATTTTATTATGTAATTTTTCATATTATAATAGTTTTATTTTTTTCATAAATGTAATTTACAAATTAGTCGTGATATCATAATTAAATTAAAATGATTAGTATTTAAAAATTTATTAGCCTCTCATTAATATAGTTTAAATTAAAATAGATTACATAAATATAAAGTTTTCATAATATTAATTTTTTATTTACATGATTTGAAGTCAATTTCTTATCTTAAAAAATATGTTTTAATTTGAATTTAGTGACGTTGGTATGCAACGTACTATATTTTAGTAATATACAAATTTCCGGGAAAAGAATCTCTAGAGAAATGAGAAATCTCAACCTTCGTAATTAGCATCGTAGTCGGTGATGATGCTTTCTTCTTGGCCTTTCGACATATGAGCTATTGGATTTCAAGCTTGATGTAAAGCTTGGATCCAACTCGAAGGCCCAATTAATATAATATAAAAATGATTAATTGCTTAGTCTTGTGATTTTATTTAAAATTTTAAATTAATTCTTTAAATTTAAAATGTCTTAAAATCGTTTTTCATTTTTTTATTCATTACATAAATATTTTAAAATGTTTTTTGTAAATTTTGTATTTTGATTTCATTTGCTACAATTATTAAAATAACTTTAACTATACTAAAAAAATTAGATAAAATTTTTTTATACTTATTATTAGAACATAAAAAATATACAAAATGTATGTATGATCTTTAAAAAATATATGTATATTTTTATAATTTAATATTTCATGATTGATCTTTTAAAAAATTTACATATATATTTTAATTTGAGTAGAAAATTTGATAGCAATATTAAGGTTATTTACAACTTTTTAAATCTTAATTTAATATTTTTAGAAATTAAAAGATTAACAAAGTTAATAGTTATGTGACGTAAAAAAAAAATAATGCAAACGAAATAAAAAAATTATTTTAACATATAATTTAAAGTTTTAAATAACTTTCCACCGCTGGAATTGGATTTGGGGGAGGACGGAGAAGGCCGTTCCGTTTGGAAGCGATCTTACATTCCTCTTTGACTCTTGAAGCGCCAATTAAGGAGCTGCGAATTTTAAGTGCTTTCTGTTTTTCTACAAAGAGCTTGTTCGTGATTGTCGAAGTTGCTGATGAATTTCTGTAGATTAGAGTAATAGACTACACCAACAAAATAACTCCAGAGAAGCTCGCAGGTGAGATTACTTCTACTTTCTTTATGGGGGTTCTGCTCTTTTTCATTCTTTTGTTTTTCTTTTTCCTCTCGTTCTCCCAAATTTAGTGTTTAGTGTTCGTCTTGACGCACACGCTCTTGAACCGAATCTTGGTTCAACTGCGAATTAATCTATGGGTCGGGCGATCCGTGGAAGAAGTTTCAAACGTGTTTGTTTCATTCAGTTCACTGCGACATTTTTCTTCTTCTCTCTCTCTCTGTCCTTCTGCTAAAATTTGCGACTCTATTAATGATGGCAATGCGAAGCTCGAAGCTTACTTGTTATATATTAGTAGAATGGCTCAAGTCATTGTTCAACTGAGATGATCCAGTCTTTACGTTAAGGTTATTAACGCTGTCCTTGTGTTTGACGAAATGCCTAAGTGAGCATGAACATTTATATCAAAATTCGCACACGGATGGGTTTTCTTCCCTTCATCTGGAGGTGGTACTGCCGTACGTGCTGGCTATTTGTCTGGCAAATATATTTGTCCTTGTGGTCTCAGCTCTGTATTTCCTGGGTTTTCTTCTCCATTAATCAAATAGTCAAGATTATTGAAGCTTTTGTTCTGTGGGTGTCTGAACCATCAATTCTGGACTTTGATATGTTGCCCTAAGCCCCTACCGTGAGTACAGGTACAGAATCCTGAAATATATGAATGCAGGAATATGAAAATTTTTAGTAAATTTACGGTTTGGTACAGGGATACTGTTTCTTCCGGTTGTATGTATCAGAGGAATTTCTTCTTGTGCATTCAGAATTTCAATACCACAAAATTTTCGTTTAACTTCATTTTCTTCTCTAACGACGTTTTACCCTCTTGGTTGAAGGTTTAACAAGTACGCTGAAACTCCTGTTTAAAACCTAAATATAGAAGATCACTGTTGAAATCTGTGTGATGGCCCGTTCAGAACATCAAAATGCAGGAGAGTCTATGCTAGTAAATGCTGGCCTGAGGAAGCCTCGGATTCTACTTGCTGCCAGTGGAAGTGTTGCTGCGGTAAAGTTTGCAAATCTCTGTCATTGTTTTTCTGAATGGGCAGAAGTAAAAGCAGTTGCCACAGGAGCATCTTTGCATTTCATTGATAGAACAGCAATTCCCAAGGATGTAATATTGTATACTGATGAGGATGAGTGGTCTAGTTGGAAAAAACTAGGTGATAGTGTGCTTCACATTGAGCTTCGTCGATGGGCCGATATCATGGTCATTGCTCCATTATCAGCAAATACTCTAGGCAAGGTAAATAAAATAAGATTTTCTGGCAGATTTGTTGTCTCTACATATACACCAGTTCACACGATGAAAACACTGCTTACAATTCTCTGTACACTAAACAAGCTGGCTTGTCTAAGGCTATATATGCAGCAGTTCACATGATGCTATGTTGGTGCCTATTCATCATTGTATGATTCAGGTTTTAAGTTTACGTCATACTTAGGGATCTGTGCTTGTGTGCATTAGTACTTAAGTAGTTGACAAGTCACTACTGCCACTTTTCTGTTCCCTAGTTTTAACTCAAATATCTTCTGTTGTAGATTGCTGGAGGGTTGTGTGACAATCTACTGACATGTATTGTAAGAGCGTGGGACTACAGCAAGCCCCTCTTTATTGCACCAGCCATGAACACTTTCATGTGGAACAATCCTTTCACAGAACGGCATCTCATCTCCATTGATGAGCTTGGCATTAATCTCATTCCACCTGTTACAAAGAGGTTGGCTTGTGGGGATTATGGCAATGGTGCAATGGCTGAACCTTCTACCATTTTTTCAACTGTAAGGCTCTTCTTTGAGAGAAAGGCTCAGCAAGGTAACGGTGATATGTAATAATGGTGACGACTTTATAATTAAAGATGCCTTCCTTGGTAGCACCTCTTGTTTCATCTTCTAAATTATTTATCACTTGTACTACCTGTTGTTTTTAGTGATTACGGTCATATATATTTAGAATGATCATTGTTGCTGTGTATTACTTTGTCTATTTCAGGTTTTTATATAATATAAGAGGGAAGGTAATGGTGCAGTTTCAGTTATGTCTCCTACAGTGTTGCTTGTATACCTTTTTAATCTCTGTTGTAGGCCTGTATACCCTTGTAAACACTTTGGTGTACGTGTTCAATTCTTTTTTTTTTTTTTTGGGTCTGCTCGTGTTCAATTCATGTATCACTGATTCAACATTTAGTGCGAAACCTTGGCGAACATGTCTGTAGAATGGCCTCAATAGTCATGGTAAGCTGATTAATATACCATTTTAACGCAAATTTTTGTTGATCAGATATTGAAAAGCTAAATGCAAGGTGTTGTGGATCGAATTCAAAAAATGATGGCATAAAGCTGATTTAATTATCAAATGATGCTAAGTTGCTAGTAATGACCTGCAGAGAATTTGCTAGTAATGACCTGCAGAGAATAGTAGTTCTTTTCTGGATCATATTCAGCAATTAAATGCCGACAGTTAGCCTCCCATATCCCATCCAATCAGGCGAAAATTATAATTTTCTTCGTCAAAATCGACCAGGAAAAATGTTATTTGATATTCCCTCGCAAACTACGTAGTTTCTCAAGTACATTATTGCTTCTCAATGGTGTTTTCAAATTCCTTCAGTTAAACACTGAATATGGTCCATAATTTATGGTTATTCAAGTCATAGCTGCGGTCTGCCATGAGTTGCATATTCCATCTTCATTTTTCTCATCTCATGTTAGCATAATCTTAAAGGAACATTTTTTATAGTTGCCTCATATATTATGCAGAATCAAGCAATATCAAAGCATAAATGGGTATTACAGGTTGTTGTTCGTTCCAACTTGAATCACACGGAGGTTGATCATAGAAGAGCAAGCTACAGTTAAGAAAATGCTGGTTTAATTTCAGTTTGAATTGCAACAAATGACAATATAGTAATTTTTATATTGGAGTAGGATAACTCTAATTTCAAATCAATTTGATTTTTAAACTTGATTTTGATTAAAAACAAATTAAAATTGTTTCAATGAACAGGAATTTGAGGAAGAAAATGCAATTTGAAAAATGAGATGATTGCAAAATAAAATAAGTTTTGTGTCGTGTTAATTTACACTCATTTTTATGGAAGTCAAACTGGAAACTAAACACAATTATAACATAGGAATTGATCGAATTTTGATGAAAAGTAACCTATTCATATACCTAACAAGCCATTAGCTATTCTTTTCCCCTTTAGTCATTGGTGGTGAGAGTTGGGACTATGTAACGATAGGTCCTGTGTTCAAAACTTAAAACATATACTCACGATTCAACCAAGAATCCTCAGCAGAATTTAGTTGATTGGCCATGAATCAAACTGTCTGTTTACGAAATAGATCAAATCTCAAATCCATTCTTGACATGTTGATCATCTCACAAGCACGCGAAACCCTAATCAACCCATTTATGAACAAATTCAACCCTCGATCTTTGATCAACATTTGGCAATAACAAGCATCAAATTCAGTAAAACATGATTCCCCCTTATTTTTCTCACACAGTAATAACGCAAACAGTTTTTATTATGGCGCTAACAGGCGGATTTACGTACACTCAAACAGAAACAGAGTCTGATTTGACCAATGTTCAGAAAATCAGAAGCAAGAAAACCCCAATATAATTTGCTACAACCACAATTAACACAAAGATACAAGCATAGACAATTGCGAAAGATGGGGAATCAATAGGCAACACGGCCAACAACCGGGTACTTAGCTTCGAACTTCTGCTCCCAGTCGTTGAGAACACCGATCTCCTTCTCGGAGAGGCCGTCGAGGGAGGGCGAAACGTCTTCGTCGTTTTTGCTCATCTTGGCCAAGGCTCTGCTGGCGTCCTTGCCGGCGAACATGCCGTAGGGTCCTCCGGGGCCGTAGAAGGATTTGCCGGTAGTGACGTCGAACACACGGCCCTTGACGGCCACGTAGATGGGTTTGGATGGGTCGGAGCCGTTGAACTGGCTTAGCTGGTGGGGGGTGAACTCCATTGGGGATTAGCAGCGTTGATGAGGAAGAGAAGAGAAGAGCAGCAGCGAAATGCGAAGCAAAGAAGCAGGGCTCCGAAGCAAATCTATCATGTTAATATTTAATAACTAATTTAAGATATCAAATATCTATTATACAATATTTATTTTCAAATACTTTGAATCTTTCAATATTTACTCTTCCTCAATTTTTATTTCTTATTTTTAATTTTTAATAAAGCGTCATGTGAGAGTTTAAGATTGTCTATATATATATATATATATATATATATATATATATATATATATATATATATATATAAAATAATACTTTATATTCCTAATATTTACCTTCATTTTTATTCATATCATGAACTTTTTTTTATGTCAAATATGTTCTTTATGTTTCAAAACTTATCAAATATACCCTTTTTTGACACTCCGTTAACATGAATGCCGTTAAACATTGACTGGGCACTTGACGTGGCAAAAATCAGCCTCCATGTCATTTGCCTAGTCAGCTTCCTCAATGTGAAATTTCCACAATGCCCTCATGCCTTTTGACCTTCAGAAGCAGTCAAATTAGTTTCACAAAGAATTACTTCCTTCCTTGAGTGCGAGACGACATCGTGTATGGGTCTTCTTGAAATTTCCTAATGACCGACGTCGATTCCGACAACGAGGGTGATGTGGTCGGCAGAGAACATTATCAGTGGTGACAATGTGAGTTCTTTCTTTTCTGATTTGATGTTTCATCCCTTCCCCAAATCCAAATATGTGCCCTAACTTCAATTAGACGTCATGTAGAGGTCTTCCTAATTTTGCTTGATAGCCGATATTGGCAACGAGGACGGCATGGACATCATTACCGACAACAAGGTAATTTCTTCTCTAATTTGCGTTTTGATTCATGACCTAAATCGAAATGTGTCCCTTTTAGATTTGTGCCCTAACTTCGATTAAACCCCCTGATATCAACAATTGTGATTGGTGGGGCTTTGATTTGTGATTATTACTGCCCTGACTTCGTGTGTTGATTGATCGTTCGTGCTAAATGGTTTGATTTGTGCCCTAACTCATCTTGTCTCATTGATGCTAGCTATATGTGAGTTGTGGCATGACTGTATACATGAGTTTTCTCTGTTGAATGTACCCATTGAAAATTTTGTAGTCTTCACCAATGTATAGGATTTGTATGAACATGTCCCTTTCAGATTTCCAACTGTAACTGTACCCATTGGAAAATTTTGTAGTCTTATGAGTTGTATGAATGTGTCCCTTTCAAATTTCCAACTGTGACTATATCCATTGGAAATTTTGTAGTCTTCAACAATACATATGAGTTGTATGAATGTGTCTCTTTCAAATTTCCAACTGTCAACCAGTATATAACATGATTTGTGGTAGCAAGTAGTGGCCATATTGTATCCTTGGAAATTTTCAAGTCTTCACCAATATTATATGATTTGTGGCACATGACAAGTTGCACTATTCTTTGAATTTTGATTAGGTCATTTTAATTTAAATATAACTCTTTAATTTTTGTCCTTTCATTAGGTGATTTTAATTTGAGTTGTTGATGGATATATTCACAGTGGAAGTGCACTATGGTGGCCAATCACAGAAGGAGAATATATTGGGGGTGATCTTAACGTATGGGACCATTTTGACTCAGATACATGGAGCTACTTTGAGATACTGGACCTACTTAAAGAAGACTTCGGCTATTTCGAAATTGAGTCAATGTGGTATAAGGGTCTAAGAGATTCATTGGAGCAAGGATTAAAGATGTTGACTAATGATGAAGGAGCAATGAAGATGATAGAGGTTGCAAATTCCCAGGGTATAGTACATCTTTATGTTATTAAGAAGTTGGATGGGCCCACTCAGGAAGTAACTCCCGACCATGATGTTCACCTATTTCAGGACCTTGAAATGGACACAGAGTCTTTGTCTTGTGCACATGCTTCCCCACATCCTAACGATGAAAGTGGAAGGAAAACAAAGGTATAACATGTGTAAATGTGTAACTCTATTATTTACAGCACTCAAATTCTAATCGTGTAAAACATTTGAATATATGTTTTTAGACTTTAAGTGGTTTGAATTGTACAGCTTTATTTACAAATATTTGTATATATGCATTGAATCTTTAACTAGTTTGAAATGTACAGTCTTCTGTACAAAAATTGTATATGTATTCAAACTTTGATTAGTTTGAATGGTAAACTTTTGTAACATTGATCTAATGGACTCCTTGGACTTTGACTTTGACTTTAAGCTATCTATACTATTCTTTTATGATTAATTAGTACATTTCAACTATGTGTTTAAACTTTGACTAGTTTGAAACATATAGCCTTGTGTAAAAAAATTGTGTAAGTATTTAAACTTTAATTAGTCCAAAATGTAAACTTTTGCAACTTTGACTGTAATAGACCCTTTTGATTTTTGGTTACCATACTAGCCTAGATTGCAAAGGATTAAACGTGGAAAGGAGAGAAAATAAATTAAATAAAATGTTAAGATAAAAGTAAGCTTTTTGTATATGTATTCAATTTGATAGTATATTTGTGGTAAGCAACTATTCCAGTATACAATACTATTCACCTATATAATACTACTTACTTTTACAGTACTGTTCACATATACAATTGAAATGTTGAGTACTAGATGTAGTTTGGGTATAAGAGGAAACTAGAAAGGAATTCATAAGAGAAAATGATATTTTATGTGAGAAAATACCCTCAGGGACTAAAATAAAAGAACTGAATTGAAAAGAAACTTAAAGGTTTAAGAAGAAAAGATAGTTTTTCCTTTAAGTTCCCCATAGTAACCAATAATTCAGCTGCCTTCGACTTTTAAGCTAAATGATTAAAGTGCACAGTAAATTGAATTATTTTAATGAAAATGTCATTTCCATAAATAGTAAGTTGAATAATTTATTAGTGCATAGTGTTAAATAGTAGTCTTGACTTTTTTTATAAATAGGTTATTCCATTTCACTTCTAAACTCACACTTTCAACTCTTATTCTCTTTCCTTAAACTTCTTTTGCTCCAGCGCTAGGTTTTTGAGATCTTAGGCATTTTCTTTTTAGCTTGGATTCGAAATAAGAATACTATACCCTTTTTATGTCTTTCAAATTTTAAAAGTTATATATACTTAAGTTACGACTTTAGCTGATCCTCTACATCAAAAAAAACTATCTTTAGCTACCTATATGTTATTTTGATTCTTTGATTATCAAAATAGAATATAAACTATGAAGAATACATGAATAGGAAAGGTTTGGCTAAAAACACTTGGTTCTTGAATGTGTCCATTGTGATCCGTCTCTCTTTTATAGGAACTTACTTGGTATATTTTTTTACAGATTGTATTCACTATTTCTTGTATGAACAATAACCATACATAAAAATAGTAATCATATGTACGAACTTATCTGTACGAAAACAACCATAACTTGTTTTCTCTAACTTTTCATGAAATCTCCGTAGCGAAACCTGAAATTCACTTGTGTGCTCTTGACCGTAACAACTTAGAGAAATAATAATCGTACGCAATCCAAGTGAGAGAACGTAATCTTAATAATAAGATCATAGCATGATCCATCACGTTAGCGAACTGGGTTGAAATCCTAAGTTTTACCAATTTAAGGTAACAACAGGATATTAGTGAGAACCCCAACGTTATTATTTTCTATAAATTCAATATATATTTACTGTCTTTACATATTTAAATTTTAAATTATTATTTGTATTATGATTTTTAACTTTCATGAGATTGTAATGTATGAATATTTATGATATATTGAATCTTTGTGATTGAGAAAAGCTGTATGGCATGTTTGTGATATTGGGTGGTACCCCTCTTTCTGCGACGAGTAAGACCGGTCAAGCATTGAGAAACGTTAAGGGAGACAAAGTTCTTGTTGATAAAAACATAATAGTGTGTAGTATCATAAGGTCTCAAAAGGACTGGAGGTTGAGCAAGTAGCTCATCGCGGTGGTTCTACCTTAGTGATGAGTGTCAAACCCAAGATGTGTACTTGATTATTTATTCATGGAAAAATTACTGATTTCTATTTATTCCTTACTTATGTTCTTGGTTGATTTTATAGCCTAGCCTTTGAGTTTATTATTATGATCGATTTTGTATTTTGTTCTTATTATTGAGTTTATCGTACATTTACTGAGTTTTTCCCAAAAACTCACCCTCACGTTTTCCCCTTTTAGATACAGTTGCAGAAAGGAACTCCCTCTAAAAGAGTAGCATAATGATATGTAGAATAAAGAATCTTTCCGTTGTGGGGTAGGTTCAGTGATCACATGTTTATATTAGAAGCTCTGGGGTCATTGGGACTCCTAGGATGTTATTGTAAATATTTCCATAATCTCATATAATTATATTTTGGATTTTATAATTTTTATGAAGATAATGATATTATGGTATATACTTTTATAACTGTATTAAGTTATGTACAGTATTTCCCGTATGTATAAGTAAAACGCAAGATATGTTTTTAATAAAGTTTCCATCTATTATGAATAGATGTGATTTTGAAATAAATTTATGGATTTTATGTTTGTGCATAATTGAACTCAACAAATGGGTGGAGTCAATAGGAAGACTTACAGTAACGAGGGACATTGTTATTGTGCCGGTCACGGGTCTTGATAATCAGGTCGTGATAAAGTTGGTATCAGAGGGAAGGTTGTTAGTTCTCCTAGTAACTATAAAGCAAGGTGTCTTTAATAGGCCCTCCCCTATTATTGTGACTATAGCACGACCGTATAACGTAGATCCACCAAAAGCTTTATAGAGTTTAAAACTTTTTCTTTCATGTATTACCCTTAAAAGCATAATGGTGACGATACAAATTATTTTTATGTGTAGAATATGTTTAGATGGCACGAGGGTAATTAAACGCTTCTGGAATCCGCACAAGGTTTGGCAGGGCCTTGGTCCCTCTGGCTGCTTTATTAGCAAGTACAAGGTTGGAGACACCTAACCATATATGAAGGAATCATGCGTAAAATGGGGAGATACCGAATATAAACCCTGGGAGAATTGGTAGAGTAACACTACAAATCGATGCAGCTGTTGTAATAGAAGTATTAGCTGCAATGCAGAATGAGGTAGATGGGCTGAAAAAACTTCTGGCAGGATGGTCATCTGAAGATTGCTCACAGGCATCAGTACACGCTGTGAGAATGCAAGAGACGACACAATAGATGCCATCCCTACCCCCTCCTCAAGCTCGGGAATGGGTTAGGGCAGAGGTTAAGACCTCAGAATTTATGAAGTTGAATCTGCCAACATTCACAGGAGAAGCCAATGAAGACCTACAGTGTTTCTTGGATGACTGTGAGAAAATCCTTGATACATTGGAGTGCCCTGAATCCCAAAGAATGACCCTTGTTACCTTTCAACTAAGAGGTAAGGTGAACCGCTAGTGGCAAACATAGAAGAAGAGCATGTCCAGTAATGCCCCACCTGTCAAATAGAAGGACTTTAAGAGGATTTTTGGGAATTAATTTATCCCAGAAAGCATATAAGAAGCAAAGATGTACGAGTTTTAGACACTCTGACAAGGAGCACGAACTATCGATGAATACGACAATTTGTTTGTGGAGTTATTCGAATATGCTACTCACATGGTTTTGGATGAGAAACAAAAGATTTGACATTTTTTAGAGGCCTTCGTGAATCTCTATTTTCGAGGGTGGGATCACGGATACGAGACTTTTCATCTTACACAGTGGTCATCAGCATTGCCTATATGATGGAAGAAAGGGATATGCATAAGGAGAATTAAAATAATAAGCAAAAAAAGAAACAAGATGAAAAGTCGCATGGTCGTGGAGAAAGTTCCACGTCCATCAAGACCAGTAGTCATGTACACTCCACGACTAGTGTACCCCGATCTCAATTTGATGGAATGAGGAGCCAGTCAAAACCCCAATGTCCTAAATTTGGAAGATACCATTATGGAATATGTTTCAGGAAAGGCAAAGTCATAACTTGCTTCCAGTGTAGACAACAAGGTCATTATAAGAACAAATGTCCTCATCTTGTTACAAGATCTGGTCATGGATCAATACACCCTTCTCACAACCAATCAGAAGCAACCGTTATTAACCGAGCCCCAGTTACGACAAGAGGTAATGGAATTGGAAGAGGCGCTGGTAGAGGACAAGGTGGCCAAGATCAGGCTTCAAGAGGCTAAGGAAACACTCGAGTATTCGCTTTAACATGTCAGGATGTTCAAGCGTCTAACACGGTGGTAGTAGGTACCCTTTTGATTGAATTAAACTTTGCACATGTTTTGTTTGACTCTGGCTCGACACATTCCTATGTGTCACTGTTCTTTGCTAAGAACTTTACTAAAAAAGTTGTTAGATTAGAATGTCCGTTCTTAATAACTATGTCTACGGAAGGTACCTTTCTAGTAGAACGAGGTTACCGTGCTTCCAAAGTAAAAATTGGAGAATCAAATACGATGGTAGACCTAATGCTGTTGGATATGGCAGACTTCGATGTTATCTTAGGGATGGATTGGATGGCATCTTATCATGCCACTCTGGATTGCTATAACAAGACAATTAAGTTCAATATTTCGAGAGAACTTTCCTTCATATTTCAAGGTGAACAAATTGAGATTTCTGGAAACCTTATATCCTTAATGTGTGCCCGACGTTTATTGCGAAAGGGCTATCAAGGATATTTGGGATTTGTTAAGGATATCAAGAAGGAAGAACTAAAAGTTGAGGAGGTTCCAGTGGTCCAAGAGTTTATGGATGTCTTCCCAGATAATCTACCAAGTGTACCCCCATATTGAGAGATTGAGTTCTAGATAGAGTTAGCTCTAAAGACCCGCCCAATCTTCATACCACCTTATAAGATAGCGCCAATAGAGTTAAAAGAGCTTAAAGCCCAATTACAGGACCTGTTAGATAAAGGCTTTATAAGGCCAAGTTATTCACCTTAGGGAGCTCCAGTTCTGTATGTGAAAAAGAAGGACAGATCGATGAAACTATGTATCGATTATAGGCAACTAAACAAAGTAATTATAAAAAGTAAATACCCGTTGCCTTGCATTGACAACCTCTTCGATCAGCTTCAAGGAGCAAAGTGTTTTTCAAAGATTGACTTAAGATCTAGTTATCACCAACTCAAGATCAAGGAGAAGTATGTGCCCAAGACAGCCTTCCGTACTAGAGATGGACACTACAGGTTTCTAGTAATGTTGTCCGTACTAACAAACACACCAGCTGCTCTCATAGATTTAATGAATAGAATTTTTAAACATTTCTTGGACAAATTTGTTATTGTTTTCATAAACGACATCCTAGTGTACTCAAAGAATCCAGAGGAACATGAACAACACCTTCGTGTTGTGTTATAGACACTGAGAGATCATCAATTATATGCCAAATTCTCTAAATGAAAGTTTTGGATTGATCACATGACTTTCTTAGGACGTGATCTCCAAAGATGGCATCCAAGCAGACCTAAGCAAAGTAGAAGCGATCAAAATGTGGACTAGACTCATCTCTATCGTGAAGATTTGCAGCTTCTTAGGATTGACAAGATATTACTGTCGTTTCATCCAAGATTTTTCCCAGTTAGTCTCCCCTCTCATATGACTAACTAAGAAAGGAGTAAAGTACCAATGGGATGACGTTTGTGAAGAAAGCTTCCAAGAACTCAAGAAAACACTAATCTCTACACCTATATTGGTTTTACCCTTAGGACCTTGAGGTTTTACAATATACTATGATGCATCCAGAGTGGGGTTGGGATGTGTACTCATGCAATATGGCCAGGTAGTGGCATATGCATCAAGACAGCTCAAGAAACATAAATAAAACTACCCCACCCCTGATTTGAAAATGGCAGCAGTAGTTTTCGCCCTAAAGATATGGCGACACTATTTATACAGAGAAACTTGCAAAATCTACATTAACCATAAGAGTCTGAAATATATTTTTGAGTAGAAGAACCTAAACCTGAGGCAAAAGAGATGGGTAGATTTACTAAAAGATTATGATTGTAACATTCTTTACCTTTCAGGCAAAGCGAAAGTAGTGGCAACGCGTTGAGCTAAAAATCCATGAATAGTCTAGCCCATATAGTAGTGACAAGAAGATCATTGATCCAAGAACTACAGGAGTTGAGAACAAAGGGTGTTACTCTCAAGGTGACAATGACATGATCATTCTTAGCCTATATCAAGGCTAGATCTTCCCTTGTAGAACAAATACGAGTATCCCAGATGAAGTATCTTGAGCTTGTCCAAATTATGGACAAAGTGAAAGATGGTGAAGTGAATAGTTTCATACTTGATGATGCGGGAGCCTTGCATTTTGAACAACGGTTGTGTGTGTCAAATATTGGAACTCTTAGATGGGACATCATGGAGGAAGGTCATAGTACCGCATATATCGTACATCCAGGAGCCACCAAGATGTATCAGGATCTGAAATAAATGTACTAGTATAAAGGAATAAAACGAGACATAGCAGAATTTGTATCTCATTGTTTAACCTGTCAACAGGTTAAGGTCGAGCATCTGAAGCTAGGAGGCTCGTTACAGCAACTAGCGATTCCTGAGTGGAAATGGGAAAGCCTGACTATAGACCTTGTCGTTGGTCTACCTCATTCCATAAGAGGTTACGACTTAGTATAGGTTATTATTGACTGACTAACCAAATCAGCACATTTCATTCCAGTCAAAACCACTTATGGTGTGGTGACGTTGGCACAATTATACATTAAGAAAATAATGAAACTGCATTGGGTACCCATATCTATCATTTCTGATAGAGGTCCCCAATTTACATCCCACTTCTAGAGGAGATTTTAAGGGGCATTAGGCACTGGAGTAGACCTTAGTACCGCTTTTCACCCACAGATTGACAGACAGCCAGAGCGGACAATTCAGACGCTAAAGAACATGTTATGGGCTTGTATCCTAGATTTTAGCAGTAGCTGGGAGAAGTATTTGTATCTTGTAGAGTTTTCATATAACAACAGTTAACTGGCCACTATTAGGATAGCACCCTATGAGGCCTTATACAAGAGACGTTGAAAATCTCTGATCAGTTGGTTTGAGGTAGTTGAAGCAAAGATGTTAGGACCTGACTTGGCCTAAGATATCCTAGCCAAGGTTAAGACAATCCAGTATAGGATGCGAGCATAAACAAAAGGCATACACAGACCACAAACGACGTGATTTGGAGTTCTTTGTCGGTGATATGGTGTTCCTAAAAGTTTCTTTGATGCAAGGTGTGTTGAGATTTGGAAAGAAAGCAAGTTGAGTCTTAGGTACATTGGGCCTTATAAGGTCTTAGAGTGAGTAGGAAAAGAGGCTTATCGGCTCGCCTTACCCATGGAACTAGAAGGGATTGATTCAGTTTTTCACGTATCCATGTTAAGGAAGTACCTTCCTGATCTTTCTCACATATTTCACCCTTCTCACAATGATTACATCCAAGTAGCTGAGAACTTGTCATACGAGGATATATGGTAGCTATTCTGGATAGTTAGATAAAGAAACTCCGATCTAAAGAGATTTCATCAGTAAAGGTGCTATGGCAGAATCAGACTCATGAAGAAGCGACATGGGATAAGAGGAAACTAGAAAGGAATTCATAGGAGAAAATGACATTTTATGTGAGAAAATACCCTCATGGACTAAAATGAAAGGACCGAATTGAAAAGAAACTTAAAGGTATAAGGACAAATGATAGTTTTCCCTTTAAGTTTCCAATAGTAACCAATAATTCAACCGCTTTTGACTTTTCCGTGATTGCACAGTGAGCTAAATGATTAAAGCACATAGTAAATTGAATTATATTAATGAAAATATCATTTTCATAAATAATAAGTTGAATATTTTATTAGCGCATAGCCCTTCCATTTTACTTCTAAACAAAACCTCCAACTTATCTTCTTCTCTCTCCTTAAACTTCTCTTGCTTCAATGCTAGATCTATCAGATTTTAAGCCTTTCATTTGCAACTTAGATCTAAGGTGAGGATACTATGCCTTTTTATGTCTTTCAAATTTTAGAAGTTATATTTTTAAGTATGCTCTGTGATTGTGACTTTAGCTGATCCTCCATATTAGAAAAATTATCCTTAGTTGCCTATATGTTATTTTGATTATCTAATTATCAAAATAGAATGTAAACTATGAATAATACATGTCTACGAAAGGTCTGGCTAAGGAAAGACTTGGTTCTTGAGTGTGTCCATTGTGACCACCTCTCTTCGTGAGAACTTATTTAGTGTATTCTTTTACAGATTGCATTCAATATTTTTGGTATAAACAGTAACATACTATAAATAATAATCATACATATGAACAGTAACCATACATATAAATAGTAACCGTACGTATAAACAGTATCTGTACGAAAATAACCTTAACTTATTTTCTCTAACTTTTCATGAAGTCTCCGTAGTTGAACCAAAAATTTACCTGTGTGCTATTGACCGTAACAACTTAGAGAAGTAATACTCGTACAGAATCCAAATAAGTGAATGTAATCTTAATAATAAGATCATAGTATGATCTATCACGTTAGTGAACTAAGTTGAAATCTCAAATTTTACCAATTTAAGGTGACAACAGGATATTAGTGAGAATCCCGACGTTATTATTTTCTATAAATTCAATATATATTTACTAACTTTACACATTTAAATTTTAAATTACTATTTGTATTATGATTTTTAACTTTCATGAGATTATAATGTATGAATATTTATGATATATTGAATCTTTGTGATTGAGAAAAGCTGTATGGTATGTTTGTGATATTGGGTGGTACCCCCCTTTCTGCGATGAGTAAAACTGGTTAGGCATCAAGAAATGTTAGGGGAGACACAGTTCCTATTGATAAAAACAGAACAGTGTGTAGCATCACAAGGTCTTGAGAGGACTAGAGGTTGAGCATGTAGCTCACCGGGGTGGTTCCGCCTTAGTGATGAGTGCCAAACTCAAGATGTGTACTTGATTGTTTATTTGTGGGAAAATTGCTAATTTCTGTTTATTCCCTACTTGTGTTCTTAGTTGATTTTATAGCCTTTGAGTTCATTATCATGATCGATTTTGTATTTTGTTCTTATTATTGAGTTTATTGTACATTCACTAAGTTTTCTCCAAAACTCACCCTCACGTTTTCCCCTTTTAGATACAGTTGTAGAAAGGAACTCTCTCTAGAGGAGTATCAGAGTGATTTGTAGAATAAAGAATCTTCCTGTTGCTGGATAGGTTCAGTAATTTTGTATTTGTATTAGGGGCTCTGTGGTCATTGGGATTCCTAGGATGTTATTGTGAATATTTCGAGAATCTCATATAACTATATTTTGGATTTTATAATCTTTATGAAGATGGTGATATTATGGTTGTTTATCTGTACTTTTATAACTGTATTAAGTTATGTACAATATTTCCTGTATATATAAGTAATGACGCAATATATGTTTTTAATAAAATTTCCATCTGTTGTGAATAGATGTGATTTTGAAATAAATTTATGGATTTTACATTTCTGCATAATTGAATTCAACAAAAAGGTGGAGTCAATATGAAGGCCTATAGTAACAAGAAACATCATTATTGTGCCGGTCACGGGTCTTGATAATTGGGTTGTGACAGCAACCCATTGTTAATGAAGGACAGAAGAGAAAAAAAAAAGGAAAGGAATCCATAAAACTCGTTGATGATGATTTAGAAGATGATATAGATTATATAGATGATGATGACAACGACCATGAGGAGGAGGATATCAAGGGCGATGTGTCTGAGGACAGTGTATTAAATGTGAGATTCACTAATAGTGAAGACTCAGATTGTGCCAGTGGATTGTTTAAAGGAGAAAACACTGACTTGGGTGCATCTAGTGGTAAAAAGGGCCATACACGTATGCCACAACATTTGAGTAGTAATCCAGTTAGACCAGCAAAAGATTCAACTGTACAGAGCCTTAGTGATGATGAGGCATATGAGGCTGAGACTTTAGATGTGATGATGATGAATGTGAACACTGAGGGTCCAATTTCCCAACTCATAAGCTTTTGAGAGATATGTTAAATATAAGTAGGAGGTTGGCACGATTTATGAGACTCGGGAGGAGTTCCAAGACACCATTGTGACATATATTGTACATGCGGGGAGAAATCTGTACTATGCAAAACTTGACAAGGTCAGAGTGCAAATGAGGTGTAGGGGTGATTGTGATTAGGAAGTATACGCTGCTAAATTAAGCACTGAGGATACGTGGTAGCTAAAGAATGTTAAGAATGAGCATAGCTGTGCAAGATGTTTTAAAGTGCACCTAATGAGCTCGAAATGGCTTGGGAAAAGAATGCAGAAGAAAGTGAAGGATAATCCAAAAATGAAGATACATGATATAGTTAGAAAAGCCTGAGAGAATTGGAACATGGGATGTTCTACGGCTAAAGTAAGTAGTGCTCGATGTGATGCAAAAGCAACAGTGTACGGATCTTTTACAAAGCAATTTTGAAGGCTATATGACTATTATGAAGAACTTAGGAGGTCAAACCTTGGGTCAACCATTAAGATGCAAGTAAACAGACCTCTAGGATTTGAGGACGACACGCCACGACCTCAAGGCAATTCCACTTCGATGCTCCCAAAGTTTGGGAGGCTATATTTTTGTTTAGATGCATGTTGAAGGAATTTTCTTATGTGCTGGCCCATTACTTCACTTGACGGGTGCTTTATAAAGAAACCATATGGTGGGCAGCTATTGACTGCAATTGGCAGGGATTCCAACAATAAACTTCTGCCAATTGCATTTTCTGTGGTTGAGGCTGAGACAACTAAGTTGTGGATGTGGTTCCTACAGCTCTTGGTGGAAGACATCGGGATTCAAAACAACAAGTTTGTCACCTTCATGTTAGATCAACAGAAGGTCACATTCTTTATGTCATTTATGATTTTTGAAGTTACAATTATGTCTTTTAAGTTTAAGAAAATTCTTATATATGTCCTTTAAGTTTATGAAAATTCTCTAATATGTCCCTTTGTATATCTTGAAAAGTCAATTCTATGTCCTTCATGTGTGTTGTAAGTAGATTGATTGCCTTATTATCCAAGCTATTTGATTTTGATGGTCATATACATGATTCATGCAGGGAGGACTTAGTAAAATATTAAACTTTATTTAAGTTTTTTAGGTAGTGGTCATCGCAGTTTATGTCATTCTTTTTGTAGCTATGGTAGCTTGGTCATCTTGTTATTTATAACCTCTCTCCTAATGCTAAACCATTGCTTATGTTTTGATCTTTCTGGGTTTTGTTGGACTCCACTGGATTCAGGTGTATGTTGGTTGTATCTAATTGTCTAAATATATCAAGATTAAAGTAGCCTATAGTTAAAGGGTTGTAAATTCTGATTGGGTGATGCTAAGGGATACTTAGGTAGTTATATCTAACTTAACATCTATTTGAATTTATTGCGGGCAGGGATTGGAAAGCGCCCTAGACATGGTGATACCTGGAGTTGATCGTCATTTTTGTGTGCGTCACCTATACAATAACTTTAGAAAAATATACGCCAGAGCACATTTGAAGAAGTTAGCTTGGAAAGCCGTAATGGCCACTTATCCCCAGGCCTGGGAGAAAACAATGCTGGAAATTAAGAAGTACAACAAGAAAGCATATTTGCATCTGATCAAGATATGTCCAAGGCATTGAAGCAAGGCATTTTTTAGGACGAACCCTAAGTGTGACATGCTACTAAACAATGTGTGAGACCTTCAACTCGGTCATTCTTAGTGCTAGGCAAAAGCCTATTGTGTCTATGCTAGATGACCTCAAATTGTGGGTGATGGAGATGTGGGCCAAAAATAGGAAGGATATTGAGGAAATTCCTGATGGAGCAGTTCTCCCAAGAATCAAGGCAATGCTTGATATAAATTTTAGAGAAAGTGGCAAGTGGTTGCCAACATGGGCTACGGATAAGAAATATAAGGTGATGGGTCCTACAGAGAAGTATGCAGTGGACCTTGATACCCAAACTTGTACGTGCAAGCACTGGTCATTGACAGGCATTTCGTGTCCTCATGCAATCAGTTGCATTAATCATATAGGAGAAAGACCTATAGACTTCATCCCATCTTACTTCAAGAAGGAACAATACATTATGTGCTTCCAATTCATAATATACCCAATGAATGGCCTAAACATGTGGCCATCAACCCCATATGACGATGTCCTCACTCATCTATATAGGAAATCTATTAGGCGTCCAAAGAAGAGACAAAGAAAGGACATCGACGAAGAGTCTCAAAAATACAAAGAGATTATCTTGTAGGAGATATGGACAAAGATGTGGGAATTATGGCAGCTTTGGGAATAATAAGTGGGCATGCAAATTGCCAGGACAAACTCAGCCGTATTCTGTGCGATCAAGACAACTTCAAACAATTGTACGCTTTATTGTAAACATTGTAATAAACCTTTTCGCTATATACTATTTTCAACTTGCAACACCCACAAAGGGAGAAGATGCCAGTAAGACGTCCTAGCACACGAGCACATCCATCTTGACCTGATTCTATGGTAGTTAATACACTTACCTATTGAACTCTAACTTAGTTGATTTTAAATGCTTAACTTAACTGATGTCTTATGACTAGAATTTTTCGCAATGTAGCAAGGAAGTGAACCAAGGCAACTTCGAAGGCATAGCACACAACCAACGATCACAACCGTTCCTCCACCCACTCAACCTCATACTCAACAATGTCAGACAACTGTATGCTTTACTGTAAACATTGTAAGAAATCTTTTTGCTATATTTCATTCCCATATTACATGTAAACATTTACTATTGTCAACTTGCAATGCCCACGAAGGGAGAAGATGCTAGTAAGATGTCTTAGCACATGAGCACATCCATCTCGACTTGATTCTATAGTAATTGATACACTTACCTATTGAACTTTAACTTAGTTGATTTCAAATGCTTAATTTAACTGATGTCATATGGTTGGAATTTTTCGCAATGTAGCAAGGAAGTGGACCAAGGCAACTTCAAAGGCATAGCTCACAGCCAATGATCACAACCGTTCCTCCATCCACTCAACCTCATACACAATAGCAGGCATATCTCTGATTTATTTGCCTATGTTGTTCTATTATATAACTCTACTTTCTCAATTGAATATTTGGTTAATTTACTTTAATTTGTCAGCATTGTGATTCACCGAGCACCACGACAAGGTACAAGACATGGGCAAGAAGGACACCAAAGAGACCAAGTCAATTATCACAACAAAGTGCTCCATGATGTTTAGATTAAGGAACTATTTTTTGTGACTTATAAACGCAAGATCTTGTATTTATGCTGATACTTTTGATACCATGGCAGACTTTTGGATTACATGTAACATGTTAGGATACTTTGGCACAGTGTTACTACTTGATGGATACTTTTTGATATATGTAATGTGATTATTCAGTGTTCAATACTACTACTTTGGCATAGTACTACTAGATGGATACTTTTTGGCACAAGTCATTATTCAGTGTTCAATGCAAAGTGATTTATTCTTTCATTGTTTACATTAATCATTCAAGAGGAAAAGAAAGACAAATTTTCACTAGACTCACATATTTCTTATTCTTCAAATATGTGAAAATTGAAGAAAAAATACTATAGTTTGGTTGGATTTTAATTCTGTGCATCTTCTTCATTAAATTTGGTAAATAAAATTCATCTACATACCAACAACTTTCAATGCAAAGAATACATAATTAGTCAGCGCAAATAGGAAATGTTATTCTATCCATTCATAACAACTCATCATTCATATATGGATAATTCAAAATACATAACTCAGAATCCATCTTCCTAACATATTACATAAATTGTCATAGAACAATGACAATGAAACATAAATACTAAGTTGTCCTACATTTCTACAATACACAATATCTCCTCCTAACTTAGTCAGAGTACGAACCATAGATTCACAATTAAAGACAAGACCAGAAGTAAGGTTATAAACTTCTTCTTCCTTTTTTCTTCCTTCAATTCATCTGCAAGAATCCTAATCTTCTTCCTAAGATGATACGTTGCTAGCTTATCATCTTCAGAATCAAACCAAACAAAAAAATCACATCCTCCTCTGTCATGTACATTTAAGATCAATATTATTCAACTTGTATATTTAACATCAATCAAAAAAATAAAGTAGACTTGTTAATTGGTATTCATACCATACCACATAATTTTTGAAACCCCAAAACCTTCGACCTGGATTGGTGTGTGAAGTCACCAATCGAGTATACTTGCCGCAATGACAAATAAATTTTTTCTTACTTTTACTGCAACTGTAACTTGAAGCTTGCGATGCCATTGGTTAATCTTTCCTTAATCTTTCCTTACTCTTACTGCAATCACAGATGCCATTATTCATACCATACCACATAACTTGAAGCTTGAAAAATTAGAAAGCGAAAGGAATGCCTATCAGTGTATACAGACATCATTGTATTATATATAACATTAAGATAACCAAAATACATGTATACAGACAAACTACATGATAGTCTTCCATTGCCATGTAATTGTATGAGTTAAGAGCATTTCATGTATAGTCAAACGTTGAAGAACATGAATTGACAGCATTTCATATATAGTTACCAACATATGCATCTGTCTCTAAGTAAAAAAGTTGAATAACATGAAGAAATTACATGTTACAATTCATATTCAACCAGTAAAACTGGGGCTAATTCGAATGGAAAGGAGATACACCCAAAGGAAATCACTAGAGAAATAGGGGGCAAAAATACAACAGATTTTGGGACTAATTTCATTCCAACATATTTGGGGCTACTATCATAGTTAAGGCAAAAAAGGGAGAGAAAAGAAAGAACTCACCTTGTCGAAGCCGTCGCTGACCTCTGCCATCGTCCACACTGCCCTTGCCGCCGGTGATGATTTTGACCCTCAACCAAGTCCACCAGCAACTTCACACAATGTCGTCAGCCACTCTCCTAATTTGACTGCTTCTGAAGGTTAAAAGGCTTGGGGGTATTGTGGGAATTTCACATTGAGGAAGTTGACTGGCCAGATGACATGGAGGCTAACTTTTGCCACATCAAGTGCCCAGTCATCGTTTAACGACACTCATGTTAAAGGAGTGACAGAAAAGGGTATATTTGATCAGTTTTGAAATATAAGAGACATATTTGACACATAAAAAAATATTATGGGTATGAATAAAAATGAAGGTAAACGTTAAGGACATAAAGTACCATTTTGCCATATATATATGATATTCATCATCTGTTAGGTGGATATAGATGTTAATATTGGACATTTTATATTCCTCTAACATGAATAGATGGATAGAATGGTATTCAATAATTATTTATAGAATATATAAATATATATTATAAATTATAAAATTTGATATTTAAATTATATTAAATAATTATATATAATATAATTTTTAGATTAATATTAAATATCAAGTATGTTAATATTTAATAACTATATTAAATATCAAATATCTATTAGACAATATTTATTTTCAAATACTTTAAATCTTTCAAATATTTTAAGTATGAATACTAAAATTAAAAAAAAATCAAATAAAATGCAAATATTGAATGTTTTAAATGGACATAGATCTCCTTATTGACCTATGAGTCAAGGAAAACTTTTAGCTATTCATAATCGTTGGATGGCTGTGAGTCTCACCTATTTGTGTGGGGCCTACAGCCATTTAATAGTTATGAACAATTAAAGATAGTCTTGCAAAAGATATTATCTCTTTTTGTTTCAGACGTGCAATCATGTTATTTCCCTATCTCTCATAGATTAACAAGTTATTTGAAATGTTCGCAACCTTGAGGTAAATAATTTTTTTTTAATTGAAACAAAAAGCCATCAATTTTTTTTTATTTTTTTTAGTCAATAATATTAGTCTGATTGCTTGGACTGTAGTAAAAGAGACTAAAATTTGATCAAAATTCAATATAATTGGTATTTATCAATAAAAAATTATTTGCTATTTTATTTTGTCCGACGTTTTTATTAAATTAAAATTTTTATTATATTAAAATATAAAGATTACTATATTAAAAAAAAGTAATTATGTCAAACAAGTTAAAATAAACCTACCATTTTCTTATTATAAAAAAATTTAAATTATGACTAAATTTTTAAAATTAACTAGTTAAAATTAAAAAAAATTATATAGACATAAGTCGAATTATATTTTTGAGTCTAACCAGCCCCAGGAACCAAAAGCTATCAAGTTTGCAGTATATGCTTTTTAGTACCAATTAATCTGTAATAAAAGAAATTCCATTTTTATTAATTTAATTTAAAGCTTATGCCTATCTTTATTTTTTTTAATTTTAACTAGTTAATTTTAAAATTTTGGTCATAATTTAAAATTTTTTATGATAAGAACATGTTAGGTTCATTTTAACTTATTTGAAATAATTATATTTTTTAATATAATAATATTTTATATTTTATTGTAATAGAAATTTTAATTTAATAAAAAGTTCAGAAAAAATAAAATAGAAAATAATTTTTTATTAATAAATACCAATTGAATTGAATTCTAATAGCATTTTAGTCTCTTTTGCTACAGTACAAGCAATCAGACTAATATTATTGAATGAAAACTGAAGGCTTTTGTTTTCTTATGAAAAAAATTTATTTACCTAAAAATTACACGTTGAGTAACTTGTTAATCTAATTGTTAGAAAACTTGACCAACGTGACCTTTAGATGAATACAATTCTAGATAATGAAATTATGAAAGATAAGCAAACATTCTCCCACTGTCTTTTAGATTATCTTTAAAAATTATTTTTTAGAAATAAGGATAAATTAATTTATTTATAAAAATTATTTTTTAGAAATAAACAACTAATTTAAATTTAAAAAATAAAAATTATCTTTAAAAATGATAAATTAAAAAATTGCAATTATCTTCAAATAAATTATTAATTTGCTTTTGAAAACAAAATGTTTTGATTTAATTTTCTAAGAATTGGAATTGTCTTAATTTAATTATCATTACTAAATCGTCAAATTTAGCATGATCAAATATTAAATAAATTGCTGCAAAAATATCACTTTGATATACAAATGATGAAATTAATACAAATAAAATATTTTGAAAATTAAATTGAAATATTTTTTTTGTTAAAATTTAAATTAAACAATATAATATTTTAAATATGAAATTAATAATTTTCTTTTTTTATTATATATAAAAAGCCCAAAGTTTAGAGTGAAAATGAGAGAAAAAAAAAGTACAAAGATAGGAAATCAAACTCACATATATCAAAATCTCATCATACGTATATATCCATACTAATTTAAACCAAGGCTATTCTACAAATTGCATCTTTTATTCATATAAAATATTTGACATCAGCAATAGAGGAAAAAATAAATAAATGGTTAAGGTGGGCACGTGCAAAGACCGATCTATCACACTCGAAAAAAAAAATGTAACGTGTTTGATGAATGTTTATAAAACTTGGTTTCCAAAAACATTTTCAAAAATCAAATTTAACGAAATTGCACCGTTATAATTTTATTTTTAAATGAAAACTAAGGGAAAAATAATCCTTTTATCTTTTAAAAACTAAATTAAGTTTGTGAGCTAGTGCGGGTAAAAAAAAAATTATAAACACTTCATAATGCCTGATATAATAATACTCCAATTATTTATGTATGCCCTTATTTCCGTCAATCACATATAAGAGTAACAAGACAATATTTAAAATAAAAAGATGAAATACTCAAATCAAACAATCTCTTAGATTGCTTGGTAGACTATCGACACATTCTATCACTAAATTACTGCCTAACGACTTAAACATGTGGAATTTCATTTCGAAATTTGTTGGCAAGATCCTACTTCCATAATTTGACTGCACTCACATCTTGCTTTTGTGGCTTTTACACTCTTTTTTATTTAAAAAAAAAACTTCTTTAATGAGTTTGGTCTAGGGATGATTCTAATTAATTCTCAATGAGTTAGTAGAACGTAAGCAAATCATTTTAAAGATACATTTAATTTTGTATTTGTAAAAATGCATCAAGCATAAACTAAGAATTGATTTCCTTAGTTCTGTATAAAATTAAGTGGGTGTTTGGTTTAGTCGCTAGTGACATTTAATGCGGGTCTCTTCTCTCGTAAGTCATAATCACGTTTATTATCAAATTGGATTTGTTTGGTTCTGCAATTTGTAACATCTCAAAGTTTTACGTTTATTAAATATAGGTAAATTAGTGTTTGAAGGATTACTATAAAAAGAATATTTTTAAAGAGGAAAATTTGTAAAAGGAAATAGAGTGATTTTTCCATAATTAAAGGTTGGAGAAAACTGGAGAAAATATTAGAAATAAATTTCGGTATCAAATTGAAAATTTTCCTATATGACCAAGGACTAAATTACAAGGACATAAAAGTATGAAGGGCCTATCAAGAATATTAGCTAAGCCATTTGAGATGGCATTTCATTATTAAGCTACGTAAGAAGGCATGCATATTACTCTTTAGTGTTATGTGGCTTCATCTTCATTCTACCTGTAGCCTTGAACAAGGTAAACAAGTGGCATTTCCTTCCATCACCTTGCTTTCTCTCACATGCTCGCGTGGAAGCCTTCTCCTTGCTTTAGTAGATGTGTGCCTTCCATTTTGTGGACAAGGGGATGAGGATTCTGAAAAGAGCATGTGGGAAATAGAAAAAGAAAGGATGGTGCATGTGGAAAATGCAAAAGAAAGAATTTGGCATGTGAAGCTCTCGCTAGCACTCCCTTTTTCTGTGTATGCAGAGAATATGCAGCACCTTCATAAACTTATCCTCCACATTAGGAGCAGAAGGATATAGGAAATATAGAAAATAACTAAGTTGGAAGATGTTGTGTGTGTCTCTCGGCCAAAAGCAGCAAAACCGTGACAGCTTGTGGGAAAATGGGAACATGTTGCACTTGAACCCGTGGAAGGCTTGGGTGATCTGTCACCATGCTTGGCTAGCCACCTAGAACCACTATACTTGCCTTGGGGGACACCTACTCCATTCCTTAGCCACCTGAGGAGTGAAGTCGAGAAGTGCAGTTTAAGATGTAAAATGAGAAAAAAGAAAATTAAGTAATCTGATCTATCTCTCTGTCGTACAGCCACGTGAATCACGTCTATGTTTTATATAGTCTTTAGCTTCATTTCTTGGCTGTACTAAGAGAGAACCCAAGAGAGAACAAGAGAGAAAACAATAGCATTTTCGTGCTACAGTAAAATCGAGAGGAAGAGAGTTTCTTTCTTCTTGCTATAGTATAAAACGTGAGAGTAAGGAAGCTCATAAATAGTTCTTTTTAACCCAAACCAACAAGCCACCCTTGGGCAACTTTGGTGTGACCAAAAGGACCATCTTAGCAGTGGATTTGAGGTCACAAATACACATTCACAGCAGCAAAAAGAGTGACATAAAAGTGCAGAAAATTTTCAAGGGAAAAGTGAGCTTGAATCTTTGGTAAGCTTTAAATCCTTTCTTTTAGGTATGCATGTGTTTTAGAAATGATTAAACATGGCTTTTAGAGTCCTTATATGAGTTTGGGAGAACCATTCAGCAAAAAGAATGGGAAAACATGGAGTTTAGATGCATGCATGCATGACAGGGACTAAAGTGAATAAAATTAAAAGTTTGTAGGAGTAGATATAATTTTGGAACAAAATATATTTGTGACCTATAGACTTATATGAAACTAAATATGGTCTTAGATCATGAAAAAGACAAGGGAAAAATAATTATTGAGGACCTAAGTGAACAAAATAAGAAGTTGGAGGGAGAGAGTAAAATTTCTGAAAATGTCCAGATTTAGTATATATGGGATTTTAATTAGGATTTGATGGAATTTACCAAATTTTGAGGGTTATTATATGGTTAAAGTTTGCATTAAGGATTAAAGAAAATTAATTCAAGATTTTTGAAGAAAAAGGAAATAAGTTGGAAATTGAGAGAATAAATTAGGATATTTTTAGTTAGTTATATTTATTTAAATTTGAGATTAGAAATAGGATTATGAATAATACGTGATTAGTATTTAATGCACAAGAGTTGCATTTAAACATGGAATAATATTTTAAAGTATTTCATATTAGAATTTTAATAGCTAATTTATTTTATCAGCACCTTGGAATAATTTCGAATGGAACCAGTACGAGACGGTAAATTCAGGTAGCTAGTTACATTTCATAAAAACGTTGTTCATATATTTTGAAATTGTTTTATACTAAAAATGATTTATTGATGAATTATGTAATATTCAACTCTATGCATTGTTATGTATGTATATGTATTATTATGATACTCATGTGCTAAGGCAGTGTACACCAAGCATCTAGAGTACGACGGTACACGTCAGTATAAGACTCGCCATGGTTAGGGCGGAAGCAGCTATGCATGACGATGCTAGTGTCAGTCTTGCTGACCTTCGACCACATGGTATAATTAAACTCTGGTGGTAAGCACTGAGATGAGTGATGATTCTTACCGCCACTTGAGGTGAAACAGACTCTTGGGGTACTAAGACCAAGTATTAACCCTTGGTACCACTAAAGATGAAAAAGACTCCTAGGGTACAAAGACCAAGTGATGATTTCTGCATGACAGTATCATAGGTGAGTTGAATTGAATTATGAATGGGTTTATGAACTGACTTATGAATTGATTTATGAGATAAATTATGATAAACTTGCTTTTATGACTGGGAATGGTTTTTGTTTTCAAATATTAACTACTGGCTACTGAGATTTCTATGTCTCATGATTTTGCGTTGTGTTAACCATTTCCAGGTGCAAATCAAAGTGGGAATAGCAGAGTTGCAGCGGAGAGTCAGTAGCTGTAGCCTAGATTTTATAGTTATTGTAAAATAATTAAGAATGGATCTCCAGTTATGTATATATATATCGTAATGACAATGGCGTAAGACTTATAATGATAATGATGGTTCCTAGTTGTTTTTAATTGTAATACCCGTTAATTTCAGAATATAATTCGCTTAAGAGTATTTTAGAATTCTACAACGTTACTTTAGTTATTTATTTTGGTCATTTTTAATTTTCATATTTAATTGTTCTCTTTGAATATTATTTATGAAAATTGAGTTAAATGACTGGACTAAATATTTGCACAATGAGGGATATATTCTAAGAATGGTGAAATTCATGGAAAAGTGGTTTCAGAATGGTCAATTAATCCATTTATTGTAAATTGACTGGATGGGTTTGGATGTTGGGTTATGGATACCCATGGGTTATTGAATAACCCATTAGAAATATTTAATATAAAGTTTCAATAGTAACCCTCATTTTTCACTCAGCCGAAGGAAGCAGAAAAGCATTTCTCTCTCAGTTCTTCATTTTCTTCTCAAATCCTTCCCTTGATCTTCAGAGTTTCGATTATTTGTTCGGTTCAAAAGCTTTGTAAGGATCAAATGTAAGCTTTAATCCGATTATTTTCCTTAAATTTCAGTTTATGTAGAAGATCAGAGGAGGTTTTGTTCTTGAAGATTTTGATGATAATTCATGAATCTCAGTAGTTTTAGAAGTTATATTTGAGTTATAATCGGTTAAAAGAGTTGAAATTCTGGTTTTGAAACAAGAAAGGAAAGGATGAATTTTTGAAAGATTTTTCTGCAAAAATTTGAGTTACTGTAGCGACCAGAGATTTCGAAAAAATTCTGGAAAATTTTTTTCGGGTACTGTAGCAGTACTGTAGTGTCGGCAATCAACGGTACTGTAGCAGTCAACGTTACTGTAGCGAACCGGCACTGTAGCGAATCGACACTGTAGCAAACCGTACTGTAGCAAACCGTTACTGTAGCAGTCAGAAAATTTTGCGTATTTTTCGTGATTTTGTTTCCTTTCTTATGTTTCCTTGTAATATATTTTACTAGGAAATTTTCCTACACAAATTCTCGTGTGGAACAAAGTAAACTTGGACAAACATCAAGGTGAGTGAATAACCTTGCTCAGTTAATTTAATATTACTAGTCAAAGTACAATATAAGTCCCATTTACAATATTATTTGGATAATAAGCAATTAATTTTTCATATGAGAGTATATGATGATCAATAGAAATAAGAGTATGTAGAAATTATTTATTTCGTGACAATTGTACTATGTGATGAATTCTCACTATCTTATTAATGAGTAAAGATCTACGGGATCTAATACACGAGTGTGAAAGGGTTAAAGTCTCATACTACTCGGCGTATATCTAAGAAATCTTATACACGAGTTTGAAAGGGTTAAAGTCCCATACTACTCAGTGCATATCTATGAAACCTATACACGAGTTGAAAGGGTTAGAGTCCCATACTACTCGGTGTATATCGATGAGATCTTATTCACGAGTTTGAAAGGGTTTGAGTCCCATACTACTCGTTGTATATCTAAGAAATCTTATTCATGAGTTTGAAAGGGTTAGAGTCCCATACTACTCGATGTATAAGACAATTAATTATATGAATAAATATGGTATTTGTACTTTTGATATTTTATATAGTACAGTTATTTACTTACTGAGTTTTTAAATAAACTCACACTCCCTATGATTATTTTTCAGATACAGAAAACAAAGAAGAAGAGTATCCGTTGGAAGATTAGAAGCCCCTTGGGATTACTCTCTATTTCTGTCTGGTGGGATACCAGTACTTAATAATGTGGATATTAGAAACGCTCTGTACTTTCTATAGGTCTCCTAGGCTTGCGATGAGATAGAAATATCAGACTATGTATGTCTATATTTGCTTATCAGATGAATATAATTCTGTAGTGTGGAATGAATGATTAAGGTTGAATGTAAAACCTTACAGAATATATGTATATAACGTATGTTTGAGAATTATATCAAATGAGTAGTATCTTTTCACATGCTCAATTTTTGGGATGTGACATTAATAATGGACTGGGGATCTTTGAAATTTAAGGTTTTAAAAATTTCCATGATTATTCACTAAGGAACCTTATTAAAAAAAAATCTTTTATGTTGGAGATAGTATTGAATGATTTTGAGGCGTTACAAATTTTGCCTATAAACAAAGTTATGTTAAACGTGGTTGGGTGTAGCTTTTGGGCATTAAACACGATTGGTAGTTTCCATTACTCCTCGCGCACCATTTTTTTTGTTTTGAAATCCTGAATTCTCTTGTGCTCCTTCATTCATACTTGTCTCTTCATCGGCATTTGCTAGTTGCTTGTTTGAAATTATCATTCAAATATATTAAGCCACAAGATCATACATTTCGTGAGATCCTATCAAAAATATGAAATGATCGACGATATTGGCCACTTTTCAAAGATGTTATAGGAGATATTGATGGAACTCATATTCTTTATGTTGATAGCCCTAGTGAGCGACCAAAATTTATTTTAACAAAAAGGAACTTTAACACAAAACATAATGACTGCATGTGATTGGAATGTGTTTCCTTTTTGCATTACCTGAATGGGAAGCCACTACCCATGATGTTCATGTTTTCTAATATGATTTGACAACTCTTAAGATGAATTTTCCACAACCACCTTCAAGTATATCATTTCTCATAATCGAAAATTGATTGCATTTTTAAACATTATTATGCTTTGTTTAATAATTATTTTATTATTTTTATAAATAAATATTATTTTATGGATGTTGGCTATCCAATACAAATTGGATATGTTGATGTGTATAAATGTGAGCCTTATCACTTGTCTAATTTTAGACATTTATCTAGATTCGTCAATATCACTCAAATTTGATATCTACCATTAAAAGAACTTTCAGAGTATGGGATAGTAGGTTTGTAATTTTGAACCATATGTCTAAGTTCAAAATTAAAATACAAGTTCAATTAATGAGTACATTAATGAGTATACACAATTTTATTAGGAGTATTGAAACATATATTAAATTCAGTCATTTAGAAGATAAATTTGTGCTTCAAGAAGAGTATAATGACCATGATGATTCAAATTCCTTACCAAGCCTAAATATAATATCTTTATTAGAAATAGATTATGTTCGAGATGCTATTCAAGATCAAATTATAAAACATATACATAATAATTAATAATTATTTGTACTTTATTCAAACCATATATTTCTATAAAAATTTTAATTTAACCTTTACTTATACTATTTTCTATGTAAAGTTGTTGATCTTATTTTGCTGAGATTCAAGACTAATCTTCCAATAATTTTAAATAAAAACAATTGAAATAAAATTGAAGATTAAGTTAATAAATTTATTTCATTGCAATATTCACAAATGTATATTTTTAATAAAATATTAGTAACAATAATTAAAAATTATTATTAAAACATTAATATAATTTATTTTATAACATTTAAATATAAATGAAATTAATAATGGTTAATAGAATAACATAATATAAAATTTATATCTTTTTTTATAATTACACGTTCAAAAGTATTTTTACTAACCCATATACAAATTGAATACATTTTCCAAAATTATTTTTTTATAACAATTTTCAAACATAAATCATGTTTATACAAACTCTGATTTGGTCAAAATCAATTTTAAAAATCAATTATGCTCAAAACTTATGATTTACCTAATTATTTTCCAAACATATCCTAAGCCTTTAAACCTTGGAAATCATACATCGACGGTAGATATAAAAGGCAAACACAACGAAATAATTGTTTATCTTAGGGATATTAAAGACAAGCCAACTCAAAGATTTAGGGTTTAAAAATTTAAGGCTTAAAGCATGATAAGGATAACGAGAAAAGAAAATAATATTCCGCGGACCAATAGTATTTACAGTCAATAATGAATCACCATAAACCGTTAGCTGTGAGTAAGGTCTTAATGCTTCATAAATAAAAATAAAACAGAACTTCTTAGTAATCCAGAGCACTACCAGTCCGCTACTAAAACAAGAGTCTTGGAGACGGCAAGAATTGGTTACATTGATCTAAATCAGAAGCAATCAACGTTCACAGTGCCCACTAGAATACGCTATATGGACCCATGACCATTGACTACTCACCTGCTTTGAATAAATTCCCTTTAAAGAAATGCCAGGCTAGGCAACATTTCCAAATCATCAACCCAGGTTTACATACCCTCCAGAATACTCCACCTCCTGAAGAGAAAGCCAGGTCAGAATACGAAAAAAGCAAATGCTTTGAAGGTATTTACAGCGTCACAATCACGAAAATGATAAGAACCAATCATCTAGTCCGTAAATGAAACAATAAAGAGGAAGTTGGAGAGCAGCTAACCAACTATGGTTACGTTTTCAAAATCAATCATCATGTCTCAAATCCGAAAGCAGATCAAATCTATGATCTATAATGTTGACATAGCAAACCAAATAGCACATCCGTCTATACCTACCAACTAGATCTACTTAGTATTGGACCTGGTCATTATAAAAAAATAGAATTCTTTAATAGTCCACATAGGTCATGTTCTAATCTTATATTAACCACCATGAAATGTCTTATACTAGTTCCATCTCAACATAGGATTATTTACACGAAGCATTGGCCAAACTAAAATTCTGTAACTTGCACTGCCTTTCGAAGACTAGGATACCACAAGAATATTAATCTTAATTCTACATCAAGGCAACTCATGAGGATTGCCGAATTATTGAACAGAAAATATAAAAGGAATTTATAAATCAAAAAAATAGTTTAGGAAGTTTATAGTTGTCAACAGCAGCAATAAAATCAGAAACATAAATGTCCCCACGATAATGCAGAGTACTCCAAATTGGCTTTACTATTGGAGAAATGAGAAGATAGACTAAGACAATGATTATTGCTTGTCAAGACATCTCTTCAAAAATAGAATTATTTCTTGAACTTCGGTTTGCCAACAGTAAACCCTTTTATATGTGCTACATCATTAACATCATCTTCATACTGATCAAATTTCATTATTTTGTAGATAATCTGATCATTTTTTTTTTTTAACTGTAACTTGACAAGATGATAATGCTTAAAGTAAATGAAAAAAAAAATGACAAGACAACATTTAGAGGGGGAAAAAAAAGAAAAAGGATGTCTCTTCATCAGTTTAAATTTGGACACGTATAGAATTTAGCTGATTCTTAAGAACAAAAGAAAGGAAAGCATTTAAATCACCCATTCCCCCAATGAATAACCTAGAGCCGCTAGCAGATGCTTCAATTTTTTGCCATAATGCTTTTGAGACAGTAAGATAATGTTTACAAGTTTAAGCTTTCATTTTGGGAGAATTATGTTTTGAAATTTGAAACCACTTTAACAAAAAGTAAAATGCAGTTAACCTTCTAATAAAAACAAGAACCCAACCTGTGCAGGTGGTAAGGATGAGACCCAGTCTGATGCATGTGTAGGAAGAAGGCCCAGAGTGTTAAGCTGCACAACAATATATTAACATATGAATGAAGATGTGTAGACAGCACATCCTTAAAAATTATTAGTTTAAAGGCGAAACTTTTAAGGCACAACATGACTACATATACTACCTTCCAAACACCCAATGCCAAGCCCCCCAAATTCAGTGCTATAAAGAGCAACTTAGGCCCAAGAAGCTCTACTTTACTGTCTTTGTAAGGCTCAAAAACTGCATTAAATATATAAAACTCATTAATTATCTAAATACAAGCTGAAGTGCCCCAGGAGAAGTTTCACTAAAAGTATAAACTACAAACAATCAGAAGGCTACAGACTGAAAACAAAATGCTATTAACTGCAGCAAGTCTGTAATATGCAACTATACTTGTGTCAATGCAAGAAGAACTATAATGCAGTTTGAGTAGTGGATATTGAGGAACTGTCTGGAAGCAAAAGTGGTGCAGAAGATCCTATAAACACTCCTTTCATGCCCTCACATTAACATCTCAAGCCCAAAAAGTCCAAGAAGAAAAAAAAAATTAAAGCAATTCAGCAGATCAAGTTAATCAGATTGCTTATCACAAATCACCAGAAAAGGGGAAGTGGGATCTCTTAGGATACTTTTATAAAAATCAACATGGCTTAAAACTTCAAAATTTTTAGCCATAACTTGACCAACAAGTGGTACACAACTTCTATGAAGTACACTGACACTAATTCATAGCTAGCTCAATGGGATGATTACGGTCCTGGCAATTTGTTATGCAAATTTAGCAAAATGCATAAGAATGAGAAAGTAAAACAGTGATATTGAAAAATAATGTGAATCGCATTATACCTACTCTTCTATCTCTAAAATATTAATTCTTATATTTAATTGGAGGTATCTATAAAACAATTCATTATTAGAGGAGGAAGGGACTTAAAAAGTTGCACACAAAGAGCTAAATATCTTACTCTTTCCGACCCCTTGTAATGCACTAATTGGTTGCCAAAGAGCTGAAAAGGTAATACCAATGCTGAACAAGTGAACAGTACTACCAGCCATCCACATCATGAAGCCCATCATCATCAAGTTCTTAAATGGGGCTTGTGCCACTTCCCAAGCTTTCTGTGTCCAAAATATTGAAGATTTGAACATAAGACTACAGGTGATCCAGTCTATAGGACTAGAAATATAAAAACAAAAGAAAAATATAACTGATAATGATACTTTGGGCACAAATAATCTTTTTCCTTGGGAGAAGTAACAACTTTGCATCACTTCTGTCCTAGCTTTAATGTGTTTCATAATCTAGTCTTACTGATTTTCGCTGCACATGCAAACACGATGACACTTTATGGATGAAGCTATCACTCTCAACAGAATGTTTGCTCAATTATTACTTTAATTAGCATCATTTCTTGGAACAACTTAAACATTTTACCAAAAGTAGTAGACAAAACCCAAGGAGGCCTGAATTTAGCATGCCATGCTTCCTCACATATGCATGCATAATCGTGATCCCCCTCCCACTTCAAGCTGATCCTCAAAGAAGAGAATTTGTTCATGATAAACAGAAACCACCAATTACGCGACGCAGAAATAGTTACAATATTTATGTACTTATTCCTCAGCAGTTATATACCATAAGATCGGGGTGTGTCAACTATATATTGATCTTATACCAGGTAGTTCGCATATGCAACGCCTTAAAGGACAATAGACTTCAAAATTCTAGGGATGAATACACACCTAAACCGAATACTGAATCCAATACAAGAAAATTTCTATGCATACAGCAGCAAACAATGTTTATGATTTAGAGTTAATGAATTGCAAAGTTTGACGTTGGATTAAATTAAGAAGGAAACTCTATCCACAATGAATCAAGAGATTATAGTAATTACAAATATCAAAATGTCTAAAATATTACCTGGGCTTTCCAGTTGGATTCGGCATCCTTCTTTTGGCGACTGAGAGATGAATCGTCCTATTAAGAAGGAAGAAAAGAACAAACTTAATCCCAAAATTGATTTGAATCAAGCATCACAATACAGGAAGATGGAGGACAGGAACAAACCTGGTCGAGGGAGGCGCGAGAGAAACCCGGAGGATCAGGAACGTCGCGAGTCGAAGAAGAAGTAGAATTATCAGTGAAATCGACGGCCCATCGTCGTCCCACAGCTCCGATCACTCCCTTTCCCTTCTCCATCGTTAGGTTTTCTGTGTCACTGCTCAGACTTGCTGGAATTGGCCTCGCCGTCGCAGAATATGCTTTACGGTTTTCTCGCGAGGTTCGAAAGCATAAACGACACTGCGCTTTAATTAATAATTAATATTATAACATTTTTAATTAATAAGCCGGATGAGCAGTTCATAATATGTAAGATCTCGCTCATCAATACTCGATCCTTTATTAAAAATCATCAAATTTTCTAGATTTAAAGGTTCATTTGTATGTTACCTTGTGGTAAATTTTCAGCCCAAAATTAGTACTTTTGATATTTTACAGAATCATATCACTTCTTGCGTGTAAAGATGATTTGAGAGTTATTAGATTAAAATTAATACTTTTTACAGGGGTGACTTGAGAGTCGTTGAATTACGTTTGAGAGCCGTTGGATTAAAATTAGTATTTTTGGTATATTATGGAATCATATCACCTCTTGTGTGTAACGGTGATTTGGAAGCCATTGGATCTATATGATCTAGTTGTTCTTATTTATTCAATTTTTTTATTTTTTAAATTTTTTTATAAGTATCAATTCATTCAATAATAATTGTAAGCACAAAAATATACATAAAATTATAATTATAATTTTTTTAAAAAAAAAACAATGTTAGATGATTGGGAACCATTGGATATATGGATAACAGATCTAACGACTCCTAAGTCACTCCTTACACAAAAGAAGTGATCTGGTTCATACATATTTTAATTTGTTTTATTGTTCTGTTTTGACCTTTAAAGCATGTTCCTATGCTGTTTGAGAGGCATTTAAGCTAGCTAGAGGCCTTCAAAATTATGAAAATTTTCATATTTAGGAATTACATATTAGTTATCTTGCAAGTAATAATTTTTTAAATCAACCATATTATATATAAATTTTTATATTTATTAAAAATTGCAAATATTTCAATAAAATAAAATTAAAATTTTACCCAAAAAAGACAAACTAGCCTATTCCTATTTCATTTAGATTATTTTTAAACAAACTAAATTTTGAACATCTAGATTTTTCCCGTGGACTGGTTGAAGCCTATATTCACAGAATTATCATATGTTATGTTTTGAATTAAAAAAAAAAAAGAAAGAAAGAATTAACTACAATCTCTTTCTCTTAGTTTGTTCCTTTGTTTACTTCTTATTTTAAGAACCTAATGTTATGGGTACCTTCAAGCGGGCAGGGGAGGAGGGGGGCCAGTTCTCTTCTTAGAGATCCTCCTCCTTAGCTCATACAAGCCTTTAGATCTATAAGGAGTTATTATACTTTGGCTTTATTGACTTGCATGATAGTCGGTCAAAAAATGTATGAAACACAGCTTGCTTATAGAAGAGATTAGATAATTTAGTCTTTGACTATAATTCCAATTACACTTTGAAATGTGAATTACATTTTATGTAATTGGTTATATATTTTTGAAGCATGATATAATTTATCTTGGTATAGAAATACATTGTTCCAAGTTAGATAATCTCATAATCCATTTATCTTGTTCAATTTGGATTCCAACGAGTAGAATATATCAATATATCATGATTTTCAAACCCTGTGATTTAATTTGTAAAATCACAAAATTTTACATTACCACTCAAAATTGGAATCGTCATAGAATTGTTTAAAATCAGGTATAATTGGTCAGAATCGGGTGGCTTTAACTTTTTTTTTTTGGTTTCTTTTTAGATTTTGACTCTTTTTTTTTTTCTTTTTTTGCATTCCACATCTTAGAATCAATTGAACTTGTTATGTTAGTTCACTTTTTCCTGCTTCATTTTTTTTTTTCAATTTTCAAGTACAAATTAGGCCACATAAAATCTTACAAGAAAAGTATTTACTGAACATAAGCATATTCGTTGACTAGATTTAATTTAAATTCATTGAACCAGATGGAAGTGGTCACATGGCCACAGTTTGTATGGAACTGTTATGTAATCTATATAGAATTAATGTGTAGTTTGTATAATATAATTAAAACTAGTATAGCGAAGATGAATAATATGAAAGTATGGAACTAATGTAAGTTTGATTGATTAGTTCAATTTTGCTATGATTAAAAATTCAATCTGTATGGAACTATGGCAATATATTTTTGTTAAAATATTGTTAATATCAATGTGCTATTGTGCTTGGTTTTAAAGGTCATTTAAAATCTATGATGTTCGTTGAATTTTTATTTCTAAACATATGATCTTTGTTGAATTTTTATTTTATGAAGTTCATTTTATGTTAGGTACTTTTGATTTTGTAATATGTTATGATTTATGAACATATAAATATATAGAATTCTATGTTATGAACTTATAATATATTGTACTTTATTTATTTTTGGTCGAATATAAAGTTTTACAATTCTATGTTATCAATTTACAACCCTTTCACCAGTCTCCTTATAATCACGAGGTTGACAACCTTGGAATATATGATACACAGCATTTTTCACATTAAACATTGAAGAGTAAATTACATGTCTTTCTCTGTAAGATTTACTCACAATTTATTTTAAAAAAATATTATCATTTTAAAATAACTATAAACATAAAATATCATGATTTTAGATAAAGTTAAAAATAGAAACTTTCTACTTCCAGTATTTTACAACAGTTTCATCAGTTTAGAGTATTATTATATTGGAACAATGCGTAGCAAGATGGAAACAACCAAAACTGTATTATTTTAGAATTGAGCATCCCAAACAATAACATGCAAAAGCAAAAAGACACGAAATTTGGGCAGTGATTCATCTTCGCTGCCTCATACAAATTCCCTACTTAGAAGGACTAGTGAAAAAACAAAAAAGGAAAAAAGCATAACTGCGATGTTAATCTGTACAAGAGTACTGAGGTAGGAAACTTCTTTGTCTAACAAGCTCGTGAAGGTCATGAACAATTTTGAACACAGCATCTGGTCTTGCTAGCCTCAATGCATTTTGTGACATTACCTTGAGCTCCTCAGCTTTTGGACCAAACCACTCAGCAACTATTTTTGCAATCTCCTTTGGCGATTTAGAGAACTTCCCACATCCATTTTCAACCACATAGGGCACATTCCCAGCTTCCTGTAATCAAAGGAAACTACAGTAAGTTTACTATTTTGAGGTTTTGTATGACACAAGCTGGGACTCATTCCCAATATTTAGTTATTTTACTTGTGACTGCGGCCTCACCACCCACATCCACATAGATTCATCACCAATTTAGAAGGCGAATTGTGTTTTCCCCTAGTCTACGTGGCTACTAGAGTTTCAAAACACAGCCTCCAACGGCCAATAGACACAGTGGATGCAGCTTCATTATTTGGTTATTTACGAGTTTGACGAAACATATCAAGAACTAAAATACCTGCCCAGCAATGTAGTCATTCAAAATTATAGGAAGACCTTGAATCATGGCCTCTGCAATCGTCCCTGGGCCAGCCTGCAAAAGCAGGAAAAGATGAAATTAAATCATTTGGTGTTGTCATATTGAGGTAGAAAGCATTAGTCATTACCGTGAGAACATACCTTTGTAATGATGCAGTCACATGCTCCCATGCATTCCTCCATTTTAGTGACAAATCCTTTGACCTAAACGGGGTTGAAAATGAAAATTAAACCCACAAAAAAAAAAAAAGCTTTTATGGAAATACATATGATACTTGTTTTGTTTATCACAAGTCACCAACTTTCAGGACTGATGTGTCAGATTTACATACAGAAATTTGACTTGTAAGTTCCACACTTCAGATGTGAAAAGACAAACTTGATATTTGAAGTGAAATTATAACAGAGAAACACCTGAGTGACTTTGAAACATTAGGCATGCGTATTGGAAGAGGCAAGGATGAGAAAACCAAAAACATTAAGCCCAAATAATTGGGGTCAACTGCACAAGTCCTTTATCAAAACTAATCCCTCCTAAGAATTTCCTTGCAACAATCAGTCAATCTAGGATTACTTTCTGCAATGACAATAATAATTGTATCTTCAATCATAGTTTCTTCAAGGAGTCCCACTTAGTGCCTTTCCATTTTCCTACATATTCTCTTCCCACGGACACATGTTACGCATATTGATAGGTATTGGGTAGTGGGTTATTCTGTTAGGTTGTTAGAGGGGTAGAAAGGGGTTTTTAGAGGGACAAATTAGTTATAAATGGAGGGGAGGTAGAGAGAGTAGGGGGGAGAATGTTTCAGTTTTGTGTGTAGGAGCAATTTGCTCTAGAGGACCTTAGGCTTTGGTAGGAGACATAGTCTCTGGTGGCTTTTCTCTTTGTAGATTAGTCCTTGTTTCTTTTACAGAAACAACAATATCAGGGGCAGCAAGTTATGCAGCAGATTCTGTTGCGAGAGACTGGCAAGATCAGTGGAAGGAAAGTGGATGAAGTACAGCAAGAAGATGCACAACAAAATAATTCATCGTCGTCCCCTGACAGATCTCCAGGCATTGATTCAGTAGGTTGGTTTTCACAAGCGGAGACGAACTTTGACGGACATACACATTGGCCAACGACAAGGGAAGTAATGCAGTTTGGTTGTGACATTGAAGCCGAGAAAGAGGGATTCAATCATGGTGTTGAGGGCCTAAATATAGGTCAGACGAGTAGCACGCCTTCATCTGCAACATGGGATTTGCAGGAGGAAGAAAAGGCCTATCAGGTTACGAACGAAAAGTGACCCTTGGGAATGGGTCGGGTTTTTCAAGGAAGACTAGGTTTGCAAAGTGGACTAGGCTAGGGTGTTCATACTCCACTTTTGACTCAGGCCCAATTAATCCTTCGAGCTCACGGTCTGCAAGTGGCCCCGCCGTAGAACAACTTACAAATGGAGGAGAAGAAGATGCATTTTTTGTCACGGGCAAATGGCAAAAGAAGCTCAACTATGGTCATGATAGCTCAGAATCCATCGACAAAGTGGTCTGAGGGAAATCATATAAGAAACGGTGAGGAGAACATATGATGCTGGACCACGCACACTATGGGCTTGCTAATACTATCGTCTTCAACACAGATGACACCGGCCACAACGCAAGAATCACCGTCGAGGACTTCTGAGGTAGACGGAGGAGGAGAAAACGAGAAAAACAGAGACAATTGTGAATGAGAAGAACAGAGACGGAATTGGCTAAAAAGAAGAAGAAAAAGAAGAAAGATTCAGCCTACCCTAGCCTTGAGGACAAGGCTGTTCTTGAGGGGTGGGTAATGATAGGTATTGGGTAGTGGGTTATTCTGTTAGGTTGTTAGAGGGGTAGAAAGGGGTTTTTAGAGGGACAAATTAGTTATAAATGGAGGGGAGGTAGAGAAAGTAGGGGGGAGAATGTTTCAGTTTGCGTAGGTATTGGGTAGTGGGTTATTCTGTTAGGTTGCTTAGGCTCTGGTAGGAGACTTAGTCTCTGGTGGCATTTCTCTTTACAGATTAGTCCTTAGTTCTTTCTTGTTCTATTTACTATTTCCAGTTCTTGGTAAATAAGTCTTGTTTATGTTGTTGTTCACCATTGGGTTTCTATCACATATGCACACAATTCAAAAACTCATTTTTAGTTCCTGGGTATCCCAGTGGAATCTCAAAAGGTACTTTTATGTGTGGTACCATAAAATAACCTGCTGTCTGTAAAATAGAGAAAATATGTTTTCTTATAAGAAATAACAAAGTAATGCAAATAAAAAATACAGACACTTGCTGAAAGCACTACTCACCATCCATTACAATATGTGACAAGTAAATCTTTAAGCATGTGTTGTGCATAAACAGAGACGGAAGAGGCCCCGGGGGGGGGGGGGGGGGGGGATAGAGAGCATAAGCACGAGCAGACACATTCATAGTATCAAGAAAGTAGGAACAAGGCTTTGTAAAGATTTTAAGGGAATCAATACCTCCACAGGAACCTTCCAATTAATTGAAAGCAATTTGTTAGCAAGCTTCTTGTTGCGACCACAAATCACAAGGATCTGACCTATTGGAGCCCCAAGATTCTCATCATATAATAAATCTCCAAGAGCCCGAGCAGTAGACTCAATAGGGCCCATACCTTCTCCTCCCCCCATTAATAACACAGCAGGCAGATCTTCATCCATGCCTAATTCTCTCCTTAGTTCATCCTACAGCATTAATTACCCAAGATAGTCAATGTCACCTGATTTAATAATGATTAAACATTACAGTAACTTAGTTATTCTTGTAACTGCAAATTTGATGGAGTTCACACTTTATAGAAAATTCACTGAAATTGGTCACCAATCCTAACATACATAGGGTGTAAATCACCAAGGTTAGACTGAAGGGAAGAATATGAAACTGCTCTGTGGACCTAAACTTATAACTCTGAAATAGGTGAAGTAGAAGCATGCATATGCATCAACTAGCTTCAGTTTTAATCTATTACAACCTAGAATGGTTTACACTAACCAGTTATTTTTTTTACCATTTCCATATTCTGAAAAGAAAAAAAACAGTGACGATGTAATAATGGCTGCAGCTCAGTTGGCGGGCTCGCCCTTTGCCTAATTGATCATGGGTGACACGGAGATGACCAAAATTTGCTGGCCATAAATTTCTCAAGTGTAGTACAACTTCAATTATTAGACTCATTAGTCATTACAGTGACAGCATAATTCCTGTATCCTATCTCATTATATCCTGACAATCACGCAAAAGCCAGTTTACTGATATATATATATATAGCATTACATAATGCATTATGGCATTTTTCAACTCCAGTCTTGTAAGTGAATTAGCCATCCAAATCAAGGTGAAGCAATAAGAACATAACAAACCTTTGGTCGAACATGTTTCACAAACGAAGGTCGTACAGGTAGACCATAAATCTTTATCTGAGATGGCTGGAGTCCAGCTCTCTGTGCCCTTTTTGCGACATCTGTTGTTGGACAATAGCATCTTGTTACAAGCTTATGAAACCTGAAGAAACAATGTATAAGATGTCAAAACCAGACACCTCATATAGTGCTTGAAAAGAAAATAAGAAAAAAGCAGAACTAACCATGTAGGATGGCAGGTGCTTAAATCAGTGACAACTGTGGTAAAAACAATCTTCTTTAAAAGACCCTTTGCCCTCAAAACACGAAGTGGAACATGCTGCATCAGTGGATGCACACTGATTATTATATCTGGCTGATATTTCATTAGCCCTTTGGCAACCTCACTGTAACACAGGACATTCATTATTGACATGTGAATTTACCATAAATATGCTCAAGAGAATATATTTAATAACTAGCACGTTTTGAAGGTACTGCAGTAAATGTCAATAACTACAGTCCAATAGTAAAAGAAAGCACTAATAATAACAAAAGCAACCAAAGTTGGGGAGTAATTGAAAGTTTCAAACAGAATTGTTGCACTTTGAATATGCAGTATACAGAATTCAAATTTGAGCAAGGCTGAAATATAGCTAACGCAGAAATAACAAGCTGTGCTCTACTTGGTAATGAATCAAGCTATACAAATATGAAACATATATAACCAATTCCTCTTTAAAAACACCAGTGTGTGCAGTAAATATGATCAACAAATTATCCTCACCAATACAAATTATACTATATCCTCAATGATGAAAAGATGCTTCAACTTGAAAAAAGGCAGCTGGAATATTTTCCTACAGCTTTATCACCTACCCCCTTACCTATCTTTTTTCTTGATGGATCAGGGGAAAGAAGAGATTCTTTAGAAGTATAAGGAAAATACATTAATTCGGTATGCTAAAACTGTAGTGTATCCCCCATGGTCTACGTAGGAATAGAGTAATTTGGAAAATCTATCTTCCATTTGTGACAACAAGCGCCCTAAAAAGCATGGACATTGACATAAATATAGGACACAACAAGGTAATGAACACCATGACACAACATAAAGTGTTCAGATATAATTCCAGGCGTCATGTTGTATCTAACACAAGTAAGAGATATACATTGGAATTTTGAAGAACCTGTGCTTTATAGTATGCACCAAATAAATTTTTTCCCTTCTTTCACCAGTGAAGTAACTAGACAATAGACCAGACATTGTTATTTGAAGGCAAGTAAGGTCTCACCGAGCTATGAATGTTGAAGTTGCAGCAAAGTTTGACTGATGCACTACACGAGGGGCAGTTCCATAGTATGTCATTTTCCACAGTGGCCCATGTTTTACCAAAAAGCTGTAACTCCTAGGAAGTTGATTGAATGGCCAAGGCGTATGATCAGACCACAAATCAGTAACAAACACCTGTAACAGGAACTCCTGTCTGAGGACATGATTAAAAATAAAAACTTCATATTCATACACCCATCCATTCACTAAATTACACAAAAAAGGAAAACACATACCTGGTAATCATCCCCAAATTCTTCATGAAAAGCCGCCTTGATGGCTTCCGCTGAAGCTCGATGACCCCCACCAGTGTCACTCATCAAAATCAGAACCTTTTTGGGGCTCTCAGCCTCAACCCCATTCAATGCTAATCTATCATCCTCCAGAACACCACACCCATCATCTCTTAGGCCATTATTATTATCACCCGAACCATTATCACCCGAGCCATTATCCCCCGAATCAAGTCGAAGCGAAGCAAACCCAATTGGGAGTTTCTCGCAGTGAAACTTAATAGCTCTGTTGAAGTCATTAAATATTTTCTGAAAACCAAAACGTCCTGCACCTCCTAACCTAAGTGAAGTAGAAGGCCTTTGCTTTCTTCCGTTAACTGCACTCCCTACGCTATTAAAATACAAGAAATTTGATAGAGACGAAGCGTGGCTGTCTAACCCCGAGTTTGGAAACCTCGAATCAAATGCAAACCGTCCAAATTGGGACACAAAATCAAGGACTAAACTGGGTTCTTGCGTCACAGTTGTAGGATGATGCATGACTGTTTGGTTTTGAAGGAGACGAAAAAATCAAATTCCTTAACTCATTGTCAGTCCAATCATCTAATAACAGAACGATTTTCCCTGAAATGGAGCAAGAGAATGCATCATTCAGAAAAAAAAAAAAGTACGTTAAAAATTCACAAGGGCTACAAAAACAAGATTGGACGGAACATATGTGAAGTTTGTGGCCGAAACGGATTAACAAAGTTGAAATCTAGGAAAAGGGTTTGTATTGACACAGAGAATTTGGAGTTTGTGGAAGAGAAGATTCGGGGTTTCTCACATAATATACTTGGAAGAACCAGCCAAGCCTAGAGGTTGAGCCTTTGTCTAGTTCGATTAGGATTTGCTTCGACTCGATCGAGAGACACCGACCAGGACCAGGGGTGTGAGTCTAGGCTTCACCTCGCGAACAAACTGTGGGGGCCACGAGATTCAACTTAATATCAAGTGGACCAATAGGAGACTGCCACGTCAGATGGAGAATCAGCGTATTAGTCAAAAGTCAAACGATCATCTCTCCTCTTTGTTACGGAAATTATCCGTAGACTGAAGTTGGTAAGGTTTTAAGCATTCCCATTAACAACATTCAAATTCATTTCGATGAAATGCAATATATTAGTCTTACTGTAATATTTTTGTTGCAAATTTAATCCTCAATATAATCATGCTATGTAATGTTGGGACTTGTGATTTTGTGATTGTAGAAAACAATATGTACACAGTTCATACACAATTAGCTTTAAAATAAGAGTAAATTACACTCCCTTCTATTTTAAATTTTTAAAATTATATATCCTTTTCTTTAATTTTATCTAGAGACATTCTTTACGTCTTATATATATTTTATTAAAATTAAAAATTACAAATTATTATAAATGAAAAAATCTAAAGCCGAATCAAATCATCTAACCAAAAGTTAATTTACTAAAAAATAAAATGGAAAAAAGAATAAAGGAAAAGTGAATTGGTTGATTGTTAAAAGACCAAATCAAATCTACCAAAAGTTGAAAAAAAAAAGAGGTCTATATCATTTTTTTAAATATAAATTTTAATTAATTATATTTAGTTGTCAGTTAAAATCGAAACCAATTTTATATATAAAAAATTATATTTTTAATTAGTTATATTTATATATTTTTATGTCAACAAAATTATTTTTATGTATTTTATAATTAACTTGATCTTTTTATTTTAATTAATTTGATCTTTTTTATATTTATATATATATTATTAAATTATAAATTATAAATTATTATAAACAAAAAACGTCTAAAATTAAATCAAATTATTTAATCAAAAGTTAATTAAACTATCTAAAACTAAATCAAACTATTAAAAAATTATAATTAAATATGTTCATAATTTTATAAAATTAATTAGCTTGATTTAATTTAATTAAAATATAAAATTAAACTGAAATAAGCGTATGAATAACCTGATTATGAGTAACCCTTGAGAATTGAAAAATCTAGTGTGAATAATACTGTAGATGTATAGATGAATCATCTTTTACATATTCCGACCAACGAAATCACGTGGTTGTGGTGCATATTAAATAGAGCATTAAAATAAGGGACAATCTTGGACGGCATGTGATGCGTGTGATTAGTTTGCAATCATGCGCAATGAACTGAACAGGGAAAGGTGGGAAAACAACCCAACTTGGTGGGCACATGGACTTGGGAAGATATTGCGTAGCACTAAATATTTTAAGTTCACACTTCCACTCACGATTCACAAATGTGATTTTCATGGACGACTCTGTTTATTATGACCGAGTAGACTCCTACAATATTCACAAGTTGGGACGCTTTGTGCTTGTAGCACCTTTGTTATATTATATCGCGTGCATATGTGGACTGCAATCTACAAACATAATTTCAATTCAACCTCATAAGTTTTTTCAAAGGCATCATTTTTCTCATAACATAACCATGCTCCAAACTGCCAAATTTGGTTCTTTTTAACGTAGTAGCAACTTAAAAAAATAAAAATAAATATAAAATAAAAGACATCAGAGAATATTCTTAAAATATTTGAGTAACTCTTTAAGATAATTTAAGTCTCTCGCGGGTTAATTTTAAAAAAATATAAATAAGAATCTTTTCTCTCACATTTTTCTCGACTAAAAACTAACACAACATAGTATATATTGATTATATATATTCTTTCATATTCTCCCATCTTCTTGAATATTCCAACTTGCTATCATAAATATAATATATATATATATATATATATATATATATAAAAGATTGTGAGAGGCTTCCCCACCTTCCCTTTACAAAGAAAACCATTGGCCACATTATAAGAAATTAAAAGCATTGAATCCATTTAGTGTAACACAACGCACGAAGGAAGAAAGTCAATGTATATCAACTTAAATGAGGATTAATATGCAATGTTAAGAGATTAAAAGAAAAGAATAAAAAGAAAAGATAACTGCCAACATTGAAAACGCATAAAGCAAATTAAAGATTTTTTAATATTTTAAAATAATAAAATCCAACAATCCTCTACTTATTATTATAAAATAGCACACAATATAAAATATATAATTTTGAGTAGAGGTGGATTATAATTATGCATAACATAGGTACGTAGTTTATATAATTATAAGCCCAGAAAAAATTTAAAACACATGAAATTGAAAATTAAATATATGTCACCTTAAACAAGGCATTAGAAATAACATATATTTGAATTCTAAAGCTCATAAAAGATTTATGAGTTGTTCTCACAAAAAATATTTATGCAATCTATATAATAAACTAAAAGAATTTCACTTTAAGGTATCAATTGTAGGTATTTCATTAAATTAAAAATAATATAATAACTAGAATAAATTTAAATAAATAAATTAAGTAAATTAATAAATTTGGTAAATTAATGACATCACTTTAAATGAATTTTGATGAAATGGTGGAATTGAATTGAATTGAAATTCAATAATATTAATTGCTATATAATTATTATAGCAATTAATGTTGTATTCCCATTGGTTCAAAATAATTTAATTTAATTTAATTATTATTAATATTTATGTGGACAAACTTTATGCTATTGGTTTTTTGGATTTTAAGATGTTTTGTACGCATATTGTTTAATTATATTTTGATTTCAAAATAAGTGAGATGGTTATGAAGGAGACTACATTCTTTATCTGACTTTCATTTTGATCAGTCAATTAATGTATAAATCATGAAAACGTGCGATGTGAATCAATGCATAATATACTTTTTAAATCATATGTCCATATTTCCATATTTTCATGATTAATACGAAAATTATTATTATATTTTTTGTTTCCCTATTTCCCACTCTCTCTTTCTATTTAGGCAAATTAAATCAAATCCTTACTTATCCCTATCAAACGTCCTCTTACTCTCTCATACTCTCTCTCTCTCTCTCTCTCTCTCCTTGTTTTGTGTAAGTTTAGCAATTTTTTCGAAATCTATTCATTTGTTCATGCTTATTTTCATAGTTACTTTTTCTTGATTTTAATTTGATTATAGAATTGATATGTGAATTGAAAAACTTACTTTATTTGACTTTATTTTGATTTCTTTCTAAAATAGTTCTTAATTTAATAGAAATCAAAGTTAATATTATATTTTGACCATTGTAGTGTCTTAGAAGTTTTTTTAATAAGTAAAATAAATTTGATTATGAAATTGATATGTGAATTAAAAAACTTACTTTATTTGACTTTATTTTGATTTCTTTTCAAAATAATTCTTATTTAATAGAAATCAAAGTTATTATTATATTTTGACCATTGTAGTATCTTAGAAGATTTTTTAGTAGGTAAAATAAATTTGATTATGAAATTGATATGTGAGTTAAAAATCATTTTTTTTAAGTTTTGATTTCTTTCCAAAATAGTTCTTAATTTAATAGAAATCAAAGTTGTTATTATATTTTGACCATTGTAGTGTCTTAGATTATAATACCCGTGAATTTTAAATTCACTTGATGAACATAATAATCTTATTATGTGTTCATATGTGAAATTTTGGGGTTAATTTGAAATTTTGTAAAATTATAAAAATCTTGGATTCTCTAAATTTTGTTGTGAGAAATTTACAAGAAAATCCTCAACGAAGGACTTTGGAAGAGAAAAGAGCTTGAGGAGTTTGAATGAGGAGGCCAAAGTTTCGAGAATAGTGGAAATTGAGCCAAAACAATGGATGGATTAGTGAGAGGGACTACAATGAACTAAAATAAAATTTGACATTTTAAACAAAATATGTTGAGAAATGGAATCTTGATGTTTATATGTGTTTCTATGAGTGTGACTTGGTGCCCATGCAGACTATTTCTTTAAATTAATTCTCAATATCTCATTTGAGGGACTTAATGAACTTGTCCAAATTTTGAGGGACCAATAAGAGAGGAGGTGGACCCCAGACTCCTTTTAACTCACACCTACATAAGAAATTCCCACACTCACCCATTTATTTTGTCTTCTTAGTCCCTCTCATACTCCCCCCCTTTCCCTTCATGTCTTCCATCCCTTTGGTAAAAAAGGAGACATCTATGGTGGCTCCACTATCAACTCCGACGAAGCTCCTCTATCGGCGGCCTCCTCTCCTCACCTGAACCCCCTTCTTGAGGTAAGGATCAAGCTCTCTCCTCTCCCCTTCTTTGATTCTTGCAAGAAAACCCTAGGTTTAAATTTGGGGAAACCATGAAGTTGAGCTTGGGACCTAAAACAATTGCTTCTCTATACTTTCAAATGAAGTTAGAACTTAGGGACTTGAGGAAAACCATGGTTGGGAGAATATGTAGAAAAAGATTGGAATTTGAGAATTTTAAGAAATAATTTGGGATAATCTTGAATGGTTATTATAACCTTGAATCATTGTTTGAAATTAATTTTTAGGAAGTTCTTGAGTGATTGAAACAAGTGTTAATGACCTAAGATGGTTTGGGTGAGCTTTGGAAGGATTTGGGAGGCCAAATGGTGAATTTTGGGTTCCTACCCATAGCCATGGTGAACTTGCCCAGTTCGGGGCACTTGAGAGATCGAGAATGTGAGCCTTGGCGCCTGGGGGCGCCAGCCCGAACTGCGAATTTGAGCATAATTAAAATTATCATATATCTTTCATTTGAGCTTCGATTTTTGTAAACTTTATACCATTGGAAATATAATTGAGTCTAGTTTCATATAGAACAAGTTTCATTCAATAATCCATTACGGTTTAAGTTTTATGATTAAAAGAGTGACTGAATGTTAGAAATGTTTGGAAGTATGTGTGCTAGTATTACTACTGATGATGTTTTGAGCTGATTAGAGTATGATATGAACTTTTATGGTCTTGAAATTTTTATATGGCATTACTTGGCATATATAGTTATGATCTGCACATTTTCATAGTATTTGGAAAAAAATTGCTAAGTCAAATAATATGGAAACCGAAACTAACTTCAAAATTGAAACAACTCTGACCAGTTTCACTCAAAGCTGTGTTATATTGTCCAACAAATTTTGCTTCGAAATTTTTATGGGAAGGTGTCATAACATTAAATTATATGTCCACTAAGTTTCATGAGATTTATAATTGTTTTAGTGGGTCAATACTTGCAAAAACCGAGACTGCAGAAGCTACCAAGACAGTCTGGGCAGCAGTTGCATTTTAGTGGTTTTGAGGGAGTAAATCAAAGTATTTCATTTTGAAATTTTTATCTAAGATTCTAGACACATTAAGGATTTTGTCTACCAAATTTCATGAATTTTGGACTTTTGATGGCTGCCCAGTAAATTCACAAATTTCAGCATCTGAAATCTGGTCTTAAACAGATATTGTGGTGAAATTTAATTGTTTTAAGGGAGCTTGCCTCTAATTTAAATAGGAAAAGTTATATGATACATAAGGGGATAACCTCATGGCTTTTAGTTCCATAGTAGGTTCATCCAATGATATCTTAAGTGGATAATTTGAGCCTAGTAAAATAGAGCTGATTTTAATAGAAATTCCCCTTCTTCTTAAATCTTGGGATGCAACTTTTAAGTGCCTTGCTGATCCATTAAGGTAGGAATCTTGGAAACGTTTGGAAGTATAAACATTGGTCCAATGTGAGCAAGGATGGTTAGGACAAATATGAGCATGTAATATATTTAATTTTAGTAGAATGGTGAATAATTTATAATTGAACATGTTGTGCCATTTTGCTATTGTGAGTGGTGGAAAACAATTTAATTGAGACATATGTGTAATCTTTTGTTAAATATTCATATTCTTTCATGATTGGAGATGTGTATGGCATGATCTCACATATGTGTGTATGGATATATATATATATATATATATATATATATATATATATATGCATGTGTTAATTGAAATTCAACGGAACTTAAAAGTGAGCACGTACACATACATTCTTTTATCTTTTTGGAAATATGAAATCCAAAAAGTGTGAGGGAACTAACTAAATTCCTGCATGGGAAATCATGTTATGGGGTAGTAGTCGTTAATCGAATTATTGTACTATATATGCTTGCTTTGGTTGAATATTGATGATGTTGATGTAATATTTAATTATAATTGATTACATGCGATGATTATAGTGAATTCACATAAAAATTATATCCATGAAGCTTGCCAATAGGGAATTATATTCATGAGGCTTGCCAAGAAGGAATTGCATTTAATTATTCAGTATTTGTCCTGGAACGGTGGACGAGGCCTCATTTAATTATTCATAGTCTCTATCTTGGAATAATGGACGAGACCTCATTTAATTATTTAGTTTCTATCCTGGATGTTAGCCATAATGTATTATGCTATAAGTTTTGATGATGACAAATATGTGGGAATTATAGTATGACTTAATCTTCTTGGCCCAAATGAATGATTTAATCTTCTTGGCCCAATATATGATTTAATCTTTCTTAGCCCAAATAGTATGATTTAATCTTCTTGACCCAAATGAATGATTTAATCTTATTGGCCCAAATGCATGATTCAATCTTTCTTGGCCCAAATATATTTAATGCTTTATATATTTAAATATAGTAGTATAAATTAATTTTTGATAAAATTTATTGGTTGTTATAATATAATTTGAAAAAGAATATTTTTACTGTAGCACTTTTGAAAAAGAAATTTGATTGTTGAAGAAGTATGATAAACTTTATTGGTTATTGAAAAAGTATGATAAAGTTTATTGATTGTTGTAATATAATTTGAAAAAGAATACTTTTTCCTGTACCACTTTTGAAAAAGAAATTTGATTGTTGAAAAAGTATGATAAAGTTTATTGGTTGTTGTAATCAACTTTGAAAAAGAATATCTTTTACTGTAGCACTTTTGAAAAATGAATTTGATTGTTGAAAAAGTATGATAAAGTTTATTGGTTGTTGTAATAAACTTTGAAAAAGAATATCTTTTACTGTAGCACTTTTGAAAAAAGAATATTGATTGTTGATAAAGTTTTTTGGTTGTTGTAGAAAGGTTGAAAAATGATGATGAAGCTTACTATAGCAATTCTGACTAAAGCAGTCACTGTAGCAGCAAGGTTTCACTATATAAAGGGGACTTCACAACACCATTTAAATCAAGCTTCAATTGTTCATTTCTCATATTTTCTTGAGTTCATTCTCTCTAAATTGCTAGAGAAATATTCTGAGCTTAATTTCTGCGTTATCTACACTTTGAGAGTGTTTACCATTATTTTCCTTAAGCCTTTAAATTTAGTTTCTCAAGGATTGGTTCCTTGAGTTAGTGTTTGAGAGAAAACACGTTGTAAGGGGGAGAGACACCCTTGAGGGAGAAAAGTATGTTGTAGTGGTTTGCAAGTACCCGGATTAAACTTGCAATTATAGTGGAAATACTCAAGTGGTCTCTTGAGGACTGGATGTAGGCTTGGTTTAAGCCGAACCAGTATAAATCTCCGAGTTTGCTTTCTCTATCCCTACTCTATTTACATTTGAAGTTAATTAATTAATGCTTTGCGTTTATATTTAATTTCTACCTCAAGTATTAATTAATTTGTGTAGATTTATATTTGCTCCTTAATTCCTTGCACTATAAAATTATTCATCTTGATAAACATTTTGATTTTCTGAATTAAATTATTATCTTTAACATTATCCAATTTCAGAAAATCATTTTAACTTCCAATTAAGTTTTGTGAAAATTTTTATAAAACCCAATTCACCCCCCCTCTCTTGGGATCCAACCATTTCTTTCACTGGAATGGTGGACGAGACCTTATTTAATTATTCATAGTCTCTATCCTAAAACGGTGGATGAGACCTCATTTAATTATTTATAGTCTCTGTCCTAGAACAGTGGACGAGACCTCATTTAATTATTCAGTCTCTGTCCTGGAATGGTGGACAAGACCTCATTTAATTATTTATAATCTCTATCATAGAACGGTGGATGAGATCTTATTTAATTACTAATATTCTTTGTCCTGGAACGGTAGACGAGACTCTATTTATTTAATTATTGTCATCGTCCTGGAATGGTGGACAATATTATTTCTTTTGTCCTGAATTGGTGAACAATATTGAGATCATGGAAATGTGTGTTTATCTATAGGTGTTACTTTTGTGGGCTCTAGCCTTGATTAGATATATAATTAATCACATTTTATCAATTGATGTATTTCGGATGAGGGCGTTATGTTTGTTTACAAGTTTTGGTATAAAATATCAAGTGGGACTGTTAACCATTGGTCCTAACCTTGTTTGGTATCTGTGCTGCTATATGTTGTCTTTATCTAACCATTTAGTCATGCAATAAGTAATTATGATGGTACAAAAATAACTATGGATGAGACCTAATCTAAGGTTCCATCATTACGAGTGGTACACATGTTCCTTTTAAATTCCTAGTTGTCATCCCTTACTGAGTATTTTTATACTCATCTCTTTATCTGGGGTACTCCTTGCAGGTTCTATGTTAGCGGACGAGTCTCCGTATGAAAAGTAGTGGAGTCTCTGAGTCTGTATTCCTCTCATGGAATGCTGGTATGTCTACTTGTTGGGTTTTATTTTTAAGTCGCTCTGTAGTGAAATAGAACACTTAGGAATTCTTGTGTTGGTTGTAATATGAGACTTATATATATTATATTTATTTCGCGTATTATGGCTTGAGGTTAGGCTCACGGCAGTGAACGGAGTCCACTTCCGTGCCGGTCATGTTTCCAAGGTAGGGCGTGACATAGAGGATTTTTTAGTAGGTAAAATAAATTTGATTATGGAATTGATATGTGAATTAAAAAACTTGCTTTATTTGACTTTATTTTGATTTCTTTCCAAAATACTTCTTAATTTAATAGAAATTAAAGTTATTATATTTTGACTATTGTAATGTTTTAGAAGATTTTTTTTCAGTAAATAAAATAAATTTTATACATAAAAAATTGTTGAAATATACATATACGAGGATCAAGGCATTCATACATATAAAATTTCGGCAAGGTTGATTATCCTACATTCCATATGAACATTTTAAACAAACTTTCTTTATTTATTTTACTTTATTTTGATTTATTTCCAAAATAAAATAATTTAATTATTACACAAATGATTAACAAATATGTAATGAGTCTTTCTAAGTTGGGGTTTTAGGTTTTAGCATCATTTAAGAAGAAGCATAGCCTTCTACATTAGAATGACATAATAAATTTTTCTTTCTTTTGCTATCCTAATTAGAGTAGAAAGAGAACAAAGGAGGTGTCACCATCCAATCATGGCATGTGGCAGTGTAAGTAAACTTTATATGGTCTTTTTCATAATATTATTATATTGATTCAAAGTTATTTCATGTCATTCGTTAATTTTTTTTCCTTATTTTCAAGTTAAAGACATTATATTTGAAAAACATTGGAGAAATATTTCTGTTGTTTGGATAGTTTAATTTTTTTTCATTCGCATTGAATGTAGATATTCTAAAATATTTGTCTATTATGTCAATCACTATATGTTTGTTGTCAATTAATTATTATTATTTTTATAAGCTACAAAAGTTTTTTAGAATTGTGAATTATCCTGTGCATCACACGGGTCATAACACTAGTTTCTTATAAAATAAATCTACAACTCCACAACTCATTTGTGAATCACAAAATTTCTTTTTAGAGAAATTTCAAAATTGAGAAAATCTAATATATAGAAAATGATCATTCAAATTCTTCTTCACCATTCTTATTTTTCATTTGTTTCTTTTACGGGATTAGACGTGAAATTTACCTTAAAGTATTGGAGTAGCAACATGAAAAATAAGAATAAAATCTATTTGACATATTTTATAATTGGTTTGAGGTGTTAGTGAAAACAATTTTATATGTAGATGTCTGACCCTAAATAATAACAGTGATGTGGTGTTTTATAAAAGGGTTAATCCTTGGGTATAATAGACTGTGTAGTGGTTCTTTGGGCTATATGAGGGAGGCTTGCTTTTAGTCAGATAAGTATTTTGTCATTGTATTTCATCAAACCAAAAGTGTAAGAGAAAATCATTCATATTCTCCCAGAAGAGTCTACCTATAATTTTGATTTTCCGGCTACGATTGATCAAGGTATGCTCTTTTATTACTTCATTATTATTTGTTCCTATTGCTTATCAAAGACTAATAAACAATGGAATAATAATTTGAGAATTTTTTGCATTTGAGTTGTTGAATCAAGTTTTTGATTAACTCTGGAATGTATCTAATTCAGTATCACAACAAAAGAGGAAAAATCATGTGCGCTTTATGCAGTCAAACGTGAACTATTAAGAGGAATTTATGCGGGTTTAATGCTTAGATATCAATCATGAACTAAAAGGGAAGATCGCGAAGTGAATAAGAAGATCAACAAAGAAGGAAAGAAGCTATTACACGCTGTAGAAGGAAATAATTCAAATCAAAAGTTTTTGATTAATGACCAACTTTCAGGGCCCTGGAATTATAAGCATTAGATGCACTGATTCAAAGTCAACTTTCAGCCCAATTTTTTGTCAGCAATCAAAATCAATTTAGAACTCTCAATCATAACTAATCTACGTGCAAGAATCATGGAGAAATGTAATCCTGGATCCTAAACTCGGAAAGAATCAAGGCGCCTTAAAAGAAAAATCTCACCATTAATGTGATTGATCTTAATTGAAGAATAATTCTGTAAAAGGCAATTAAGTAACGATTATCTCAAAGCTCATCAAGAAATTTCGAAGTCAATTCTGCTCAAGATAGAAGCTCATAAAATAGTGGATCCCATGAAGACAAATTGTTTCCTTATTAAGCACCTAACTTTATTCCTTTCTAAGGTCCTGATTGATTGAACATTCAAGTCAGCACTTCAAATGAAAATTCTCCAATGGCTAGTATAGAAGACTATATAAAGAAGACATCAAGCCATTTCAAGGACACCAAGAAATTCAGAGAAGAATACTTTAGCCCTTTTTAAGTATTTGAGCTTTGCGCCTAATCTATTGTAGTTTTGTTTGAAAGAGAGTTATACCTTTAAGATTATACTCTATGTGAGTGAATTCTCAGTGTGAAAGGTTCTTGTAAACCAAACCCTTCTACCTACTCTTTATCTATTCTGTGAGTGGACGTTGTTTTAGGGCCCTAGTGAGGACCCTATTTGTTAGGGCCCTAGTATAGACCCTGTTTGTTCTAAGGAATAAAAGTCGTAAGCTGAGCTTTTCTAGAGGAAATGTTTCATGGTGAAATGTTTGCTAGGAACATGTGAAGGCCTAGTGGGTTTAAGGGTAAAAGAAGGGCCCTGCTGAGCCAAGCTTAGAGGTTGCTAAGTGTTAAGCATAAAAACGAGTAGTTGAGCCTCAAACTGGTTGCTTGTGTATTGATAATTCTTTTCCCATGATAAAATTTCTTAACTTGGTGTTTTGAGGAGTGGACATAGATGTATCTACCAAATATAGCCGAACCACTATATATCCTAATTTGATTTGTTTACTGCATTGTTTATTCTATCAAATTAATCTATTTTAAATCATTCAGTTTCAAACAGGACCCTAACCACATTAGTAGGACCCAAAAACTATTTTAAGTAAATATGCATATGCACTAACAATTGATAAAAATAGTTTTATAACTTAATTCACCCTTCCTGAGTATACATATGCACTAACAATTGGTATCAGAGTAGGTCTCTAAGTTATTTGAAGGATTAAAATCTTGGAGCAAAAGATCTACAAAATGACGTAGGTACGTGGAGCTCAAGGACGGAGGGTAGACAGACCCCCATTCTTTCACAGAACCAATTATACATATTGGAGAATACAAATGAAGATTTTTTTAAAATCCGTAAAAATCTTGATTCATGGATAGTAATTGAAGAAGGACCTATATTCCTAAGAAGATGGTGGTCGGAGTCGAAGCCTTTAAAGCTCAAAGCAAGTGGACAGAAAAGGATGACCAAATGATTATGGTGAACTTTAAAGTAATTAATTATCTTTTGTGTTGTTAATACAATGGACTTCAAGGAGCTATTAAGGTGTGTGAATGCAAAAGAGATGTGAGATAAATTACAAATAACATACGAGGGTACTAATGAAGCTCGAGAGGCCAGAACAGACCATAAAGAGGACCCTGCTTCAACATATCTTGATGATGCTTTGGTAAAAAGTGACTCTGATCTCGAGGGCCCTGATTTGGTGAACCTATGCTTTATGGCAGACAGTGAATCTAATGAAGAAGCAAAAGAGGTAAATGATACTCCCTTCACTTATGATGAACTTTCTCATGTGTTTGAGGAATTAGTTGAGGATTCCAAAAAGATTTTGCAAAAAATACCATGAGCTTAGACAAACCCACACAAAACTGCTAAAGGATTTTGAAAATATTATCAGATAAAAGAATTTTCTTGAAGCACAGATTAAACAAATGAAGGAAGAACAATTTCCTCTCTCCTTGTTTTATGAAAACAGGGCTCTAAAGGCAAAATTTGAAAGTCTAATATATGATCTAAGTAGATTTGTCGAGGGACAAAATAACTTAGACCTTATGCTAGGAAATCAAAAGAAAATGTTGGATAAAGAAAAATTCAAAATTGTTTTTAAAGCTAAATCCTCAAGTAGTTCAAAAATATGCTATGCGTGTGATAAAAAGGTTCACATATCATATCAGTGTAATAACATATTTAAAAAAGTAATTGTTAGAAGAATATGGGTACCTAAAGACATAATAGTGCAATCAACTAATCTCTTCAGGATCCAAAAAGTTTTGGAGACCTAGTTTAGTCATCATGTTAGCAAGTATGCCTGATGACAAAAGAAGTTGAAGAATGATTCCTCAACTCAGGCTACTCAAGATATATGATGGGGAACAAATCTAGTTTTACAAGCTTTTCACATGTTCTTGCCAATATAACACTTTGTGACGATAACAAAGGTGAGATTGTTGGTATAAGAAGAACTTGTTTTTCAAAATGTTTCTTCCTACTAGTTCCTAGTACATATAAATGAGGTATGAATTCTTCCTAAAGGTTTTATGCAAATTTGTTGTTGTGAAAAAAAAAATGCCAAAAGACTTGTTTTAGATACAAGCATGGATTTGAATTATTTTGAAAATGTCTTGTCTATATTTATTGTATCAAGAGTTGTTTCAACTTAGTTTCTATTAACATAAAACGTGTTTTGAAAACATGGACATATCCTCTCAAAGTAAAGAAATATATTATTCCTATAATTGATCTTTCAAAGTTTTTTGTACTCACTTCTTCATCTCATAAGAGTGAAATCTTTGAAACTTTTTTTTCTTTTTTTTTGAAAAGAATGATCCTAAGAAATATATTTTGAATTGATATTCAAATAGAAACAAATGAATTTAAGAAAAAGTATGTTTTAAATGCATTTGGGTGAAATAGTCTCTATCTATATTAATATTAAGGAATATTTGGGAAAGTATACATGATGTATTATTGAACTGATTTTTTATTTTAAGGAAATGAAGTAAAACAGATTAGTAGGGAGGTACTACATCAAGATCAAACAGAATCAGGAGCCTGAAAATAGAGAAGCAAGTTTGATCCTTCAAGACTAGTACTGGGCAAAAAGCTCGTAGACTGCCTATAAATGGGCAGTCTTGGACTGAGTAAATTAGGCCCGTGGGCTAAATAGTCTAGACCGCGGGCTCCGCGTGCTAGCCAGTAGCCTTTTTTATTTTATTATTTTTATAAAAATATATTATTTAGTATAAATAATTATATTTTATCACATTTTTATATTTTATAACCTTATATTCAATAAATATAGTAATTTTGGATATAAAAACTCTTGTAATTTTTTGAAAATAAATATAAAATTTTCAAAATTAAGTATAATATAGTTAATTTTAAAAGAAAATATGAAAAATTAAAGTGATTGGTTATTTGAAAATATTAAAAAAGTAATGTTTTACATGTACAAATATTATTTTAATAAAAAATTATTGAATTTTGTATTTAAAAAATTAAAAATTATATTATTTTAATATTATTTTATTTTTTAAAAAAATAGGGTAGAAAGCGGTAGGCCCGTTTAGACTTGCAATCTTACGCGAATAGTCTTGGTCTTCTTGTATGAAGATTGTTTATAAACGGACCGGCTCTTGACCGGCCTGTTTAAGTCAAGACTATGACGGGCCAACCCATGACTGACCCAAATCGCTCGTCTCCCACCACTATTTAGGACTATTGAGCCATCAAAGCTAAAGGATGAAATAATCAAATGGCTAACAGAGGAGGATTATGAAGGTAAAAAGGAGAAAGAAAGATTTATGCACAAGGCCAATCTAAACTGAAGGACGAAACAGGGCCTTGCTATGCATAGTTATCGACTCGGCTCAGTCCTTGACTCGGGCAGGCCGTCGAGTCACCGGGTCACTGGTTCAACCGTTGAGTCACCGAGTCAATTGCTGACTCGGGTAAATAAATTAAAAAATTAAAAATTATATATATACTTATATATTTTTACAAATAAATTAAAAAACAAGTAAAATAAATAATATATATACAAATTTCACACTTTAAAGTCTTAAAATTATTGTCATTAGTCAAAATAATTAAAATACAAATATTTATAAATAATGTTATTAGTCATAAAATTACAACTAATTTTTTTAAAATATTTGATTGTTATTTTTTATATTAAATGATTATATAAATTTTTTTTGTTTATGCTCTTCAATTTTTCTTGATTTAATTTTTATACATCAAATAATTATATAAATATAATTTTTTATCTCCTAATTAATTAATAATAATATACTTATTTTTTGTTAAATTAAATGCTTTTTCTATTTTCGTTTTTGTCATCTTGTCATATGTACATTTTGATTTTTTGGGTCAAGTGTTTAGCATAAATGTTTAACATAAAAACGAGTTGTTGAGTCTCAAGCTGGTTGCTTGTCTATTAGTGATTCTTGTCCCATATAATAAAATATCTTAAATTGGTGTTTTGAGGAATGTAGGTATACCTACTAGATACAGTCGAATCACTATATATCTTGGTATGATTCATTTACTGTATTGTTTATTTTGTCAAATTAATCTGTTTTAAATTACTAAATTTTAAACAGGACCATAATCACATTAGTAGGACTCAAACTATTTTAAGTAAACGAAAAAAACGATAAAAACAGTTTTATAACTCAATTTGTTGCCTCTTGAGTATACACCTACACTAATAGAATTTCTATGATTCTAGACTGTTTGACCTTTGTTTATACAAATTTTCTTTCATTACATTCACTAACAAATTCATTATTCAATGAAGAAATAGCTAGACCAATTTAAAAAAAAAATTCTAATTCATCTTCAATGTATTGAGTTTATGTAAAAGTATGTTTTCAATTTTTTTTGATCGTGTTAAACTAGTATTTGGGTTGTGTGTTATCTTTAATTTCTTGAATTATCTTCAAGTTTTTACTTATCTCAAAAGTGTAAGCATATCTTATTTGCATTTCTTATTTGTATGTATGTATTTGTCTTGTATAAACGCTGACCTATATGCTTTGTTTATATTGTGTTTCTTCCTATTTTTTTTATAAGAATATGATTCATCCATATACTGGAGTTCATTAATAATTTAATTCTTAATACATTATCATCTTTTAAGTTTGGTTGTACGAAAATAAAGTCTCTTAATTTAATTTTCAAATATTTTCTCCAATCAAATTGGTTCATTCACGGTGAATTTGTGCCTTTTCAACACATAAAGTTTAACTCTAATATAACTAGTGTTTTGAATTTTTTTTATCAAGATTATTTCTCATATGATATAATAATAAATTAATTTCTTTTAAATTTATTAAACATAAATAGTGAAGTCTTTTTCTAAATTGACATTTTTAAGAAGTTACACTATTGTTATTTTTTAGGAATTTAAACAATTATTTTCATTGCAACAAGTCAACGTTGAATTGTTTTAAAGTTTAAAAACAATTAGATATATTATCAATTAATAAAGACGTGAAATGTTGTACCATTTTGATTATGAACAAAACCATATAGAGCTTAAATTGAGAAACATTTTCTAAAAGAAATTAAATTGAGATGAAAATAAATCTTTAGTGACTAAATTACTAATTTTTCTAAACAATAATTAATTTAAAACCATGGGCTCACAGATAAGGGCCTTGATGCCAATCTTTGCATCGGCATGGGCTCCATGCATCTCTATCGATGAAGACCAGGAAACAAAAGACGGAGATTTTAAAAATTAAATTGAAAAATTATAATTTTTTAAAAAATTAAATTAACAATTTTTGCTTGCTAGGTTGACCAGAAAACAAAGATTGAGGGTCAGACTTGGTGTGTTGGTCCATTCCAGTCGGCCCAAATAAGAATATCATTAAATAATATTTAATTATTTTATGGTGGTTTGAGTTTCTGTCGCTCCCTCGACTACGAGGTAACTTCGATCGGCTTTGCGCCACCGTCAGATTCTGCTATTCATCTCTTGCTCTTGTCTGTGAAGAAGAAAATGACGAGCTGCATATCTTGTAGTGGCTCTACGCTCATTCCAAAGACAGTAGGCGGTAAAAGCTTCTTGTTCACCAGGAAATTGCGAATTGGTGTTGTACCCAGTCATGCAAGGTCCCGCACCGTTAGGATTTCTGGTGTTCGTGCTTCTATGGTGGACTCCTCCTCTGATTTCATGAAGCGTGTCGAACGAGCCTGGTTGATCTCTCAGGTTTCTTTCTCCTTCTCTTTGTTTTTTGTATCAATACGCGTGTTTGGTTTGGTTTTCAAGTTTTTGGAATTTTACCTGCTGATGATATTTGAGTGTACTTGGTATTCTGAAACAAATTAGAACATTTTGAGGGCTCCAGTTTTGGGTTTGCTACCAACTATACATGTATCGCGTCAGGTATTTGTGAATGAAAGATAAGCCCCATCAACACGGTTCAATTTTTCTTCTCACTACACCGGCTAGTAGGTCTTATGCTGTTTCATAATCCAAATTTCATGTTTTGTTGAAAAAAATGTGTATTTGCTCTTTGTTACAGTTTAACAATATGTGAACTTCTTTTTCGAAGAAATTATGAATATGAGCACATCATTTGGGGGGAAAAATTATGTGCCTTCAACAATATGGTACAATTGGATCTCAATGAATCACAAAAGTATATATTTCTGCGCCTTGCAAAACCGAGTTGCATTATTTCCCATCACAAGTATCCTCATGTCTTCTGGATGTGGACTTATTCTTTATCTAAATCTGTGATTCAAAAGCTTTTAGAAAGTTTGTCCATGTATAACTATTATCTGCATAATAATATGTTCCCTTTACAGTGAATGAAACCTCACTTGATTTCAATTTCTTTAAGTACAGTCATAGAGATCAATAGCTTATTCTTGGCAAGTTCATATAGCTACCATATTTGTAGACTGTTCAGATAGTTCATGGTAACCTGTTGGTTTTATTGTTTTATGTGCTGGGTTACTTTGACAACCAAAATTGGGAGTATTGAATGGGTGGTTCTGGGTGATTATATTCATAGTCATTGCTTTCTCCGGTTGTATTCTAAACACTTGTTTCGTAAGTTCTATTTGATATGATTATTAGGGAAATCTATTGTAGAAGAAGAAATACAGTCCACCGGTTAAGATCCACTGACAGAAGTAAACGTCAAATGACACATTTTTTTTTTTTTAAAAAGGAAACAATATAAAAGGTTCTTAAACTTCGGATCACTTGCAATTATATCTCTATACTTTCAAAACTGGCAATTTGGTCCCTAAACTTTTCCATTCAGTAAATAAGGCTTTTTGTCTAATTGCCTCCTAACTCTTTCAATTTATTTGCCACCTCAAGGCTCTAACTAACTACCAATATTCTAACAAGGAGACTACTGCATTGAAAAGTGAAATTAAGAAGTACGCATTCTGACACATGGGAAGGCCAAGATGGCAAATGAGTTCGTGCTATTGGGGAGGAAATTAAACATGAGGATATATTTGCTTAGGTATAAAAGCTTAGGGAACCAATTGCCAGTTTTGACAGGTCAGGCAGCTTTTTGTAAGTCACCCAAAGAATAAGGGACTTTTTGAATTTTATTATTTGATAAAGTATGTCCTAGTTTTTTTTTTTTTTTTTAAATTATGGATATTTTTTGCCGCTTAAGTCAATGCAAATAGAAGTTCACATAGTCATTACAGCACAAAAGAAGATATATTCAGTGATATGATGTTTTTCACTGTTCATCCACTTCTGCCAACATTAAAGTTTCTCTTTAAAACAAATAAATTGAATCATTCTGATTTTAATTGATCTCTTACTGACTCTGCTTGTGTTTTTGCTTTGTGGAAATCATCTTTAAGGAGTAGTTCTGTACATTTTTATAGTTCTATGCTGTTCCCTGATTTCTTCAATATTTGTTATGCTTGCAGCAACCCAGGCCAATCGTGTGTTCATCTTGCAAATCAAAAGGGCTTATTGAATGCAAATGGTGCGGTGGTACTGGTTTTTTTATTCTTGGTGATAACATGCTTTGTGAAGTTCCATCCAAAAACACAAGCTGTGTCATTTGCGCTGGAAAGGTACCTATATGATGAAAGCTTGATGTGAATTTATTGTTTGCAGTATTTTCATGCTCAGCAGACCAGTTTACAATAGACTTATCATGTTGTTAAATTGCTATCACATAGGGATCAATGCGCTGCTCCGATTGTCAAGGCACAGGCTTTCGTGCAAAGTGGTTGGAAGAACCTCCTACTCCCAATTCCAAAGAGCAGAACGAAGGTCCAAATGATTTTCAGCTGTGAAGTTACGAGATATTGGAGTAACACTTCATTTACCAGTGTTTATGTTTCCTATACTGGATTTTATGGCCAACTGTTGACAAATGCAGCGGCTTCAACAGCATATCAATTCTACATTTAAAGAAATTGTCCAGTTTGTGTCAAGAAAGGCTGTTAATTGAAGCAATCAATTAGTATTCATTCATTTTGTGACACATGTAGAATTGCATTGTTTTACAAAAAATCCGAAATGGCGGAGCAGATTTGAAACTAGTTATGCAACAGGTTTTCTTTCAGCATATAAATTTTTAAGAAAACTTACGCAAATAGGCAGAGACATTACATTTTCCTGAAGGTTGTTTTCGTCATGTAAAGACTGTAATGACAACATTCAATTTTCCTGAATTACCTTAGCGACCTTAAAAATTATATGGCTGCTCTGCTTTTCTCCCCGTGTCTGAATACTAGCCTTTTTGCTCCTTTCGTTCTTTTGGTCATGTATAATATAAGAGAGTTGAAGATAAGATTAACCATACCATATACACAAACTAGCAGTAAAATTTCTATGTAAAGGACTGCCACAGATTTTCTACAGTAATTGCTCACAATCTCCTGTGTGTCCTGATGAAATTTGTTGTATTCAATGCAATGGCAGTTGAACATGCATAGACTCCAGCTAAGCATAGGGACGCAGATACCAACAGAAGTGCCTTCCACTGTCTCCCAGAAACCAGAATAGCCAATGCAACTAATGCAGCAGCCATAGCTGAAAATGCATTTTTCCATTTTTGGAAAGATTTGACGACACTTCTACACTCTTTGCAATGTATTACATGCCTAAAATATCTGTTGGCTAAATTAGGAGCATGCATTGTTCCAATGCCTCCCTTAGCAGGTGAAGAAGCTGAGAGTCCTGCAATGAGCCCAGCAGGGGCGTGTTGAACCACAGCAGGCTCTTGGGGCAGTGAAATGGTGCTGTGACCAAAATGATATGGCATCCCATGCCCTACTCTGTCCATCCACTTCCTGTATTCACGAACCCATGTGTCTGAGGATTTGAGATTAATATATAGTTCCTTTGTGGGAACCTTCTCTTTCATTAGAATTTCATTTTGGGATGATAAAAAACCCATGTCTTGTTCAAACACCTTGCTTGCATTCTGATGGAAGTACCATGTAGGAAACAGTTTTGCTAGTGGGGATGGTCTTCTTGTCCTTCCAAACCTTACTATCAGCATGGATTTCCCCTGCCCTGTTGGCCTACACAGGAAGAGACCTGAGAAGTAGTGCTTTTCACCGTTCTTGTCGACAGTTTCCCGGTTATTTTGAAGAACACAAGGAGCTTCAAACCTTAGGAAGTTTGGCATAGACCCATCTTTCTCTGCGCCCCACCAACCGGCAAATCCTCTATCTGTTCGCTCAGTCACCTTGAAACATAGCGGTTTCGCATCCTCTCTCTTCGCAGTCCAATCTGTTCTGTCATGTGAGATGGGGACATGAGCAGGATCCATCAGGTTTTCTAGAAGTATGGAGTGATCATAAGGGAGTTCATGAATCGTTGAAATATCTTGAAACCCTGGCCTTGCAAAGTTCTCAAACCAGGGTAGTTTATTAACGTCGGGAGGTGTCTGTTGCGACATCCACACCCACACAACTCCTTGAGAGTCCCTCACCTCGTATGTTTTAACACAAGCTGAACGAGGGATTTTGGCATCAGCTGGAAGCTGTAGAAATATAGCAGTTATTTAACACTAAACATCACTTTGCAGATCACAGAAGCAACTACAAACACTAAAGGTATTGAGGATATGAATGAAACAGACCTGAGGTATCTTCACACATTTCCCCTCGCCATTAAATTGCCATCCATGGTATAGGCACTCAAGCCTCCCATCAATCAATTGGCCCTCCGATAATTTTGCTAACCTGATTTAAAACAACAAATTAGGTCTACAAGTCAGTGACACGGGAATTAGCATCTAAATTGGCATTTAATTCAGTGATATTTTGACATATATTAAAAAAACCTCCCCTCTAACTTATTGTTAAATTAAATCAATTAACTTTTTATACAATTTAATACTTAAAAGATAGATACAGAGTCAATTTTTTAGATTTTAAAAGTTACAAGCTATTACACGTACTGTTATTAAGTTTATCCCTTAAAAAGATAGGTACAATTTAATACTAATTTATATAAAATTTATAACTTACTAATTTGATCAATTCTTAAATTTTGAGAACTTAACAATAAAAATTATATATTTTTTAGATGAATTTATATAATTACTCAAAAATAAATTAGATGGGTAATATTAGAAACAAAAAGGTGCTAAATGTAATTTAACTATTAAGAAAAATTAGTGAGGGATAATCTGTGTTGACTAGTAGCAACCTGTGGGGGCAGCGATCTTCATAGCAGCGAAGCTCGCCATTGCCGTCCTTGACCAACACGAGCTGCTTATCGAACACAGTGAGACCCAGAGGCGCATCGTCTGGCACATTCAGCGTCAGGTACAGAGGGTACCATTCCTGGGTCCAGTTGTAATCAGCGACGACCCAATCATCTCTTGGCTCTTCTTCAACGGAAGCACCCACGAGAACCTTGCGATCTTCTTCCCCATCAAGCGAAGGTGCAGCTTTCACATCTGCGATGGCGTCGCACCTGGCTTGCCTCCTTCTTGCCGACAACGGCTTGGAGGGCTGTGAGGAGAGAGAGCAGAGAAGTGCAAGTGAAGGTTGCTTGGAGATCAGGGGAGAGGAAAGACGGAAAGCCAGAGAAGGTTGGGGGTGCAGGAGAAATGGGTTCACTAGAGCCATGGCTGAAGGAGGAAGATGCAGTGTAGTGTGTTCGAGAGATTGAAGAAGGCGTGGGATTGAAAGTAAAGAGGAAATTAGAGAGTAATTTGTCGTCGTTTGGTGGGTGTTGCTTGGAGGATTGTCCATTGTTGTGTGATTTCTGACCACACAATCTAAAGTCTAAGACAGAGAGGCCTGAGACACATGGCCACTCTACAGGTATACGAATAGAGTTGATGGTTGTACTTTGTGCACTTCAACTACGGGAAGTAGTAGGCTACCGTCTAAAAGATACTTCATTTTATATAATTTAACTTTTGAATATGACTTATTTATTATATATTATTGTTAAATTAATTACTTTAAATCACTCTTTTAAAAATTAAACTGATTATTAAACATGTAAAAGTATTAATTAATAGTTTATTAGTCTGACCTACACTTCAGCTAAAAAATGGGCCAGACTTTTATTAATAATAACAAAGAAAATATGGGCTCTAATAGTTATTGTAATCTTTCAATTTTGCAAGGGCTATATGAATAATTTAGTGTTTTTTTTTCAAACAATAGGATTAAGGACACCCCCAAACTTTCTTCGGATTAGATATTTTCCTAAACATTTTAAAGGTTTATAAAACCAAGCTATTTGAATTATGTAAAAGAACTATATTAAATGGCATTTTGTGACCGAAGAAAAATAACTAATATTAAACATAAGGGAACCTTAAGTTCTTTTAGTATTTGGTAATTTGATATCTATTATTGAATAAGCTAAAAAATTTTCATTGAAAGAGCCATATGCTATCTAATATCCAAATTCCCATATGCTAAAAAATTTTCATTTATATCTAATATGAATTCCCATATGCTATTTGAAATTTGAAATGGTGATTCTTGTTAACTAATCATCACAAATTTTCCAATTCATGATCTTCAATCTTTAATTCGTCATTTTAGCAAATCTTCTATTTTATGCCTTGAGTTCACCGGTACCAATTACCAACTACCACGTACAAAATAGGCAAATACCAACATATTTTCTTCCAAGTATTAGAAAGTTAATACTACCACATTAAATTAAACATATCTAATCCAAATCCAAATATCTAAAATCTATTACATAACACAATTCATAGCACATTATATCACATAACATAAATATGTTTAAAAACAAAGAAAATAACAAGTCTTTTAAACTTCAACTCCTTGCAAATTCTAACACCTTTATCAAAGAAAAGAAAAAAAATATGTCAATATAACTATAAAGTATAATAAATAATTTGTACTGCTTAAAAACATTAATAAAATAAGACAAACAATAAAAATACTTACAATACATCATCTTTACTATCATTAATAGGAGTAGAATCAACTTCTTCACCAAAGGAGGGTAGATCATCCAATTTTTTATCATCTAAAACAAGACAAGAACAAGATTAGTAAGATTAAGAGAAATATAAGAGCTTACAACTAAAGTTCAATGAAAATTTACCTTACAACTAAAGTTCAATGAAAATTTACCTAAGGTATATCTTTTTGCGCGATACCAATCCTCCAAACACAACAGGGCTTCAATAGTCTTCTTGCTCTTTGAACTCCTCCAAGGACTAATCACCTTTTTTTTTTCTTCTATACTAAATGTCGACTCAAAAGCCAGAATAGATATTGGGATGGCTAAAATATCTCGGGCCATTGATGCAACCTGTGGATATCTTGAAGTATTTGTACTCCAAAAATCTAAAATGTTGATATTTGCATTCAGAGCATAAGTTGGTTCATCCAAGTACATGTCTAGTTTTGATTGTTTTCCTTGCAAATTCTTTTTTCGACTTAAAAATTGGCAAAAATCTTCAAGATCATCAACATGCATATTAGAATCTAAATTATCAGATGTACTCTCTACAATATTTATTGGAACCTCAAAAGAATTATCTATGTAGTGACCAAATAAGGCACAAAGAGTACCCTTCACCTTAGCCACATGCTCATCGACCTTAGAAACATAAATTTTATTAGAAAGGTATTCAGCATAAGCAAGCTTCAATCTTAGATCCAACACAGCTGCACAAGAAAGTAGCAAATTGCATTTATCTTAATATTTTGCAAATTTTGCCATAATATCTGAAATCATATCCATGAAAGAGGGAGGATATTTAAATGATTCCAACAAACACAAATGAATCTTACACACTCAATTAAAGTAGATGTTTTGCAGTTGGATTCTTGGTAGTAGAAAATAAAAGGGTAGCATCATAGAAAGGCTTCAAGAATTTGTAGAGGACTTTTATATTAATCCATTCTTCATGAGCAAGTATAAATGTTCCAAAAGAAGTATCTCTTTCCCCCCAATGTTGGAAAATATTCTAATAGTATATGACATTTTCGAGCATCAAATATGTTGAATTCCACCTCACACATATCAACCTTCAATATCGTAGATGTTGTTGTAAAAATCTGGAAACCAGCACAGTGATAATCTGAGTCGCGCCTTTACAGTAGACACTTTCCTTAAGGAAATTATTCCATGACCACAGCAAGAGTATTGCGTCTACAGAACTCCCTCCAGGATTAAATAGATTCTTCTGAGAAAAGGTTCTCAGGCCACAAAACAGCAGAAATTTAGAGAGAAACGTAACTCAGAAAGTAAGAGAGGGAGAAAAGGGAAGTTCAGAATTGTTTCTGACTTGGTGTGTAAAATAAGGGGAAGGAATCCTCCTTTTATAGTCGCTGAACAATAATGAGGCAGACAAAAAAATTTAATAAAATTAAAATTCGGTTTCAAAAATTAATGGACAGTTTCAAAAAATTAATAGGCAGGTTTTAAATATTTAAACATATTTAAAACAAATAACACAAAACTGTCAGCCCTTAATTTTTTGACATTAATCCAAATTAATTTCATAAATATAAAATTCACCTCTGTTCACTTAAGCTAAAAATAAATTAAGCTAAAAAATATTTCTCCAAAAAAAAAACTAAACTGGTCCAATTTATTGCACGCGCAGGGAGGCAAATAGGATGATTTGCACTGCACTAGCTTGAATCCATGTGGGCTTATGTGCGCAAGAGCCCACCTCTTTCCAAGCTCTTCATTAACCTACTAACACATGTTAGTATATAAGCTCTCTTCCCCTTTTTGCTTCAAGCAAAGTGGGACTTTTAGCTTTCTTTTTTGAAATACAAAGCCTTTATAAGGCTATTTCCATAACAATCCCCCACATATTTTAAAAGATATTTAAAAACTTTTGGGTTACATAAATGGGTGTAGACACAATAATCTAGTGTTTCTTTTTTGGATATGAACCAGACCTAGACCAATAAGATTTATCTTACAGAATAGTCAGTGAAGCATATAGCTTCTATGAACCAACATACTCTTAGTCGTAATATAGTGACATTAAGAGTCGCATCTCACCCCCCACATTACTGCTATTAACGCCGTTTTGCGTGTTATTTTGGCCGTGCACGTATCTGGAATTCATGAGTGCTCTAGAGATTTTGCCACTATCTCATAGGAGCAGCCTCACTCCATACTCATATAGGTGACTTCATCAAATGTACTGCAATGAATACACCACCCTTAGTGTAGGACTATGAAGATCATAAAGAGCTTGCGCTCAACCCACAAGAAAATGCATTCTAACACTTTTACACTTAACACCATAGGAAATGGACTGAGAATATAGTGCTAACAGAATTAACAGGTGACTTGTTGTTACCCATATGAACCATCTTCATGAGATCTCTAATCACAAAGGTTGGGTTCTCGCCACTGTTAATTTCTTATTGGCTTAAGTCTAATTCTGTCTTATTAATTACACTTCTACCCAGGGGTTTAGTCAAAGGATCGGCCAGGTTTGCTTCTGACCTTACAAAATCGATCGATATGATTCCATCATTTAGCAATTGCTTAACCACATCATGTCTCAAACGAATATGTCTACTCTTACCATTATAAATTTTATTCTTTACAATGGCTATTGCCACTTGACAATCACAATACAAAGACACAGATGGTGTTGGTTTCATACCTAAACTTATCAAGCCAAGAAGTTTCTCAACCACTCAGCCTCACTACCAGCCAGTTCCAGAGCTATAAACTCTGATTCCATGGTTGATCTAGCTATAAGGGTTTGTTTAGCTGATCTCTGTAACACTGCTCCACAACCAAGGGTGAACACATATCCACTAGTGAATTTTGTCTTATATGAATCTGAGATCCAGTTAGTATCACTGTATCCTTCTAATACAGTAGGAAATCCACTATACTCGATACCATAACTCATGGTACCCCTCAAATATCTCATAAGTTTCACAAGAGCACCCCAATGGTCTTCATTAGGATTGTGTGTATACTTGCTCAATCTAAACACAACATATGCTATGTCAGGACGAGTGAAGTTCATCAGATGCAACAGACTCCCAATGATCTGTACATATTCTAATTGAGCAATAGGCTCACCCAAGTTTTTCTTTAGTTGGGTACTGGAATCATAAGGAGATAACATTGGTTTGTCATCAAAATGACCAAACCTTTTGAGTAACTTTTGAACATAGTGTTCCTGTGATAATATAATGCTATCACCTTTCCTTATGATTTTAACTCCCAAAATCACACTTACTTCATCCAAGTCCTTCATATAAAAAATTGATGCAAGAAAATCTTTTGTCTTATATATTATATCCATGCTAGTACCAAAGATTAGCATGTCATCCACATACAGACTGATAATCACACAATCAGCATAAACTTTTTTTGTATACACACATCTATCTACTTCAACAGGAGTAAAGCCATCACAAATCAATTCATGATTTAATTTTTCATGCCACTGTTTGGGTGCTTGTTTTAATCCATATAACGATTTAAAAAGTTTGCAAACTTTTCTCTCTTTACCTGGAAGAATACAACCTTCAGGTTGCTCCATGTAAATTTCTTCTTCTAAATTACCATTTAAAAATGTTGTTTTAATGTCCATTTGATGAACATAGAGCTTATATACTGAGGCTAAAGCAATTAAAACTCTTATAGACAATATTCTAATGACAGGAGCAAAAGTGTCAAAATAGTCAATGTTTTATTTTTGAGTAAAACCTTTGGCTACTAATCTAGCTTTGAATTTATCAATCGACCCATCAAGGTTATATTTTCTTTTAAAAATCCATTTGCAGCCAATAGTTTTTGCTCCTTGTGGTAAATCCACCAATTCCCAGGTTTTATTTTTTAGAATTGAATTTATTTCAATTTTAATTGCTTCTTTCCACAATTTTGCATCAGGAGATGCAACAGCCTTCATCATCAATAGCATATGTATAAAAATCATCTCCAAAAGAAGTTGTCTTTCTTTGTCATTTGCTTCTTCTTAAATCCTCATGGACATTCTCACATGAATTTAAATTTCCAATTTCTAATTCACTTTCATTATTTTGCATAGATGTACTAGGAGCATTCATATTTTTCAAGGGAAAAACACGTTCAAAAAATTCCACATTTTTTGTTTCAACAATAGTATTATAATCAAGCACATCACTTTTCAAGACAAGAAATCTATAAGCAGAGCTATGTTCAGCATATCCTATAAACATGCAATCAGACGTCTTAGAGCCTAACTTCCTTTTCTTAGGATCAGACAACATAACTTTTGCTAGACACCCAAACACTTTCATATACTTTAAACTAGGCTTATAGCCTTTTCACAACTCATAAGGTGTCTTACTAGTCTGTCTATAGGTAATCCTATTCTGTATATGACAAGCAGACAGTAAAGCCTTTCCCCATAAGTTTTCTAGTGCAGAAGAACTAACAAGCATAGCATTCATCATTTCTTTTAAAGTTCTATTTTTCTTTTCTGCTACCCCGTTAGACTCAGGTGAATAGGGAGGAGTAACCTCGTGAATTATTCCTTCTTTTTCACAATAATCATTAAAGATTATCTATTCTCCTCCAACAACTTATAGTATTCATTGATTTGGACTTTAATGTCCTTCTCATCTGTCATTTCCCATCGGTAAAAGTGACCGATGACAAACTTCTGTTTGGTAGCATCTTCTGCAATATATTTGAGAATCATAGATTCCCAAATTCTGTTTGCTTCCTTGTAGGTACAGTAGACATCAAAGAGCTCATCAGATAAAGTACTAATGATTGTGTGTCTACATACCTTATTAGCATAATTTTAGATATTAATTCTGGCTTGGTCAGCAGTGGGCAGTGGATGTGTTTTTGTCAGGTCGCAGCAACTCCATGCATGTCTAGAACAATATGAATATGTTCTTGCCATCGTCAGAAATTCTGACCATTGAATATTTCGATATTTGAAATATTTGGGAACGGTTTGGAGAAAGTGGCAGGAGGCATAGTGTATGTGGTGGCAGCAGCAGCAGCAGTAACAGCATCAGTTAGAATAGTAGAAGCAGCAACAATAGCAGCATTGGTTTCTATAATTTCCTTAAGATTGTTGTTAAAATCTGAAAACCAGCACATTGATAATCTGAGTCGCGTCTTTACAATAGACACTGTCCTTAAGGAAATTATTCCGTGTTCACAGCAAGAGTACTGCGCCTACAGAACTCCCTCCAGGATTAAACAGATTCTTCTGAGAAAAGGTTCTCAGGCCATATAACAACAGAAATTTAGAGAGAAACATAACCTAGAAAGTGAGAGAGGGAGAAGAGAGAAGTTCAGAATTGTTTTTGACTTAGTGTGTGAAATGAGGGGGAGGAGTCCTCCTTTTATAGTCACTGAACAATAATGAGGCAGACATTTAATAAAATTAAAATTCGGTTTCAAAAATTAATGGACAGTTTCAAAAAATTAATGGGCAGTTTTTAAATATTTAAACATATTTAAAACAAATAACGCAAAACTGTCAGCCTTTAGTTTTCTGACATTAATCCAAATTAATTTCATAAATATAAAATTTGCCTTTGTTCAGGTAAGCTAAAAATAAATTAAGTTAAAAAATATTTCTCTAGAGAAAAAACTAAACTGGTCCAATTTATTGCACGTGCAGGGGGCAAATCAGATGATTTGCACTGCACTAACTTGAATCTATGTGGACTTATGTGAGCGAGAGCCCACCTCTTTCCAAGCTCTTTATTAGCCTACTAACACTTGTTAGTATATAAGCTCTCTTTCCCTCCTTGCTCCAAGTAATATGGGACTTTTAGCTTTCTCTTTTGAAATACAAAGCCTTTATAAGGCTATTTTCACAACAAATGTCACTAAATTAAAATTCTACTCATCCATATCATAAAATTCCTTTATCCTAGGAGCTGACTTTTTAATATATTTCACACCGTTATGAACTTTTATAACAACATCATCTACCTTTCAATTTAATTTTTAAACTCTTACGAGTTTACGATCTCAAGTCCCCAAATTGAATCAACTCAGTCCTAAACTCATAAATTGGTCAAAATCGGTCAAACTTGATCAAAATTGCTGAGTTTAACGGAGTCAACCGAGTTTAAACAATGACCCTAATTAAACACCTGTAACTTTTTCATTTGAACTCCGTTTTAAGCAAATGACATACTATTGGAAAGATCTTCGACTCTAGTTTCAAATGAAACAAGTTCTATTAAAAACTATTTGTAGTTTATGAGATATGATCAAAAGAGTGACCAAAAGTCATAAATAGTTAACTTTTTTGCAGTTTTCAATTTTGCTTTAAACAATCATAACTTTCTCATTTGACTTCCATTTTAAGCAAATGATATATCATTGTAAATATCTTTGAATCTAGTTTCAATTGAGATAAGTTTCATTAAAAAATTCTTTACCATTTAGGAGATATGATTAAAATAATAACCAAATGTCAGAAATAGTAGACTTATGAGTGCTATCAGTCGACTTGCAATTTTCAAGTTTAATTTAAATATTTATAACTATCATTTAAACTCTATTTTAAGCAAATTTAACTTTACATGTACAAGGACTAAAATACTAATCAATCATTGATGACTCATAATGTCTGGTTTTATAGGCTTTCTTGTCTGTGTATATACTGAATCAGTGGTTGTTCTCAATTATTTTATTTTTAAGGAGAATGAACATGTTGATACCTAAGGGATATATCATATTATAACTAACTTATAGTTGTTCTTATGTTAGTTTAAGTATTTTTAATTATTCATGACTTTATGTGTTATAGTGTTAGAAGTACATATATCTTTTTGAAGGGGAGAGTGTATGTAAACTCTTAAGAGTTTACGATCTGAGTTTACCCCCTCTCCGATTCAAGGTAAACTCTCGAGTTTGACTGCCTTGGACTCAAATGTGAAGTACCTTTGCTAGATTTTGCCACAAACTGCTTTTTATAATGGTCGCATTGAGCACTTCCATCCTCCAATTTTGTTATTTGCAACCACACTTTGGAAGTCAATTTTTTCTTCTTTCGAGCTTCATATGTAGAATCATCCTCAATCTCTCTTATTTCTTTCACATCTGTTGCTACTGGGGAAACATCATTTGTTATACCCGTTAATTTCAGAATATAATTCGCTTAAGAGTATTTTAGAATTCGACAACGTTACTTTAGTTATTTATTTTGGTCATTTTTAATTTTCATATTTAATTGTTCTCTTTGAATATTATTTATGAAAATTGAGTTAAATGACTGGACTAAATATTTGCACAATGAGGGATAGATTCTAAGAATGGTGAAATTCATGGAAAAGTGGTTTCAGAATGGTCAATTAATCCATTTATTGTAAATTGACTGGATGGGTTTGGATGTTGGGTTATGGATACCCATGGGTTATTGAATAACCCATTAGAAATATTTAATATAAAGTTTCAATAGTACCCCTCATTTTTCACTCAGCCGAAGGAAGCAGAAAAGCATTTCTCTCTTAGTTCTTCATTTTCTTCTCAAATCCTTTCCTTGATCTTCAGAGTTTCGATTATTTGTTCGGTTCAAAAGCTTTGTAAGGATCAAAGGTAAGCTTTAATCCGATTATTTTCCTTAAATTTCAGTTTATGTAGAAGATCAGAGGAGGTTTTGTTCTTGAAGATTTTGATGATAATTCATGAATCTCAGTTGTTTTAGAAGTTATATTTGAGTTATAATCGGTTAAAAGAGTTGAAATTCTGGTTTTGAAACAAGAAAGGAAAGGATGAATTTGTGAGATATTTCTGCAAAAACTTCTGCAAAACTCGAGTTACTGTAGCGACCAGATTTCGAAAAATTTTCTTCGGGTTACTGTAGCAGTACTGTAGTGTCGGCAGTCAACGGTACTGTAGCAGTCAACGTACTGTAGCGAATCGTTACTGTAGCGAACCGACACTGTAGCAAACCGTACTGTAGCAACCCGTTACTGTAGCAGTCAGAAAATTTTACGTATTTTCGTGATTTTGTTTCCTTTCTTATGATTCCTTGTAATATATTTTACTAGGAAATTTTCCTACACAAATTCTAGTGTGGAACAAGGTAAACTTGGACAAACATCAAGGTGAGTGAATAACCTTGCTCAGCTAATTTGATATTATTAGTCAAAGTACAATATAAGTCCCATTTACAATATTATTTGGATAATAAGCAATTAATTTTTCATATGGGAGTATATGATGATCAATAGAAATAAGAGTATGTAGAAATTATTTATTTCATGACAATTGTACTATGTGATGAATTCTCACTATCTTATTAATGAGTAAAGATCTACGGGATCTAATACACGAGTGTGAAAGGGTTAAAGTCCCATACTACTCGGTGTATATCTAAGAAATCTTATACACGAGTTTGAAAGGGTTAAAGTCCCATACTACTCAGTGCATATCTATGAAATCTATACACGAGTTGAAAGGGTTAAAGTCCCATACTACTCGGTGTATACCGACGAGAACTTATTCACGAGTTTGAAAGGGTTAGAGTCCCATACTACTCGTTGTATATCTAAGAAATCTTATTCATGAGTTTGAAAGGGTTAGAGTCCCATACTACTCGATGTATAAGACAATTAATTATAGGAGTAAATGTGGTATTTGTACTTTTGATATTTTTTATAGTACAGTTATTTACTTACTGAGTTTTTAAATAAACTCACATTTCCTATGATTATTTTTTTCAGATACAGAAAATAAAGAACAAGAGTATCCATTTGAAAATTAGAAGCCCCTTGGGATTATTCTCTATTTCTGTCTGGTGGGACACCAGTACTTATTAATGTGGATATTAGAAACGCTCTGTACTTTCTATAGGTCTCCTAGGCTTGCGATGAGATAGAAATATCAGACTATGTATGTCTATATTTGCTTATCAGATGAATATAATTCTGTAGTGTGGAATGAATGATTAAGGTTGAATGTAAAACCTTACAGAATATATGTATATAACGTATGTTTGAGAATTATATCAAATGAGTAGTATCTTTTCACATGCTCAATTTTTGGGATGTGACATCATTGGTGCTTGAAACAATTGCCATTGATATTATTCAAATAAATAGACCTACATTAAACAAAAAATTAGTTAGGGTTGCTTTCTTTAAATTATAGGAAAATTCTGTGAGTGGGGCAAAAATAAAAACAAAAATTTCACTAACTATAGATGAACAAGTGACATTAATTTTTCTAATGTTGCTAACCAGCTGAGCTTTCCAAATTCCAATCTAATCAATTGATATTAATTTTGAACCTTAAACTTTTCAAGTAATATTGAAAATTTTCAATCTAATCAATTGTTATTTACTATATATTAATTTTCCAATCTAATCATATATTGCTAACATGATTTACTCTCTTATCATATTGTCATGACCCAAAATGGGTAAGTGACCAGCACGATCAAAGAACTATCCCTTGACCATAAGCCTAAATCTTGGTTCACGCCACTACGATGCCGAATCGCCCAGAATTGAATTCGTGGCAATTTGCAGTATAGTGATTCCCAAGTCGTATTCACTCAAGGAGCCTCACTTCTAAACACTAATTAATCATTCTAAACACCCAAACACTAATGAAAAGTACATGAACGGGGGGGTTTGTTGGCAGTACTAATAAAAACAGAACAGAACAGAAACCAAATAACTATAACAGCAGCATCAGCGAAATTTGCAAGGTGTTGACAGTAAAGAGACTATGTAATCAGCCACTAGGATTCATGGGAGTGCAACTATCATTATCTAACTTATTGATTCAGTTTTGTTCTCATTCCATCGTTTGGTTCTTTATGAAAAAATGGTTCTAGAATAACATCTAGAATTTAATGCTACTAATTACAGTCAATAACATCTCTCTACTATAACCAGGTGCATTCAGTGGAAAATTTCAACCAAACCAAGTTAAATATATCATCTAACTAGTCATTTCACCTCCCTCACTTTCCTAATCAGTCAAGCAAGGTTATATCTTATATATATAAGTCAGTTTATGTTACTTCTCAAGCTCTAATCAGAATCTGACAGCAACATAAACATAACAGCAAAACAAAAACGAAACGAGATGAAAATGGAGAATAAAACACTTAGCTTGCATTCTTAGTTCAAGCTACAACATCCCAGTGGTCCAGTGACTGATTACAATGAAGACTTAGCCCTCCATGAGAGCAAAACAGCAAATGACAGAAGAGAAAACATAGAGGGAAAGAGAGCTACAAAATTCCTCAGTTGCAAAAAATAAAAGTGTCCTCTGATTTTTAAAACTGATGCCCTCAATGCCTTGGAATATTCTACCCTAGATACCTCCTTGGATGCCTCCTTGGTGCTTCTTCCATGATGTGGGCAGCAAGACAACAACAGAAAAGTGGCAACAGTAGCAGACAAGTTACTCCATTCCTTTGCTATTTCTGTCTACCATTGATTGCTGCAGAAGGCCCATGCTGTCAGAGCAGAAATTACATTCCCCTTTAATGTAAAGTAGAGAACAATGGGGACCAGAAATCCAGTCAGCCCTAGTCAACCATTCAATGCCCAGTCAGCATGTCCAGGTGGCCTCCAAGTAAGCAAAAGGTCTATGCCAGCAATTTTTCTCTCAAATAATTAGATCTGAAATTAAGCACATGAATTAATTGGGATAAAATTATGAATTTGAATCATATTAATTCTATAATTAATTTACACCCAATAAATTCAAAATATAATAAAATAGGAGAGTTGGCAACATTGAAATAGCAATACGACTAAGATAGGGACTAAAAAGTATATAAAAATGCTTGATATCAAATCCCCCACACTTAGCCTTTTGCACTCCTGGGCAAAATAATATTCAGAACACCAAAAGACACCAAATGAAAAGCGTGGAAAGCATGCTAGAATGGAATAGTTAAAATTTTGAAAAGATTTAGCACTTGAAGAAAATTATTCTTAAATTTCTAAGATTCCAAGCATCATGGCAATTTAATTTGATACGAATGAATTCAAGTAATTAGTCTCCTCACCAGGAATGTGTTTACTCTCTATTCTCTCAAGTGTCTAGGGTAAATCACTCGAAATTCAACTTATCACAGAATTCACTACCATAAGCTTGTCAAGAATCTAAATCTCCACTACTTGAATCACATACATGCTTGAATTATTAGGACTTTGGAAGGGTGTAAGGTTGGGTGAAGGAATGATTGGGAGGTAGAAAGACATACACAAAACAAAGTTTAACAAGAACTTAAAGAAACGAAGAGCATCAATCAATAAGGTTACAAGAGATTGAACTTTGAAATTTAGGCACAACAATGCTACTTTTCTTTTCTCTTTCTTGCTCTTTTGTTTTTTTTTTCTCGATCTCTTCTCTCTCTTTTTTCTCCATATGGTATATATATATATATATATATATATATATATATATATATATATATTTTGAAGAGTTGCCAAATTTTTTTTTTGAGTAGCAAGATTGAAATTCAAAACAGCCCACAAATCTTTCTTTTTGCACATGCTCAATTCAATTCAATTTTCAAAAGAAAGAGGTTTCTAAAGCTCTTCAAATCTTAAGTTTGGGGAAAAGAAATGAATTGTTTTAAAGTGGGAGAGAGCTAGAAAGCACAAGAAAGAAAGGTGGAAGTAAGGTACAAAGTGGCACACAATGGAAACAACACATAGGATGACTATTTGGCTAGAATGGTTACAAGAAACAAATGCCTAAATCATTTCCAAGCATGTACATGTAATGTAGCCTTAACAAAGATTCAAGACAAATTCTGGAGTAAAAATCATGATAGGGAATACACACAGCAAGAAAGAATATTATTTTGCAGTGAAGGCTCAAATTTTCACGGTTTAAAGACTATTACTAAAAATTCATTAAAAAAAACAAAACAACGTCATTGCCATTTTACTTGAATTCCTTAGAAAAAGAAGACTGAATTCTTTTCATGCTAGGTCAATTCACAACTTAAGTTATTTCACCAAACATGCTTTCTCACAAAAACTTCATCAATTTTTTCAAAAATAGAGCATCAAATTCAGACAGAACAGAGCAGCAAAATTTTGCACTGCAGAAATTCTGACGACTCAACTTTACTGACACAAAACTACACCAAAACAAATGCGAAAGTCACCAAATAAAATTCTACAACTAGAAAACATATAAAGCTTTAAAAACATGTAAAGAAACTAGCAAAATTCGTAGCCAATCAGTACAGAAAATTCATGCAAGACAGCTCAAAAATTCTGGACAGAAACAGAGAAAACAGAGGAGATAGCAGGAAAAAATTTTTTTTTTTTTGAAAATCAGCTCCAATTAAATTCTCTCCCCCTACACTTAAACATTGCATTGTCCTCAATGCAAATTATTACCAAACATCAAATAAAATGAAGAGGACATAAATTAAAAAGGAGGGAAAGAGTACAACTTTATCATGGAGCCGGAACATTGTAGAGTTGGATTTCCTCTACAGTTTCTTCTTTGAAGCCCTCATAGAACTTCTTCAACCTTTGCCCATTTACCATGAACTGCTTGTTGGTGGCCTCATTTTGATTTTCTACTGCACCAAAAGGAAAGACATTAGTAATAACAAAAGGGCCAACCCATCTAGAGCGAAGCTTACCGGGCATTAGCTTGAGGCAAGAATTATAGAGAAGGACTTTGTCTCCTACTTGGAATTCTTTTTTCTCAATTTTCTGATCATGTAAAGCTTTTGTCCTCTCTTTATAGATGCGCGCATTCTCATAAGCAGCTAGCCTTAGTTCTTCCAGTTCTTGAAGTTGCAACTTTCTTTCTTTACCGGCTAGGGTCATGTCCATATTGCATTGTTTAATGGCCCAATATGCCTTGTGTGCAATCTCCACCGGCAAGTGACATGCTTTACCAAATACCAAGCGGTATGGAGACATGCCGATGAGAGTCTTGAAAGCGGTTCTATAGGCCCAAAGTGCATCGTCAAGCCTCTTACTCCAATCTTTTCTGTTGGGTTGCACGGTTTTCTCTAATATTTGCTTTATCTCTCGGTTGGAGACTTCTGCTTGCCCATTGGTTTGGGGGTGGTAAGGTGTAGAGGTTTTGTGCACCACTCCATGTTCTTTTAATAGCCCTTGCATGTTTCTATTGCAAAAGTGTGATCCTTGATCACTGATTATGGCCTTGGGGATACCGAATCTGCAGAAAATATGTGAACGAAGAAAGTCTACAACAATAATAGAATCATCAGTTCGAGTGGCTTTTGCCTCCACCCACTTCGACACATAATCCACAGCAACCAAGATATACATAAAGCCAAAAGAAACAGGAAAAGGACCCATGAAATCTATACCCCAAACATCAAAGATATCACAAAAGAGGAGAGGTTGTTGAGGCATTTCATTTCTTCTAGACACATTTCCAGTTCTTTGACACCTAGAACAGTTCTTGCAAAAATCATAGGCATCCCTAAACAAAGTAGGCCAATATAAACCAGAATCTAACACTTTTCTAGCTGTTCTTTGGGGACCAAAATGTCCACCACATGCAAGAGTATGACAAAAATTCAGCACAGATGCAAATTCATGATTTGGAACACATTTCCTAACAATTTGGTCACTACAAATTTTCCATAAATAAGGGTCATCCCACACATAGTACCTAGCATCGCTTCTTAATTTGTTCAACTGATGTTTATTTTGGTATGCAGGCAATTCAAATGCAACAAGATAATTCACTAAATCAGCATACCAAGGCTCACTAATACCTTGCAAAAGGAGGAAACACTCATCTGGAAAATTGTCTCTTACAGGGAGATGTTCCAATGGAAGATCAGAAAGCCTACTCAAGTGATCTGCTACTACATTCTCTGCTCCACTCTTATCCTTGATTTCCACATCAAATTCTTGGAGGAGTAGCATCCATCTAAGCAATCTTGGCTTTGCATCCGGTTTCTTCAACAAATATTTCAGTGCTGCATGGTCAGAAAACACAATTACTTTGGAGGCAAGCAAATATGATCTAAATTTTTCTAAAGCAAAAACAATTGCTAAAAACTCCTTCTCCGTGGTTGTGTAATTTGATTGAGCTGAATCAAGGGTGCGGGACGCATAGGCTATGACATACAACTTCCTCTCTACTCTTTGTGAAAGTACTGCTCCCACAGCAAAATTTGAGGCATCACACATGAGCTCAAAGGGAAGCTCCGACTGTGGTTGGATGATAGGAGGGGAGGTAAGTTGCTTCTTCAACTCATCAAAAGCTGACCTACAAGCATCATTAAAAATGAAATCAGTTTCTTTTTAGAGGAGTTTAGATAGGGGTAGAGCGATCTTACTGAAGTCCTTGATGAATCTTTTATAAAATCCTGCATGGCCAAGAGAAGAGCGAACTTCCCGCACAGAAGTGGGGTAAGGCAAAGAGGATATAACATCAACTTTAGCTTTATCTACTTCTATGCCATGTGATGACACTATATGGCCTAAGACTATCCCTTGCTCTACCATGAAATGGCATTTCTCATAATTCAAAACCAAATTCTTTTCTATGCATCTAGCAAGTACTTTCTCCAAATTTTTCAAGCATGCATCAAATGAGTCTCCATAAACAGAAAAATCATCCATGAACACTTCCATGCAATCTTCTAACAAGTCAGAAAATATACTTATCATGCATCTCTGAAAAGTGCCAGGTGCATTGCAGAGACCAAAAGGCATGCGTCTATATGCAAAAGTACCAAAGGGACAGGTGAAGGTAGTCTTCTCCTGATCTTCGGGTGCAATGTGAATTTAAAAATATCTAGAAAAACCATCAAGAAAACAGTAGTGAGACTTTCCAGCAAGTCTTTCAAGCATTTGATCAATAAAAGGAAGAGGAAAATGATCTTTTCTAGTTGCTTGGTTCAACTTCCTGTAATCAATGCAAACACGCCAACTATTTTCACTCTAGTGGGTACTAGCTCATTATTTTCATTTTCTATAACAATTACCCCGGTTTTCTTTGGAACTACTTGTACCAGACTCACTCACTTACTATTAGAGATAGGATAAATAATGTCAGCTTGGAGGAGCTTACTTACCTCATTCTTGACCACATCAAGAATCATGGGGTTGAGTCTTCTTTGGGGTTGCCTTACTGGTTTTGTCTCTTCTTCAAGGAGAATTCGGTGCATACACACTGAAGGACTAATCCCAGGAATGTCTGCTAGAGTCCACCCAATCACCTTCTTATTCTTTTTCAGCAAATTGATCAATTTTTCTTCTTGATTGGGATTCAAGTTATTGGCCACAATGACTGGAAGTTTATCTCCTACTCCAAGAAGGCATACTTGAGGTTTTCTGGTAAAGCCTTCAACTCCAATGCAGGTGGTTGGATGGATGATGGAATAAGTTTTTGTGGAGTCACATCCAAGGAGGCACCTACAAATTCAGATTGCTTAAAGACAGAATCCTTGGATAAAGAGGAGGAAGGGTTAGCAGCACAAGAGGAAAGAGATGAAGAATGTACACCATTATAGTTTAAATCACTACACCTACAACTACCTAAAACAGAAACAGAATCTAAGTCTAAGCTAGAGAAAATTGCAGAATCAGAATGCACATCAGAATCCAAACCATTATGTAAATTATAATGCAATTTAGAATTGTCAGCAATTAGAGAATTTTCAATTTCAGTGCAAGCATGACAGAATTCAGAACCAGCACAATTGCATTCAAAGGCATAAACCAAATCAGAAAATTCAGGAAAATCAGAAATTAATTCAGTTTGGAAATCATCACATGCCTCATCAACTAAGTAATCCAAAAAGTTAACCACATGCACATTGGAATGATTTTCTATAGGATGTTTCATGGCATCTAAAATGTTAAAATCAATTTTGTTGCCAGCAAACTCCATTGACAAAGTCCCTTCATGCACATTAATAATGGTTTTTGCAGTTTTCAAAAAAGGTCTACCAAGTATTAATGGTGCATGGCCAGGAGTATTATCATTTTCTATATCAAGCACATAAAAATCAGTAGGAAAAATGAGATCTTTGACTCTTACCAAGACATCTTCTAGAACTCTTACTGGATGTGCTGTGCTGCTATTGGCAAGTTGGACAATCACTCCAGTTGGTGAAAGAACACCAATCTTGAGGCTTGAGTATACTGATTTGGGCATAACATTGATTGAGGCTCCCAAATCCAGCATAGTATTGGAGAACTCCATGTTGCCTATTGTGCATGGTATTGTGAAAGTTCCAGGGTCTTTGCACTTAGGTGGCATAGGTGGTTGGATGAGTGCAGACACATTTCTCCCTAAATTGACTCTCTCATTACCCCTTAAACGCCTCTTATAAGTGCACAACTCTTTGAGGAACTTGGCATACTTGGGGATTTGCTTAATGGCTTCCAAAAGTGGGATATTAACCTCTATTTTTCTAAAGGTCTCCATGATCTCTTTATCCATGTCAGATTCAGAAGCTTTCCTTGATTGAGTCTGCCTATTGGGGAAAGGAAGAGGAATTTTCTGAACCACTTCTTCATCCTTTTTATTTTGCTCACTGGTTGAAGATGAAGGAACACTTTGCTAGACATTTGATTTTTCTGGTTCAGATTCGGAAGCTGGACTGTCTACTTGCTTGCCACTCCTCAAGATGATGGCACTCACATTACCTCTTGGGTTGATCACTGGTTGGGATGGCAAACTCCCTGAACCTTGACTTTTCAGCTCATTGACTGTTGTGGCTAACTGACCAATCTTAGTCTCTAAATTCTGCATATTGGTTTCTGTTCTCTGCTGGAACTGAAGAGTATTGGCAGTCAGTTGCTTCATTAGATCCTCAAGACTAGGCTTAGGTTTCTTAGGTGCTGGAGGAGGTGTATGGCTAGGTTCAGGTTGATTGTATCTTGCATGGGGTGGCTGGTAAGGGGGGTTAGAGGTATTCCCATACTTGAAACCTGGATGATCACGCCATCCAAGATTGTAGGTGGAGGAATATGGGTCATATCTCTGTTCTTGTGGCTGCATGGGTCTACTAGGGAATATACCAGCACATGACTCAGTTTGGATCTCTTGCAGCTGAGGGCACTGATCAATATGGTGGGTATTCAGGGAACAAATACCACAGACTGAAGGAGGAAGGGCTTGTTGTTGTGTTCTCTGATTTAATGCCAATTGCCTCACCATTGAAGCTAACTCTTCCAATTTATTTTCTATCCTTTGTTGCTCCATGGGAGGTGTCCTCACTTCATTGACAGTAACTGTTGGATCACTCAATCTGGTGCCAAATTGCTGATCATTTTGGGCTATCTTGGCCAACAATTCGTTTGCTGCAGAAGGAGTCTTATCCACCAATGCCCCACCAGCAGCTACATCAACTATGTATCTGTCCATAGGTAGTAATCCTTCATAGAAATATTGGATGAGAAGCTGCTCTGAAATCTGGTGGTTTGGACAGCATGAGCAAAGCTTCTTAAACCTCTCCCAATATTCATGCAGAGACTCACCATTCAACTGTCTAATCCCACTGATATCCTTCCTGATTACTACTGTTCTGGAGGCTAGAAAGAATTTTTCTAAGAACAACTTCTTCAGGTCATCCCATCTTGTTATCAAGGCAGTGGGTAGATAGTAAAGCCAATCTTTGGTTGCCCCATCCAGAGAGAAAGGAAATGCTATTAATTTGATCTGTTCTTCTCCAACTCCATGTGGTCTCATGGTAGAGCAGACAACATGGAACTCCTTTAAGTGTTTGTGTGGATCTTCTCCTGCAAGGCCATGAAACTTGGGTAACAAATGGATTAGACTAGATTTTAGTTTAAAATTAGCATCCAACTCAGGATAATTTATGCACAATGGTTGATAATGCACATCAGGTGCAATCAACTCTTTAATTGATTGTTCTTGCCTATTTTGAGGCACTTGTGCATTTTGGATATCCATCCCAGTTGTCCCAACTAACTCAGAATCAGTAGACCCCAACACAATATCAGATTCAGAATCTGATTCAACTTCTATACTATTGACAGCAAACTTAACAATTTCAGCAAGAATTTCAGAAACTATACTAATCCTAATGCTATTACTTCTCACTAGCCTATGGAAGGTCCTATCTATTTCCGGATCAAAAGGTGGTAAGTCCATGTTATGAGACCTTCTCATACACAAGGAAGGGCAAAAATCACAAGAAAACAACAAAAAGAACAAAAATAGCAAAATAAGCACACAAGGCTCCAACCAAGGAAAATGACCAAAAATGAAGTATCTCAGAAAAATCTGATTTTTCTTGGAAAAATCTGATTTTTCTTGGAAAAATCCTTCACAAATTGGAGGCATAAAATCAACAAACAGAACTCAAAAATAAGATCTACAAAAATCAAACCAAAAATCACAATTAATTGGAAAAATGGTTAAAATCATTGTAGAATGGAAAAAGTAGTCTAAACGTTGGGATTTTGCCGAGATAGGGCGGTGCTCCTCACAACTTTGTCGTGAAAAGTTATGCCCGAAACGGTTGTGTTTAGTAGACTACCAATTTTTCAAGTCAATCCGATTTAGTTTTTTTTTGCTGATGAATAGTGGCTGAAATATAACTAGGAAACTTGAAAAATTGACTTGAAGAATTTGTAATCACCTCCAACAATACCAAGCCACTTAAAATCAAACAAGAACACAATAGAACAACTAATTAACACTTAGAAATGAATTGGCTCCCCGGCAACGGCGCCAAAATTCTGGTTCATGCCACTACGATGCCGAATCGCCCAGAATTGAATTCGTGGCAATTTGCAGTATAGTGATTCCCAAGTCGTATTCACTCAAGGAGCCTCACTTCTAAATACTAATTAATCATTCTAAACACCCAAACACTAATGAAAAGTACATGAACGGGGGGGTTTGTTGGCAGTACTAATAAAAACAGAACAGAACAGCAACTAAATAACTACAACAGCAGCAGCAGCAAAATTTGCAAGGTGTTGACAGTAAAGAGACTATGTAATCAGCCACTAGGATTCATGGGAGTGCAATTATCATTATCTAACTCATTGATTCAGTTTTGTTCTCATTCCATCGTTTGGTTCTTTATGAAAAAATGGTTCTAGAATAACATCTAGAATTTAATGCTACTAATTACAGTCAATAACATCTCTCTACTATAACCAGGTGCATTCAGTGGAAAATTTCAACCAAACCAAGTTAAATATGTTATCTAACTAGTCATTTCGCCTCCCTCACTTTCCTAATCAGTCAAGCAAGGTTATATTATATATATATAAGTCAGTTTATGTTACTTCTCAAGCTCTAATCAGAATCTGACAGCAACATAAACATAACAGCAAAACAAAAACAAAATGAGATGAAAATGGAGAATAAAACACTTAGCTTGCATTCTTAGTTCAAGCTACAACATCCCAGTGGTCCAGTGACTAATTACAATGAAGACTTAGCCCTCCATGAGAGCAAAACAGCAAATGACAGAAGAGAAAATAGAGAGGGAAAGAGAGCTACAAAATTTCTCAGTTACAGAAAATAAAAGTGTCCTCTGATTTTTAAAACTGATGCCCTCAATGCCTTGGAATATTCTACCCTAGATGCCTCATTGGATGCCTCCTTGGTGCTTCTTCCATGATGTGGGCAGCAAGACAACAGCAGAAAAGTGGCAACAGCAGCAGACAAGTTACTCCATTCCTTTGTTGTTTCTGTCTACCATTGATTGCTGCAAAAGGCCCATGCTGTCAAAGCAGAAATTACATTCCCCTTTGCTGTAAAGTGGAGAACAATAGGGACCAGAAATCCAGTCAGCCCTAGTCAACCATTCAATGCCCAGTCAGCATGTCCAGGTAACCTCCAAGTAAGCAAAACGTCCATGCCAGTAATTTTTCTCTCAAATAATTAGATCTGAAATTAAGCACATGAATTAATTGGGATAAAATTATGAATTTGAATCATATTAATTCTATAATTAATTTACACCCAATAAATTCAAAATATAATAAAATAGGAGAGTTGGCAACATTAAAATAGCAATACGACTAAGATAGGGACTAAAAAGTATATAAAAATGCTTGATATCAAATCTCAACAACACAATTCAACCAATAAATGGGTACAATTATACATGAATGCACTTCATTAAATAGAATCATCTCAATGATATGCTTATCATAACAACCTATGTGTCCAAACTTTCCTCCCAATAAAAAAAAGACATAAGAATTCTAACAACTACAGAGTGACAAACCATCCCAAAAAAAAAAAAACAAAAGAAGCAATCACCGACGATGAGCTAGTCGTGGTGATGTAAGACCCTGTTACTCCTCTGGCAAAGGCTTGTCAGCAATAACAGAATCTGCAAAAAAAAAACGGTACACAACGGGAATAAAATACTCAATGAGATAAATACAAAATAAACTTACCACTTACTCCCTACCATGAAGGATCACCAAAATTGTGTAGATTTCTATTCAAATATAGAGGATAAGATATGCACGCACAAATATACATAATCACTAACTCAGCACAAATATTCATGAACGCTAACCAATCCCATGTTTTTTTCCTCATTATGCAGAAATAAACAATCCAATGCATTTATGGTGCCAATTTACTCAAGTATACCTTGTCCACCATTCCAGGACATCAAGAAAATATGGTTCCAGGACATCAAGAAAATATGGTTAAGTAAAAGGAGCTTTATCCACCGTTCTAGGACAGACTATGATTAAATAAATAGAGTCTTATCCACCATTCCAGAACAAAAATCATGATTAAATAAAATAAAGTCTTGTTTACTGTTCCAGGACAAAGACCATGATTAAATAAAAAAAATCTCACCCACCGTTCTAGGACAAAAACCATGATTAAATAAATAAAGTAAGAGCATATGTCAAGAGTTTACTTCAATCTTATATGGAAATTCAATCTTTTAAACAAGTAGTCCCAAGGTCTTCCCCCTAAACACTAGCATCATAAAGAATCTAATTCAATTTAATGTGAAAATATCATTAACTTTGGATGATTCATAAGTCCAATTTGTCCAAAGGAGTAGAAGTGAAATACACATATCTTAATATGAAATTTGCATATAAAAGTATTATCTTTAACACATAATTTTAATTAGCTTCTTCACTTGAGATTGAGTGGTAGAAGATAAAGTACAAACATGGGAGATAACTGAATAATGACAAAAACACTTAGGAAAGAAAAGGCACAAATTTGAGGTTTAGAACACTAGAAGGAAGTGTCAGGGGGTAGTGCCTGAGGCACCATAACTCACCCATGGTCACTTAGACGTCCAAATGCAGGTACCCCGTGGTGCTAGGCCCCCAACTCTCTACCAACATGAAATTTTGGGTGCTTGAGGTGCCATGCCTGATGCCCAGGTGCCCCGATAGCAGATCAATAGAATCTGCACGATTTTCTCCCCAAAGTGTCATCCTTGAATCCAGGAGCTCCTATGGTGGTTAAGAAGACTTGCTTGGGTGGTCAAGATCTTGCTTAAGCTATCCTTAACTCTATCTTGAGACAAAGTAAGGTTGTGCCACCAATTTCAAATTTCCTCTTATCTTTTAAAAAGATCAATTCATAATAATGGCAACAGCAACCCTCTGTTAAGTTCTCAAGTTAACCCTAATTTGGTACTTTTTATTTAATGATTTTACCTTCAATTTACCTAAACATGTTTACTCTAAAATAATTTTTGTCCTCTTAATAACCTCTTGAACTTTAAAGGCTTGTTGCATATTTCTTATCTTAAATCCCAATTTTTACTATTGATTTGTGTATTTTTGTGAATCCTATGCAAGGTCAAAAGTTGGGAGTCAATTGAGGAAAGGAAGCCTTAGAGTTGCTGAGTAAAGAAGCCAAAGAAGCAAAGAAGTGGAAATCCTTGCTAATGTCATGTTTCTGCCACTCACCGCTGCAGCGGTGAGTTCTTACCGCTGCAGCGATAGTTCATCCGCTACTTCCCTCAACGATGCGCTGAAGATTTTTGTAGTTTATGTTTTTCTGCCTTCCACCGCTGCAGTGGTGAAATATTCTGATAACATGCAATTTTCCATATATTTTAGCCTCTATTCTAGCCCTTTTTGCATCTTGATTTTTACCAAAACTCTATTTTTATAATGTTTTGAATTATTTTGGGTGAAAGTTAATTATAGATTTATGTGCTTTAACGCCATAATTTTACTCCAAAATGGTTCATTTATGTGTTTTACAGAGTTTAGAGGCATTTGGGCTCGAACCGGACAAGAAACAAAGCAACAGAGAGTAAATCAGAAATGCTGAAAAAAAATGGCCTGGCGCCCGGCGCCAGGAAGCCAATGCCCGGCGCCAGGAACAGTGAGTTAGCAGGATGACGTGGAATTCAGAGGAAAAATTAGGTTAAGCCAGCGCCCGGCGCTGGCGCCGCAGAGAGCCACTATAAATACAATTTTTAGGTCAGAACAGAAGAGGCTTCGCTCCAGACTTCAGACCCGCGGCTGCTGCAGACAGAGGCGACTTCCAGAGCTTGGTTTGAGGGAAAGGAAGCCTTCCCACTTGGGAATGGCTCTCCTTCTCCCATTTTCTTCCCTTTTTTCCATTTTCCTTCATAGTTTGTTAGTTTTCTGTTGTATTTTGCAGATTTCTGTCATATTCTTATTCTCTTCCATGTAATTTTTTGATGTTTAAAGATTGATGTAGTTCTGTTTTATGAAGCTTTATTGTTGAACATATTCAGTTTTAATGCATTTTCGTTTAATGGAATGGATTTTACCGATTATTCTTCCTCTTGAATGCTTGATTGACCTTCAATGAGTTTGGGATTTTGATGTCTATGCTAGATGTAGCTGGATATTAAGCTTGACCTTGTAATTTCCACCATAAACTAGATTATCTAGATATAGATAGTTTTATTTATGTGGCTTGAATAATTTTCTTGATCTTCATAATTTAATTAAATGGTTGATCTAAGATTTTAGTCAATTATTTTGGTTAAGTTAGATTGTAATTTCAAAGTTTTTGGATTCAATCATATTTTAGAAAATTGGCCAACATTGAATGGATTGTAATTTAATTGAATTGTTCTTCAATGATTCAAAGATTAATTTGCCTATGAATTAATCGGATTAGACCAACGAAATCAATCTCATTTTCTTGTGTAGTCGGTCATTTGATGAAATGGAAATTGTACTTTAATTCATTTGGACCAATGAGTATTTTCTTGGCCAAAGTTCTATTTTATTTATTGTTCTATGAAGCTTGTTATTTATACATGCATGCGATTGCTATGTATTTGTAATGAGTAGGACAAGAGATAACATGTCATATGCGATTGCGGGGCATTGATGTGATTAGGACTTGATCGGATTATATTTGAGTTATAGATTAGTGAAGATCTTCCTAACTATAATTTTAATATAATTCAGTCTTAGAAGACTTTCTGAGAATTTTAGATTGAAGATTACATAATATAATTAGCCAAGAATATTCAAAGGAAAGGATGATGATGTACAATTCCATGGAATTTGTGACCAGTTGCACATCTTTTGTCTGTTTTGTTTTCTGTTTAGTTATTTAAATTTCAGTTATTTATATTGTGTTGTTTCAATCATCACCCTCTCCCTTTTTGTGTAATTTCTGAAATTTCCTTCATAAGTCTTAATAGCATTTCACTTAGCCTAATTGAATTTCATTTGATAACTCAATCTCTGTGGGACGATACTCTACTTATCACTTTATTACTTGTTACGACCCAGTATACTTGCTGGAATTTTATATGTGCTATAAATTATACGCACCATATTCCCGCTGCAGAGGTGTAGCCCAAAATCAATACAATTGAATCTACATTATCCCGCTGCAGAGGTGAATTCGTACCGCTGCAGCGGTGGAACCAAAAAGTCAGTTTTTCAGAAAGGCTTTAAATAGCTTCCTAGGTTATTTTCAAAGGAGATTCTAATCCGAGAGAGACGGGGAAGCGCTGTTTTGGCTGAGAAGAGCAAGGGGAACCTGATTTTCAAGGCTTGGGGAGCTCAATACATCATCACACATCAGATTCATGGCCATCTTTATCCCTTTTTCTGCTTTCTGTTGTTTATTTTCTATAAGTAGCTAGATTTTCTATCTAGGGTTACTATGAACTTGACTCCTGAATAAATTTTACATTCTCTCATGTATTTGCAACCTTATTTCAATTAATATAAGTCTTTCTATCCATTTTATTGTTGCATTATATGGACTTGATCAATCTATATGTATGCTTGTTGCTGTCTTCGAATTCGGGAGAGGGAGGTAAGAGTAGAACACTAAATAGGAAGGACGAGTGCGTGAACCTTACTAAGTGTTTTAGCTTGTTAGCTAATAGGAATGTTAGTTAATCTCATTTAATCAAAGCTAGGTTGGTTGTATTAGGCTTAGCCCACACAAGGAATTGCGTAGGAGTTGAGTAACTTAATTGAGATTCGGGAGGATTCTTTTAAGTTATTAGAATAAATTAGGATTAACTTATAGGGTTGAATAAGTTGCGAGTGCGTGAGAGGGGTTTTGTAATTTCTAGGATGGAGGAGAGAGATTAGTGACCCTAGGCTTTAATTAGACTATTTCATCAGTTTTTGCATTGTTTACTGTTATTAAAAGAAAACTCATAAATATTTACTGTTATTGATTTTATTTTATCATTCATTGGCTAAAGCTATCTTCAATCCAATTGTTTCGTCCAACTAATTCAATTAAATTTTTTGGGTACTTAGTCGTTTAGTCTTCGTGGGAACGATACTTTTACTCTCAAATCACTATATTACTTGTGCGATTGGTGCGCTTGCCAATTCGCCTAACAAGTTTTTGGCGCCGTTGCCGGGGACTAAGATTTATGCTAATATTTAAAGGAATTTGAAAGGGTTAGCTTAGACGCTTTATCTTGTTTGTTTTGTTTTCTTTTGCTTTTGTTCTTTTTTTTATAGAGTCATTTTTAGTTTTTACTGTGTTGATTTTTGCTGCTGAATTTGCTGTCATTGCTAATTGGTATTCTCCTCTTGTGCATGCGAGGTGCCATTAATCAAGCTGATCTTCTTTTTGATCCTGAAATCGAGAAGCTTGCAAGGAGAACTCGAAAAGAAGCTAGAATTAGAAGAACCCAAGAGGGACAAAGTTCTCAAGAAGAAATGGCATATGATAATATAAATCTGGGTGGTATTGAAAACAATGGAGGAAATGGAGCGAAAAATTTGAATCAAGATGAAAATAGAGCTGTGTGGGATTATGCCTCACCCAACAATGCTGGACACGCATCGAGCATAGTGAAACCTTCACTTGATGCAAACAAATTTGAAATAAAAGCAGTCTTGATGAATTTAGTCCAGTAGAACTAGTTTGGGGGTAGCCCGATGGAAGACCCGAACAACCATATCACAAATTTTCTGGATATTTGTGATATGGTTAAGATTAATGGAGCCAGTGATGATGCTATCCGTTTACGTTTGTTTCCCTTTTCCTTGAGGGATATGGCTAAAAGTTATTTGAATGCTCAGCCAAGAGGAAGTATAACAACGTGGGATGAGCTACAGAAAAGATTCTTGGGCAAGTTCTTTCCTCCATCAAGGTTGGTCAAACTGAGGAACGAAATCACTGCATTTTATCAACATGAAGGAGAAAGCCTATATGAGGCCTGGGAGAGATTCAAAGACTTACTGGTGAAATGTCATAATCATGGTCTCCCGGAGTGGCAGCAACTCACTATTTTTCACAGCGGTCTCACATATGAGACTCGAGACAAACTGGACACTGCAGCTGGCGGTGCTTTGATGGCAAAGTCCATAGTGCGAGTAAAAGAAATAATTGAGACAATGGGGGCAAGCCAAAACGCATCCAGTCGAGCCAAGAATGTTGCAACATGGAACTAGACACACTAAATGCTTTGTTAGCTTAGACTGAAGCATTAAAAAAGAAAGTTGACATGTTGTGCTCTAAACAGAATGAATCAGCGAAGGTGAATACGATAATTATGTTGGGTGCAAAATGTGATTTCTGTGGAGGGGCTCACGTTAATGGGTGTTGTGAGGAATTTCCATCAGTGGAACAGTTAAACTATATGGGTAATTTACAGAAAGACCAGAACAACCAGTACTCCAACACATATCATCCGAATTCTAGAAATCACCCTAATTTCTCCTGGAGTAATAATCACTGCCTTAATCCCTCAACTTCATCTTTTGGTAAGCCATCTCATCCTCCTGGTTTTAATAGTCAGAATAACTTTTCTCCCCAAAATAGAGCTCTACCACTTTAGGTGGGGAATAAATCATCAATGGAGGAAATGTTCATGAAATTTATGGAGAGGACTGAGGCAATAAGTCAGTCCTAGAGTGCATCCACTAAAAATCTGGAAATTCAAATGGGCCAATTGGCAAGTGCTTTGAACAAAAGGGAACAAGGTAGCCTCCCAAGTAATACAGAAAATAATCCAAGAAGAGATGACGTGGAGCATTGCAAGGCCATTACATTAAGGAGTGGTAAAGAGCTCCCTAATGTTGTTAAGTGACATGATAAGAGGCAAGGGATGATCAGTGCAGAGCCTCAACAGAAGGCAACTGAGAAAATTGATGCTTCAGCTGATCAAGGTAAAAGGGACAATACAAGGCAAGACATTAGGACTAAAAATTTTATTCCACCGTTACCTTTCCCTTAGAGGCAGAAAAAGTTTAATCTGGACTGGCAATATAGGAAATTCTTGGAGATCTTGAAACAACTTCACATCAACATCCCATTCGTAGAGGCATTGGAATAAATGTCTAGTTATGCAAAGTTCATGAGGGATGTGTTGTCAAAGAAAAGGCGCATGAGTGAGTTTGAGACTGTAGCTATGACTCAAGAATGCAGCGCCATTCTCTAAAAGAAGTTGCCTAGAAAAATGAAAGATCCGGGTAGCTTCGTCATTCTATGCCACACTGGGAGCAACTTTTCTGGAAAAGCATTGTGTGATCTGGGAGCGAGTATGAATCTGATGCCGCTCTCTGTTTTCAAGAAATTAGGTTTGGGTAATGCTCGGCCTACCACAGTGACTCTACAGTTAGCTGACCGTTCGATGTGCTATTCGAATGGAATCATTGAGGATGTACTTGTCAAGGTGGACAAGTTGATTTTTCCGGCTGATTTTATCATCATGGACTATGAGGAAGATAAGGAAATCCCGACCATTTTGGGAAGACTTTTTCTAGCAACCGGAAAAACTTTAATAGATGTTCAAAAAGGCGAGTTAACCATGAGGGTTAATGATCAAGAAGTCACCTTCAACATGAACAAGGCAACGAAAGCTTCTGATAAGTTGGAGGAGTGCTACTTCATGAAGATAATTGATAAAGAATCTCATGGGTATTTTCATAATAAGATGGATAAAAATTGTTTGAAGGATGCTGACGATGTGGGAGAAAGAACAAGGGGAGTTCTTGGAACTTCGAAGGCATATGCAAAGCTTTGTGATGATCCCCATGAATTCAAACCGCCTGACATTGCAAAAATGGTTGTGACTCAGTCAAAAGCATTTAAGAAGCAACCGACATTGGATGAGCCACCTTGAACAAGCATCGGTAAATTCTGGCTGAAGACTATAAACTTAGCGCTCTTGGGAGGCAACCCAAGTTTCCTTGCTTTCTGAGTTTTAATTGTTTTATTTTGTTTTTGTTGTATTGTTTCTTAGTTTTTAGTAGTCTTTATTACTTTGCTATGAATTTAAGGTTGTGTTGGTGTGAACTTTATTTCCTTGGGACTTGATGTTGTTGTGGTGGATTTTGAGATTGTATTGAGCTTATGACTATGCTTGGTTGTTGATATTGGGCTGTCATGTTACATATTTCTGCTGTGCATAATACTTTTATGTTGTTTGTGTATTTCATAGAAAAATTGATGATTGCATTCTCATGTTTTGAACCCTCCTTAGTTCATTGAGGGCAATGTCAGATTCAGGTTTGGGGAAGTGGTTTAGCATGTATATGGGTTCCTTTACTGAGAAATTCTGATTGGTTTTGTGTTGTCCTTATGATTATGTGTTGTAGGAGGAAAATTTGAAAATTTGAAAATTTTTCTGCAAGTTAAGCCAGTTCAAACAAAAGCATATAAGATTTACCTCTTGAGTTTGCAAATCTTTAAGTTTTACATATTTTTATGAGTGTTAGCCTAATTACTTCAAAATTCTAGTAATCATGTTCATGTCTCTTTGAATGGTTTTTAGATCATTTTCATATATATATATATATATATATATATAAGTGTTTAATAAGGGGCTAGTGAAAAAAGGATTCAATAAGGGGATAGCTAAAAGTTTCAATAAGGGGTAGGCTCCTGTAATAAAAATAAAATGAGCAATTTGCAAATTTCCAAGGAAATAAGGAAAGTAAGGAAGCTTTATCCTTGAGAACAAAATAGCGAAGCCCTTGAGAATCGAAATAAAACGATGCCTTTGAGAACAAAGAGGTAATTGAGTTTTGGAATTTTTTTGTGAATTTGGTTTTATAAACTGTTCTAAGAGGTGGTGCTTTGATTTCAAGTTTTCTTGTGATTTTGTTAACACTTACTATTTGAATCCTTAATATTGCAAACTCTTGAGTTAAATCTTATGGGTAATGGTTTGATGAGGCTTGGCTTGATTTAAGTTACATATTTTCAGATCCTCTTCCTAGTTGCATATATTCTTGGTTGCACATTTTCATATCAGAGTTTCTCTCGTAAGAGGCCTTTGCTTGAGGACATGCAAAATTTTAGGTTTGGGGGAGTGTTAAGTTCTCAAGTTAACACTAATTTGGTACTTTTTATTTAATGATTTTACCTTCAATTTACCTAAACATGTTTACTCTAAAATAATTTTTGTCCTCTTAATCACCTCTTGAATTTTAAAGGCTTGTTGCATATTTCTTATCTTAAATCCCAATTTTTACTATTGATTTGTGTATTTTTGTGAATCATATGCAAGGTCAAAAGTTGGGAGTCAATTGAGGAAAGGAAGCCTTAGAGTTGCTGAGTAAAGAAGCTAAAGAAGCAAAGAATGGAAATCCTTGCTAATGTCATGTTTCTGCCACTCACCGCTGTAGCAATGAGTTCTTACCGCTACAACGGTAGTTCATCCGCTGCTTCCCTCAGCGATGCGCTGAAGATTTTTGTAGTTTATGTTTTTTTGCCTTCCACCGCTGCAGCGGTGAAATATTCTCGCTGCAGCGTTTGAGCCCAAAATTAGCACAATTGAATCTGCATTATCCCACTACAGCGGTGAATTCGTACAGCTGCAGCGGCAGAACCAAAAAGTCAGCTTTTCAGAAAGGCTTTAAATAGCTTCCTAGGTTATTTTCAAAGGAGATTCTAATTCGAGGGAGACGGGGAAGCACCGTTTTGGCTTAGAAGAGCAAGGGGAACCTGATTTTCAAGGCTTGGGGAGCTCAATCCATCATCCCACCTCAGATTCATGGCCATCTTTATCCCTTTTTCTACTTTCTACTGTTTATTTTCTAAGAGTAGCTAGATTTTCTATCTAGGGTTACTATGAACTTGACTCCTGAATAGATTTTACATTCTCTAATGTATTTGCAACCTTATTTCAATTAATATAAGTCTTTCTATCCATTTTATTGTTACGTTATATGGACTTGATCAATCTATATGTATGCTTGTTGCTGTCTTCGAACTCGGGAGAGGGAGGTGAGAGTAGAACACTGAATAGGAAGGACGAGTGCGTGAACCTTACTAAGTGTTTTCTCTTGTTAGCTAATAGGAATGTTAGTTAATCTCGTTTAATCAAAGCTAGGTTGGTTATATTAGGCTTAGCCCACACAAGGAATTGCGTAGGACTTGAGTAACTTAATTGAGATTCGGGAGGATTCTTTTAAATTATTAGAATAACTTAGGATTAACTTATAGGGTTGAATAAGTTGCGAATGCGTGAGAGGGGTTTTGTAATTTCTAGGATGGAGGAGAGGGATTAGTGACCCTAGGCTTTAATTAGACTATTTCATCAGTTTTTGCATTGTTTACTATTATTAAAATAAAACTCATAAATATTTACTGTTATTGATTTTATTTTATCATTCATTGGCTAAAGCTATCTTCAATCCAATTGTTTCGTCCAACTAATTCAATTAAATTTCTTGGGTACTTAGTCGTTTAGTCCTCGTGGGAACGATACTTTTACTTTCAAATCACTATATTACTTGTGCGATTGGTGCGCTTGCCAATTCGCCTAACACCCTCATCTTGTCCCATAATTGCACCCTCAACCACCCAAGTATAACAAAAACATATAACCAAAGTGAATCACCATAGAAGCCACTTGGAGACTCAATCCCACTCAATACTCAACAAAGTACCCAATATCTATTCTAGGGTTTGAAGGTTTCTAAAAATTAGAGGAATGCCTTTCCTAACTCAGTATGAACAGATCTTTCCTTCCCAAGCCATACCTTCAATCAGAGCACAAGGGGAACACGAAAGAGAGAAAGTGAAAGTGTTGAGGAGCAAACACACACACTCATACAAACTTACGGGAAAGAGGAGGAAAAAAGCAAAGAAGGTTCAAGAGTGGTAGGGCCCACCATACTAGCCTCCTATAGATATATTATTGTCTTAACTAGTTTCCTTCTTACTCCATTTCTCCACCTAATATAAAATTTCACCACACAATGAAAGAATTCCACAATTCTCATCAATATCACAATACCCAAAAATACAAATGTCAAGAAGGAAGTTCACAAGATAGATTAAAGAGAGAATTAAATCAACCACAAAATACAACTATCAGTAAACTTCAAGCACAAAAATTCTGAGAAATAAAAGAAAAGAAAAGAGAGAAATTCATGGGTCTTACACATATGTTGTTAGACATTGAAATTTCAAGAAAGTGACAAAATGACACACCAAAAGGGAATTTCTATTGGTTTTTTAACATATAATGGGGATAACAAAATTTATTTGCCATGTACACTATATATAACACGGGCTAGAGAAATAAGGGCATATGGCTATGGCGGTACATTGAGAGCACCTATCAAGTCAGCTGACAAAGAAAGAAGGGTTTCATCATCTTTTTCCTGCTTTTACACTTGGTAGCTGACAAAGAAAGAATGTTATAAAACCCTCCGCATACTTGGTCTTTCTCCCATTCATGCTGCCCTAATGCCTCAGCACACTTCCCTTTGTCTCTCTCAAGAACCACATGCACCTCTTCTCTTCCCCACAACTAAAAGGAGTTTTAAGGGCGGTCCATCACCATCTCCAGCGAGACTCTAACTATCGACGACCTCCATCCACTTTGGGAAGCTCTAGAATTCAAAGTAAATTGAGATTTCTCCTTCTTTTCCCTCATTTTTGGAGCTAGCAAACCTTAGGCAAAATTATGCTTAAATATTTGGTTTTAAGAGTGATTTATGCTTTCAAATCTTCAATTATAACATTCCTATGCCTTGGGTGAGATCTTTAGGAAGAGAATTTGAGAGTTTGAGTAGATTTGAACATGTTTTGGATAAGAAAAAGCATATCAGAAAAAATTTGGGAAAATGAGAGAAATCATGGACCGAAATTGTATGTTGATTACTTTATGTGTTTTTGGGCACTAAAAGCATTCTTTTGATGACCATGAAATATTTTTGGGTGATTGTTTGGTTTGGGAACAAAGAACGAAAGTTTTGGCAAGCTTGGAGGTAGCTTTTCATAGCATTGTCGTTGTAGATCTGTTGGCCACTATTGTAGTGATGTGAATTATCACTGCAACAGCCATTTTGAGTGTTTCTACTTTCTACCATAGTTGCAACAGTGGAAGGTAGAAAACAAAATTGCCTAAGAGTTTTGGCACTGTAGTAGCTGGATTCTCGCTGTAGCGGTCGATCAACTTCTTTCCCTCAAAATTTAACATCTTTTTGCCCTATTTTCATGATGAAATGATTATGGATTTCCCCAAAGCATCTTGGATAATATTTTGCTCAAGTAAGCTACCAGGAAATGCTAGAGTTAACTCAAAGTTGAGGTAAGTAGCTAGCCTTACTTAAGTTGAGATTTGAATCATTGTATGTAGCATACTAATTGCATGATACATGAGAGCATATAAGACCTTGTGAAAGAGGGAATAAATTCCTTCTTAGTAATTCAAGTTAGCATTCCAAAATAGTAGCAAACTGGCATGATGCATGTGTATATGTCATGAATAGAATTGCATGAATGTATATTGAAAACCCGTAGGAGAAGGGTTGAATATATAGTGGTCAGAAAGGCATGTGTTTAAATCATGATTGATAGTTTTGCATGCCTAAAGGTATAAGACACTAGAAAAAAGTGTCACCCAGGAGAATTAAACGGTAAAGCAATAGAAAACACAAGTATAACTAATGTTTTAAAAAATGGACTAATCACTGAATTGGTGGAGGCACCAGTTCAAGATTTAATGGTCGGACCGTGGTTGAACCGATGGTATTGAAAAAATATTAAAAAATAAAATGTATAATTAAAAATATTTAAATACTTGACATAATTACAAAATTTGTCTAAAAAATACTTATTGATGTATTTTTGAGTAAATATTATAAAATATTTTATTTTTTCAAAATATATAATTTTTTTGTAATTATTAAAAAAAAGTTTCACGCTTCTAGCTTCTTAACTCCACTGTCATAGTGCTATCATTACTGAGTTTCACGCTTTCCCATTTCTTTTCACTCTTCCTCCTTTCCCCTTTCTCCAGACTATTTTGTTTTGTCTTCATCTTTACTCTTCCTCCTTCCCTATTTCTCATGCCTTAAGCTTTTCCAAATTTCCTTCCTTCTTTCCTAGCGCCTTTCCCAAATCCTTGACAATACCAGCACCATACACAAACAAACACAAAGATAAAAGAGAAAAGAAACCCTCAATAGACATGCATCCACCACCGGCCGAGATGCCCAGATGTACACTGGTTTGAGGCTAAAAAAAAATAGGAACCGTGTGGAACCGACTACCCTGCCAGTTTAACTAGTTTGATGTCTAAACGATTTAGGCATGACCAGACTGGACCCCCACCGATCATTAGTCCAATCGGTTGGTCCGATCTGATTCTGAAATTCATGAGTTTAACAACATGGCCATTATATTGTCTAGAAAGAAAGGAAAAGAGGTGAGATACGTGCGAACAACATGTCATTTAGCAACATTGTGTTGAGTAAAAGTATGAGTCTATGTAAGTGTTACTTAAAAAGAACATTGCTTTACATCAAGGGCCAGGGACCTATGGTCAAGTACTAGAGCTAGCAAGAGCTAAAAACCAAAAGGCCCTAGAGAAAGGGTGTGGTTAGGAGTTAGAGTTAGCGATAACATAAGACCAAGAGACCTTAGAAGCAAAGGTGTGGTCTATATGAAAGACACAAGAGATTGAGGCTATAAAACCCAAGAGCGAGAATGTGGCCTAAAGACAACAAATGCATAAGCATGAGATCTTAGCATAGTCTTAATTTAGTATTAGGAGTATTGATTTGTTGTACCTGTATGAACATATATATGTGTGTGTGTGTATTCGGGGGGGATGCATGCTTTGACATAATGTGTTGAATTGTATGTAATGCCATGATATTAGACAGATGTAGCACATTTGGTATTGTATGTTGAGAGATATTATATTTGTGTATTGTTAATTGCCATGATGATTTTGTGAGTTGCTGTTGAATGGGAATTTATCCCCATGATCATGGTAGTAAGCTTAAAAGGCTTGCTGTCATAAAGGCCTAGGGTGCCAAGAGAAGAGACCATAGAGGCCTAGGTTTCAAAGACATTCCCATAGAGGCTTTAGGCTTGTTGGGTGAAGTTATATGAAAGGCTAGTAGGGAACATTGAAACCTTTAGGGTTTGGTGTACCCTAGCCACTAGAGGATATCCCATGGCTTATAGAGACCTTTGGGGGTTCGGTAAGCCCTAAGCACTTGAGGTCCATTGACACATAAAGGCCTTGGGCTCAGTGAGTCACAAAGACCTAGATATGGAGGCTCGGTGAACTTAAGCCATTTTGGCTAAGTGATCATAGAGGCCTAGAGATAAAGAATTAAGTGTTGATGATATGTTTACAATTTGGCATGGATAAAGAATAAAGATTGGCAGGAGATGGGTAACGTAATTTATGTTATTCTAGCATGCATGCATATGTTGTATATTATGTTGTGTTTGTACATAATTAGAATGGGTTTAGTTAACCTTGATTCACAGTGACCTGAGTAGCAAAAGGGTTTGGTGGATCAATGAATCACAACAACCTAAAGATTATTACAGCTTCGGCTGAGGGCCTTCAGGTAGATTATTCTAGCTTCAACTGAGGGCCTTGGGTAGATTATTCTGGCTACGGTAGAAGGCCTACGAGAAAATGATTCTAGCTATGGCTGAGGGCCTACAAGCAGATGATTCCAGCTATGGTTAAAGGCCTTAGCTTGAGGAGGTTCGATGGTCCAAAGAGTCGAGAGGCTTGACGACCAAAGAGACCTAGATAGCCTGAGGAGGTTCGATGGTCTAGAAAGTCAAGAGGCTAGATGATCATAGAGACCTAGATAGCTTGAGGAGGTTCGGTGGTCCCAGAGATTCAAAAGGCTAGGACCTAGACGATCTGAAGAGGGTCAATGGTCAAGAGAGATGAAGAGCTAGATAACCATAGAGACTTAGAGGCTTGAAAGGTTCAGAGGTCATAAGAGCCAAGAGGCTAGATAACCATAGAGACCTAGACAGCCTGAAGAGGTTTAGTGGTCAAGAGAGATAAAAAGCTAGTAACCATAGAGACCTAGAGGATTGAGAGGTTCGAGGAGCATGAGAGCTGATAGGCTAGATGACCATAGAGACCCAGGTATTCGAGGAGGTTCGTTGAACTAGAAGCACCTTTGGGTGAGGGTTCAAAGAGACCAAGATAATCAGAGAATAAGGGAAGTAAAGTATACAAGTGTGCAATATGCTTATGATAAGAGAGTTTGTGTAGTAAATGCACACCCACTCATAAGTTATGCAAATAAGCCAAATAAAATTATTACATGAGTAACCAGTCAGCCATAGATACTATGGGCAGTTTGAGTAGTTTTACATCCTAAATACCACGATGGGACCCATAGGCACAGTAGATTGTCCTATAGTGTGATAAGTAGGAATAAGTGAAAGGCTCAATTGAGAAAACTAGGCTAGTGTGCTCAAGCCTGCGAGATATGAATATATAGAGCAAGAAGTACGGAGTAACACCCCACGTGAGCTCGTCACTTGCAGTGTTAAACACCGTGGTCACCCACAATTTATTTGATATTAAGGTTATCTATTTATTGAGTTTTATACTCACCAATAGTTAATGTTTTCATTGCAGCCTAGTAGAGGAGAAATTGCGTGAGAAGTGACAAGAGTCCAATGACACCCTTCCTCTATGGTAAGTCCTTAGCTTTATGGCCTAGGGAAGATATATCCTAGTACCATGCCGGTCACATGCCCAGATTTTAGGGCATGACAATTGCTTTGTTTAGTTTTGGACTGTTAGTGCCTCTCAGTACTCACTCACGCTGTCATGCACGACTCACAAGAGGAATCAAGGACGGGTAGAAATTAGGAAAGGGAGGGAAAAACATATATATTTCTTTTTTTGTTTTTAATTTTTCCATATACGAGCCATGCTTGAGGAAAAGCCAGAGCCCCTTCCAAATTTTATGCGAGCTTTTTTATGTTTGGGATTTTTTTTTAGGCTTAAATCTTTGGGCCCATTTTGCTTTTTCGACAAGCTGGGTTTATCGGGCCAGGTAGGCTTTTGGACTTATAATTAGATCTAGCCTAACTGTGGTTAAACTAGGATCGAACTAGTAATAATTAAATATATAATAAAATAAATTAATAAATGTTTTCATTCTTAGTATATGTTTGGATCAACGTTGGCATTCTTTAAACATGGGTAGGTCCGTTTAAATGCGGTTTACACAGTTTTTGGGATGTTTGGCTGCCTGTCTTTCTTCGCTGCCACTGTCACACAAGCCAACGCTCCCCCTAGTTTCTTATGCAAATCATGAAACATGGTTTGGTGGTGTATATATTTCAAATTCCACTTAGACCTTCTGCTTCAGTGAGAGGAAGCTACCTATTGCCAAGAAAAAGAAAAGAAGGAGCTACCTATTGCAGCAAGGTGAAGGACTAGAGAAGGTGTTCGTCACTAGCGAGAATCTAGGCAAGGGACGGTGGTCAGCAACGCGGAGGTGTATAGCAATACAGTACTCTCGGGTTCCTCCTCTCACGCATGCTCTGTTCTTGTGGCTAGTGAACAATGGAGATGAAAAAAAAAAGAAAAAAGAAAAAAGAAAAGAAGAAGGATACTTCGGTAGGCCAGCCACATTAGTGCTCAACGACAGTGATCTTCATCGCTCTATCTCCCTTTCGCTCGTTGCCACTCTCTCTCTTGAATGATTTGCTTTCTTCCTCACCTTACTGTCATGCTCTTTCATTCTCTTTTCTCTGTCACTACTCTGCCTTGGGCGAAATAAGGGAGGCCAAAAAGGGTTCTGGAAAATTACACTTTGACCATAACTTTTCTGGAATGTGTGGAATGTGTGGATGCTTGGTGCCAAGTGAGAGGAGAGACGGGGTGGTTGTGTACTCTGTGTGTGATCTAATGATAAGGAAAAGGATGGGTAGCTACCAGTGCCTAAGGAAAAAATACAATGGAAATCATGACCCTTACATGTAGTGGAGTTGAGGCTGGATTGAAAACTTTGATTACAATGAGAGCAAGACATCCAAGCCAACATCCATTAATGCCCTTGTACTTTTTTGGCTTTAATTCCATTGGTACTCTTCCTAAAATTCTTTTCAATGAAGTCCTTCCTGGATGTTTTAAATTGGACTTTGAATTCCCAAAAGAGCTTTCATTTTAGAAAAGTCCCTGAAATTTTCCATTGTTATCTTTTCTTCATTTTGGAAAATTTTAGAAATTGAATTCCTTGATTTTTTTAATTTTGATTTTGATTTTTTGGTTTTTGACTTTTATATTTTATATTTTTGATTTTATATTAAATTAAAAATTATTTTAATGAGTAATTAGTGAATAAATTGTAATATTGACAAGAAAGCAAAAAAAAATTAAAAAATTACATTTTATTAAAACATTGATGTAATTCATTATTTAAAAAAATAACTATAAATTTCATATCATTTCTTGTAATTACATATTCAAAAATCTGTTTTTACACCAATATCTAAATATAAATTATGTTTACACAAACTTAAATTTACTCAAATTATGTTTTGCAAACCATGACTTGTCGAGCAGTTTTCCAAACATACACTTAATCTTAGTAGAGTTATATTATTATTATATATGTGTGTGTGTGTGCGCGCGCGTGTAATTACTCTTTTATTGTGTGTGTGTGTGCGCGCGCGCACGCGTAATTACTCTTCTATTGTTTTTCTTGTTCTTATTTTTATTTTTGTAATAGTATCTCAATAGTACAAAATTTAGGTCAAATCAAGGGGAAAAAAAAAGGCTAAAATCGTTATTCCCCTTAGAGTAGGTGTACAGAGAGTTCAATAACCAAAAAGATTAATGTTTTTTGCTATTGAATCACCTAGACACTTACCCTAAGGAGAATAACGATTTTAGCCTTTTTTTTAAACAAAAATTAATTGTTTGGCAAATTGATGTTCATCTCTTCCCGCAAATGATTGTTTTTTCTTGAAACTATAGTTTGTGTGAAGCAATATTTGCCCTACTTCTATATTAATCTAAAATTAAATTTGTCCAAGTTCAATCTAGAAACACACTAAACCATTCACTTTTCACTTGAACAGTGAAGAAGAAGGGGACTTGGAAGTTCGAAACCAAAAAAGGGAAGACAAAGTAATGTGTGCAGAATGCATTACTCTCTACTCTCTACTCTCTGGACACTGAAACTGATAATATCAGAAATTTCATTTTGTGAAGGATCCAACCGACTTTATTAATTAATCATAATATGACGAAACACTTTTTATATAATGAAAAAATTACTACTTAATTCTCATTAATAAATAATATAAAGTCAGTGATTTTGTTCCAAACTTGAAATCAATTAAGGGTCCAAATCTATTCTAGTTTATTTATTCATGCAACACAAATAAGCAACGTATTAAGCTGTGGCCTTCACTTTATGGGAATTTCATATTTCATATTGCCATTTGCCACACTTCCCTCTCATCCTGGGCTGGAGCGAACCTCATTAAAATTTATGGTGTATAGATTCTGTAACAGAAGCCGTAAGGAAAAATAAAATTATTGAAGTAACGAATTAAGTAGATGGCGCCAATAATATATTATTACCTCCCAAGTCAAGTGCAGTTGGATCTTCAACTGACGGCCAGTTCCATCATTTTCAACACAGTTTCTATCTATTACTAGAGTGAAGCATTGTTTCTCTCAATTGCTAATTAATTTTAAGATTTATATTTTAAGTATATGTGCCAAGAAATTTGAATTTTTAACAAAAATAAATTAATCAGCGTTTCAATCTTAAAAGTTTAAATTCTCTTTATCGCAACACTGTTTCCTAGCTTTGTACTGTGTTTGCCTTTTACTACTTCTAAGATCAACCGCGAGTCTTCTTGGAATCCGATCTTCCACAATGCTTTGTCTAATCCAGTGGGGAGCCACTTGCACTCCTTGAATTTTACAAATCTTTATGTAAATATATTTTTTTTTATTTTACTCACCCTTCTTATTATTTTTTGAACTTTTTTAGTATTCTTTTAAACTTTTATCAATAACTCAATTTTTTTCTACTGTTCATAGTTACGAGACTCTCACTCTTCAAAGTCAGAATTTTTTTTTGGTGATGGTTAATTTCTCATTCTATTGTTAGGGACCTTTTTGTAAAATCTTAAAATTTAGGATTTTTATACATAGGTTTAATTCTATCAAACTGGTTGATTGATTATGTAATTAGGATCATGAGTAACCTATTTGTGAAGTCAATTTTATGAAATTTTTTCTTGATCATGGTTAATTTCTCATTTCATTGTTAGGGACCTCTTTGTAAAAGCATGAAATTTGGGAGTTTTTATACATAGGTCTGATTCTATCAAATTGATTGATTGATTATATAATTAGGATCACGAGTAACATATTTTTGAAGTCAATTTCATGAAATTTTTTTTTGATGATGGTTAATTTCTCATTCCGTTATTAGGGACCTCTTTGTAAAAGTTTGAAATTTAGAGTTTTTGTACATAGGTCTAATTCCATCAAATTGGTTAATTGATTATGCAATTAGGATTTAGAAGAAGAAAGATTTTTTCGTAATAAAATATTTTTTTAGAGGAAATTACCATCAAATAAGTAATAAATTAAAATTAATTTAGAGAAATTGTCATTAGATACATAAAAGCGAATGAAAATTTTGTCATTCTGACTGAGGGGTCTCGGATACACCACTAGTCTAATCTAAAATCCATTCTTACCATGTGTTGAAGCTCACAAATTATTAGTAAGCAAATGGATCAGGCGCGCGCCAAGCAAAGGTACTTGGTGTACGTACATTGTTGGATTGGTGTAGGTGCTACTTGTTCATGTGGGTTCCACGTTGATCTAACGATGCACGTGTGCCAAGAAAATGATCGCGTTGTGTAAGCAAACAACTGCATTACAATATTTTTTGGTGAAAATAAGAATATACCATGCAGAAATTAGGAAAAATTAATAAATGAGAGACAATCTCAAAAAGAGATAAAGAGAAATTAGAGAATAGAAAAAATTATTCTCACAATATTCAATTGAATACAATATAACTAAGTGCAGTATTTATAGACAAAAATAAAACTAATTAAAAACAAACTAACAATTCCAAAGGACACCAATGATATCTGGTTTAATAGGTGCTTCTCCCTTAACCTAAGTCATTAATTGGTTGAATTCTAGAGCACCCACTCATCCATCAACAACTTATTTCATTATTTTTTAGCAAATTACTCATTCATTCCATCTATTTTCAAAGTGTACAATCTCTTTATGTAACTATATTACACTATATTCTAATTTTATATTTTTTACGTAAAAAAAATTGTTATAATATACTTTATGGCATTCAATAACCTATTGTCACATTTTTTTTTGACGAAAAATATCTTCTATTAATTTAAGAATACCAATTATTTTATATCATGATGCAAATTTTTTTTATTGTTAATTTAGAATAAGATGTCATAAAATATTCGATAGAAAAGAAGTGTGTAATTTTAGAAATAGAAGAGATAAGAGTGTAATTCTAAAAAACCTCTAGGGAAAGAGAATTGAAATAGATTCTATCTTATTACAAGAAGGTCCTGTTTATATCTCAACGGTTTATTTTGAAAATTAACAACTAAGATATAAAAAAAAAATCAATAATTAATGTAAAAAGATTATTGAGTATCAAATTATTAAAAAGAAAAAAGACCTTTCAATCTCGACTATTGATGAAATAAAATTCTTTTATTCCAATATGAAATATGAGAGAATGTAATTTTAACATTGACGGCTAAAATAGAACAAAAGCCTCTTATTCTGGCATGGTAGAAGAGAGCCTTTATGGAAGAACCCCGATCCTCTACCTCTGCCTGACTTTTGTAGGCCGTTGGATCGGTGTAGGCTCTATCTCCCTCTGTGGACTCCACAGTAATCTAATGATTCACATATGTCAGGCACTTTGCCGTCGCTCAAGGAATAGTATCCTCTTGTTATTTGGTAGTGATGACAGTATAATACCAGTATTACCAAATGTAGAGGCCTTTGTGGTTTACGGTGAGTACTGAAAGAGTAAAAAAGGTTTACTGACTGACATACAAATCCAGCATGCATTAAAGTAACACATTACAACCAAGGAATGAATGAATGACAAGTAAAAGAAAGTTGAAGTAGCATCTTAAATGCTCACTCAGATAGATAACCACTGATCGGCTTGAGGAAATTGCATTAACACAACCCCATCTACCTACCAAGACGGGTTAATTGAATTGCTTGAACACTATTTTTTTCAACAGGAATTTAAACCTTGGTTTGTCATACTGTAAGGGATCAATCCCTTAAACCGAGTCCTTGTTGGTAGTGAGTTTCTAATATGAAAAAGGAAAAAATAATAACCCCATCTACCTACTGACAGCATCCAAGCACATAAATGTAGCTTTTAATAGACACGGTTCTATCGTCACCTTCGCTGTATTTGTCTGGTTATATGTTCAGATTTCAAGTAAAGAAACTCTCTGCTCTCAACGAAGGACAACACAGAAGTTTGGTTTTATGGAGATAAGAGGGGTGGCTTTTCCCGCAATAGTTTCCACTCTGTTTAGCTTCTGTATTGCAGCCTGTGCTTCAGGCAGCCTCTCCTTCAACTTCTATGGAGCTTCATGCCCATCCGCAGAGTTCATTGTGAGAAACACAGTCAGATCATTCTCTTCCTCAGATCCCTCCATTCCCGGCAAGCTCCTTCGCTTGGTCTTCCATGATTGCTTCGTGGAGGTCAGTGTTAGTACTACTTCATGCAACCCCATTCATGTGTTTGCTCAGAATGCCGCGTTCTATTGTACAGAATTTGCTTCTCTGTTTGGTTATGGTTAGAAATGAGGGGAAGAGAAGATGAAGAACAAGTCCCTTACCTTCATACTCGGGTTGGGTAGTAGGAATAATCCGAAATTATATTTAGAGTAAATTACTTATTTAGTCTTTCAAAGACTATAGTTGTTTCAATTTGATTTTTAAAAAATTTTGTATCTTAATTTAGTTATTGAAAAATTACTTTTGTCTCAATTTGATCATTTTCCATTTGAAATTGCAAAACTTAAAGTAAATTACTTATTTAGTCCCCGAAAGATTATAATTTTTTTTAATTTAATCCTTGAAACATCAACTATCTCAATTAATCCTTTAAAGATTGTATTTGTTCTAATTTGGTCGTTTTCGTTGTCAAATTGCAAAATTTAGAGTATATTACTAATTTAGTCTTAGAAAAATCAAGTGTCTCAATTCATTCCTAACAGTTTGAATTTGTTTCAATTTGATACTTTTTGTTACTAAATTACAAATATATATACTATTGCTAAATCTCACAATATTTGTTGGTAAATGTTACTTAGAAAAAAAAGAATCAAAATGAAACAAATACAACTTTTTAAGGACTAAATTAAAAAAATTATAATTTTTTGAGGACCAAATTAATAATTTTCTATTGTTTTAAATTCTCAAGTCTTTTTGTTGCCAAAACGAAGGGAGGAAATTGAGATGAGTGTTAATTGACTCTTATATATTATTTATCACGAGTTAGAGTGGTAAATAATTGGTTGATGGATGATATGCAGGGATGTGATGCATCTGTGATGCTACAAGGGAACAACACAGAGCAAACTGATCCAGGAAATAGGTCAGTAGGAGGGTTTTCAGTGATAGATTCAGCAAAAAGAGTGGCTGAGATCATCTGTCCAGAAACTGTTTCTTGTGCTGACATAATTGCTCTTGCTGCCAGAGATGCTGTTGAATTTGTAAGCTTTCTTCTCCCTCATTGCACTGCATTATTCTTCAGTAACTACAATCTGATAATGGTGATTCCTTCCTTCACTGAAACTGGAGATCAGGCTGGTGGACCAGTGGTTCAGATTCCCACTGGCAGGAGGGACGGCATGGTTTCATCAGCTTCCAATGTGAGACCCAACATCATTGACACCAGTTTCACAATGGACGAAATGGTGAACCTCTTCTCCGCTAAAGGATTGTCCCTTGATGATCTTGTTATCCTTTCAGGTAATTCTATTTGTTTCTCGAAAAATGCCATAATCTATATTGGTTTCATCTCCTCAAAAGGGTAAAAGATGATTGTTTTCGGTTTGCAGGAGCACACACAATAGGATCAGCTCACTGCAGCTCGTTCAGGGATCGATTCCAGGAGGATTCAACGGGAAAGCTGAGGGTGATTGACAAAGACCTTGACAGTAGCTATGCAGAGGAGCTTATAAAACAGTGCGGACCCAATGGTAATGGTGGGAGCCCCTCTGTAACAGTGAACAATGATCCTGAGACATCCATGGTGTTTGACAACCAGTATTACAGTAACCTTCTGGCTCACAAGGGCCTATTCCAGTCTGACTCTGTTCTTCTCAACCATGACCACACAAGGGAACTGGTTCAGGATTTGGCCAACGATCAAGACCTTTTCTTTCAAAAATGGAGTCAATCTTTCTTGAAACTCACCACTGTCGGAGCCAAAACAGGCCAAGACGGCCAAATCCGACGTTCCTGTGCACTCACTAATGCTTGAAGTTTGATATATTCCTCTGCTTCCTCTTTTTCTTTTTTTGGGTTGCTGGACACTGCCATCTTGTGAAAGAAATGATGTTGGCTCCAACAAACTATCCTTATTTTTTAAAAAAATAAATTGCTAAATTATTCCTTCTCCTTTAAAATATATACACTAATTGTTACACTTTAATTTAATTTTATATTTTTTATTTAAAGAGGTTTTTTTTAATTCTGTTTTTTAATATTCCGTAAATTAATATAATTTTTTAATTAAATGCCATCAATTAAACTAAAAACATATTGGATTTTTTTATTAAAAAATAGAATATTATCACATCTCATTCTAAATTAATAATAAACACTGGTATTACAATATTTAAGAATTGATATTATTAAATTAATAAAAAAGTAGTCTAATTAAAGAATATCAGATTACCTAATGTCAAAAAACATGTCGATCTTGGGGTGGGTATAAAAGATAAGTTGGGTTTGGTCTCAAAAAGTGCTACTTTTTGATCAAACAGGGTCTACTTTTTTTTTTCAATAAAAAAAAAACTTGCCCGGCCCAATCAATTTTAACATATATTTGATTCAACTTATAATTAAAAAAACAAAAAGGCTTGCAGACATGTTGTTTGGATCAATTTTTGTCATGTGTGACAGCTTGTTTTCCCTTTGAATTGTCAGAAGACTAGCTCTTATTTAGGGTTAAAGATGTATTACTTCTTTTTAGTCTGCTAGGTTTAGGGTCAGAGGTATGTTGTCTCTGTATAGTCTATAACTTTGTTGTATATGCCTGGTATTAATTTTTAAGATACGTCATTTTAAATCATGTATCGCTTTTTTAAAAGTTCAAATTTATAATGTAGTAGTCGATCTTTAGGCCTGATATATCTTATGTAATCGTGACTTGATGCCAATTTAATGGAATCTATATCCATTGTCTAAAGAAAAAAATCTCATAATTCTATTTGTCCCAAATAAAATTCAACTCATTATTTAAAAGAGTAATATCTACATTTTCCATTATTTTCTTTGTTGAAACAATTGTAAAAAAAAAAAGAAATATTTAGCCTAATTTGTGCTAGAAAATTCAACTCATAGAAAAAGCTGCTTTAGTTGTCTTGCTTAAGAAGCTTGACACCACACCCAAGTTGAGAGAAATGAGAAAACCCAAGAAAACAAACTTTAGATATAGTTTGCTAAATATAATGTATAAAATGGGCAAAAGTAACTTTTTGGTCTCTAACATTTATTTTAAGTTTTAATTATGACTTTAATATTTATTTTGTACTAATTTTGTCTCATGTGTTTTTAATTTATTTTAATTTTATCTTTAAGATTAATATTGTCAACATAATAACAAAAATTGCTGACATGTGAAAACACATCATTGTCTACGTGTTACGCACATGGCAGCCACATCAGATATTTATTTGTGGACATATATATATATATATATATATATATATATATATATATATATATATTATTTATTCAATTTAGAAATTAACCTGAAGACTTAGTGGTTGAACCAGTAATATAATAACCCTAACTTTTTCATGAATTAATGATCGGATAGGTTTTTTAAACTATATTTATACTTCTTTAATTTAACCCTTTAAGGAGGTCAAATTGTACAAAGGTAATATCGAATGTGATACCCACTGAACTTGGGATTCTACATCTTAGAATTCTCGTTCAGAAGATTACATTTCCCTTAAATTTATTTTCAATTCTTCAAATACATTATTTCAAAAAAAAAATTATCAAATTTGCCTTAGTATAAATATCTAAATATTGCAATTGTGAAATTTAAGTCTCCGCAATACTACTATGTTGGCAATTACAAAACTGATCAATCATAATGAATATAATTTTTTGTTACTTTCTTTTAAATAAACAAATATGTTTTTATGTAATCAAATCCAAAATTAGGATAAACAAATATGTTTTTATGAAATCAAATCCAAAATCGGGATAGACGCATTGGCGGAGGATAGTTGGATTCTGTATATGTAGATGTAGTATTGCAGAGTGCAATCCTAAATATAGGTAAATTGAAAATTAATTAAAAAAAAAAAAGAAGCAAAATCGCTTACTTTAGTTGCCCTAACGCGCCTGAGGACATCATAAAGCACGTATGGGTAAATTGAAAATTTGTATGAAATAATAATTATATAGTTAAAAGTATATTTTATGTCTTTAATTTTTACACTAATTTTTATTTATGTTTTTGAAATTTATTTTTGATTAAATATGTTTTAAATGTTTTAATTTTTGTAAAATATATTTTTTTAATATCGTTAAATTAGTTAACAGAAAATACTGATTGGGTAGCCACATGACAGAAATATTTATTACGTCACTTGCTAAATATACTCATAATTTAAAATACAAAATTACCCTTAATAATAATTCAAAAAGTTATACAACAATTTAAGAAATAGATTTAAGAAATATGACAATAAAACTAATAATTACTGAAATAGATTAACACAAATACATATTATGTCATATTTAAATGATAAAATGTCATTGATTAAACAATAATTTACAATTTTAATCTTTTAAGAATTGTAAAATTAAAGAAATACAAAAACTTATACAACACAAATTTTGTATAAATTAAAAAATTGAAAGGTAGAAAAAAAAATCTTACATTACTATCATAATATACTAAAATAAAAAAGAGTGAGAATTACCTTATCTTTCAATCTTTTTTTTTCCTTTGGGATTATTTTAATTTTTTTTTTTGCATTTTATTTACTTCATTTGGTATTCACGTTATATTTTTAACGATATCTTTCCCTTTCGTTGCTGAATATCTTTTAACTTATCTTTATATTTTTGCCTTATCTTTTAAATTCTATAGTCTTTCTTATTTATATGTTTGATAAATTGAATCATTTCTCATTTTTATCAGATTATAATTAGGTATTTTGTTTTTTACCCGAAATCAGTCATATAAATCATAAAAAATTAGTATAAAATTAGATAATATATTACTTAAAAACAAACACGCTTCCATGGAATCAAATCCAAATTGGGATAGACACATCAGCGGAAGGAAAAGGGGACCAGCCCTAAAATTCTAATTTACTTTCATTTGTCCTCCCAAAGAATTACATAGGATTTTTTTTAAAAAAATAAAATTTACATAAATTTAAGAAATATAATAATACAACTAAAATTTATTGAAGATTTATTAACAAATACATATTATGTCACACTTTAAATGATAAAATATCATTGATTGAACAATAATTTACAGTTTTAATTCATTAAGAATTATAAAATTAAAAAAATATAAAAAACTCAAGCAACACAAATTTTTATAAGTTTAAAAATTGAAAAGTAGAAAAAAAAATCTTACTTTAATATGATAATATACTAAAATAAAAAAGAGTGACGATCACCCTTATACTAAAATCTTTTTTTTTGGAGATTTTTTTAATTTTTTTATTTTCTTTACTTCATGTTGTATTCACTTTTCTCTTCTTTTCATATATATATATATATATATATATATATATATATATATATATATATATATTAAAGAAATAGCTTGAAACAAGAGCTGACAGTGATCATATTACAATCCACAGAATGACAAACACTCAGCTCAAGTCTTTGAATATTAACTAGGCGTGTATTTATTTAATGAATATATATTTGATGTTAAAATGGCAATATAATTTGAATAAATTCATTGTTTTTTTTTCTTTAATGAAAAGGAGATTTAAACTCTGTCCTTTAACTACAATTTCTTAATCTACTTGAGTTCTAACAAATTCATGGTTTGGAATGACCAAAACATCATTTTGGTCCCTCTCAAATGCTTTTTGTTTCAAGTTAGTCCCTTACAAATTTTCATTCTCAATTTGGTCTTTTATAAATTAATATGCTATCAATTTAATCTCATATATTTTTATTTTTAATATGTTCCTTTACAAATTAATATGTTATTAATTTAGTCATTCACATATTTATATTTTTAATTTGATCCCTTATAAATTTATATGTTATCAATTTAGTTGCTTCATCAAAAATTGTTACCATCAAAAGTTATTATCAATAAAAAAGGACTAAATTGATAATATATTAATTTATGAAAGACTAAATTAAGAATAAAAACTTTTGAGGGACTTAATTGATAATATATTAATCTATAAGAGAATAAATAGAGAATAAAAATTTATAAAAAATTAAATTAAAAAATCGAATTAAAAAAAAAGACACTTATGACACATCAAAATAAGATTTTAGTTGGTTTGGAATTATAGCTAAAGTACAGCATGTATTTTATATATATATATATATATGTGGAGAGAGACACAGGATAAGGGTAAGTTTTTAACCCATTTTATTCTGGTCACTTCTGTATTACCATCATTATCCAAATGGTCCCAACATGCCAGTTGTGTACCCTTTCATTTTACGTTTCTATCGTTAATAATGGCTTCTTCTTTATTTTTTAATCTCTTTCACATATATAGTAAAAAAGTATTATCCAAATCATTCATCACTTGTGAGGCTTCTGAACTTATTATTTACCTATTGGAATAGTTTGACAGTGACACTATGAATTCTTGTACCCTCCATTTTGTTCCTTAGTAAGAAACTCTTAAACTTTTTTTTTTTTGCAGAAATATACCCATTTATTTTTTATTTTCTCAAATGTCTTCTCTTTTGTTTTTTTTTTCTTATTTATGTTAGTATACTATTGCAGTGCAATTTTTTTAATCATGCGCGCATCCTGCCCTTAAATAAGAAAATTGAATATTCAAAATTTGTCAAACAAGGGTGGAGACCCAAATAACTCATCACCTATTAGGCTTTTGAATTTATTATTCACTTATTTGAATTTATTATTTATTATTTATTATTTAATATATTTGATTATTTGTATAAATGACTTAGCACAATTAAAATGTTAAACAAAAAATTCTATTAAACTTAAATGAAATGTTAAATAATTTGTATAAATAGCAAAAATTAGACTTACTAAGGCAAACCAAGATAAAAAAAAAAGTTCCAATTGCTCTAAACCCAAAAGGATTTTGGTGTTGCATTCAAATGGAAAGGTAATAGAAAGATGTTTAATAAAAAAATATAACAATTATTTGAAATTTGAAGAGCTTAATAAAAAGAGTATAAAAATTATTTAAACTAAAAAAAGGGAGAGTAATGGATTCAAATGGAAGTAACCAAAAGAGGATCAATAAGAAATGTTAATACAAATTATTTAAATTAATATTAAATTGAGAATTTGAAGATGTTTGATAAAGGTATTATTGTCTTTAAATGAAAATTTTATTAAATAATAATATATTTATAAGCCCACTAATATTAAATGTATTCTTAACTTAGCAATTAGCAAAAGGGGAAGAAGTAATTTATGTTGTTTCTTAGAAAAGAGCATTTGATGTTTTTCAAAATAAATGATAACTATTGAGTGAAGGAGGAATTAATACTTTGATTTCATAAATTTTAAAATTACTTCATATAAATATTAAATTACTTCATATAAATATTTTTCAAATGTGAAAGCCTTGGTGTGCATAGAAAGCAACCATTTTGTCTTAGGTTCTGTTCGGTAAAATTAGCTTATAAGGTAGTTGATAGCTTATAAGCTAACTTATTGAATTAGAAGTGTTTGATAAAAATAGCTATTGAAGTAGTTGAAAAGTATAAAATGACATAAAAGAACATATATTTTTTAATTTCAAAAAATATAAATAAATATATCATTTTTGTTTTTTATTAAATTAATTTAAATTATATAGATATAAAATTCATTAAAAAATATATTTATATATATTTTATCAAATATTTAATATATATAATATTATATATGTATAATATATTATATATAAATATAAATATAATAAAAAGATGAGTAAATTTGATATAATAAAGTAAGGGGCATAATGAGTATTTTGAAAAAATAATGGCTGCAAAATAAGAGTAAAAAACTATAAGTTATAAGTTACTCAAAGTGATTTATCAAAATGAGTTACTAAAATAAATTCGTTTATCGAACACTTTTAATAAATTTATAAATTAGTCAAATAATTTATAAGTTAACTTTTAAACTATTATCTGCTCTAAACAAAGCTTTAGAAGAAATACCTACTCCTTAAGAGCGATTTTTATTTAAGAAAAATAAATGTGAAAGCCGCTTCAAGAAATGTCCAACCATGAACGAAGAATGGTGTGCTCTATAAATTAAACACAATGACTCTCACACAAAAACACCAACGCAGCCACAGCCACACACTATAACAGAACAGAAACACAACATCGTATGGCGAGAAACAAAGGAGGTGGCTAGCAATCTGACACACACAGTTTATTAAGCTTACCACTCTGTTGGCTTCTCGAATGTGAGGCATCTGTAAACAATAAAAATCTCTGTAGGTTGGATTTCCCATCTCTGCATTTATTTATTTTCCTTGTATCTGATATGCTACACTTTTTCTCACATCTGCACTTATTTTTATTTTTTATAAAATAGTTTCACATCAACCCGATTTTTTTTTTTAAACACTAAATCAGTGTATAAAAATGTTGTCTTTGCTTTCGCCTCCTTGTAGCTCTTCTACCCGCACTGAGACAAACCAAAACACAGAGATAGAGAGAAACAGAGAACATGGGAAGTGTGAAAGACTGGTTCGTGTCGTCGCAGGCTGTTCTGAGCTTGTTGCTGGTGCAACTTTTCGCGACGGGGATGCAGCTGTTTTCGAGGGTCATACTGGTGCAAGGCACTTTCATTTTCGCACTCATTACCGATCGTCATATTTCGAAAGGCACAATTTTTAGCGCTCTTCTTCATGTTTAGTTTCATCTGCTACCACAAGCAGCGCACATGCATACACTTGAATTAATTCCATTCAAACGCTTATGCAGAAACAAAAAAGGGGGTATCGTAATGGAATGAATCAAAAGCAAGATGACTATGAACATGGAGAAGAGAGCTAAAAATGGTACCTTTCGAAATAGAAAGCGAATGGCAACGATGTGACGATAGGTAATGAGTGCAAAGATGAAAGTGCCTTGCACCAATATGACCCTCGAAAACAGCTGCATCCCCGTCGCCAGAAGTAACACCAACAAAATGCTCAGCGCAGCCTGCAACGACACGAACCAGTCTCTCACACTTCCCATGTTCTCTGTTTCTCTCTCTCTCTCTATCTCTATCGTGTTTTGGTTTGTCTCAGTGCGGGGAGAAGAGCTAAAAGAAGGAGAAAGCAAAGACAACATTTTTCTACACTAATTTTCTGTAAAAAAAATTATGAAGAAAAAAAAAAAGAAATCGGGTTGATGTGAAACTATTTTATAAAAAATAAAAATAAGTGTAGATGTGAGAAAAAATGTAGCATATATGCCAATATTATGAAAAAAAAAATAGTATATCATATGGACAATTTTTTTTTACAAGCTGTAGAATCTTGCCAAAATCATCCGAAAACGGGTTCTGTTCTCTTTGTTCTTGTCTCATTCTAGGAAAAGCAAAGAGGCGAATAATGAATGTGTGAGTGAGAGAGAGAGAGAGAGAGAGAGAGAGAGAGAGAGAGAGAGAGAGAGAGAGAGAGAGAGAGAGAGAGAGAAACGGCTTACTTTTTTAATTGTTTCTGGGGACGAAAATCAATAATCAATTCATAGGGAATATCATCAGATACAAGGAAAATAAGGCATAAAATAGGGATTGGAAATAAATGCAGAGATATGGGGAGATATGAAGCCTTTCATGTAGTCACTATTGGTTAATTAGTAATTAAGCACAACTAAACAAACTCACAGCAGAACCAGAAATTAACTTCAGCAAATAAATACAAATATCGTTAATTACATATCAACATCTATTCATTTGAGACACCATTTACTTTAAACAGCACTCTTTTGTTACCTTCAGTTGGATTACATTTTAATGAATAGTAAACAAATAGATTATTTTATTTTTAAACTCAGGTCAGGTGAATTTGTTTAATTTGCTATGAAATTTTTTGAAAATTTTCAATATTATGGTATGAGATTTCATATTAGAACATAGATTAGGAGCTAATTTATAACTGACCCAGTTTGAACTCATGCAACATTGTGCATTAGTCTCCCTCTTTCTCACTCTTATTAATAGTTATTAATAGTAGTGCATAATCAGAATAGGTATCATTTTAACATAAAAAGATATCCCTTTCTGTCATTTTAAATTTCAATATATTTCAAAGTCTAATTGATACATGATTTGTAAGAACTTTATATTTGTCTTATCATTTGATAGACGTCATCACAACTTTCTGGTAGCCAACTTCATTTAAACTTACATGGTACTCACTTAAATTTTATAATATTATGTTAATAATAATAATTGTACTCACTAAAAAGTGAAAATATATTTGTACCTGATAGAATAAGTTAGAAGACAGCTGTCAGTGATGTGGCATACTGTTAGGCAGGTGTTAGTTTAGTTAAGGATTTGTTACTTCTGTTTTAAGTCCAAACTAATGTACATAGCATCTAACAAAGTCTATAAATATCTCTTGTATAGATAAATAATATATCAAATATTCAGAACTATTCAGCTTTACTCTTCCTGTCAAAATCCTTCTTTCGTTTTCCTTTCATGATATCAGAGCCCTCCATGGAGAATGGAACTAGCTCAGGCTTCCCAAAATTTTAAAGGGAGATGTGAATAATGCATTTCTTAATGGTCGTCTCAAGGAAGAAGTATACATGGTTCAACCATCGGGGTTTGAAATCACTGATAAAACATTAGTTTGTAAACTTGAAAAGGCGCTTTACGGCCTAAAACAGGCACCGCGAGCTTGGTTTGAAAAATTATCATCTACACTAGGCAAACTTGGTTTCCAACAAAGCAAGTGTGACTCTTCCTTGTTCATGAGAGTCACCTCCTCTGATGTAACATATATGCTCGTATACGTGAATGATATTATTATTACTGGGTCATCACCTTCGCTCATTTCAAAACTGAAAACGTTGCTACATGAAGAATTTGCACTAAAAGATTTGGGTGAGCTCAATTATTTTTTGGGCATTGAGGCAACAAAGTCTCCTGGTGGGGGAATGGTCCTTTCACAGCAAAAATATGTTACAGATCTGTTAAAGAAAGCTGGTATGCTCAATACTAAGCCTACCTGTCACATCCCAAAAATTGAGCATGTGAAAAGATACTACTCATTTGATAAAATTCTCAAACATACATTGTTTACATATATTCTGTAAGGTTTTACATTCAACCTTAATCATTCGTTCCACACTACAGAATTATATTCATCTGATAAGCAAATATAGACATACATAGTCTGATATTTCTATCTCATCGCAAGCCTAGGAGACCTATAGTAAGTACAGAGCGTTCCTAGTATCCACATTAATAAGTACTGGTATCCCACCAGACAGAAATAGAGGATAATTCCAAGGGGCTTATAATCTTCCAACGGATACTCTTCTTCTTTGTTTTTTGTATCTGAAAAGATAATCATAGGGAGTGTGAGTTTATTTAAAAACTCAGTAAGTAAATAACTGTACTATATAAAATATCAAAAGTACAAATACCACATTTACTCATATAATTAATTGTCTTATACATCGAGTAGTATGGGACTCTAACCCTTTCAAACTCATGAATAAGATTTCTTAGATATACAACGAGTAGTATGGGACTCTAACCCTTTCAAACTCGTGAATAAGATCTCATCGGTATACACCGAGTAGTATGGGACTCTAACCCTTTCAACTCGTGTATAAGCTTTCTTAGATATACACCGAGTAGTATGAGACTTTAACCCTTTCAACTCGTGTATAGATTTCATAGATATGCACTGAGTAGTATGAGACTTTAACCCTTTCAAACTCGTGTATAAGATTTCTTAGATATACACCGAGTAGTATGGGACTTTAACCCTTTCACACTCGTGTATTAGATCCCGTAGATCTTTACTCATTAATAAAATAGTGAGAATTCATCACATAGTACAATTGTCATGAAATAAATAATTTCTTCATACTCTTATTTCTACTGATCATCATATACTCCCATATGAAAAATTAATTGCTTATTATCCAAATAATATTGTAAATGGGACTTATATTGTACTTTGACTAGTAATATCAAATTAGCTGAGCAAGGTTATTCACTCACCTTGATGTTTGTCCAAGTTTACCTTGTTCCACACTAGAATTTGTGTAGGAAAATTTCCTAGTAAAATATATTACAAGGAATCATAAGAAAGGAAACAAAATCATGAAAATACGTAAAATTTTCTGACTGCTACAGTAACGGGTTGCTACAGTACAATTTGCTACAGTAACGGTTCGCTACAGTAACGTTGACTGCTACAATACCGTTGACTGCCGACACTACAGTACTGCTACAGTACCCGAAGAAAATTTTCCAGATTTTGTTTCGAAATTTCTGGTCGCTACAGTAACCCGTTTTTTTGCAGAAGTTTTTGCAGAAATTTCTAACAAATTCATCCTTTCCCTTCTTGTTTCAAAACCAGAATTTCAACTCTTTTAACCGATTATAACTCAAATATAACTTCTAAAACAACTGAGATTCATGAATTATCATCAAAATCTTCAAGAACAAAACCTCCTCTGATCTTCTACATAAACTGAAATTTAAGGAAAATAATCGGATTAAAGCTTACCTTTGATCTTTACAAAGCTTTTGAACCGAACAGATAATAGAAATTCTGAAGATCAAGGAAAGGATTTGAGAAGAAAATGAAGAACTGAGAGAGAAATACTTTTCTGCTTCCTTCGGCTGAGTGAAAAAATGAGGGGTACTATTAAAACTTTATATTAAATATTTCTAATGGGTTGTTCAATAACCCATGGGTATCCATAACCCAACATCCAAACTCATCCAGTCAATTTACAATAAATGGACTAATTGACCATTCTGAAACCACTTTTCCATGAATTTCACTATTCTTAGAATATATCCCACATTGTGCAAATATTTAGTCCAGTCATTTAACTCAATTTTCATAAATAATATTCAAAGAGAACAATTAAATATGAAAATTAAAAATGACCAAAATAAATAACTAAAGTAACGTTGAAATACTCTTAGGCGAATTATATTCCAAAATTAACGGGCATTACATTCTACCCCCTTAAAAGAATTCGGTCCTCCGAATTAAAATCTTACCTCAAGTTTCAAATAAATGTGGATAGTTTTTCCACATTTCATCTTCTGCCTCCCACGTAGCTTCCTCGTGAGAATGATTTCTCCAAAGAACCTTGACAGTAGGAATTTCTTTGGTACGCAATTTCTTGACTTTTCTATCAAGGATAGCTACTGGTACCTCTTCGTAGGTGAGAGTTTCATCAAAATGAACTTCTTGGGGTTGAATGACATGAGAAGGATCAGGAAGATACTTCCGTAGCATGGACACATGAAATATTGGATGAACTCCCTCTAGGTTGGAAGGTAGGTCTAGGCGATATGCCACATTACCCACTCTGTCTACAACCTCATATGGGCCAACATACCTCGGACTAAGCTTGCCTTTCTTCCCGAATCTCATTACTCCCTTCATAGGTGAGATTCGTAAGAAAACCATATCACCTATTGTAAATTCAAGGTCACGTCGTTGGTTGTCCGCATAAGACTTCTGTCTACTCTGAGCAGTTAACAACTTCTCTCTGATCAGTTTAACTTTATTTATATCTTCCTGTATCATCTCAGGTCCAAATATTTTGGTTTCACCAAGTTCAAACTAACCTATAGGAGATCGACACCGTCTCCCATATAAAGCCTCAAAAGGTGCCATCTGAATACTGGCTTGGTAACTGTTATTATAAGCAAATTCAATAAGAGACAAATGATCTTCCCAACTTCCACTGAAATCCATCACACAAGCTCTTAGCATATCCTCTAAAGTCTGAATTGTCCTTTCGGACTATCCATCAGTCTGAGGATGGAATGCTGTGCTAAGATTCACTTTGGTACCCAAAGCCTCTTGAAAGACTTTCCAGAACCGAGAAGTAAACTGAGGTTCTCGGTCTGATATAATGGATATTGGTACACCATGAAGTTTCACTATTTCTTTAACATAAAGTCGAGCAAGTTTTGCTACACTGAAAGTGGTATGAACAGGAAGAAAATATGCTGACTTAGTAAGTCGATCCACTATGACCCATATGGAGTCATTTCCTTTTGTTGACCGAGGTAAACCTACCACAAAATCCATAGTGATCCTTTCCCACTTCCACTCGGGAATATCTAGTTTTTGCATCAAACCAGGTGGTCGTCGATGTTCAGCTTTAACTTACTGACAAGTCAAACATCGAGCTACAAAGTCAGTCACGTCTTGCTTCATGCCCTCCCACCAGTAAACTTGTTTCAAGTCCTGATACATTTTCACAGCACCAGGATGTACAACGTAGGGTGAACCATGAGCTTCCATTAAGATTTCATGTTTCAAAGATTCAATGTTGGGGACACAGAGTCTCCCATTAAACCATAAGACTCCTTCTTCATCTACCAAGAAATTTGGTGCTAGACCTTGCCTTGCCTTATCTCTGATTTTGACCATATCAATGTCATTTTCTAAAGTTGCTTTTACTTTTTCAACAAGGGATGATCTAACTGTTAAATGAGCCAGAAATGTACCTGACTCAGTGATCTCGAAGAATACTCCAGCAGCTTCTAATTCTTGTAGTTCATGTATTAGAGACCTCCTTATAATGGCAATGTGAGCTAAACTTCCCATAGACTTTCGACTTAGAGCATCAGCCACTACATTTGCTTTACCTGAATGGTAAAGGATAGTACAATCATAATCTTTCAGAAGTTCCATCCACCTTCGTTGCCTTAGATTGAGATCTCTCTGCTCAAAAATGTACTTAAGGCTTTTGTGATCTGTAAAAATTTGACAAGTCTCCCCATACAAGTAATGTCTCCATATCTTTAGGGCAAACACTACAGCTGCCATTTCCAAATCATGAGTGGGGTAATTCAATTCATGCTTTTTAAGCTGACGTGAGCCATAAGCTATGACTTTACCATGTTGCATCAACACACACCCTAAGCCTATCTTTGAGGCATCACAGAATACAGAGTAACCCCCTGGTCCTGATGGTAGAATTAAGACTGGTGCAGAAGTTAAACACTCTTTCAATTGGGTGAAACTTTCACATCCCAAATGTATTTAACATTCTTTCGGGTTAACTTATTTAATGGGAGAGCCATCTTAGAGAAATCTTTGACAAAGCGACGGTAATACCCTGCTAAGCCAAGAAAACTACGTACTTCAGACACAGTTGTTGGTCTAGGCCATTGTTTTACTGCTTCAATTTTACTTGGATCTACATGAATACCTTCTTGGGAAATAACATGTCCCAAAAATGTTACATGACTCATCCAGAATTCACATTTTGAGAGCTTTGCGTACAACTGATGCTCTCTCAAGGTCTGAAGCACTATTCTCAAATGTTCAGTATGTTCTTCATGACTCTTTGAATATACCAAAATATCATCAATAAATACAATTACAAACTTATCAAGGAATGATTTGAACACTCTGTTCATTAAATCCATAAATGCTGCTGGTGCATTTGTCAACCCAAAAGACATCACAAGAAACTCATAATGTCCATACCGTGTACGAAAAGCAGTCTTAGGTATATCATCACTCTTAATTCGTAACTGATGATATCCAGACCTTAGATCAATCTTTGAGAAGTATTTTGCTCCTTGAAGCTGATCAAACAAATCATCTATCCTTGGTAAAGGATACTTATTCTTCACTGTGACTTTATTCAACTGACGATAATCTATACATAGTCTCATAGAACCATCTTTCTTTTTCACAAAAAGAACAGGAGCACCCCAAGGTGAAAAACTTGGGTGAATGAACCCTTTGTTCAACAAATCTTCCAATTGTTCTTTGAGTTCTTTTAGCTCAACAGGAGCCATACGATAAGGTGGAATAGAAATTGGTCTTGTGTCTGGGACCAAATCAATACTGAACTCAATATCTCTTTCTGGCGGTAATCCAGGTAAATCTTCTGGGAACACATCTGGGAATTCATTAACCACATGTATGTCTTCTAACTTCTGTTCTTTCTTTTCTAAATCTTTGATAAAAGCTAGAAATCCCTGACATCCCTTTCGCAACATACGCCGGGCACTTAACATAGATATCATGTTGCAAGGTACATCACTTTGATCTCCTTGAAACACAAAATTACTCCTTCCCGGCATATTAAAGGAAATAACTTTATCACGATAATTTATAGTAGCATGACAAGAAGATAGCCAGTCCATCCCTAGAATCACATCAAAATCTAACATATTGAGAACCATAAGATCTATCTCAGTTTCCATGCCTCCAACGATTATTTTACAAGAACGATAACATGTTTTAACCATCAAAGTCTCTCTCATCGGTGTGGAAACCAAGAATGGTTCTTTAAGAATAATCGAATCAAATGCAAATCTCTTGGCAAATAGGGGCGACACATATGAGTGAGTAGAACCGGGGTCAAACAAAATACGTGCAGCAAAAGTATTAACAGATAATATACCTGTAACTACAGCATTGGATGTTTGAGCATCCTGTCGGGTTAGAGTATATACTCTTGCATTTCCTCTGCCAGCAGCTTGTTTTCCACGGTCACTTTGGCCTCTTCCAGAACCTCTTCCCATACTACCCCCTATTGAAGGGGTTGGTGTTTGAGTAATAGAAGTAGAAATAGATTGTGGTCGAGGTGGCAAAGTAGACCCTTGACCTTGATGTAATCAAGGATAACCCCATTGTAGCCCAAGAAAGGGAGAACACTTCAATTGGGCCTCTAACTCGTTCAAGGGCTAAAGGGCTTGGATTGGGCTTAACCACATTGTTGAAAGTGGAAGAAGTGTGAAAAGATTGCATGTGGGTTAGTTGCATTTGTTGAATATAGTTGTAGTCTATTACCTATGCATTTCTTGTCTTTGACTTTTAGCTTCCTATACATTTATTGTCTTTGACATTTAGCCTACACTACTTGACTTTTAGTTGATGCATTTAATGCATTAGTTGGAGTCTTTTGTCTTTTTGTTTTGGAGACCCTCTATAAAAAGGGTCCTTGCCATATGTTGTAAACCATCCTTGAATCATATATGAGATATTGGCATTTTACTTTCAAGAGGATTCTTGAGTTCTTTCTCTTATCTAACTTAGGTTAGTGGCGAGAGCAACTAGATTTCTTATCACTCACGTTCTTCTTTCTTGAGTGTGGCGAGATCAACCCATTTCTCTTAGTTGTGGCGCCCTTTGGCTTATCAATTGAGTGATTTGGTTTTCTTTGTTTGTTTCTTTCAACCTATCTAGAAAATCGATTAAGTGTTTTCCCTCCGGAAATCACATCATATTGGTATCAAAGCCACTTCAATTCAGGTTCTATTATTTGTTTTGTGTTTTGCCCCTTCGTGGAAAGCTTAATTTTATTGCATTTTATTCTGTGTTTTGCCACCTACATGGAAGGCTTAGTTTTCCTTATTTTGTATTCTGCCACCTATATGGAAGGCTTAGTTTTCCTTGTTTTGTAATCTGCCACCTACATGGAAGGCTAATTTTCTAGTATGTTCATCTTTATCTTTATTTCTACTCTTGTGTTGTTCTATTTTATTCCAACTTTTTTATTTAAAAAAAAAATTCATCATTACTGTTCATTGTTCATCGTTACTGTTCATTGTTAATCCGAGTGTAAACACTTAGAGAGTGAACCTACCCTTCACCAAACTCAAACCAACAAATTACAAATCACTATGACAGGAGAAAATAGTTCTGAAGTTCCTTTTGGGCTTAGCCTACAACAAGCTCAAATTGTTGGCCTACAAAGAGGTCAAGAAGAAATGATGGAACAAATAGCTCAACTAACCACTCAAATGGCTAGATTTATGGAGCTACAACAACAACAACCAAGAAGAGGAGCTTATGTTGAACACCATAGAGAAGAATCTGAAGCTGAAGAAGGTGATCAACCTAGGCAAAGAAGGCAGCAGAGGGAACGTGATGCCAACATCAAAATGAAGATTCCTCCATTTAAGGGAACAAGTTCTCCTGAAGAATACTTGGAGTGGGTGCAACGAGTAGAGAAGATTTTTGAATATCAAGAATATTCAGAAGCTACCAAATGCCGACTTGCAGCCCTTGAATTCACTGATTATGCAAATCTATGGTGGGAAAATTTGAAGAATCAACGAAGAAGAGATGGAGAGGAGGAAGTTCGAAATTGGAGATTGATGAAAAGGCTCATGCAGAGGCGTTTTGTACCTGATTACTACAAGCAAGAGCTTTATTTTAAGCTTCAAAGCTTGAGGCAAGGAGGTATGTGTGTTGAAGATTATGTCAAAGAATTTGAAACTTTGATGATTCGGTGTGAGCTGAATGAACCTCAAGAGCAAACCATAGCTCGATTTCTTGGTGGTTTGAACAGAGAAGTTGCTGACTTAGTAGAGTTGCAGAATTATGTCTTCTTAGAAGATGTAATTAAATTGGCAATTAAGGTGGAGAGACAGAAAAAGAAAGTTTATGGAAGAACCAATGGAGTGTCTAAACCATTGGGGAGTAAACCTTTCCAAACACTTTCCCAAACCTCAAACACTACCAAAGGGAGTAATAAGGAGATATGGAAGAAAGAGCAGAACAAATCTGAAAGTTCTAAAGGGAAGGATAAGAGAGAAGACAACCAGTCCTCTAAAAGAAGCCGAGACATTAAGTGCTTCAAGTGCTTGGGTCATGGCCATATAGCATCCGAATGTCCTAATAGAAGAGTGATGATCTTGAAGGAAAAACAAGGGGAAATAGAGAGTGAAGATGAAGATATTGTGGAGGAATGTGAAGAGGAAGAATATTTTGACGAAGAAGAAGTTGTTGAATATGCTGATGAAGGTGCTGCCTTGGTTATTAGACGTGCCTTGAATATCCAAGCCAAAGTAGAAGAAGAACAGAGGGAGAATATTTTTCAAACAAGGTGTACTATCGGAGGCAAAGTTTGTAACGTGATAATTGATAGTGGGAGCTGCACTAACGTTGCTTCAACCACCTTGGTTAGCAAATTGAAGCTACCTATCATCAATCATCCCCGTCCATACAAGCTGCAATGGTTGAATAATCATGGCGAGATGAAGGTCACCAAACAAGTAAAGGTACCTTTCTCTATAGGGAAGAATTACAAAGATGAGGTATTGTGTGACATAGTCCCTATGGATGCTAGTCATCTTCTACTTGGGAGGCCCTGGCAATTTGATAGAAGAGAACTACATGATGGCTTAAAAAACACCTACGCTTTCAAGAAGGATGGAAAGAAGATTGTGTTGGCACCCTTAAAGCCAATACAAGTACAGCCGAAGGAGGATGTAATCGAGGAGAAGAAGCCTAGCTGTTTTGCTTCTAAGAATGAGTTAAAGAAGGCAATAAGAAGGGAAAACTTTGTATTATTACTAATTCTTAAGGAGCTAAATCCAGAACTTGCAGAAAAGCTTCCTAAGCTTGTGAGGGAGTTGATAGAAGAATTTACAGATGTCTTTCCGAATGAGCTACCTAAGGGATTGCCACCCTTAAGAGGAATTGAGCATCAAATTGATTTGGTGCCCGGTGCTGCCTTACCAAATAAGCCAGCATACAGAATGAATCCAGAGGAGGCTAAGGAGCTAAAAAGACAAGTCGATGAGTTGATTGAAAAGGGTTATGTAAGGGAATCCATGAGCCCTTGTTCTGTGCCTACATTATTAGTCCCTAAAAAGGATGGCTCTATGAGAATGTGTGTAGACAGCCGTGCTATAAATAAGATCACCGTCAAATACCGCTACCCAATTCCAAGATTGGATGACATGTTGGATGAGCTGAATGGTTCCAAGGTGTTTTCAAAAATTGACTTGAAGAGTGGCTATCACCAAATCCGAATGAAAGAGGGAGACGAGTGGAAGACAGCCTTCAAGACAAAGCATGGACTTTACGAATGGATGGTAATGCCATTTGGGCTATCTAATGCCCCTAGCACATTTATGCGATTGATGAATCATGTGCTTAGATCTTTCATTGGAAAATTCGTTGTGGTATATTTCGATGATATTTTGATCTACAGTCAAAGTTATGAGGAGCATGTGCAACATTTGAAGGAAGTCTTGGAAGTGTTGCGAAAGGAGAAACTCTATGCTAATCTAAAAAAATGCTACTTTTGTCAAGACCATGTGATTTTTCTTGGCTTTGTAGTATCTCAGCAAGGAGTGGGAGTTGATGAAGAAAAGGTGAAAGCTATCAAAGAATGGCCCGTTCCAAGAACCATATCTGAAGTAAGAAGTTTTCATGGGCTTGCCTCTTTCTATAGAAGATTTGTAAGGGATTTCAGCACCATCTTAGCACCCATAACTGAATGTGTTAAGGGAGGAAAGGAGTTCAAATGGAGTGATGCAGCCCAACGAAGTTTTGAGCTTGTCAAAGAAAAATTGTGCAATGCACCCATATTGGCTTTGCCTAATTTTTCTAAGATTTTTGAGATTGAATGTGATGCTAGTGGAGTGGGAATTGGAGCTGTACTTCTTCAAGAAAGGCGTCCTATAGCTTATTTTAGTGAGAAGTTGAATGGAGCCAGTCTTAACTACTCTACCTATGATAAGGAGTTCTACTCTTTAATTAGAGCTCTTGAGACATGGCAGCACTACTTGTTACCAAAAGAATTTGTAATTCACACAGACCATGAATCACTCAAACACTTGAAAGGTCAGAGCAAGCTGAATAGAAGACATGCAAAGTGGGTGGAATTTCTTGAAGCTTTTCCCTATGTGTTGAAATATAAGAAGGGAGAAACCAACATTGTTGCAGATGCCTTATCAAGGAGATATGCCTTAATTTCCATGATGAATGCTAAATTGTTGGGATTTGAATCTATTAAAGACCATTACATGGAAGATTCAACACTTGCTGAAATTTATCTCGCTTGTGAGAAAATGGCATATAAGGGATTTTATAGATCTGAAGATTTTTTATTTCGCTTAGGGAGGCTGGTAATTCCAAATTGTTCTATAAGGGAATTACTTACACGAGAAGCTCACGGAGGAGGATTGGCTGGGCATTTCGGTGAAACCAAGACATTGGAGATGCTGAAAGAGCATTTTTATTGGCCTAACATGATTAGAGATGTGCATCATGTGATTGAAAGGTGTATTGTTTGCAAAAAAGCCAAGAGCAAGGAAGCAGCCCATGGACTTTATACACCTCTACCTGTTCCAGATCAACCTTGGACTGATGTTAGCATGGATTTCGTGCTAGGCTTACCAAGGACACAAAGAGGTAAAGATTCGGTCATGGTTGTTGTTGATCGTTTTTCAAAAATGTCTCATTTTATTCCATGCCATAAGACCGATGATGCTGTGCACATTGCCAATTTATTTTTCAAAGAAATTGTGAGACTTCATGGCATTCCAAAGAGTATCGTATCAGATCGTGATGCCAAATTTCTTAGCTACTTTTGGAAGACTTTATGGAGGAAGTTGGGAACAAAGTTGCTCTTTAGTACTGCCTGTCACCCACAAACTGATGGGCAAACTGAAGTGGTGAACCGAACGCTTTCTACTTTGCTAAGAACTATCATTGGCAAAAACTTGAAAAGTTGGGATGAATGCTTGGCCTATGCTGAATTTGCTTACAATAGAAGTGTACATGGTACTACTAAACACTCTCCTTTTGAAGTAGTTTATGGATTTAATCCATTGAGCCCACTTGATTTAGTACCATTACCACTTGAAGCTCGAGAATGCATAGATGGAAAAATGAAGGCTGACATGATAAAGAAGTTACATGAAAACATTAAACAGCAAATTGAGAAGAAGAACTCCATCTATAAGAAGACTGCCAACAAGAGAAGAAAATTTGTTCAATTCAGTCCTGGAGATTTAGTGTGGGTTCATCTTCGAAAAGAAAGATTTCCAAACCAAAGGAAGTCTAAATTAATGCCAAGGGCAGATGGTCCTTTCCGTATCATAGACAAGGTAAATGATAATGCATACAAAATTGATTTGCCTGAAGACTATGCTGTTTCTACTACTTTCAATGTAAGGGATCTTTCCCCGTACTTAGAAGATAAAGAGGACTTGGATTTGAGGACAAATCCATTTCAACCAGGGGAGGATGATGTAATCAAGGATAACCCCATTGTAGCCCAAGAAAGGGAGAACACTTCAATTGGGCCTCTAACTCGTTCAAGAGCTAAAGGGCTTGGATTGGGCTTAACCACATTGTTGAAAGTGGAAGAAGTGTGAAAAGATTGCATGTGGGTTAGTTGCATTTGTTGAATATAGTTGTAGTCTATTACCTATGCATTTCTTGTCTTTGACTTTTAGCTTCCTATACATTTATTGTCTTTGACATTTAGCCTACACTACTTGACTTTTAGTTGATGCATTTAATGCATTAGTTGGAGTCTTTTGTCTTTTTGTTTTGGAGACCCTCTATAAAAAGGGTCCTTGCCATATGTTGTAAACCATCCTTGAATCATATATGAGATATTGGCATTTTGCTTTCAAGAGGATTCTTGAGTTCTTTCTCTTATCTAACTTAGGTTAGTGGCGAGAGCAACTAGATTTCTTATCACTCACGTTCTTCTTTCTTGAGTGTGGCGAGATCAACCCATTTCTCTTAGTTGTGGCGCCCTTTGGCTTATCAATTGAGTGATTTGGTTTTCTTTGTTTGTTTCTTTCAACCTATCTAGAAAATCGATTAAGTGTTTTCCCTCCGGAAATCACATCAGACCTGGTCTTGTCATGAGCTGAGGGCACTCCCTTATAAAATGTCCTTTTTGTCCACAGTTATAACAACCTGTACCAACAGTGTTTAACCTGCATTCTCCGAAGTGAAACTTCCACATTCAGGACACTGAGGTTTCTTCCTTCTAGCTTGAGTACCTCCTCTACTAGAAGAGCTAAAACCACCCCTGCTCTCAGAATGAGGCTTAGCCACACTGGCTGTAGAATAAGTTGACTTAGTAGGAGTGGCTGGAGCATGTTGTGATGCAGTAAAGTGTTTCAAAGTCCCTGAGTCTTCCCCTTGATCAAAAGATCTCCTATATCTAGCTTTCTTCTTTTGTCGATATTCTTCTTTATTCTTTGACCTCTTTTCCATAACCAATCTGTAAAACTCCATCCACATAACTGGCGGTGCGCCTTGAATTCTAGCTTTCTTCCAGTTCCTCTACCATTTACCAGCCCTACCCTTTAACTGAAATAAAGTGAATTCTACCTTTTGAGTAGGAGAACACCCTATAGCATCACAGATTGCTTCACAATCTTCAAGGAAACATTGTGGGTCCTCTTTGGGATCTTCCCTTGAAAAAGTAGGAGGCCTCATTTTCTGAAACTCGGACATTCTTACCTCCCTTACGTTATCTCCTCCAGCTAACTGAGCTGGTGTACAATTTCAGCTTCAACAATAGGAGGGTCAACTGGCAGGTTAGCTTGTGCAGCTCGACCTCTCATTTCAGCCTCAAATCAGTCAAATCGTTCATTCATCAAATTAATCATATGTGCAATAGTTGCATTGCCAACGTGAGCATCAGGTTCGACTCTCCTTGCTTGCTCACTAGTTGCGCCCTCAGTACTTTGAGCATGAAAACTATCACCACTGTTAGGATCATCTTGCCCATGTACTGGTGGAATTATGGCCCTCCTTGGACCCATATGCTCATTATTATTAGAAGATCCTTCTGACATTGAACTGTCAAAGATCTATACACATAACAAACAATTTTCAGACATAAACAAAATATCACTTACTAGCCCCACTGAAAATTATCTATAAAATGACGTTATACTCTACAAGGTCTTTTATGGAACCTAATCCTATGGTCATGCCGCGGCTCATGACAATAGGGAAGGGCCCACAAAGATCACTTTGCTCTGTACTCTATAGGGGACCTATAAAACCTTTCCTCTGATACCAAATTGTCACATCCCAAAAATGGAGCATGTGAAAAGATACTACTCATTTGACAAAATTCTCAAACATACGTTGTTTACATATATTCTGTAAGATTTTACATTCAACCTTAATCATTCGTTCCACACTACAGAATTATATTCATCTGATAAGCAAATATAGATATACATAGTCTGATATTTCTATCTCATCGCAAGCCTAGGAGACCTATAGTAAGTACAGAGCGTTCCTAGTATCCACGTTAATAAGTACTGGTATCCCACCAGACAGAAATAGAGGATAATTCCAAGGGGCTTCTAATCTTCCAACGGATACTCTTCTTCTTTGTTTTCTATATCTGAAAAGATAATCATAGGGAGTGTGAGTTTATTGAAAAACTCAGTAAGTAAATAACTGTACTATATAAAATATCAAAAGTACAAATACCACATTTACTCATATAATTAATTGTCTTATACATCGAGTAGTATGGGACTCTAACCCTTTCAAACTCATGAATAAGATTTCTTAGATATACAACGAGTAGTATGGGACTCTAACCATTTCAAACTCGTGAATAAGATCTCATCGGTATACACAGAGTAGTATGAGACTCTAACCCTTTCAACTCGTGTATAAGCTTTCTTAGATATACACCGAGTAGTATGAGACTTTAACCCTTTCAACTCGTGTATAGATTTCATAGATATGCACTGAGTAGTATGAGACTTTAACCCTTTCAAACTCGTGTATAAGATTTCTTAGATATACACCGAGTAGTATGAGACTTTAACCCTTTCACATTCGTGTATTAGATCCCGTAGATCTTTACTCATTAATAAAATAGTGAGAATTCATCACATAGTACAATTGTCATGAAATAAATAATTTCTTCATACTCTTATTTCTACTGATCATCATATACTCCCATATGAAAAATTAATTGCTTATTATCCAAATAATATTGTAAATAGGACTTATATTGTACTTTGACTAGTAATATCAAATTAGCTGAGCAAGGTTATTCACTCACCTTGATGTTTGTCCAAGTTTACCTTGTTCCACACTAGAATTTGTGTAGGAAAATTTCCTAGTAAAATATATTACAAGGAATCATAAGAAAGGAAATAAAATCACGAAAATACGTAAAATTTTCTGACTGCTACAGTAACGGGTTGCTACAGTACGGTTTGCTACAGTAACGGTTTGCTACAGTGTCGGTTCGCTACAGTAACGTTGACTGCTACAATACCGTTGACTGCCGACACTACAGTACTGCTACAGTACCCCGAAGAAAATTTTCCAGATTTTGTTTCGAAATTTCTGGTTGCTACAGTAACCCGTTTTTTTGCAGAAGTTTTTGCAGAAATTTCTAACAAATTCATCCTTTCCCTTCTTGTTTCAAAATCAGAATTTCAACTCTTTTAACCGATTATAACTCAAATATAACTTCTAAAACAACTGAGATTCATGAATTATCATCAAAATCTTCAAGAACAAAACCTCCTCTGATCTTCTACATAAACTGAAATTTAAGGAAAATAATCGGATTAAAGCTTACCTTTGATCCTTACAAAGCTTTTGAACCGAACAGATAATAGAAATTCTGAAGATCAAGGAAAGGATTTGAGAAGAAAATGAAGAACTGAGAGAGAAATACTTTTCTGCTTCCTTCGGCTGAGTGAAAAAATGAGGGGTACTATTGAAACTTTATATTAAATATTTCTAATGGGTTATTCAATAACCCATGGGTATCCATAACCCAACATCCAAACCCATCCAGTCAATTTACAATAAATGGACTAATTGACCATTCTGAAACCACTTTTCCATGAATTTCACTATTCTTAGAATATATCCCACATTGTGCAAATATTTAGTCCAGTCATTTAACTCAATTTTCATAAATAATATTCAAAGAGAACAATTAAATATGAAAATTAAAAATGACCAAAATAAATAACTAAAGTAACGTTGAAATACTCTTAGGCAAATTATATTCCAAAATTAATGGGCATTACATTCTACCCCCCTTAAAAGAATTCGGTCCTCCGAATTAAAATCTTAGCTCAAGTTTCAAATAAATGTGGATAGTTTTTCCACATTTCATCTTCTGCCTCCCACGTAGCTTCCTCGTGAGAATGATTTCTCCAAAGAACCTTGACAGTAGGAATTTCTTTGGTACGTAATTTCTTGACTTTTCTATCAAGGATAGCTACTGGTACCTCTTCGTAGGTGAGAGTTTCATCAAAATGAACTTCTTGGGGTTGAATGACATGAGAAGGATCAGGAAGATACTTCCGTAGCATGGACACATGAAATATTGGATGAACTCCCTCTAGGTTGGAAGGTAGGTCTAGGCGATATGCCACATTACCCACTCTGTCTACAACCTCATATGGGCCAACATACCTCGGACTAAGCTTGCCTTTCTTCCCGAATCTCATTACTCCCTTCATAGGTGAGATTCGTAAGAAAACCATATCACCTATTGCAAATTCAAGGTCACGTCGTCGGTTGTCCGCATAAGACTTCTGTCTACTCTGAGCAGTTAACAACTTCTCTCTGATCAGTTTAACTTTATTTATATCTTCCTGTATCATCTCAGGTCCAAATATTTTGGTTTCACCAAGTTCAAACTAACCTATAGGAGATCGACACCGTCTCCCATATAAAGCCTCAAAAGGTGCCATCTGAATACTGGCTTGGTAACTGTTATTATAAGCAAATTCAATAAGAGACAAATGATCTTCCCAACTTCCACTGAAATCCATCACACAAGCTCTTAGCATATCCTCTAAAGTCTGAATTGTCCTTTCGGACTATCCATCAGTCTGAGGATGGAATGCTGTGCTAAGATTCACTTTGGTACCCAAAGCCTCTTGAAAGACTTTCCAGAACCGAGAAGTAAACTGAGGTTCTCGGTCTGATATAATGGATATTGGTACACCATGAAGTTTCACTATTTCTTTAACATAAAGTCGAGCAAGTTTTGCTACACTGAAAGTGGTATGAACAGGAAGAAAATATGCTGACTTAGTAAGTCGATCCACTATGACCCATATGGAGTCATTTCCTTTTGTTGACCGAGGTAAACCTACCACAAAATCTATAGTGATCATTTCCCACTTCCACTCAGGAATATCTAGTTTTTGCATCAAACCAGGTGGTCGTTGATGTTCAGCTTTAACTTGCTGACAAGTCAAACATCGAGCTACAAAGTCAGTCACGTCTTGCTTCATGCCCTCCCACCAGTAAACTTGTTTCAAGTCCTGATACATTTTCACAGCACCAGGATGTACAACGTAGGGTGAACCATGAGCTTCCATTAAGATTTCATGTTTCAAAGATTCAATGTTGGGGACACAGAGTCTCCCATTAAACCATAAGACTCCTTCTTCATCTACCAAGAAATTTGGTGCTAGACCTTGCCTTGCCTTATCTCTGATTTTGACCATATCAATGTCATTTTCTAAAGTTGCTTTTACTTTTTCAACAAGGGATGATCTAACTGTTAAATGAGCCAGAAATGTACCTGACTCAGTGATCTCGAAGAATACTCCAGCAGCTTCTAATTCTTGTAGTTCATGTATTAGAGACCTCCTTATAATGGCAATGTGAGCTAAACTTCCCATAGACTTTCGACTTAGAGCATCAGCCACTACATTTGCTTTACCTGAATGGTAAAGGATAGTACAATCATAATCTTTCAGAAGTTCCATCCACCTTCGTTGCCTTAGATTGAGATCTCTCTGCTCAAAAATGTACTTAAGGCTTTTGTGATCTGTAAAAATTTGACAAGTCTCCCCATACAAGTAATGTCTCCATATCTTTAGGGCAAACACTACAGCTGCCATTTCCAAATCATGAGTGGGGTAATTCAATTCATGCTTTTTAAGCTGACGTGAGCCATAAGCTATGACTTTACCATGTTGCATCAACACACACCCTAAGCCTATCTTTGAGGCATCACAGAATACAGAGTAACCCCCTGGTCCTGATGGTAGAATTAAGACTGGTGCAGAAGTTAAACACTCTTTCAATTGGGTGAAACTTTCACATCCCAAATGTATTTAACATTCTTTCGGGTTAACTTATTTAATGGGAGAGCCATCTTAGAGAAATCTTTGACAAAGCGACGGTAATACCCTGCTAAGCCAAGAAAACTACGTACTTCAGACACAGTTGTTGGTCTAGGCCATTGTTTTACTGCTTCAATTTTACTTGGATCTACATGAATACCTTCTTGGGAAATAACATGTCCCAAAAATGTTACATGACTCATCCAGAATTCACATTTTGAGAGCTTTGCGTACAACTGATGCTCTCTCAAGGTCTGAAGCACTATTCTCAAATGTTCAGTATGTTCTTCATGACTCTTTGAATATACCAAAATATCATCAATAAATACAATTACAAACTTATCAAGGAATGATTTGAACACTCTGTTCATTAAATCCATAAATGCTGCTGGTGCATTTGTCAACCCAAAAGACATCACAAGAAACTCATAATGTCCATACCGTGTACGAAAAGCAGTCTTAGGTATATCATCACTCTTAATTCGTAACTGATGATATCCAGACCTTAGATCAATCTTTGAGAAGTATTTTGCTCCTTGAAGCTGATCAAACAAATCATCTATCCTTGGTAAAGGATACTTATTCTTCACTGTGACTTTATTCAACTGACGATAATCTATACATAGTCTCATAGAACCATCTTTCTTTTTCACAAAAAGAACAGGAGCACCCCAAGGTGAAAAACTTGGGTGAATGAACCCTTTGTTCAACAAATCTTCCAATTGTTCTTTGAGTTCTTTTAGCTCAACAGGAGCCATACGATAAGGTGGAATAGAAATTGGTCTTGTGTCTGGGACCAAATCAATACTGAACTCAATATCTCTTTCTGGCGGTAATCCAGGTAAATCTTCTGGGAACACATCTGGGAATTCATTAACCACATGTATGTCTTCTAACTTCTGTTCTTTCTTTTCTAAATCTTTGATAAAAGCTAGAAATCCCTGACATCCCTTTCGCAACATACGCCGGGCACTTAACATAGATATCATGTTGCAAGGTACATCACTTCGATCTCCTTGAAACACAAAATTACTCCTTCCCCGCATATTAAAGGAAATAACTTTATCACGATAATTTATAGTAGCATGACAAGAAGATAGCCAGTCCATCCCTAGAATCACATCAAAATCTAACATATTGAGAACCATAAGATCTATCTCAGTTTCCATGCCTCCAACGATTATTTTACAAGAACGATAACATGTTTTAACCATCAAAGTCTCTCTCATCGGTGTGGAAACCAAGAATGGTTCTTTAAGAATAATCGAATCAAATGCAAATCTCTTGGCAAATAGGGGCGACACATATGAGTGAGTAGAACCGGGGTCAAACAAAATACGTGCAGCAAAAGTATTAACAGATAATATACCTGTAACTACAGCATTGGATGTTTGAGCATCCTGTCGGGTTAGAGTATATACTCTTGCATTTCCTCTGCCAGCAGCTTGTTTTCCACGGTCACTTTGGCCTCTTCCAGAACCTCTTCCCATACTACCCCCTATTGAAGGGGTTGGTGTTTGAGTAATAGAAGTAGAAATAGATTGTGGTCGAGGTGGCAAAGTAGACCCTTGACCTGGTCTTGTCATGAGCTGAGGGCACTCCCTTATAAAATGTCCTTTTTGTCCACAGTTATAACAACCTGTACCAACAGTGTTTAACCTGCATTCTCCGAAGTGAAACTTCCACATTCAGGACACTGAGGTTTCTTCCTTCTAGCTTGAGTACCTCCTCTACTAGAAGAGCTAAAACCACCCCTGCTCTCAGAATGAGGCTTAGCCACACTGGCTGTAGAATAAGTTGACTTAGTAGGAGTGGCTGGAGCATGTTGTGATGCAGTAAAGTGTTTCAAAGTCCCTGAGTCTTCCCCTTGATCAAAAGATCTCCTATATCTAGCTTTCTTCTTTTGTCGATATTCTTCTTTATTCTTTGACCTCTTTTCCATAACCAATCTGTAAAACTCCATCCACATAACTGGCGGTGCGCCTTGAATTCTAGCTTTCTTCCAGTTCCTCTACCATTTACCAGCCCTACCCTTTAACTGAAATAAAGTGAATTCTACCTTTTGAGTAGGAGAACACCCTATAGCATCACAGATTGCTTCACAATCTTCAAGGAAACATTGTGGGTCCTCTTTGGGATCTTCCCTTGAAAAAGTAGGAGGCCTCATTTTCTGAAACTCGGACATTCTTACCTCCCTTACGTTATCTCCTCCAGCTAACTGAGCTGGTGTACAATTTCAGCTTCAACAATAGGAGGGTCAACTGGCAGGTTAGCTTGTGCAGCTCGACCTCTCATTTCAGCCTCAAATCAGTCAAATCGTTCATTCATCAAATTAATCATATGTGCAATAGTTGCATTGCCAACGTGAGCATCAGGTTCGACTCTCCTTGCTTGCTCACTAGTTGCGCCCTCAGTACTTTGAGCATGAAAACTATCACCACTGTTAGGATCATCTTGCCCATGTACTGGTGGAATTATGGCCCTCCTTGGACCCATATGCTCATTATTATTAGAAGATCCTTCTGACATTGAACTGTCAAAGATCTATACACATAACAAACAATTTTCAGACATAAACAAAATATCACTTACTAGCCCCACTGAAAATTATCTATAAAATGACGTTATACTCTACAAGGTCTTTTATGGAACCTAATCCTATGGTCATGCCGCGGCTCATGACAATAGGGAAGGGCCCACAAAGATCACTTTGCTCTGTACTCTATAGGGAACTATAAAACCTTTCCTCTGATACCAAATTGTCACATCCCAAAAATGGAGCATGTGAAAAGATACTACTCATTTGACAAAATTCTCAAACATACGTTGTTTACATATATTCTGTAAGATTTTACATTCAACCTTAATCATTCGTTCCACACTACAGAATTATATTCATCTGATAAGCAAATATAGACATACATAGTCTGATATTTCTATCTCATCGCAAGCCTAGGAGACCTATAGTAAGTACAGAGCGTTCCTAGTATCCACGTTAATAAGTACTGGTATCCCACCAGACAGAAATAGAGGATAATTCCAAGGGGCTTCTAATCTTCCAATGGATACTCTTCTTCTTTGTTTTCTGTATCTGAAAAGATAATCCTAGGGAGTGTGAGTTTATTGAAAAACTCAGTAAGTAAATAACTGTACTATATAAAATATCAAAAGTACAAATACCACATTTACTCATATAATTAATTGTCTTATACATCGAGTAGTATGGGACTCTAACCCTTTCAAACTCATGAATAAGATTTCTTAGATATACAACGAGTAGTATGGGACTCTAACCATTTCAAACTCGTGAATAAGATCTCATCGGTATACACAGAGTAGTATGAGACTCTAACCCTTTCAACTCGTGTATAAGCTTTCTTAGATATACACCGAGTAGTATGAGACTTTAACCCTTTCAACTCGTGTATAGATTTCATAGATATGCACTGAGTAGTATGAGACTTTAACCCTTTCAAACTCGTGTATAAGATTTCTTAGATATACACCGAGTAGTATGGGACTTTAACCCTTTCACACTCGTGTATTAGATCCCGTAGATCTTTACTCATTAATAAAATAGTGAGAATTCATCACATAGTACAATTGTCATGAAATAAATAATTTCTTCATACTCTTATTTCTACTGATCATCATATACTCCCATATGAAAAATTAATTGCTTATTATCCAAATAATATTGTAAATGGGACTTATATTGTACTTTGACTAGTAATATCAAATTAGCTGAGCAAAGTTATTCACTCACCTTGATGTTTGTCCAAGTTTACCTTGATCCACACTAGAATTTGTGTAGGAAAATTTCCTAGTAAAATATATTACAAGGAATCATAAGAAAGGAAACAAAATCACGAAAATACGTAAAATTTTCTGACTGCTACAGTAACAGGTTGCTACAGTATGGTTTGCTACAGTAACGGTTCGCTACAGTAACGTTGACTGCTACAATACCGTTGACTGCCGACACTACAGTACTGCTACAGTACCCCGAAGAAAATTTTCCAGATTTTGTTTCGAAATTTCTGGTCGCTACAGTAACCCGTTTTTTTGTAGAAGTTTTTGCAGAAATTTCTAACAAATTCATCCTTTCCCTTCTTGTTTCAAAACCAGAATTTCAACTCTTTTAACCGATTATAACTCAAATATAACTTCTAAAACAACTGAGATTCATGAATTATCATCAAAATCTTCAAGAACAAAACCTCCTCTGATCTTCTACATAAACTGAAATTTAAGGAAAATAGTCGGATTAAAGCTTACCTTTGATCCTTACAAAGCTTTTGAACCGAACAGATAATCGAAATTCTGAAGGTCAAGGAAAGGATTTGAGAAGAAAATGAAGAACTGAGAGAGAAATACTTTTCTGCTTCCTTCGGCTGAGTGAAAAAATGAGGGGTACTATTGAAACTTTATATTAAATATTTCTAATGGGTTATTCAATAACCCATGGGTATCCATAACCCAACATCCAAACCCATCTAGTCAATTTACAATAAATGGACTAATTGACCATTCTGAAACCACTTTTCCATGAATTTCACTATTCTTAGAATATATCCCACATTGTGCAAATATTTAGTCCAGTCATTTAACTCAATTTTCATAAATAATATTCAAAGAGAACAATTAAATATGAAAATTAAAAATGACCAAAATAAATAACTAAAGTAACGTTGAAATACTCTTAGGCGAATTATATTCCAAAATTAACGGGCATTACACTACCAATACTCCCATGGTTCAATCTTTAAAGCTCTCTTCTCATGATAGCACTGAGTTTGCTAATCCTCAGCTTTATAGATCAGTAGTTGGTTCTCTTCATTATGCAACAATTACACACCCATAAATAAGTTTTGCAGTAAGCAAAGTTAGTCAATTTTTGGTTAAGCCCACTGAAGATCATTGGAAGGCTGTGAAACGTATTCTCCGTTATCTCAAAGGGGTTGTTTCTTATGGTTTACAGTTCTCTCAAGCCTCTAATTTCTCACTACGTTGCTATGCTGACGCTGACTGGGCCAATGATCCAGATGACAGGAGGTCAGTCTCTGGTTTTTGTATCTACCTTGGTCCTAACTTAATTTCATGGAGCTCCAAGAAGCAAACGACTGTGTCTCGGTCTAGTGTTGAAGCTGAATACCGCAGCTTAGCTCTTCTATAACCGAGTTGATGTGGATTCAATCCTTACTCAAAGAATTATATGTTAAATTGCCTACTAGACCAGTTCTCTTCTGTGACAGCCTTAGTGCAGTTTCATTATCACATAATCCGGTTCTTCATTCTCGCACTAAGCATATGGAGATAGATGTCTTTTTTGTCAAAGAGAAAGTACTGAGTGGACAGATTGCTATTAATCATCTTCCTTCTACACATCAAATAGCTGATGTTCTCACAAAGCCTTTGACATCCACTCAGTTTTCTAATCTACGCAGCAAACTCAATGTGGTAAAGTTGCCCTCTGAGTCGTTCCCCACTTGAGTTTGAGGGGGGATGATAGAATAAGTTAGAAGACAGCTATCAGTGATGTGGCATACTGTTAGGCAGGTGTTAGTTTAGTTAAGGATTTGTTACTTCTGTTTTAAGTCCAAACTAATGTACATAGCATCTAACAAAGTCTATAAATATCTCTTGTATAGATAAATAATATATCAAATATTCAGAACTATTCAGCTTTACTCTTCCTGTCAAAATCCTTCTTTCGTTTTCCTTTCAGTACCTTAGTATTGAACATCTTTTACAATATTTCTGTGAAGGAACCAGAAACCAAACCAAAAGACAAAATCTGTTTGTAACAAACCTGTCAAATGATAAACTTTCCCATATTTATAAATCGCAAAAATATAATTTTGGTTTAGTATTATTTGAATCGACAATATACATGATGAAGCTCCCATATTTATAAATCGCAAAATATAATTTTTTTTATTTGGTAGTTTACGCTCTTTCTCTTCTTTACAGTTTATAAAGAATAAAAAAATAAAAAAATTTCATTTTCTTTAACTAAAATAACTATTTATAATTTTTAATGCATAATGACTTAACAATATGATAAGAAAAAAATAAAGTAAATAACGAGAATTAGATCTAATTAAATAGGCTAGTTCCCTACATATAGGAACCCTAGTTTGAATTTCAAAGTTTTAGATATACTTGTTTTAGTGTTGAACAATGTCTTATAATAGAGAGTATTTGCAAAAAACTAGAATTAAAAATACAAAGTAAGGAAAAATTTAAGATATACTTATATTTGGTCCATCAAGCATGCTGCAAGAGATTTGTTTTATTATTATTATTTCGTACTCTTAAAATACATATACAATTTATTATTTATTATTTATTATTTCTAATTAAATATATTTGATAATTTGTATAAATAACTTTGCACAACTAAAATGTCAAATGAAATTTTTTTTATAAAACTCAAATGAAATGTTAAATAATTTGTATAAATGGCTAAAATTAAGCTTACTATGGTAGAGTAATGCCAAACCATGGTAAAATATGCTCCAATTGTTGTAAGCCCAAAAGAATTTTGGCATTGTGTTCAAATGGAAGGCTAAAAGAAAGAGGTTTAAAAAGGAATATGCAAATTATTTAACATTTTATTCTGGTTTTATAAAACTTTTTGTTTGACATTTTAATTGAGTTGAGTCATTTATAAAAATTATCAAAGAAATTAAATAAAAATAAAATATAAAACAAAATTAATAAATAAAAAATACTCATGCATTTTAAGGGAACGTAATATCAAATTATAAAGTGTTTTAATTAAATAAATTAATTAAATAATAATAAAAATGATTACGAGTTAATAAAAAGAATATAAAAATTATTTAAATTAAAATTAGATTGTGAATTTAAAGATGTTAGATGAAAGATATTATTGTCTTTAAAAATTATAGTTAGACCCAATAAATAAATATGTTTGAACTTCTTATTAAAATAATAATATATTTATAAACCCGCCTATCAGTAGATGCATTTCTTATGGCACTAGTTAGTAATTTCCAAATTGAAAGTATGTAATTCAACAGGTTTTTTTATTGGACTAAAAATTTGTGCCACTAATGTATTACGGAAATTCCGACTAGCTAGCTTGCTATGTTTTTCAAATTATTTATAGTTAAGGTTAATTAAGTAATTATCAATCAATATAATCTTCGTACGTGTTTGGATTTTCTCATAAATAGGAATATTATGGTTCTTTAAAGAATGCATTTATTGTATGCATGGATTGTGTTTAGATGATTCAGTGTACAAGTTCTACTATAATATTTTAATATTTATAATATATATTAATTATATATTTTAATATATTTTAAGTATTATCAATTTAATTGACTATTAAACTATTTAATGACTTGACTGATTTTTCTTAACCTTAAATTTTATAGACATTTGGTTGCTTTTAGCAAATTTCTTATTTGAATAGAATGAATAAAATTAAAGCTAGAAAACCCAATAATTAGGCTAGTCAAATAAAAGTTTTATAATTTTTGCATCAATCAATATATTCTATGTGTTTTGAGTTTTTCATAAATAGATATATTATCATATTCGTACGTGGGTTCTTTAAGGAATGTATTTATGGCATGCATTGATTGTGTTTAAATGATTCAGTGTATAAGTTTTACTATAATATTTTAATATTTATAACATATATATTAATTATATATTTTAATATATTTTAAAAACTATCAATTCAACTACAGTCTATTATTAACTTTTTAAATTAATTTCTTAACTAGTTTAATGATGGATTTAATTTTTTTGGACCTTGAATTTTATAGACATTTGGTTGGCTTCAACAAATTTCTTATTTGAATAAAATGGACAAAATTGAAGCTAGCAAGCCCAATAATTAGGCTAGTCAAATAAAAGTCTTTGCATCAATCAATATAATCTTTGTACTTGTTTGGATTTTCTCATAGATAGGTATATTATCATATTCGTATGTTTTGGTTCTTTAAGGAATTCATTTATTGTATGTATTATTTGTGTTTGAATGATTCACAGTTTAAGTTTTACTATAATATTTTAATATTTGTTACATATATATTGATTATATATTTTAATATGTTATAAGTACTATCAATTTGACTATGATCTACTATTATCCTTAAACTGATGTTTTAATTGATTTAACGACCAGTCTAATTTTAAACCGTAAATTTTATAAATATTTGGTTGACTTTAACAAATTTCTTATTTAAATAGAATGGACAAAATTAAAGCTAGCAAGCCCAATAATTAGGCTAGTCAAATAAAAGTCTTTAAAATCTTTTCATCAATCAATATAATCTTCGTACTTGCTTGGATTTTCTCATAAATAGGTATATTATCGTATTTGTATATTTTGGTTCTTTAAGAAATGCATTTATTGTATGCATTGATTGTGTTTAAATATTTCAGTGTACAAGTTTTACTATAATATTTTAATATTTGTAATATATATATATATATATATATTATAAATTTTAATATTTTAATAAATTTTAAGTAGTATCAATTCGATTACGTTTAAATTATTGACTTTTAAACTAATATCTTTATAAGTTTAATGATCAGTTTAATTTTTTAAACTTTAAATTTTATAGACATTTCGTTGGCTTTAGCAAATTTCTTATTTGAATAGAATGGGCAAAATTGAAGCTAGCAAGCCAAATAATTAGGCTAGTCAAATAAAAGTCTTTAGAATCTTTTCATCAATCATTATATTCTTCGTGCGTGTTTGGATTTTCTCATAAATAAATATATTATCATATTCGTATGTTTTTGTTCTATAAGTAATGCTTTTATTTATTGCATTAGTTGTATCTAAATGGTTCAGTGTACAAGTTTTACTATAATATTTTAATATTTATAATATATATTAATTATATATTTTAATATTTTAATATATTTTAAATATTATCAGTTCAACTATGATTCAATCATTAAATCTTAAATTAGTGTCTTGATAAGTTCAATAACTAATCTAATTTTTTTAAACCTCGGATTTATTAGACATTTGGTTGGCTTTGGCAAATTTTTTATTTGAATAGAATGGACAAAATTAAAGCTAGTAACCCGAATAATGAGACTAGTCAAATAAATTTCTTTAGAATCTTTGCATTATCAATATATTCTTTGTAATGTTTGAATTTTCTCATAAATAGGTATATTATCATATTCGTATGTTTTGGTTCTTTTTGGAATGCATTTATTGTATGCATTGATTGTGTTTAAATGATTCATTGTAGAACTTATTGTAGCAAAACTTGTAAACGCTGCATTATAGTAAAAACTAGCGCTATGCCCATGGGATGCACTAGTTTATAGCAACAGTTCAGCAAAAGAAATACACATACAAAAATAATAAAAATTACAAAATTTAGAAAATAATATAAATACCAAACTCATGAGTTTTTGTAAAAAATAAAAACAACTTTGCTATAAAATAATACAAAGAATCTGATGTTCAAGATTATCTATTTACTAGCCATCACGGGCGGGCCTGTGCACGTAGTTCCTTTTTTACATTAATTTAGTGTAAAAAAGTATGATCCATGAAAGCAAGTCCCAATGCTTTCTTTTTTTTTTATCAAATTGGTCCCTGAAAGCATGTACAAAAAAAGTATTGGGACCTATTTAAATTTTTTTTCTTCAAATAGGTCCCTAAAAGCAGGCACCAAAAAAAAGGGTTAGGACTTATCTAAAATTTGTTTCATTCAAATAGGTCCTTGAAAGTAGGCACAGAAAAATAAAAAAGCATTGGGACCTATCTAAATTTTTTTCTTCAAATCGATCCCTGAAAGCAAGTACAAAAAAAAAATTGAGCACACACATGTTGCCACACCATTGACTTTTGAAACAAAAAAATATATATTAAACACAAAAAATAAATTGATATCCATTAGGTCTAATTGATCCAACAGCTACTTGCTTTTAATAAGGAGGTTTGCTTACAAACTCATTCCTATTTTGCCAAAATCATTTGAAAACGGGTTCTGTTCTCTTTGTTCTTGCAATCCAACAAAGAAAAAAGGCAAATAACGAATGTGAGAGAGAGAGAGAGAGAGAGAGAGAGAGAGAGAGAGAGAGAGAGAGAGAGAACTCACCTTTTTTTAATTGTTTCTAACGAAAAGCAATAGTCATTTCACAAGAATATAGATTTAATTATATAATTAAATATCAACATTAATTCACATATTAACATATAATCAAATGAGAAGGTTACAAAATTTAAATTTAAATTCTTTAATTCACAGACTAATCATACAATTATCAGGCAATCAAATATTAAATTAGATAATTTTAATTGTATAACGTAATACTATGTTATTATATGATGCAATAATTTTCACAAAAGAATCAAATACGAAATTAACATATTGCAGAATTAATTTTTTAATAAACATGGGCTCAAATTAAAAATTATCTAGTGTCTAAAATTACATAATTATGAAACTCTCACATTAAATTAAATAATTATCTAATTTTATTTTTTGACCTAATACTATGTCATTAGATAGTGCATTAAATTTGAAAAATTTTACTTATAGAATTAACAAATTACACAATCAATTCTTATATCAAGCATATGATCAAAATAAAAATTACACAATTAACAATTAATTTTGAAAAGAAATCAAAATCACAAATTATTGATAGTTACCTATTATTCAAATGAACTCCATTTTTTTTCAATAGTCATGATGTTGTACAATCTTCGATACCGAGGATAATCATCTTCATCAATAACTGTTGAATCATTGATAGCTTTTGAAAAATGCTTTGTACATCTACTATCTTCCATATAACACTTCCATAAGGCCCATGCATCGTAAGATTGCTTACTGCATCATATAGATTGAGAAATAGTTGTTTGTTCGGAATCTCTGCTAATATAATTATGTCAATATCAGTTGGGGTCGGATATTTGTCATCTGGATGTAGAAAAAGTTATATATGCACATGTGGTAAGCCGTACTTTTAGAATTTAATAGTATAAATGGCAGAAAATCATAGAAACAAATAAAGAACAAACATTAGATTATATATGAAAATTTAAAATGATCTCATAAATATTAAAAAAAAATACATGTTTTAAGAAATGATTGTAGAAGTACTTGCAATGACTCTGCCAAAGTGCTTTTTTTTTCCTAATATCTTTCATCAACTGATCAAGTTTAATCTTAAAAATTCTGGAGATCAAATCTGGTCTATCTTCTACTCTTAAATGATTTAGATCAGGGAACCTTGAAATTTCAAGCCACTTTGGATTGTAAGTGAATGTTATGAACAAATCAGGATAACTTTCCCACCTACATATTGTCATTACATCTTGATAGTTTTATATTGTATATTGAGCTCCACCAGTAAATGAAGATGACAAAATAATCCACTTGCCTTGCGTTGATGGGTTTGTTTCTCCTCTAAGAACAGTATCAGTGAGTCCTTTATACAAATAAACTCTCAAACATTGTTGGTTATTTCTTATATAACATAATCTGTCTAATTCAATTATCGTGTATCCATAAACCAAAATTGTTGAACCAATCTGCCAGCACCCACAATAGTATGAGCTTCTTCATCTCAGTTTTGAATTCTAAAAGCAAAAAATTATCTCATGCTTATGCACTTTCTTTTTGACAAAGAAATAAGATTTTTCTCTCCAATAGGAACATTTTCTCTAAATACATATTGTCCATATGGAAATAACAATGGGTATTGTAAAGGCAAATATGATGAATGAAGCTCACTAATACATTGTTTCAATCCTGTTCTGTACTTGATTATAATATCTTTGGTCGTATCGTGTCCAATGTCACCAATAATTAGAGCAAAAACTTTTGAACATATTGGTAAATTATATGTTTTGGCATCGGATGTTCTATTGCAGATTAATCTAAGATGTATCTCAAAGCTATCATTGTTTACCAACTCTCTCTTGCCATTCTAAATGATTTGACAAATGAATTGCATCTGTCCATCATATTTTTCAGATCTTGGACAATAGTAGCATCAAACAAATTCTCTTCATGAGATAACTTTGAAAAAAAAATAGACATTTGAAATATTAATTTAATAAGAAATTAATTAATCAAGTAATGAATTATTCTAAAAGGAAATTTAGTACTTTCACAAAAATCATAACTTTCTAGTGAAATACGTTTTGAAATCTCATTTTTTGTGTCATATATATACAATTGTGCAAACTTAGGACATCGTCCATCCAATGGAAGTAAGCTGCCAATCATATGTATGTTTTGACCTCTTAAGTGATAGACATAAGGACGATGTCCCTTATTGATACCCTTATCAATTTTCCTCCCATAGATGTGAATGCAAACATCATATTCTATACTTGGATATTGTTACCAAAATGAATACTTTTGGAATCTCTATTATTTAATAGTTTATCAAGTTCTTCGAGAGGATTTTGCAAGAGTGGTAGTTGAACTTTTTGATTCATGCAACAAATAGTAAACTATGGTGATCTTGATTTACTATCTTTCTTTGTTCTTTCTTCATACCACATTCCTTACAAAACCACAATATTTCATATCCCAACTTGATTCATATAATATTCACAACTCATAACATAATCTCAACATTTAACATATAAGCACAATATCAACATGAATTCATTATATCATCATATACATTAGCCATTCTTTTCTTCAATTTAGACACATCACATACTCTCACCATGTGCCAAGAATTTTAAAGAAAAGACTTAGTCATAGGAAGCATAAATCTCACTTACTTTAACTCTGAGCTAAATTTCTACACTTCAAATCGGAGAAAGATGTCAAATATCTTATTGAAAGCCTAGAGGACAAGTAAAGCAAAAGACAACACTAAATCAGAATAAGGACTATTAATCATTTAACTTTGTTCTGTTTTGAGGCTAAATTCAAATTCAAACTTCAGAAAAATTCTGGAATTAATCTATAACTTCAAATATTGTGAAACTTGAAATAGAACCATATTTATATGTTAGCAAACTAGGGTAAAAATTTCATATTAAAATTCTACCATTGTCTCTACTAATGGCCATTTTAGTACTCATACATCAGAATTGCTTAATTCTACTATAGGTTCTATTCTTTCATTTAATAGACAACCCTAACCATTTCCAAATGAGACGAAATTTTCCAGATCATTAAATTCATGTCTTCGCTAAGTGCCATAAAAATTTCGGATCAAAAAGAGACTTTTAGATACCAAAACCAACCCAATTTCTTAAACTGCCCAAACTTTCCTCTGCACTAAACAAGTGTTGTTCTTATGCTCATTTGACCAAGCAAATCAAATTTAGTGAACTTGAAACTTTCCAGATCAGATTATCACAATATAAAGAATCTCTCCACAAAGTTTCATGTTTTTAGGAATTGATTTGGTCATCCAAAAACACATAAAACCAGAAATATTCAAAATTGTCCTATTTTCCCTTCATAGCCTCTTAGTGAATTAATTTCAGTAGCATATGAATCCCAATTGGAACCCAAAAAGAAATACAACCATGCACCATCTTAGCATCATTTAATTCTATCAATCAATCACCAAACACTCACACAACTCATCCAAAATTAACCAATAATCTGACCAATTCTCAAAGCTTCCAAGTTAAACTAACCTCACATATAATTCCCTACAACATCATCAACTCAAGCTCAACCAAATAATTTAAGGAATGGACTATCATCTACTCTACCTCACCTAAGAAATCAAATTATGAACTACACCATATAATTTCTTACTGTATTGGGAATTCACTTGGCCACTCTTATTTCAATTAATTATTTATTCATACCTAAATATCTCTTGATCATCTTACAGCACAATCATCTGTAAATTTATGAAGAAACTCATTCAAATCAAACCCAAAATAGCCCCAAAACTCGTAATTACCAAAGTCCAGATTTTTACCTCTATTTCCTTTCAATTAAGCTAAAATTTTAGCATAAAAATCAGTCTCTCAAACTTATTATACTAGTTTTCTCTCTCTCATTTTTCCAGCAACCATCGGCCAAGAAATTTAGAAGAAATTGAAAGAAAAGCGTTATCTCTCAATTGCTTTGTTCTTGAGCGTGTTCACTGGTTTTTCTTCTGGTTTCCTTCTCCGTAATCATTGCCACTTCTTCTTCAATACTTGAGTAGGTTAGTTGCACATGAAACTTCTCAAAAACTCCTAGAAAACCGTGTCTCAAACAGCTGCTCCCTCTCCTAGTTTTGCTTTGTTTTAATGCTGAAAAAAGAAAAGGTTTAAATGCTGCATGTTGTACATGTTGTGGTACTTTCTTTTCTCACGAGAAAGGGGAAGGTTATGGCACCATAAGGAGGGAGAAAATCCTCTACTTTCTTGTTGGAAAACAAAGCAAGAATCTCTCTCGGTCTTATTGTAGGAACAGTCTTCTATCTCTCTATTTTTCTGCATAATTTTGGGAAGGAGAAGGGATGTTTATACTTAAGGGCTCTCTAGTTTTTTTTTTTTGCTGTAGGAAAATGGCACACATGGCTTGTTTCCTCTCATGTTCTCCCTTGCAGAAGAAAGGCTCACAGATTGTGGAAGAAGTCTCTCGTTCTCTCTCTTCCTCCTAAACCCATAGCCAAAAATGTGGAAGTGTGTGTGTTTTGCTGTCTAGAACTCTCTAGGAGTTCTGATAAAGAGAGATGAGCACACGTGACTTCGTCTCCCAAAGCCACTTACCATAATCTTGTTAAAATTACACAAAGTCATCTTCTTTAAAAATCAATTTTTATTTGGGTCCTTAAGAATTTTTTAAAATTTTCAAATTTCACCCAAATTTCAAAATTTTATTTTTACCATTTCATGTCTCACCATTTCCTATTAATTTAATTCTCCTACCAAAATTAGGAAGTTTTCAAATAAGTCCTCAGAATTTTATTTTTATATTTTATTTCCTATTACAAATTAATCCTCAATATATCCATAATTAAAATTTTTAACTCCTCAATTTTTATTATTATTTTTTTAAATTTAAAGGTCCACCACACTATTTTATTTTATATATTTTTTTAAAAAATCCATGATATTACACAAGAATGGAGGAGACAAGGAAGAGACGAGAACGATGAGTGTGCATCCAGTTATTTTATTCCAAATATTATAAAAAAAATTAAAGAGGAAAAAGTTAAAAAAAATTAAAATAAAAGTTCCAGTGATGTGGCGCTAAGTCAGCATATTCATTTGACACATGTATATGATGATGAGGATATAATATGCCGATTGAAGTATCTTAGTCAGCACTACATATATTGATTTAATAGTTGACTAACATTTAACTAACCATAGAGACCAATTTCATGATTTTGAAAATTACAAAAATTAAATCTATTATTTTTAAAATATAGAGTAATTCATTGTTGGGTAAAACTATAAGGAGCTCAAATATATTTTTATATTTTAAAATTATTTAATTGCAACCGTTGTTAGTAATTTTCTCTATCTCGTAGATTCACATATTTAGTTAAATTGTATATAGATCGTTATCGAATTTAAGGATGACGGCAGATCGTTATCACTTCTAGAGCTTTTACAATTGACCAAGGTATGTTTCTTTGTCACTGTATCAAAGAGTTGAGAGGAGACAACAAGACAAATAGAGAATGAATATAAAGCAGAAAGATTCGAGAGAAGAGACTAAGAGACAAGGGAAAGATCAATACATATCTATTTCATCACATCATCTAACATTAAATTCCTCCTACTTATTGCTATATTTTGTCACTAACAAATTAACACTAACCTAAACAAAATAATAAAAATATTTTTTTTTATATATTTTGATCCCTATCCTAATCAAAATCAAAATAATAGAAATACCTTTTTATATTTTGATCAGTGTAAACAAAATAACTGAAATGCCCTTCTTTTATATTTTGATCCTTGTCAGATTGACTTAATATAACTTCTTAAATCAAATTAAATTAAATTAGATAGAGGAGGCCATGGATACTACAAAGGAGCTAACAAAGAAGCAAAATGAGTAAACATGACGAAGATGGAAGAACAGAATACTGAACCTTTCTGACATCCCGATGATGTGTGTGGATTGTGGTGCTTTTGCAGATAGATTGTGTGTAGTTTGGTACTTTGCTACCCCTTTTAATGATACTGGAGAATCAATTCTTGAAAATGTGATTATGAGAGTGGGAGACATTTGTTAGTCTTTGTTGTGGCCTTGCAATGAAGGGCTAAAGTTCATTCATAAAGCGTAGTCATTCCATCTACAATGTAATGATAACCAGCTAAGTCGGCCATCAATACAATTAACTCTTATTTTCCCTATATCAAAGATGCTTCAAAAAAAAAGTCGCTTGAGAGATCGCATTCATTTGCTGACAAAGTACAACAAATCCCAGCAAGATTGCTAATGTAAGTGGGTGCCACAAATGCAGAATGAATCTTAGCCATTGAATCTACTACACTATACTGCACCTAAAAATTTCTGCCTTTGGTTCAGGGGCTTTCTCTGGTTGTGTTGTGTCAATCTTTTCAATGTGGATATCTGTATTGTTGGGTGAAGAACTTGGAGGTAGCAGCAATTGCAAGCTAGTAGATTCAGCAGGAACGCCTGTGGATACTTCACGAGCTGCGACACTTGGCTGAGGCAAGTTTTGTATCTCACTTCTTTTTCCCCACAAGAAAGAGTATAAGCCAAACATTATCAACACCATGCCCACCAACCTGCAAATAGATTTGAATTTCAGACTTGTAGTGCCAATATTAATATATTCAGATTGTATAATCAAATAAAATGTTGGGAAAAGATAATTCCATACATTCCAACTCTGAGCGGTTCACCCAAAAACATAGCTTCTGAAAAAGCCACAAAAATAAGAGCTAGTGGATAGAACATCGGTGGATAAGTAGGTCCTTTCAATTCAACTGCCCTAGATATTAAGCAGAAAGCAGCAGCTGTAGATAATGCTCCCTATACAAAGGAGTCTCTTGTGTCAATTCATAGTGGTTGACAAATGATTAAGTAGAAAAACACATATTTCTGAGAAACTATATATATGAAGTGCATGTTAAAAAGCAAAAGAGATAAAACAAGGTAATCATCTATATGCATTATTGCAATGTCCATAAATTTGCATAGGTAATTCAGTGTTGTTTGATATAAAATTCAATACTGAAAATTCAAAGATAAGTACTGTAGCCCAGCAAGTACGGAATTAATTTCAGTATATTGATCGATGAAATAATATAGTCAAATTATGTTCAATTATCTTGAAATCTTAATTAGTACTGCAGCATTTGGTGTGCACCACTCAAAGGCTAATCATCTTACCGAATATATTATAGTGATCAATTGCAAATTCCAACCTAACGCCCATTTTTCTTTACTGCTATCTATGCATAACCCTATTACTGTTGTTTGAACTGAAGCCAAGATACACGTTAGCATCGTTACCCAATACTTCAATGGAAGTTCTTTCAGCAGCTTCACCTGTTTAATTTGAAAACATAACAACATAAGAAGAAATTAAAAATGATCACACTATAGACCACAAAAAAGTATAGGCAACACGGCACCAGTCAAACGCTTATGTCGGACACAACACAATTTTAATTTTATTTGTTGGTATGAAGTAGGAGGCTTACTTGGACAATGTACCATGTGGTATATGACAAGCAGCTACTAACAAGAAAGAGAGTGCCTCGAAGCATGTTAGTTTTGTGTGCTTCAGTAGAATAAGTACTGTGAGAGTGATGATTATGGTGATCAAGATGAAATTCCTTTCCTTTGTAAAGACTAGTAGTTAATGCTCCCCCAACGCACAAAATTGCACCAACACTCTTGGCCTTACCAGCCCATGTTTTTAGCCCTAGTTTCTCCATCCTGCAATCATTTATAAATCATTGCTTGCTATGTATTTGTGATGCGAATATAGTGGAGTTTCATAAAGGTTGTTTACAAATACCTGCATATGATGGAGACAAAGAAGGTGAAAATAGGAACCAAGTTGAGAAAGTTAGTAGAGTAAGTAGCTGAAGTGTCTCGTAGACCATAATAGAACAGTCCCATTGCCACAGTTATCCTGAAAAAGTTGTCATCATGTTAGAAAATCCACAAAGCCAGCCACTAGCTATGGTCTATTAGGGAAGGAGGTCGATGATTTGTATTTAGTAACAGATATTTTCCCAAAGCCCCATTTAATTTTACAATTAAATCTGTTTAGGAATTCAACATCTGATTGTTTTAACATTCATTGTATGGCTGTTTTGCCTCCATGTGACATTCTCTAGTTAATAGAAACAAAGTGGTTATAAAAAGTAGTGTAAATTATTAATTTGGACCCCAAGAGATAATATGTATCACAAATTCGTCTCTTCATACATTTTAGTAATTGAAAATTTGAGTTTGAGTAACAGTAAATTTAAAAATTTGTTAACAAAAAATAAAAAATAAAATTAAAACAGTTAAAATATTTTGAGGACTAAATTAAAATGTTTGATGTTTTAATATTTTTCAAAGGTTAAATCAATAATTTACTTTTTGTTTATCCATAGAGCATAATTACTCATTTAAATAAAACAATTGTAGAGATGAACAAACCGAAAGATACAAAAACCAAAAATAAGAAAGAAAGATGGCTAGAAATTAAAGCAGCTAATATCAAACAGAAACCGAGACGGAGTTGATTTGCAGACTATTATTCTCTAACGTAATCTGTTTCCAACACAACCAAGAAAAGCAGTCACACCTGACGGAAACTCATAATAACTCGATGCTCTGTGTGGGTCCAAATTATCATAACCCTTTTGGTATAATCACTTCATAAATCACTCTGCCTAATTATGTACCCCATGGACACCACTAATCACTTCAGGGGTTGTCACCTCACCATCAACTAAGTTCGAAGAACTAATGCCCATTGGTTTAAGCAGTTTAATATTTATTCTTTTTAAATAAATCAAGTTTGTGTGGTCTAATTAACCAAAGTGTGACAGTAACGAAAGTTTAGATGAAGGGTTGAATCATAGTCAAAATATGACGGTAGGGCATTTGCTTACCCAGCTAAGGCATTAAGGAAGAGCCAGAACCAGACCCGCCAACTCAACTTCTTCGCGTGGCCTCTGCAACCACAAGCACACACACACTTGAATTAATTCCATTCAAACGCTTATGCAGAAACAAAAAAACGGGGTATCGCAATGGAATGAATCAAAAGCAAGATGAAACTAAACATGGAGACGAGAGCTAAAAATGGTACCTTTCGAAATAGAAAGCGAAAGGGGCAACACAGAGAGCGCCAACAATGTGACGATAAGCAAGGAGTGCAAAGATGAAAGTGCCTTGCACCAATATGACCCTCGAAAACAGCTGTAGCCCCGTCGAGAAAAGTTGCACCAACAACATGCTCAGCACAGCCTGCGACGACACGAACCACTCTCTCACACTTCCCATGTTCTCTCTTTAACGGGTGAACACAGAGAGAGAGAGAGAGAGAGAGAGAGAGAGAGAGAGAGAGAGAGAGAGAGAAACGGCTTACTTTTTTAGTGGTATCTGGGGACGAAAGCAGAAGTGAATTCGCGGGGAATATCAGATACAAGGAAAAGAAATAAATGCAGAGATGGGAAATCCAACCGATAGAGGATTTTTATAGTTTACAGATGCATCACATTCGAGAAGCCAACGGAGTTGAAAGCTTAGGAAACTGTGTGTGTCAGATTGCTAGCCACCTCCTTGTTTCTCGCCAGACGATGTTGTGTTTCTGTTCTGTTATGGTGTGTGACTGCTGCTGCGTTTGTGTTCGTGTTTTTGTGTGTGTGAGTCATTGTGTTTAATTTATAGAGCACACCATCATTCATGGTTAGACATTTCGTGAAGCAGCTTTCACATTTATTTTTCTTAAAATAAAAATCACTCACAAGGAGTAGTAATATTCCTTCTAAGGCAAAATGGTTGTTTTCTGTGCACACCAAGGCTTTCACATTTGAAATGATTTATATGAAGTAATTTTAAAATTTATGAATTCAAAGTATTAATTCCTTCTTCACTTAATAGTTATCATTTATTTTGAAAAACATTAAATGCTTTTTTCTAAGTTAAGAATTATTCCTTCTTCCCCCTTTGCTAATTGCTAAGTTAAGAATACGTTTGAACTATTTCCTTCTTCCCCTTTTGCTAATTGCTAAGCTAAGAATACATTTAATATTAGTGGGTCTAACTATAATTTAAAGACGATAATATCCTTTATTTAACATTTTCAAATTCTTAATTTAATATTAATTTAAATAATTTGTATTGATATTTCTTATTAATCCACTTTTGGTTACTGACTTACTGCCATTTGAATCCATTACTCTCCATTTTTTTAGTGTAAATAAGTTTTATACTCTTTTTGTTAACCTCTTCAAATTTTAAATAATTGGTGTATTCTGTATTAAACAACTTTCTATTACCTTCTCATTTGAATGCAACACCAAAATCCTTTTGGGTTTAGAGCAACTGGAACGTTATTTATCTTAGTTTGCCCTGATCTACCCTAGTAAGCTTATTTTTTGCTATTTATACAAATTATTTAACATTTCATTTAAGTTTAATAGAATTTTTTGTTTAACATTTTAATTGTGCTGAACCATTTATACAAATAATCAAATATAATAAATAAAAAACAAAAAACAAATAAAGATTACACATATATTTTAAGAGTCTGTAATGTCAAGCTATAAAGTGTTTTAATTAAATAAATTAATTAAATAATAAAAAATTATTACAAGTTAATAAAAAGAGTGTAAAAAGGTCAAATGACGGTAGCCAAAAGAGGATTAATAAGAAATATTAATAAAAATTATTTAAATTAATATTAAATTGAGAATTTTTAGATGTTATATAAAGTTTATTATTATATTTAAAAATTATAGTTAGACTCACTAAATTACTTTGTCTGAATTTTTTATTAAAATAATAATATATTTATTATCTTACTAATATTAAATGCATCCTTACCTGTCAGGGCACTAGTTAACAATTCACATAAGAATTAGATACATTTTGAGAATATGTATATTTAAAAATTTCCAAAAACTTGTGATATGATCACCACTCTTAAACAATGTGAGTTTAAATTTTGTGCATAGAGAAAATGAATATCGGTAGAGTTTTACACCTACGTAATATAACATGATTTGAATTAAATTAGTCAAAATAAACTTTTTTTTGAATACCAATGGTTTAAATTAAAAAATGTAAAATATTAGTATTCTAGAGATGGGTATGGTAAGTATCATTATCTGTTCAAATTCTTCACAAGACAACTAATCTGCAGTAAGTTCTTTAAAATTTAAGAACGTTGTGAAAAGGGAGTCACTAGGCCTTTCATGTGGTCCGAATCGGTTAATTAGAGAATTACTTAATCTCATGTTAAGGCTATTATTATGTCATATGTGTGCTTTCCTCGCTCTTTCCCTTTATCCTTTTCTTTCTTATTACCATTTTTTTCATGTTAGTAATTACGCATAATGAAACAAACTTATGGCAAAAATTAACTTCAGGATAAAAATTAGTAGAAAAAAAGAACAATATTTGTCATGATCAAGATCATTGTCAAGCAACAAACTTTTCGTGGGCTCTAATATCGATTTTAGAATTAATTTTTATTAATGAAAATTTTATTTTATTTTCTTTTAAGCATAACCAATTAAAATTTATTATTATAAAATATTAAAATATATTATTTTCTTACAAAATCGTTGACTTCTCTTATTAATTATGCTTTATGTTGTAAACGTCCACTCTTGATGGCTTTTTATCCTAGAGAATCACAAGGCCTTTAATGTGGTCATCAATATGGGTTATTAATTAAAAAATTACTTAATCTCATTATAATGCTATTATTATGTCATACTCATATGTGTGCACTCTCCTAGCTTTCTCTTTCTCTTTTTCTTTCTTATTATCATTTTTTCTTGTTAGTAATGAAGCACAACGTAAAAAACTCATGACAGAAATTAATTTCAGGATAAAAATTAGAAGAGAAAAAGATTTGTCATGATCAAATCAAGGTCAAGCAACAAACTTTTCATGGATTCTAACATCATTTTTAGAATCAAGCGTTATTAATGAGAATTTTCTTCTAATTTCTTTTTAAGTCTGAAATTTATTATTATAAAATATTAAAATATATTGTTTTCCCACAAAAACTGTTGACTTCCCTTATTATTTATGCTTTATGCTGTAAACATCCACTCTTGATGGCTTTTTATTCTAGGGAGTCACTAGTTATTAATTAGGAAATTACTTAATCTCATCATAACGCTATTACTTTGTCATACTCATGTACGCACTTTCCTCGCTCTTTCTCTTTTTCCTTTTCTTTTTTATTACAATTTTTTCTTGTTAGTAATTAAGCCCAACGAAACAAAGTCATAGCAGAACTAGAAATTAACTTTAGAATAAAAATTAGCAAAACAAAAGATTTGTCATGATCAATATCAAGTCAATCAACAAACTTTTCATAGACTCTAAATATCAATTTAAGGATCAATTGTTACTAATGAGAATGAAAAAACTCATGGCAGAAATTAACTTCATGACAAAAATTAGAAGAAGAAAAAATTTGTCACGATTAAGATAAAAGTCAAGTAACAAACTTTTCGTGGATTCTAAAACTGTGTTCGACTAGTATTATAAGCTAGCTTATAGTTTATTTGATTAGAGTTCGTTAGAAGTGTTCGGTCAACGAACTTATTTTATTAGCTTATATATTTGAGATGCTATTTTGTGTAGCTTATAACTTATAGTTTTTGATATTTTGTTCCTATTTTACATTTATGACTTTTTCAAAATACCAACTATTCCTTTATCTCATATATATATATATATATATATATAATAAAATATTTTTTTATATATAATAATTTAAATTAATTTAATTAAAAATAAAAAATATTTATTTGTATTATTTTAAAATTATACAACATATATCCTTTAACGTCATTTTACACTTTTTAACTATTTTAACAATTATTTTTATTAAACACTTCTAATTAATTTATAAAATTTCAGTTTTCAATTATAAATTATAAGCTAAAAATTAATTTATAAATTTTTAACTAAATTATCAATTAATTTTGTTGAATAGCCTAAATATCAATTTGAGAATCAATTGTTATCAATGAAATAAAGCATGGCAGGCAGCAGCATGGTGGACAAAGCTTGGTGACGTGGGAGGGAGGATTCAATGTAAATTAATTGATGGGTGGCGCCAAAAAGATGACAAACGAACAGCATAACAGATCTTGTATAGGATTGAGGTGTGCCAACCATGTGCATTTAAGAATGTACTAAATATTAGTAGAGTTATAAATATATTATTATTTAAATAAATAGTGGATTTTACTATAATTTTTAAGGTCAATAGTACATTTTATTTAATATTTTTAAATTCTTAATTTAATATTAATTTAAAATTTTTTTATTAACACCTCATATTAATCTTCTTTTACTTACAGTCATTGAGCCCACCACTTTCCACATTTTTAATTTAAAAAATTTTTATACTCTTTTTATTAACATCTTCAAAATTCAAATAATTTTTTTTTAACTCTCTTTCCTTTAGTCTTTTATTTGAACACAACACCAAAATCCTTTTAGGACTTACCGTAATTAGAACATTTTTTTATCTTGATTGGGCCTTGCTTTACCTGGTAAGCTTAATTTGCCATTCAAATAAATTATTTAACATTTCATTTAAGTTTTATAAAAGTCTTCATTTGATATTTTAATTGTGCTGAGTCATTTATACAGTTATTAAATATATTAAATAATAAATAAAAAAATAAAGTTTTAGCCATTTATACAAATTATCAAGTTATGAAGTATTTTAATTGAACAAATAAATTAAATAATAAATAAAAATTATTACAAGTTGATAAAAAGAGTACAAAAATAATTTAAATTAAAAAAGTGGAGAATGATGGGCAACAAAAAGATAATTAATATGAAGTGTTAATAAAAATTAGTTAAATTAATATTAAATTGTGAATTTGTAGATGTTAAATAAATGATATTATTGAGATCACTGACCTCATTTTAAGCGTTTGGATAACTACGTTTCATCATACATCGTTTTCAATTAATTAATATATTAAACAATACAAATAGTACACTAAAAAAATAAGAAGCAAAAATAATAAATAGCAATCTTAAATATACTTTGAACGAGATCAATTTTACAATTAAGATCTAAGGATATTTGCCAAAAAACAAATTTGACCAGAATAAAGAAAAATAATGTTCCGAACGATGAGGTGTAAATTAATAATTATTAGTGATACTCTTAATAAAAATCATATTTATTTGGTGAATGGTAACCAAATTTAACTTTTTACAATGTATTTTTTTCTTGATGAATAATAAATCATTATTCGTATATGCTGACTTATTTTTCCTTTTATCATCAAATATGTGAAAAACATCTAAAAACAAGTAAACGTACTTTTTAACATGAAATGAAGTTGAGTATAAGTTAATCACAGCATTCTCTTTAAATTTTCTTTTCAAATAAATGGTTTCTTTTCTTTTCTTTTTTTATTTTTCTTTTATTCCTGAATTCACGTACTTTGACCCGATCCTCACCAAGTATGGTATTTGTGTGCCTTTTTGTTCACTAAATTTGTTTTCCTGGGAAAAAGTTGCTTTTTTCTAACCAATACTTATTTTAATTACTATTTTTTAGTTCACGGCTTTATTGAACAAGATCTATATATAGTTGTTTATATTTTTACTACTAAATTCTTTACATAAAATTAAATATGTATAATTTTTTTAAAAAATTAGTCATGTATTGTTAAGTTATAAAAAGTTTATAGTTATTTTTTAAAAGACTATATATTTTATTTTTTTCTAATTGAAAAAGTTTATAAAAAAATATCAAAAATAATATATAAGCTTTTCTCGACTAGATCTAGACTACAATTTTTTATATTATTACTAATAAATTCTCTATTAAAAATAAAATATTTGTAAAATGTTGAATTGAAATAATATTGATATAGATGAGCATTCCTGATCGTTCGCTGCAAAGAATCTGTGTTAGGTTGAAGAAACTCGTATTTTGGTTTAGTATTATTTGAATTAACAATATATATGATAAAGCTTCCCATATTTATAAATCGCAAAATATACATTTTTTTTGTTTGGTAGTTAATGTTCTTTCTCTTTTTTACAGTTTATAAAAAATAAAAAATAAAAAATTTCATTTTCTTTAATTAAAATAACATTTTTTTAATTTTTAATGCATAATGAGTTAACATGATAAAAAAAATAAAGTAACTAACGAGAATTATATTTATTGTTTTAGATATACTTATATTTAGTGTTGAATAATGTCTTATAATAGAGAATATTAGTGTTATTACCTATGCGATGGACAAGTTAATATAAATGTCACTATTTTTACTTATCAAATAAATAAATAAGAATAATTAATATACATATAAAGAAACAAGTGTACAAAAATAATGAGACATTCAAGCCATGTTAAAACACATATACTTCTGAGTCATTAAAAATAATTACTTTGAAAATTGAATGTGAACAACGTTAAATGAAAAGAACAAAAATAAGGTATTACACGAACTAATTTAGATAAATATACTAACAATAAAAAAAGAGTTGAAATAAAAATTATTGACTTCTAACATAAATTTTGAAATACTTTTTTATACACTACGCTAATAGTGCTCGTCACTAAATTCTCATGCTTGTCACATATTAGAAGCTTTAATCCCTTTATACTTTCATTCTTGAGATGACAACATAAAGTTGACCATAACTAAAAACAAGATTTGTAAGATATAATCCAACTGAAAAAAATGATTACTTATGTTTATAGCGCAAAAGCTCGGAAAAAAAATGAATGAAATATAGAAAAAGAAATAGATACAAAAATCATGATTTATTATAAAAAAAATATAATAACTTTGCTATAATGTATTAAAAAGAATCTGATGCCCAAGACCTCTCATTTACGGGTAGTCACAGGCCGGCCCATGGGCCTAATCTCATTTTGACACTACTATAAAGAGTGATATAAATAGAGATCAATGTATTAATAATAAAAAAAATAAAATGAAATTTAGTTGCCCCTAACAAAACTTTTTGAATATTTTTGCAGGAACTCATTAGTATTTTACATAAATGACTGCGTTGAAAGGTGGCGTGGCATTTGAGTTGAGACATCACAATCCAATTTAAATTTATAATCGTAAATGGAAAAAAATTCAAATAAAGATATAATAATTAATATAGATAAGAAGTAATAACTTATTAAGGATAAAATAACAATATTACTTTAAAATATAATCAGAACATTCCAGTATATCAAGGTTGATAAATAGTCTTGAAGCATTCAAAGAATTTGATATTTATCTTGACCCTAACATTTTAGAATTTTATGGTTATGTTATAACAAAAACATATACCAACTTAAACTACATAGAATAAAGTTTATGAAATTAAAATGAAAAATTATTTTACAATATTAAACAACCATAATAATTGGTCTTTTAACATCAGAGCCCATGTACGATGCAATCTAATTAGCAAAATTTTCTCATAAAGTACAAATCACATTAATGCGCCAGAAGGATATAATGTAGTTAATGAACATAAACAGTCAAAATAAATGATAGATTAAAAACATAGCTAAATTACTCTAAATCTTATAATTCAATGTCCGTCCTTTTTGTTCTTCGTGCTATTTTTGCATATATCTTCAATAGTTTTGATAACAATTAGCTTGTCAATGACATTTGTAAAATACACGAAAAGTGCACTGAACAATTGTAAGTTCATATTATGGGAATAATTAATTGTATATGATAAAAAAAATGGGTTTACAGAGAGGACACAAACCAATCAAATAATTCTGATCAACATATTGAGATGAAGATATTTGCAAACAAATAAAACAAAGTCATGCCCGAAATAGCAATGTCATCTTCAACTCGACTGATTTTAGAAAAGTACAGAAAATTTATCTTAAATGCATGGTGGTACAATAACTACCACTATCCTTACCAATAATATTGAATTGTGTAATAACGTACACATCATCCTCGAAAATAATGTACTGGAACTTGTTAATAAAACCCCGCTTGACAGATGTATGAATGTGAGATTCCTGAAGAAAAAGAATTGATAAAGAAACAATTATATAAACCAAAACATATGCCTAGATAACAAAAACAATAAAAGAAAAAGGTAGAGAAAACACCTGTGAATCTTGTAGAACCATCTCTATGCTATTAACTTCTTCAGGTGAATTATATCTAGGCATAAACCACATGCGTACAATTTAGCCATATAAAAAGAACTAACAGAATGAAAACTAATTATGCAGAAAGAATAAACAATACAAATACTGAAGAAATACATGACAATTTGAATGACCCTTTATTTATATAACATAAATTTTGAACATAATTAATTGAATATTGATTAAATAATTTAAATAATTAAATAATAATAAGAATGAACTCAGTAATTTGCATAATCAAATTCCAATTTGCATGACAATTGTAATCTTCATGAAATTTAAATTCATGAATGCCAGAAATATGCATTGATAGTGGAGCTCTAATTACATTTTAAAAGGATTGCTTTAGCATTTGAATTTGAATTTACCCTAATTTTACTTAATGCATTTAATGTAGTGATTAATAAGAATGAATTTAGTAATTTACATAATCTATTTATTTAATATTTCATTTTAATTTATTAATTCTAATATATGTAATTTAATGTGGTGTGATTAATAAGAACAATTTTTTTTCAAATTCATGTAATTAATGTTTTATTTTAATTTATTAATTTTATTATATAGTATTTAATAACAACCATGTAATTAATACCCTAGAGTAGAATTATTTTAGTCTATTATATAGATTGTAAAATAAAAAAAAATATAAAGTAAGGAAAACTAAGATATACTTATATTTAGGCCGTTAGATCTAATATCCAATGGTCTATACAAAAACAAGCATGCTGTAACAAATCTTTTCTCTATTATCCTTCACTAAACTTTCCCCAATCACCATCATTAGTGCGTCTTTTTTTATTTTTTATTATTACTCTTAAAATACATGTACAATTTATTATTTATTACTTTTTATTTATTATTAAATATATTTGATAATTTGTATAAATAACTCTGTACAATTAAAATGTCAAATGAAAAATTTTATAAAACTCAAATGAAATGTTAAATAATTTGTATAAATGACTAAAATTAAGCTTAGGGTAGAGTAAGGCCAAAACGTGGTAAAGAAAGCTCCAATTTTTGTAAGCCCAAGAGAATTTTGGTGGTGTGTTCAAATGGAAGGGTGAAAGAAAGAAGTTTAAAAAAGAATTTGCAAATTATTTAACATTTCAATTGAGTTTTAAAGAATTTTTTGTTTGACATTTTAATTGAGCTGAATCATTTATACAAATTATCAAATATATTAAATAAAAATAAAAGATGAAACACAATTAATAAATAAAAATTTCTCATGCATTTTAAGAGTATGTAATATCAAGTTATAAATTGTGTTTTAATTAAATAAATAAATTAAATAATAAATAAAATTATTTCGAGTTGATGAAAAGAATATAAAAATTATTTAAATTAATCTTAAATTAGGATTAAAGATGTTAGACGAAGGATATTATTGTCTTCAAAAATTATAATCAGACCAACTAAATAAATATGTCTAAACTTTTTATTCAATTAATAATATATTTATAAACCCGGCTATCACTAAATGCATTTCTTAAGGCTCTAGTTAGTAATTTCCAAATTGAAAGTATGTAATTCACCAGGTTTTTTTTATTGGACTAAAATTTTGTGCCATTAATATATTTCGTAAATTTCGGCCGGCTAGCTTGCTATGTTTTTCAAATTATTTATAGTTATGCTTAATTAAGTAATTAATTTCAACATAACAGACTTTTTAGTGATGCATTTATCATATTGCATTTGATAATAATTGAACAAGAACACACAATTGAGTAATGAAAAGCACTGAAGATTTTATAGACATTTGGTTGGCTTTAGCAAATTTCTTATTTGAATAGAATGGACAAGATTAAACATAGCAAGCTGAATAATTAGGCTAGTGAAATAAAAGACTTTAGAATCTTTGCATCAATCAATATATTCTTCGTACGTGTTTGGATTTTCTCAATATTTAGAAAATTAGACTGGTTATTAAACAATGAAAATATCGACTCAAAGGTTAATAATCCAACCGTGTTGAACCGTGATTGAATTGGTAGTATTTAAAAAATATTAAAAAATAAAATACATAATTGAAAATATGTAAAAATATTAAAATATTATATATAATTACATATCATAAATTACAAACCCAATTAAAAAATAAGAATTAATATTTATACACTATTTAGTTACATATAATGTTAAATATATAATATATTAATGATTAATAAATAAGTTATATAAAATAAAATAATTAACAAATAAATCAAATAAAATTTAAAACTTGAAATACATTTTATAGTCCATTCATATGGTCATATCATTACTTCAGTCTAAGCCTATATATGTCTAGTTGCAAAATAAATAAAACAATAAAAAAAGTTACATCTCGGGCCCTATGTTATTTTAAAGAATACTCAAATTAAAACAAAGCTTAGTGTACACATTATTTTGTTCAGTTTCCTCTCTCTCTCTCTCTCTCTCTCTCTCTTTCTCTCTCTCTCTTTTTCTCTCTCTTATTACACTCAATTTTTTTTCTCACCTTTGCAACTTTTTCTCTCCCCATCAGCTTAAGCTCTTGTTGCTGTATAAAGCTCCAGAAGCGAGACGAGGACATATGATAGATCACCTCCTTCTTCTTCATGGTTTTCTTATTTTTGTTTTTGATATCACAGCCTCATAGAACTGGGTCTTCATTGTCGCTACCATGTAGATCTAGGCACTGGGAGTCTTCGTTGTCGCCTTCTTCTTCTTCTTCTTATTTCTTCTTCTTCGATGACGAAGACGACAACAATGACCGCCCACTTCTTCCAATCATTGACTTTTTTTCCTCTTTCTCAACTAGTGACACCAGTTAATCAGCCGGTTTCACTAGTTTTACTGAGTTTCAATCGATTTGACCAGTTTTATTCTGGTCCAACTACTCACTGGTTTTCTGGTGGTTTCCGGACTAGACTTGGGACTGATTCTCAGTTCGACCAGTTGAACCGATCGGTCCAGTTCGGTTTTCAGAACAATGATAAATAGATATAATATCATATTTGTATGTTTTGGTTCTTTAAGTAATGCATTTATTGTATGCATTGATTGTGTTTAAATGATTCAGTATACAAATTTTGCTATAATATTTTAATATCTGTAATATATATATATTAATTATATATTTTAAATATCACCAGTTTGACTATAATCCGACTATTGACTTTTGAACTAGTGTCTCGATTGGTTCAATTACCAGTTCGATTTTTTTGAACCTTGAATTTTATAGACATTTGATTAGCTTTAACAAATTTATTATTTGAATAGAATGGACAAAATTAAAGCTAGCAAGCCAAATAATTAGACTAGTCAAATAAAAGTTTTTAGAATCTTTGCATCAATCAACATATTCTTCATACTTGTTTGGATTTTCTCATAAATAGGTATATTATCATATTTGTATGTTTTGGTTCTTTAAGGAATGCATTTATTGTATGCATTGATTGTGTTTAAATGATTCAATGTACAACTTAGTGTAGTAAAACTTGTAAACTTTGCATTATAGTAAAAACTAGTTCTAGACTCATGGGATGCACATGTTTATCGTAAAAGTTCAAAAAAAGAAATACAAATACAAAAATGATAAAAATTACAAAATATAGAAAATAATAAAAGTTCAAAAATCATGAGTCATTGTAAAAAATATAAACAACTTTGCTATAAAATATTACGAAGAATCTGATGTCAAAGATCATCCATTTACAGGGCACCGGTATGCAGGCCTAGTCCCATTTTGACACTAATTTAGTGCAAAAAGAATGATATGTGAAAGCAGGTCCCAGTGCTTTCTTTTTACTTTCAAATTGGTCCATGAAAGCATGCACAAAGAAAAAGAAAAGTTTTGGGACCTATCTGAAAAAATTTCCTTCAAATAGGTCTCGTTGAACCATTGACTTTTGACAAAAAAATACATTTAACACAAAAAAAAAACGCTGATGGCCATTGGATCTAAATGATCCAACTACTACCTACTTTTCCTAAGAAAAGGTAGAAATGGAAAAGCAGACGAACTCGTTTCTATTTTGCCAAAATCATCCGAAGACAGGTTCTGTTCTCTTTGTTTTTGTCTCATTCCAGGAAAGCCAAAAGGCGAATAATGAATGTGTGTGTGTGTGTGTGTGTGTGAGAAACAACTTACCTTTTTTAATTGTTTCTAGGGATGAAAAGCAATAGTCAATTCACAGGAATATCATATGAGAAACAAGGAAAATAAGACATAAAATAGGGACTTGAAATAAAAGCAGAGATATTTGTCACGAGGCCTTTCATGTGGTCACTATTGGTTAAATAGTAATGACACGACCCGTTTTTTGGACACATGACCGGCACAATGATGAATCTCTCATCACTGTAAACCTTTTGAAAAATTCTACCCACGAGTTAAATTATGTAGTTATTATCTCTATGTTATCAAAATAATCATTCCTTAATAGATACGAAAAAATATATCAAATTTTCTTATTTGAAAATCATAGAGATGATTTGCACATAATAATAGATCCTTAATATAAAATACATTATTATACTGACATACAAGCCAAATGCCAAACCCCTGACCTAGATGTACTAGACGATTACAGAGCAGCATAATCTATAACAATAGAGGGGTCTACCCGACAGCGGGAAGGTCCAAAGTGATCTACTCCTCTAGCAGATATTCTTTGCTGGCAACCTGATCTGAACAAAAAATTTTTTTATAGAGAGTGTGAGCTTTTAAACTCCGTGAGCGAATCGGCTTCGCGTTAATAAAATTCAAATACATCACTAGTCATTCAAGTATACCAGAAGGCTCATACTCAACCAATAGACATAGTTAGAAACTACATACAAGAAGATAAAACTCATCCAATTCAACAAACGTTACTAGTACTCATCAATGACAATATATCCCGGAGAGCGCACACAGGCCGACTCACCAATTTTATATATTTCCGCCATGACGCACAACCTCATCCTCATAGCTAGGGCGCCTCACGGATTTATCACCAATCCGGGCTATATCCCTACTGAGGGAATCGTTGTCTCCACACTCATTGGTCAAGACACCCTTTCAACCGGGTTTTTCGCCTTGCCTTGAGGGGAGTACTGTCCCGCTCAATCACAATCAATAGTACAGTATTTCATATCATAATCAGAAGTACAATGTAATATTCATTTATATAACATGTATAATATATAACTATATTATAGATTTATAAATCACAAATCAAGATAACAATTAAACGATTTTTGAAAAGATTCAAACTTCACATCATCATGAGATACTTGCGTCGTCTTATCCATACTTCTGAATTAATTATCTCATTAGATTCGTCATTCTGAATCCAATTTCCCCCTATGAATCTTCGGAGTATCCTACGACATACTTTTTATCACCAGTAATGCTAAAACTCTATTAAAACGGGGTCGTTCCACTCACCTGAATTCCGTACAAGTATCATTTCTCTAAGTCGTTACGGACAAGAGTACACAGATGAATTTCAGTATTTCGCTACAGAGATTTTCATGAAAGATTAGAGAAAACAAGTTAGGATTATTTTCATACAGACACTGTTCATACATACCGTACTATTCATATGTGTAGTCACTATTCATACGTACAGTTACTATTCATATATACATATACTATTCATATATATGGATACTATTCGTACCTATGGTTACTGTTCATACATATGGTCACTATTCATATATACGGTCACTATTCATATATACGGAGACTGTTTATACCAGAAATAGAGAATACAATCTGTAAAAGAGTATACCAGGTAAGTTCCTAGGAAAGAGTGGAGGGTCACAATGGACATACTTAAAAACCAGGTTTTTCCTTAGCCAAAACTTTCCTAGACATGTATTCTTCACAGTTTATATCCTATTTCGGTAATCAGAGAATCAAAATAATATGTAAGCAGCTAAGGACAGTTTTTCTGATGTGGAAGATCAGCCAAAGCCGCAACCACAGAGCATACTTAAGAAAATAACTTCTAAAATTTGAAAGACATAGAAAGGGCATAGTATCCTTACCTAAGCTGAAAAGGAAAGGCCCAAAATCTCAGAGGCCTAGCATCGGAGTAAGAGAAACTTAAGAAGAGAAGAAGAGAAGTTGAAGGTGTGAGTTTAGAAGTGAAATAGAAGGACCTATTTATAGGAAAAGTCAACGGTACTAGTTGTCACTATGCGCTAATAAAATATTCAATTTACTATTAATGAAAATAACATTTCTAATAAAATATTTCACGCGTTACTGTACAAAACGCAGAGGCGGCTTGAATTATTGGTTACTATTGGAACTTAAAAGGAAAATTATCCTTTCACCTTAAACCTTTATGTTTCTTTTCAATTTAGTCCTTTCACTTTAGTCCCTGAGGGTATTTTCACACATAAAACATCATTTTCTCCTACGAACTTCTTTCTAGTTTTCTCTTTGACCAAACCACATCTAGTACTTGACATTTCAATTGTATACGTGAACAGTATCATATACGTAAATAGTATTATATAGGTGAACAGTACCGTATACTAGCATAGTAACCATAGTTTGCAAATACGCATTTATATTTTATTTTTCATGGGTATTACAAGTAATTAAGCACAACTAAACAAACTCATGGCAAAACTAGAAATTAACTTCAGGACAAAAATTAGCAAAAGAAAAGATTTGTCATGCTCAATATCATGAGTTTGGTTTGAGAACAGTAGACATATGCATGCTTTTCCTCAATATGGTGTCATTTCTTGATTCCTTTTTTTTCCCTTTCTCCCAAAACGACGCCGTATCGAGGTAGTGCCATGGTTTTTTGCTTCGTTGTCATCACCATCTCATCGGAGTTTTGTTTCTACTGGTGCTAGTTTAGCGTAGAAGCGGGTGCAAGGGAATTCATTTGCCTTTACTGATTCAAAAGTAAATTTATTCTATTCAATTGTAATTCAAGTTTGATTTGCTTTATAACTACTTCAATTAATTGTGTTAGTGAAATCGAATTGGGAACTAATTTCAATTTTCTACCATTTATGGCTGCAAGTTCCTCGATACCAAATAGGAATAATTGATTATTTAGTTCTTATTTTCAATTATCGCAAATGTAGGATGAGATAGGTTGCTTCTCTTTTGAAATGCCCTCTACTGCACAATTACCCAATGATGACCTATTATCCTCTTGGAGAATCTTCAGTCCATGGAAGTAACCTAGAACTACTAAATGCAGCCAATTATCCCTGGTTGAAGATGATATAGTATGGAGAGACCTTAACCATTGATCTAGAGTCTAGACCTTACTAACTCCGGTGGATTTTCTGACACTAGCTTCGATTTTAGCAAGATTTCTATTCCCATTATTTTTTTTCCCTGTTTTACCAGGGAGGAAAGTTTTGCCTGATATTGATTATGTGTGTTTGGCTAGGCCAAGAAAAGAGCTTATAGCTTATTTAACTAGTTTATAGCTTATTTGATTAGTTTATAAGCTTGTTTGAAATATTTGGTAAACGAGCTTATTTCAATAGCTTATAGCTTATTTTGAAACGCTACTTTAAATAGCTTATAGCTTATGTATTTTCTTCCTATTTTACCCTTATTATTTTATCCAAATACCCATAATACCCTTTTGTCTTATTCATAACCAAAATCCCCAAAATATTATTTGTGATTCCATCTTGTTCAGCTTATGCGTTGCTCTGTCATTGCCATTGCCCTTCCTCGCTAATTGTTGCCCTTCGTTAGTGGCTATCGCCGGTAGCCCGTCAGTCACCATCTGACATTGTCCTCTCCTAAGGCTGAGGTATTTCATGACGTCTACCTTTGTTTTCTTCGTTTTTTCTGCACTATACATTCATAACCAATGTATTATGTTCTTCTGCAATATATATGTTTCATGTTTTTGCAACTTTTTTCATGTTTCTGCAACTTCTTTTATTTTTCTACAATTTTTTTTTTCATTTTCTACAATTTCTTTTGTTTTTCTGCAATGTTTTTCCATTTTTCTACAATTTAGATGTCTTGATGCGTTTACATTTTTCACTCCTACTTCTCTATTTCTCTTACTTATATCTCTACCAAGCATAAGATTCTTGTTAATATACTACTGCTACTTGAAGGACGGAAAGGAAGGGCAAAGAGATAAAACCGAGCATTCTTGTTAATATACTACTGCTAGTGACTATTCATCATTATTTATCACTTTGTCACATGATTAATGGACCCAACTTCAAAATGGAAACATATATATAGCATTAGGCATGGTCCGTTAAGGGTTATAGATGGACCCACTTCAAAATGGAAACATATATATAGCATTAGGCATGGTCCGTTAAGGGTTATAGATGGACCCACTTCAAAATGGAACCATATACCAAGCATATGATTCAAAATTTATCATTATTTGCCACTAATTGTAAACAACTTGATCTTGAAGTCCACACTTGAAAATAATTTAAGAATGCCACATCTCAATATGTAAACGAAACCCTCAATTATCAAAAGATTGAGAAAAAAGACCTTTAGGCAATCTAGAACTTAATCATATAGAAACCAATAATTGTATCTAATTACCTATTATTATTAATATTAATATTAATATTATTTTTTTTTGTAATCTTAGTTTCTAAGAATCGTTATATGTAAATTTCTCATTTGCTTCTAGAATTAATTAATGGACATGTTTCAATTTGAATTATTTGGTCATTATTTTTGCCTAAGTCATTACAATGAAATTTTTGCAAAGGGCTAATTTTTTTTCTTGGTAAATTTGTAAACTGGCCTCAACTAATGATAATATAGAGGGACGGGCCAATTTTAAATGGTCAAATGAGTATGAAAAGATTTTTTTTTATGAGCTATGTATCAAGTTCATTAGGAAGAATGGGCATGTATCATTTAAATGGAAGGAGATTAACCAAGAGTTTGAACGCATCATCAAGCGAAAATGTTTATACAAAACTTTGAAGAATGAATATGATGCAATGAAGAGAGATTGGCGCACTTGGAGATTTTTGAAGTTTCGGGAAACTGGCTTAGGCTGGGGTCCTATTACAGGAAAGCTTAATTGTTCAGAGGAGTGGTGGGATAAGAAAATCAAGGTTAGTTTGTTTCTTATATTCTTGCAATTAACTTACAATGAAGTAATAAGATATTTAGTTTAATAGTTAATTATCTTTTCCTGTAGGATAAACCTGAGGCTAAAAAGTTTCGTAATAAATCAATAGATTCTTCACTTGAGGATTTGTGGGCTCAATTGTTTTAAGACAATTATGCAATTGGGGAAAATGTTGTTACACCCTCTATAGCTCATGATTTTGAGGAAGGTGATAAAGAAAGTGCTGAGGAGGACAATCATGGAGATAATCGATGTGATAGAGATAAAGAAAGTGATGAAGATAATGTTTATTCAAAATATAATCGATGTGCTTTTCGTGTGAATGATTTATTAATTGACAAACATTCATTTTGGCCTAATATCATGCGTGAGTTTAACAATAGCTAAGGACTCAATGGCATCCAAATACCTAGCCATGGTGAAGGAACCAACAAAATTGCACAAACCCAAAAGGTGACTAACAACAAAATTTCACTTCAAAGAGGAGAAAATTGGATGAATGAGATCTTTTTATACAACTATGTGAAGACTTGTAATCAAAATATGGATTACAACCAAGTAAGAGAATGTCAGTTGTAGAGAAAGTGGGCACATTTGTATATATACTTGTCATGTGTGCTTCTAATAGGGATGCTGGAGAGCGATTTCAACATTCTGGTGAGACCATCAATAGAGCATTTCATGAAATTTTGGAAGTAATTTCTAGAGGAGCAAGGGTTACAATGGTCTTGCACGTGATATCATTAAACCAAAGGATCCAACTTTTCAATTTATACCATCTCATATTGCTAATGATAAACGATACATGCCCTACTTCAAGGTAAATAGAAAAATGAAATATTTTTCTTTTCATATCACGAAGGATACAATTATCTTTTTTTCAAGGTAAATAGAAAAATAAAATATTTCCTGTTCCATAACAAGATTGTATTAGATGTATTGATGGCACCCATATAGCTGTATGTATTCCAGAGGCAGATCAAATGCGTTATAAGGGAATAAAAGGAATCCCCACCTTTAATGTTATGGTCAGTTGTGACTTTGATATGTGTTTCACATTTACGTCGGTTGGATGGGAAGGGTCAGCATATGATACACGTGTTTTCCTTCATGCAATTAATACGCCAACATTGAACTTTCCGCAGCTGCCTTAAGGTATTGTTATTTATTTATTTATTTATTTTTGTTACAATAATGTTTTATATAAATCAATCATATTTGAATTTTAAGGATTTTTTGATAGGCAGATATTATTTTGTGGATAAAGGATATCCAAATAAACAAGGATACTTAATGCCTTATTCTAAGATAAGGTACCATCAATCTCAATTTGAACATGAGCCCCCAACCAATGCTCAATAAGCCTTCAATCGTACACATTCATCTCTTCGAAGTTGTATTGAAAGATCATTTAGAAAAGATGGAAGATACTTAGCCGAATGCCTCAATTTAGTGTTGACACCCAAATTGATTTTATAATGGCTACATTTGCATTACATAATTATATTCGCAACAAGTCAGAAGGTGACATTATTTTTACTATACTCGAGCAACATTCAAATTACATACCCCATGAAAAACTTGCAGGTGTTATTAACACAATGAAGGAAATTTAGAGACATCTACTGAGATGAAGGACATTCGCAACAATATTGCTAATTTATTGTGGGACACTAGATGATATGTTTATTTTGGGATTACATGATTAGATGTAATTATTTTGGGATTACATGATTAAATGTAATTATTTTGAGATTACATAATGAAATGTAATTATTATTATTTTGAGATTACATAATGAAATGTAATTATTTTAGAATTACATGATGAAATGTAATTATTAACAAAATATGATGAGTATAATATTATTTGGGATAACATAATCAAATGATATTATTTAGGGATGATTTTTAAATCTTAATTGTTACTTGTAATAATTCTTTTATTGTTTGTGAATAATTTTTACTTTTATTTAAATTTTTATCTTTAATTGAATTTATTTTAAACAAATATATATATATATATATATATATATATTATTTTATATTACATATATAATATAATATAATATAATATATATTAATTAATTATATATATATTATTTTATATTTGATAATATCATATATAAAAAATATATATATATATATCAAATATAAAATAATATATATATATATATATATATATATAATACAAACACTTCAATGTTCTTTTATATCATTTTACGCTTTTCAGTTACTCCAATAATTATTTTTATCAAACACTTCTAATTCAATAGGCTATCTTATAAGTTTTTAACTTATCAGTTAATTTTGCCAAACAAACATCATATTACAAAATAGATATTTCATGCCTATTGGCCAATTATATGATATGATTCATTACCTGCCTCAATCTCCATGTGTAAACTTGTTGAATAATATCTGATTTGTTTTCTATCTGTATTCACTTCACTATGAGTACTAAATACCATATAGTATACGTCATATGTATGTACAACTCATCAGTAGTTAAGTAAGTTACATGTACAGTTGTTTTAGTTAGATGACAGTTGTGACGGTTGTAGGTGACACGTAGACTATAACTCAGTATTATCTGTATATATATAGTAGTGGGTACTGTACATATCTTTTTGATTGAATGAAATTAAGTTCATTCTTCACTGTCTCATAACTCAATACAGAGGTTATTGTTATGTTTTACATGGTATCAAAGCCTGGTTCGGAGGAGACATAGTCGCTTCGGTGAATTCGACATTGCTCTGGTAAGTTTGATTCCTAGCTCAGGGAATTTTTCCTTTCATCATTGAAGCTTTGAAGCCGACAGAGTGAGACGATGGAAGGATCAGAGAGTTCCAGAGTTGAATGAAGACCGTCTTTAACTATTGGTGCCGAAGATCCAGCGAGGTTACAAAACGTAGATCACCCAGGCATGGTGCTTGTGACTGCATTGCTGACGAATATAAATTACTTGACCTGGAGTAGGTCAATTTGAAGAGCACTAGCTGTGAAAAATAAATTAGTGTTCATTAATGTAGCTGCCATAGAGCCAGAGAATGAGCCTAATTGTGGAAAATGGAGGTGAGCGGATGAAATGGTGACTTCGTGGCTTATAAACTCTATGACGAAGGAGATCGCGGAAACCTTTGTTTATTATACCTCATCATTAAGGTTATGGCATGAGCTAGAGGAACAGTTTAGTGAGAGTAATGGCCCTCAGATCTATCAAGTGCAGTGTTAGATTACATCTATTGAGCAGGGGAATCAGACTGTGGTGATGTACTATAGCCGTTTGAAGAATTTGTGGGAAGAACTAAATATTTTCCAACCAATCCCTCAGTGTACGTGTCGGATAATGAATCAATGTGGATGCAATCTGTCAGGTACTCTTACAAATATTATTTCACAAAATAGATTAATCAAATTTTTGATGGGTTTAAATGAAAGTTTTGACTCAGTAAGGAGTCAAATATTGGTTTTGGATCCTTTTCCATCAATAAGCATGGCTTACTCTATAGTTTTGAGGAATGAGAAACAAAGATCTGTGCAGGTTGATTTGGCAGCACAATTAACAGCTATGGAAACTAGTGCAATGCTGACTCGAGCTTCACAGAACAGTGGAAAAAGTAGTAACAGCCTAATAGGAAAGGACAAAAGAAGGATGATCGAGTTTGTGAGTATTGCAAGGTGACAAGACATTCAAAGAATACTTGCTTTAAGATTCACGGATACCCAGAGTGGTACAAACAGTTGAAGAAAGACTGGGGAGCGAATGCAAGGAAGACTTATGCTAATTTGGCAAACAGTCCATTTGAAGAGGTAACTGAAAATGGTAAGAGTGAAAAGCATTCAGCATCTGTATGGACACCAACTCTGACAGATATGTTATAAGAGGAAATATCAAAGATATTGAGAGGAAAAGGGATCATAAACAGTGAGCAAGTGAATTTTGCTCATATAGGAGACTATGCTAGTAACACTAATGATGGTAACACTTCTTTACGATGGATGAAGGAGAGTCTTAAATACTGGGTAGTGGATACGGGGGCCATAATCCATATTAGTGCAGTAAAAGAACATTTTAATACTTTGGAAAATTTATCTAATCCTATTTTAGTACATTTACCATATAGAAGTAGTAGACCAGTGAAGTCGTATGGGGATATTAGCATAAACGAGTCTTGTTTTTACATGATGCATTATATGTCCCATCCTTTAAACATAACTTACTGTCAGTAAGTAAGTTATTTAAGCAAAGTGGACAAAGAGGGATTAAGTTCATCTTTTCTCCTACATGCTGTAAATCGCAGGACCTGAAGACTGATAGGGTGCTGGCAATAGCAAGGATGAAGGGACATCTCTATGTTTTGGATACAAAGATGAGCGAAACAGAAGGTAGGTGCAGACTGGAGGCAAATATGACTGAGAACTTACAAATTGGAAAATGTGGTGAGGAAGTGGTTAAAAATAGAAAAAATGTTGATGTTGTGGATTTTTCTCTTTGGCACAAGAGATTAGGACATCCATCAGAGGCTATACTAAGGCATATGCCTTTTTATACTAATAAAAATTTACATCCATTGAATTGTGATGTGTGTCATTATGCAAAACAAACTAAATTGCAATTTTCTTCTAGCTCTAATCGTTCAAAGGATATTTTTGATTTAATACATACGGATGTGTGGGGACCCTATAAACAGAGGAGTATGATAGGTGCACGATTTTTTGTGACTATTGTTGAAGATCATAGCAGGGTAACTTGGATTTTTCCAATTAAAGACAAGAGTAAGGTGACAGCAATATTAAGGAATTTTGTGGCAATAGTGAAAAATCAGTTCAATAAACTGATTAAGTATGTGTGTACTGATAATGGATCATAGTCTTGAATGCTAATTACAGGTTGCTATTTGAGGAGAATAGTATATTGCACCAGAAGACTTGTACATACATACCACAGCAAAATAGTGTGGTGGAGAGGCGACATAGGACAATCTTACAATTGGCTCGCGCATTGCTATATCAATCAAGGATAGGCGTTAATTTCTGGGGTGAAGTAGTCTTACACGCTACCTACCTCATGAATAGGTTGCCATCATTAGTATTGGAGTGGAACACACCTTATCAGCTACTATATGGAAGAGAGGTCAATTATACAGACTTAAAATGTTTTGGGTGCTTATGTTTTGCAACTATAGTAGAACCTATACATGATAAATTCTATCCCAAAGCATCAAAATAGATATTTTTGGGATTTTCACTGGGACAAAATGGGTATAAAGTGTTTGCTTTAAAGGAAAAGAAAATCATTGTGTCAAGAAATGTAATTTTTAAGGAAGAAGTTTTTCCTTTTCAAGATGAAAGTGGAAAAGATATGAATAGATGTAATGTATTAAATGGAGGTGTTTCATTATCTGTTGTACCAGTTACTCATGATATTTTATTAGATATACCATTGGATATAGATGGTACTATAGTATAGGACCGAGAATCCCAGCCACAATCCAGCAGTGATAGTTTGTGCAGACATACAGAGGAAAACATAGAAACTGGATCAGAAAGGGAGTCTAGTTCTTGTGACAAGGGTAAGGAAAGGGAACCTAGGCAAAGCACAAGAGTGAAGAAACAACCAGTGTGGATGGAAGATTTTGTTGTTAATTGTGCAGCAAGATCAAGTAGTAAGGTAAAGTACACTATTCCAACATATCCTTTTATAATACCGAAGCATCTGTCTAATGAGCATATGGCTTTTATGGCTAATGTGTCTACTATTTGAGAGCCATCATCTTATAAGGAAGCAAAAGACGATCCAGCTTGGGTCCAGGCTATGAAAGCAGAAATAGAAGCCTTAAAGCAGAACCATACATGGGAAGTGACAACTTTACCAGAGAAAAAAAGGCCCATAGGTTGTAAATGGGTATTCAAGGTAAAATTGAAAGCAGATAGTACAATAGACTGGTATAAAGCAAGACTTATGGGGAAAGGCTACCACCAAGTTGAGGGGGTAGACTACCAAGATAGATTTTCTCCTGTTGATAAGGTGGTAAGTGTCAGGATTTTCTTTACTATTGCAGCAGAACAATCATGGTCCATACACCAGTTGGACATCAATAATGAGTTTTTACATGGATATTTAGAGGAAGAGGTGTATATGGAGCCTCTAGTAGGTTATGAAGTAAAAGAAGGGCATGTTTGTAAGTTGAAACGTTCATTATATGGCTTCAAGCAAGCTTTAAGACAATGGAACTCAGAATTGACAATGAAGTTGAAACAATATGGTTTTAGGCAGTCAATGCATGACCACTGCTTATTTCTTCTAAATAATGGAGTTTTCTTTCTTGCCTTGTATATGTCGATGACATATTAATCATTGGAAATTCAGAAGAAGAAATTGGAAAAGTGAAAACTTTTCTGGATGAGCAATTCACAATAAAGGATTTGAAGTATGCCAAATACTTTCTTGGATTTGAGTTGATAAGGTCAGAGGAGGGAATTTATGTGAATCAACAGAAGTATACATTGGACTTAATTCGTGATGCAGGATTGCTAGACAATAAACCAGCATCCACACCAGTAGCTAAGGGAATGAAATTTTGTGCTAATGAAGGGAAGTTGATGAAGGAACTACAGAGGTATAGATGCTTGATAGGGAGACTACTCTATCTAGGTTTCACAAGGCCAGATATAGCTTATATCACACAACAGTTGAGCCAATATGTACAGATGCCCAGGGAGATACATTGGCTAGGTGCATTACAAGTGCTGAGATATTTGAAAAATAATGCATCACTTGTATTATTTTTTCCTTTAAAAAACACTATGAAGTTGTCTTCATACTCATACTCGGATTGGGGATCTTGTGTGGACACTAGAAGAGGCCTTATTGGGTATTGTATTTTCCTTGGGGAAGCTTCGATTTCATGGAAAACAAAAAAAACAAGCTACAGTTTCTAGATCTACAGCTGAAGGTGAATACCGAGCCTTAGCTACTACTGTTTGTGAGCTACAATGGATAAGCTATATTTTACAAGAGTTTTGATTGGGAATTTTAGAACCAATTCCAGTATATTGTGATAATTAATCTGTGATACACATTGCAAAAATCTCGTGTTTCATGAAAGAACGAAACACTTAGACATTGATTGTCATTTAGTTTGGGAGAAATTCAAGGAGGGGTTCATTTCATTAACTCATGTGGGTACAGACAACCAATTAGCAGACCCTTCACGAAAGCTTTGGCAAATCCCTTGTTTCATACATTCATGTCCAAGTTGAGCTTGAAAGATTACTTCACAATGCTTATTGTTCCATATGATTCTACTTTCCATATCTTTCATATCTCACAACTATAAAGCAGATGCTTATTGCTGCCATAAGCCAGTGTCATATTGTGTAATATAATTGTTCAATGATAGGGTAAAGAGGGAAAGAGTGAGAGAAGACAAGAGCGAGATATGTACGGCTATGAAAGCAAATTGTCGTGGAAATTAATTGCATATATTGGCCTAAATTGATGCAAGTTTTCACTGGGGGCAACAGATATGTTTCATGTTTGGTTAACTTAGCCTATCTTGTCTCTCTTTTGCTTTTTCTTGTTCTTCTTATCTTTCTTTCTTTTCATAGACTGTGTCTGTGGCTTTGGGGCAAGACAGGAAATTGTGTGGTGTGCTAATATAGCCAATTGAACAAACTGTTGCAGAGTTAGGGGAGATAAGAAATGAACGGGAAAAGCTGATGGAGAAATACCAGATGATGGAAAGCCATGTGAACATTTTGATGAACCAAGGGCAAAGTGAACAGACGATCTAAGTCCGGAGAAGAAAGATTAGTGGGAGATCCATTGTGAAGAGAGAGAGTTGAGGTTGGCAAAAGTGGTGAAGCCATGGCTGCGCGAGAAGGAAAGAGGAGAAAGAAGAAAAGATAAGAGGGTGTGTGTTGAAATGGCACCGTTTTGGGAGAAAGAAAAGATTAAAAAAAAATCATGAAACAGTACAATATTGAGAAAAAAAAACCAACATCTAATGTCACAGGCAAGCAATAAATTTTTTATTGACTCTAATATCAATTTAAGAATCAATTGTTATTAATGAGAATGAAATAAAATCATGGCCAAAATTGATTTCCAGATAAAAATAAACTTCCATCAAATTAAATACAGTACGGATCACACTTTTTCAGAGGTTTAATTATCCCTTATTCCTAAATTAAAATTATGTTTTCGAATTCTTAGAATCTCTGCATCTAACTGCAGAATATTAAAGGTATGCTACAGTATATTCATTTATGAAACAAACATATTTAAATATTCATTTATGTTTTTTATTTTTCAAATATATTAAAGTGTACAGACAAATATATTACATGTAGCATGTGCATATATAAGTAGAGTTTAAAATTAAATGAAACTAAAATGATGAAAAAATTCAAGCAAATAAATACAAATATAGTGAATTACATATATGAAATAATAAAAATTTCCAATTGGTTATCATAGCAATTAGAAATCTTTGAGCACATACCTTTATGCATAACACACTTATAATTACTAAAATTCTATTGAGCACATATCAACATCCATTCATTTGAGATACCATTTACTTTAAACAACACTCTTTTGTTACCTTCAGTTGGATTACATTTAATGAATAGTAAACATATAGATTATATTATTTTAAACTCAGGTCAGGTGAATTTGTTTCATTTGCTATGAAAATTTTTGAATATTTTTGACATTATGATATGAGATTTCATATTAGAACATAGATTAGAAGTAATTTACAATTGACTAGTGCATAATCATAATAGGTATCAACTAGTATACCGACCTATGCGATGCATGGACATTTCATCAATATATAAACATAACACATGTTTAAATTAAAATATTTATTTATTTCAGCACAAGTTATTAAAAACTTCTTTATATACTACATTTGATGTTGTGGTATGATTACCATCTTTGTCAAAAGGCAATATTTTTAAACCATTTCTGCTCCTCACTATTGAAGCTATTATATATAATTGTCCATGTGTAAAGACCGAGCTTGGCAAATACAAATCAACTGTTGAAAGTGATTGTCCTTGACTTTTATTAATTGTCATTGCAAAGTACAACGTTATTGGAAACTAATGTCTTCTAAGTTAAAAAGCCAATCTTGAATCTGATGGAGTAATTATCATTCTTGGAATCATTACTTTTTCTCCAATATTTTTTTCAGAAATAATTGTTCCTTCGATGACATGCTTACCAAATCGAGACACAATCAATCTGCTACTGTTACAGAGTCCCATTGATTTCTCAATATTTCTAAATAACATTATTGGATCACCAATCTTCAGCTTTAGTTCATGGTTTAGAACACCCGACAATCTGATGCTGTTAAGAAATTCTTGTGTGTAGAGATCGTCCATTGTATCAGTATTTGCATCAGCTCTACATACACTATCAAAACTTAAATATTCTTGTTCTTATCCTGGAAGTAAAGATAACATATATTCATTTCTGGTATCAACATCTCTCAGCCTCAGAGCAAGAATTGCTCTTTCTTTGAAGTAACTCAAACTGTTTAAATTATTCATGAGTTCAGGATATATGCTTTTCATGATCAAAGATACATGATTATCAACAACACTTGTAATGCCCCAATAATTTTTACAAATATTCAAAATCTATTTTGAAGTTTATTGAAAAATTTAATTACGTGAAAAATATTCTTTTGAATTAGTGAAGGAAATTTGGGAATAGAAATTTTTAATTTTTAATTTAGGAAATTTTTACAAATTCTCAAGGATCTAAGCGAACAAATCTTATAAGTTAGAGTGGCAATGAGTAAATTTATCCAAGAAAATTAGTAAGGTCGGTTACTATTCCAATATACGGTACTATTTACCTATATAATACTATTTACGTATACGGTACTGTTCACATATACTATCGAAATGTCAAATACCAAATGTGGTTTGATCATAAGAGAAAACTAGAAAGAAACTGGGAGAAAAAAGACATTTTATATGAGAGAATTCTCTAAGGGACTAAATTGAAAGGAAACTAAATTAACAAATTGATTATACTAGTAGATGAGATTTGTAAGTGAAATTGGTAGGTGAGACTAGTAAGTAAAATTAGTAGGTAAGACGGGGTAGGTGAAACTGGTATGTGAGACGGGGTAGATGGAATAGTACCCTTAAATTTTCTTATAAATAGGCCCTTCCATTTCACTTTCAAAATCACAACTTCAACTCCTCTTCTTCTCTCTTTAAGATTTCTTGGTCCAACACTAGACCTCTGAGATTTTGAACCTTTCCTTTTCAGCTTAGGTAAGGATACTATACCCTTTTTATGTCTTACAAATTTTAGAAGTTATTTTCTTAAGTATGCTCTGTGGTTGCAGCTTTGGCTAATCTTCCACATCAAAAAAACTGTTATTAGCTGCCTATATATTATTTTGAATCCCTGATTACCAAAATAGAATATAAACTGTAAAGAATACATGTCTAGGAAAGTTCTGACTAAGGAAAGACCTGGTTTTTAAGTGTGTCCATTGCGACCCTCTACTCTTTCCTGGGAACTTACCTGGTGTATTCTTTTACAAATTGTATTCTCTATTTCTGGTATGAATAGTATACATATGTATGAATAGTAACTATACGTATGAATAGGGAACGTACATATGAATAGTAACCATACGTATGAACAGTGTCTGTATGAAAACAATCCTAACTTATTTTCTCTAATCTTTCATGAAAATCTTCATAGCAGAACATTAAAATTCACCTGAGTACTATTGTCCATAACAACTTAAAGAAGTAATACTCGTACGGAATCCAGGCGAGTGAAACGACCCCGTTTTAATAGAGTTTTAGCATTACTGGTGATAAAAAGTATGTCATAGGACACTCTCAAAATTCATAGGGGTAAACTGGACTCAGAGTGGCAAATCTGGGGAGATAATTAATCCAGAAGTATGGATAAAATGAAATAAGTATCTCATGATGATGTGAAGTTTGAATCTTTTCAAAAATAGATTAATTGTTATCTTGATTTGTGATTTATAAATCTATAATATAGTTTTATACTATACCTGTTATATGGATGAATATTCTATTGTACTTCTGATTATGATATGAACTGCTGCACTATTGATTGTGATTGAGCGGGACAGTACCCCCTCTCATAGCAAGGCGGAAAACCAGTTTAAAGGGTGTCTTGACTAATAAGTGTGGAGACAACCATTCCCTCAGTAGAGATATAGCTCGGATCAGTGACAGATCCATGAGGCGCCCTAGCTAAGATTGTGCGTCATGGCAGAAATATACATAATTGGTGAGGCAGCATGTGTGCGCTCTCTGGGATATATTGTCATTGATGAGTACTAGTAATGTTTGTTGAATTGGATGTATTTTTATCTTCTTGTATGTAATTTCTAACTATGTCTATTGGTTGAGTATGAGCCTTCTGGTATACTTGCATGATTGGTTATGTATTTGAATTTTATTAACGCGAGGCCGATTCGCTCATTGAGTTTTAAAGCTCACACTCTCTATGAAACCTTTTTTTTACAGATCAGGTTACCGGTGAAGAATATCCACTAGAAGAGTAGATCACTTTGGACCTTCCCGCTATCGGGTAGGCCCCTCTTTTGTTGTAGATTATGTCGCTCTGTAATCGTCTAGGAAATCTAGGTTAGGAGTTTGGCATTTGGCTTGTATGTCAGTATAATAATGTATTTTAAATTGATAATTTACTATTACATGCAAATCATCTCTATGATTTTTAGATAAGAAAATTTGATATATTTTCTTCATATTTATTAAGGAATTGTTATTTTGATAACATAGATAATTTAAACTCACGAGTAGAATTTATCGAAGGGCTTACAGTGATGAGAGATTCATCATTGTGCCAGTCATGTGCCCAGAAAACGGGTCGTGACAACACTGATTAGTAAGTCTTCAGGAATTTCAATAGTTGTGATAACATGCAATTTTTCATATATTTTAGCCTCTATTCTAGCCCTTTTTGCATTTTGATTTTTGCCAAAACTCTAGTTTTATAATGTTTAGAATTATTGTGGGTGAAAGTTAATTATAGATTTATGTGCTTTAACTCCATAATTTTACTCCAAAATGGTTCATTTATGTGTTTTACAGAGTTTAGAGGCACCTGGGCTTGAACCGGACAAGAAACAAAGCAATAGAGAGTAAATCAGAAATGCTGAAAAAAATGGCCTGGTGCTCGGTACCAGGAAGCCAATGCCCGATGCCAGGAACAGTAAATCAGTAGGATGACGTGGAACACATAAGAAAAATTAGGTTAAGCCAGCGCCCGGCGCTGGCACCGCAGAGAGCCACTATAAATGCGATTTTTAGGTCAGAACAGAAGAGGCTTCGCTCCAGACTTCAGACCCGCGGCTGCTGCAGACAGAGGCGACTTCCAGAGCTTGGTTTGAGGGAAAGGAAGCCTTCCCACTTGGAATGGCTCTCCTTCTCCCATTTTCTCCCCTTTTCTTCCATTTTCCTTCATAGTTTCTTAGATTTCTGCTATATTTTCTATTATCTGTCATGTTCTTCTTCTCTTCCATGTAATTTCTGAGTTTAAGGATTGATGTAGTTCGGTTTTATGAAGCTTTATTGTTGAACATATTCAGTTTTAATGTATTGTCGTTTAATGGAGTGGATTTTACCGATTATTCTTCCTCTTGAATGCTTGATTAACCTTCAATGAGTTTGGGATTTTGATGTCTATGCTAGATTTAGCTGGATATTAAGCTTGACCTTGTAATTTCTACCATAAATCAGATTATCTAGATATAGATAGTTTTATTTATGTGGCTTGAATAATTTTCTTGAGCTTCATTACTTAATTGAATGGTTGATCTAAGATTTTAGTCAATTATTTTAGTTAAGTTAGATTGTAATTTCAAGGTTTTGGATTCAATCATATTTTAGAAAATTGGCCAACATTGAATTAATTGTAATTTAATTGAATTGTTCTTCAATGATTCAAAGATTAATTTGTCTATGAATTAATTGGATTAGACCAAATGAAATCAATCCCATTTTCTTGTGTAATCGGTCATTTGATGAAATGGAAATTGTAACTTAATTTATTTGAACCAATGAGTATTTTCTTAGCCAAAGTTCTGTTTTATTTATTGTCCTATGAAGCTTGTTATCTATACATGTATGTGATTGCTGTGTATTTGTAACAAGTGGGACAAGAGATAGCATGTCATATGCGATTGCGGGGCATTGATGTGATTAGGACTTGATCGGATTGTATTTGAGTTATAAATTAGTGAAGATCTTCCTAACTATAATTTTAATATAATTCAGTCTTAGAAGATTTTCTGAGAATTTAGATTGAAAATTACATAATAGAATTAGCCAAGAATATTCAAAGGAAAGGATGATGATGTACAATTTCATGGAATTTGTGACCAGTTGCACATCTTTTGTCTGTTTTGTTTTCTGTTTAGTCATTTAAATTTTCATTATTTATATTGCGTTGTTTCAATCATCCCCCCCTTTTTTGTGTAATTTCTGCAATTTCCTTCATAAGTCTTAATAGCATTTCTCTTAGCCTAATTGAATTTTATTTGATATCTCAATCTCTGTGGGACGATACTCTACTTAACTTTATTACTTGTTGCGACCCAGTATACTTGCTGGAATATTTTATGTGCTATAAATTATATGGACCAAGTTGACTCACTAATATTTTCATAATCCATTATCCCTTCATCAATACTTATAATCCAATCAGAAAATAATTTGACTTGTTCAACATCAACTATTGATTTAGATGTTTAGAGTCACATGTTTTGAGTCAAATTCATTACTTTGCAAAAATTTCAAATGTAAAAGGAATTAATTGTTGAGAATGCAATCTCTTGTCTACTTACTCTTGGTATGATTATCAATATCTATCTGAAGTCTCCACTAAACACTGACTTTGCCACCAAAGGTTGATTAGAACTCTGATTATTAGAAAATCTCATCAAATCTCTTAGAGTTTTGTCAAGAACTTCAAAACACATTTTATTCATCATAGGTGACTCATCCATATAATTAATTTTGTCTTAATAATAAGCTCTGCAAGGTCACTACCTTGTTTAATATTACAACTTGAGTCTTCAGTAATTTGTAAGAGAATATGGAATCGAGAATCAGTAGTTCTTCCACTTGGAAGTAAGAGAGATGCTATCCCACTTGATGCAACTTTTAAGACAATCATCCCTTTTAAGCCTTGTATATACATATAACTAATCTCTATTTAACATTTTAATTCAATCAAGATACTTCTTCTCTAAAAGAGATTGATCATACGACATATCATTGTGTATAAGCCTATTTTCATATTTATGACTTAAGGCTATATCTGAAAATGGCATAGATTCAAATTCACTAAGAGATCTTCCATTACTATAGAGTATGTTTTCAATCTCGATTAACGCATAGTTCTTTAATTGATCATTAGTGAGTTGTAAATCTGTTTCAAAATGAAAGATGATGAGAACTTGACGATAAGATGATTTAATAGAGAAATTTTTGTCTATATTTATAATGTAATTTTGACAAAACTTAGAAAATAGTTACCTTTATGGCGCAATAATGTTCTTTGTCTATACAATATATCATCAGATAAAAGTTGCCATGTGTTGTACCAAACAAATTCAGGGATTGAAATTGTATTTGATAATAGTAGAGTTACAAATAATCTTCTTAGGTACTATGCTGTTACCCACTGACTTGCTTCAATGATTCCATCAACATATTCTTTGTCATCATCAAGCAATCCTAAAGCATAACATGCATCCTTAAATGTGTGATGAAGAACTCCATAATTGTTCTAATCTCTTCAAAAGAAGTTAGACTTTTAACTATATTAAGTAAAGTCCTGAGATAATGCACTTCACCACTTCCAAGAAGGGTGTAGTACAACCTCCCAATTGAGAAACCAGCCTTTCTAGGAGACCATTCTTTAAGGTTACTTTTGTAAACAAATTTTGTTGGAAACTTGGCATATGTTAGAGTTTTTGCATCAACATATTTTTTGTTTGCCTCAAACCAGGCAGTAAACATAGTTATAGTGTGAGAATTTCTCTCAACAACTGAATCGATTGGTTCATCATCTTTGAAAATTATAGTCTACATATTCGAAAGATGAAAATTCAATCTTTCTATAGGTGAATCTTTAAAATTTATATCAAACTCAAATATTTTCCAAACTGCTTCACAAGGAGATAAGTATCTGCAATCATAAAACAAGTGTGTAAGTGTGATCATGCCATGTAAAGAAGGGGATGAGCCCTGCGTGAAAAGAGAACTCACTAGGGCTGGAGTAGAGATCGGAGCTTAGACGAAACCGGCTGGGAGAGATAGACCAGAGAGAGTGAGTACTGAGAAGTGAGACTAAGGATAACTAAGAGAAGAAAATGAGAGAAAATATATATAGTATATATAAAAATGATAATTTTATATAAATATTAAATTAATAAATTAAAATATAAAAATTTATTTTAAAATGAAACTTAATTTTTAGGAGGTATAATTTTCAGTTTAAAAACTCCCCTAAATTTATTTTATTAATATTTATTTTTTTCAATTGATTTGACAATTGGGGAGAAATGTAAAAAAGAATGAGAGGAGACAAATGTTTGTGACGGAATTTTCCATTGCAAAATTAAAAATTTTTTGCAACGGAATTTTTTATTGCAAAACTAAAAATATTTTGCGACGGAATTTTACATCACAAAATTAAAAGTTCTTTGCGATGGAATGTTCTACAAAAGAAGTGACATTATCTGTTCATGATCTTCACAAGAAAGCTAATTCTGAACCCAGATTTGGCAATTCCATCAAAATAATAGAATTTGGCAAGGAATGGTTCACTCTTGATCTTTGAAAAGGGTACAAATCCCTTTCACCGTCCAAATTAGCGCAATTATCATCGTTATTTAGTTTGAGTTATTAGGTAATTGTTTTTTCAAACAATTCTCCGATTTAAATTTTGTGGATAGAAAAAATTAGTATTGAGAAACTTTATGTCTTTGTAGTCCAACTTAACTCGAATCAGATTAACCACAGACCAAAATGGCAGAGGTGCTAAGCTTTCCTAGACTATTGAATCATGTGGGCTTTACACTGACAAGTGGGGTCCACATATCTAATGGTCCACAAAGTATGGCACCTCTGCCATAAGGCAGAGAATCTCCTTCCATTAAACACAATCCAATAAAATTGTAGATACTGGTAGTTCCAAATAAAAAAGGAAAAAAAGAAAAATGCAATACAATCATTTTGTCCCTTTTCGATCCGATTATATTAAGACTTAATTTCGAAAGAATGGTAGAAATAAGAATAATAATTAAGTCAAAATGAGATAAAGGATAAGAGAAAGAGTGAGGAGAAGACAACAAGACAAATAGAGAAAGAATAGAGAGTTGAAAGGAGAGCGAGAGACTAAAAGGTAAAGGGAAGATCAATCTATCTTTATTTAATCATATCATCTAATATTAAATTCTTCCTATTTATAGCTATATTTGCCACTAACATATTAACACCAATTTAAACAAAATAATAGATATTCTTTTTATATTTTGATCCCTATCCTAATTAAAATCAAAATAATAGGAATACCTTTTTTATATTTTGATCCTTATCACAATCTAAACAAAATAACCAAAATGTCCCCTTAAGGGGTGTGGGTTCTTTGTCATGATTTGTTCTGCCTGGACTTTTAATAACAATTTTTTTAACAGAATTTTCTGTTGCTATAAGTTTTAGCAACAGAAAAAATTGTTGCTAAAAAAAGTATGGCAAAAAACCCACACCCTAAGACCCTTATCCTCAAGGGTCAAAAAAGAGATCAAGATCAACCAGAATCCAGTATCAAATGGAACCAATTAGTTACAATCCTAAATCCTCGACAAAATTTATGATACTCTTATTCATTTTCATCAAGGAATCACCATAGGAGTTGTTAGTAAGTGAAGTGGGTGGAACTCGAATGAAGATAGAATCTTTTGTGAAGATGATTCCATCAATGGCATGGTCCCGTTACGTAATACTCTGTGGCATTGTCTTTCTTAACAAAGGAATCTTCTTGAAATTCTTTATTTCTGAAGTTAATGTTACTCCTTACAAGATCTAAGGTATGTAATATTTCCGTTGATACCACTGGTAAGGCAACAATGGCAGATGAAGGTAGAAAGAGAGCCATATAGGGAGGAGTAGAAGGATATTTAGATTCAGTATTTCCTAGACAAAGCGTTGAGTAATGGTGGATTCCTCCCTAACAGTACCTACAATCTTGATTGTTTCTTGAGTCTTTATTTGCTCAAAAAGCTCTATGGGTTGTTCTTCAAACAAAATAATTTCCTAATTGTTGTTAACTTGCTGAGTCACTCTTTTGGCTACCATATTAGTTTGAGTATTTTTTTTGTGATTCTTGATTGCAGCTACTTCCCTTATAGTAGTTCTGCCATCTTGCCTTGCCCACTTTCTTAAAGCCACTATTTGCAAATTCTTGGAGCTTTGCCAGGACTATAACACCTTTTTGGGATTACATAATTCAACTCCAAGTGCTATATTAGGTTTCAGGCTAGCAAGGTAGCAAGTCAACTTCTGTGATTCTGTATGTTTGACCTTGCAAGCTAGTTCTTCAAACTTTTCTTGGTATTCGACTAATCTTCCTTCTTGTTTTAGCCGCATTAGTTTAAACCTTCCCATCATTTCCTGAAACTAGGTTTGAGATTTCGATATATTAGCAATGATCAAAGGATTGATACTCTAAAACCAGTATTAAGACTTAATTTCGAAAGAGGGGTAGAAATAAGAGTAATAATTAATTTAGTCGAGATGAGATAGAGAATAAGAAAAAGAGTGAGAAGAAGACAACAAGACGAATAGAGAATAGAAAGAGTCGAGAGGAAAGACTAAGAGGCAAAAGAACGATCAGTCATTCTTTATTTAATCATATCATTTAACATTAAATTCCTCCTACTTATAGCTATATTTTTCCTTTAGTAGATTAACACTAATCTAAACAGAATAATAGAAATATTCTTTTTATATTTTGATCCTTGTCCTAATCAAAATCAAAATAATAGAAATATCTTATTTATATTTTGATCCTTACCACAGTCTAAACAAAATAACCAAAATGCCCTTCTTTATATTTTGATCCTTCTCGACTTAATATAACTTAAATGAAATGAAATTAAATTAGATACAGGAGGCCATGGATACTACAAGGGAGCTAACGCAGAAGCAAAATGAGTGAACATGACTAAGATGGAATAACAGAATACTGAACTTTTCTGCTATCCCAATGATGTGTGGATTGTGCTGCTTTTGCAGATAGTTTTTGTGTAGTTTGGTGCTTTGCTACCCCTTTTAATGATATAAGAGAATCATTCCTTGAAATGTGATTATGAAAGTGGAAGACATTTGTTAGTCTCTGTTGTAGGCCTTGCAATGAAGGGCTAAAGTTCATTCAGAAAGCATAGTCATTCCCATTTACAATGCAATGATAACCAGCAAACTCGGCCATCAATGCAACTAACTCTTATTTTCCCTCTATCAGAGACAACTTAGAAAAAAAAAAAAAGTCGCTTGAGAGTTTGCATTCATTTTCTGACAAAGAACAACAAATCCCAGCATGACTCCTAATATAAGTGGGTGCCACAAATGCAGATTGAATCGTAGCCATTGAATCTACTACACTATACCGTACCTAAAAATTTCTCTCTTTGGTTCAGGGGCTTTCTCTGGTTGTGTTATGTCAATATTTTCAATGAGGATTTCTGTATTGTTGGGTGAAGAACTTGGAACTACCATTGATTGCAAGCTAGTAGATTCAGCAGACATGCCCGTGGATACTTCACCAGCTGCTAGATTTGGTTGAGGCAAGTTTTGTTTCTCCCTTCTTTTACCCCACAAGAAGGAGTATAAGCCAAATATTATCAACACCATGCCCACCAACCTGCAAATAGATATGAATTTCAGACATGTAGTGCCAATACTAATATTCAAATTGTATAATCAAATAGAATATTTGGAAAAGTTAATTCCATACGTTCCAACTCTGAGGGGTTCACCCAAAAAAATAGCTTCTGAAAAAGCCACAAAAATAAGAGCTAGTGGATTGAACATCGGTGGATAAGTAGGTCCTTTCAATGCAATTGCCCAAGATATAAGGCTGAAAGTAGCAGCTGTTGCAAGTGCTCCCTATACAAAGGAGTCTCTTGTGTCAATTCATAGTGGTTGACAAAAGATGAAGTAGAAAAACACATTTCTGAGAAACTATATATAAAGTGCATGTTAAAAAGCAAAAGAGATCAAACAAGTTAATCATCTATATGCATTATTGCAATGTCTTGCATAGGTAATTCAATGTTGTTTGATATAAACAAGTTAGTCATCTCACCGAGTATATTATAGTGATCAATTGCAAATTCCAACCTAAAGCCCATTTCTCTTTACTGCTATCTATGCATAATCCTATTATTGTTGCTTGAACTGAAGCCAGGATACATGTTAGCATCGTTGCCCAATACTTCAATGGAAGGGCTTTCAGCAGCTTCGCCTGTTTCATTTGAAAACATAGCAACATAAGAAGAAAAACGATCACACTAAAGACTATGTAATTGGTTATCAAGTATAGACAACATGGCACCAGTCAAACACTTATGTGAACGTAGGAGGCTTACTTGGGCAATGTACCATGTCGTATATGAAAAACAGCTACCAACAAGAAAGAGAGAGCCTCGAAGCATGTTAGTTTTGTGCGCTTCAGTGGAATAAGTGTGAGAGTGATGATTATGGTGATCAAGATGAAATGCCTTTCCCTTGTAAAGACTAGTAGTTAATGCTCCCCCAACACACAAAATTGCACCAACACTCTTGGCCTTACCAGCCCATGTTTTTAGCCCTAGTTTCTCCATCCTGCAATCATTTATAATTGTGATACGAATATAGTGGAGTTTCATAAAGGTTGTTGTTTACAAATACCTGCATATGATGGAGACAAAGAAGGTGAAAATAGGAATCAAGTTGAGAAAGTTAGTAGAGTATATCGCTGAAGTGTCTCGAATACCATAATAGAACAGTCCCATTGCCATAGTTATCCTGTAAAGGTTGTCATCATGTTAGAAAATCCACAAAACCACCCACTGGCTATGGTATATTAGCGAAGGAGGTCGATGATTTGTATTTAGTAATAGATATTTGATCAAACCCCCCATTTAATTTTACAATTAATCCATATAGGAATTCAGCATCTGATTGTTTTAACGTTAATTGTATGGCTGTTTAGTCTTCACGTGACATTCCCTAGTTAATAAAAACAAAGTGGTTATAAAAAGTAGTGTAAATTATTAATTTGGACCCAATAGATAATATGTATCTCAATTTCATCTCTTCATACATTTTAGTAATTGAAAATTTGAGATTGAGTAAAAGTAAAATTAAAAATTTGTTAAATAAAAAAATAAATAAAATTCAAATGGTTATAATATGACTAAATTGAGATGTTTGATATTTTAAGAATTAATTTAAGATAAATATAATTTTTCAAAACGTAAATTAATAATTTACTCTAAACGGCAAGTTGCAAGAGAGGTTATTTAGCTCATTTTTGTGGCGAATTTTAAGTATTAGAAAAAGCTGTTAACTTCCATGCTTTTCGTATCTAACAAAGAGAGCACTTCCATAGTTTCATTCATTTATTTATTTATTTTTTGTTTATTGATAGAGCATAGTATGATTTAAATAAAACAAACCGAAAGATACAAAAACCAAAAAGAAGAAAGAAAGATGGCCGGAAAGCAGCTTATATCAAACAGAAACTGAAACGAAGTTGATTTGCAGACTATTTCCAGCACAGCCAAGAAAAGCAGTCACACGTGACAGAAACTCATAACAACTCTATTATCATAGCCCTTTTGGTATAATCGCTTCATATATCAGTTTGGTAATATACTATTTGCCGATAACTCTGCCTAATTATGTACCCCGTGGACACCACTCATCACTACTTCATGGCTTAATTGTCACCTCACACTCAACTAATTCCAAAGAACTAACCTCACCTTTGTTGGTTCAAATAGTTCAGTATTCATTTCTTTTAAATAAGATTTCAAGCCCAAATATTGTAAATAAAAAAAGTTATTATAAAGAGAGCTTCGTGTTTGTGGTTTAACCTAACTATTGCGAAAGTGTGACGGTACGTAATTGTTCCATAACGAAAATTTAAGTAAATAGAATTACACCTTGATTAATAGCTAAAGTTTTTTGCCTAATGAAAAGTGCTTAATCCCAATTACATAGTAGGTTTATGGTAGTTCGAAGCAAAAGAAAAAAAGAAAAATTCCAAACCAAAATAATTTCACAAATGCAAAATTGCAAACCATTAAGTTGTGTAAAAAGTTTACTGTTTAATTCTACTGAGAGTCCCAAATTGGTTGAAGTCATAATCTAATAAATATCTGATTAGGCAGAACTGTCCTTAAATGTGAATAAATAGTCATAAATAGAGTTTGGGAAGGGAGCCAACTAAGGAAGAAGACAAAGTAATATTGCTTACCCAACTAAGGCATTAAGGAAGAGCCAGAACCAGACCCACCAACTGAACTTCTTGGCGTGGCCTCTGCAACCACAAGCACACACAAACTTGAATTAATTCCATTCAAACGCTTATGCAGAAACAAAAAACGGGGTATCGTAATGGAATGTATCCAAAGCAAGATGAAAATGAACATGGAGAACAGAGCTAAAAATGGTACCTTTCGAAATAGAAAGCGAAAGGGGCAACACAGAGAGTGGCAACAATGTGACGATAGGTAATGAGTGCAAAGATGAAAGTGCCTTGCACCAATATGACTCTCGAAAACAGCTGCATCCCTGTCGCCAAAAGTTGCACCAACAGCATGCTCAGCACAGCCTGCGACGACACGAACCAGTCTCTCACACTTACCATGTTCTCTGTTTCTCTGTTTCTATCTCTATCTGTGTTTTGGTCTGTCTCAGTGCGAGGGAAAAGAGCCACAAGCAAGCGAAAACGGGTTCTGTTCTCTTTGTTTTTGTCTCATTCCAGAAAAGCAAAGAGACGAACAACGAACGGGTGAACAGAGAGAGAGAGAGAGAGAGAGAGAGAAACGGCTTACTTTTTTAATGGTATCTGGGGACGAAAAGCAGAAGTCAATTCGCAGGGAATATCAGATACAAGGAAAAGAAATAAATGCAGAGATGGGAAATCCAACCGACAGGGAGATTTTTATTGTTTACAGATGCCTCACATTCGAGAAGCCCACAGAGTTGAAAGCTTAGGAAACTCTTGTCAGATTGCTAGCCACCTTCTTCTTTCTCGCCATGCGATGTTGTGTTTCTGTTATGTTATGGTGTGTGACTGTGGCTGTGTTTGGGTGTGAGTAATTGTGTTTTATAGAGCACCCCATCATTCATGGTTGGACATTTTCATGGCTAATTGATGGAGAAATGTACCGGCTTTAAAAGTTAAAAAAAAATTCTATCGTTAATTTTTAATAATTAATAGTTTAGATTTTAACATATTATCTTTTTTATTTTTTAATTATTTTTTAAAATTATCATAAAATTTAGACAATTAATTTTTTAAACCAACAAATGTTTAAATTTTTTTTTCAATTGAAATGGCTTTTATATTTATTTCTCTTAAATAAAAATGACTCGTAAGAAGTAGTAATGGCACGTTGAGAACAAAAATACGGCAACAATTAAAAGGACATAACAATTTTTTTTTTTAAAAAAAAAATAGACACATTTTTCTCTGTAAATCATAACCGTTTAATTTTGAAAGATTTATACAAAGTAATTTTAAAATTTGTGAAATCAAAGTATTAATTCCTTCTTCGCTTAATAGTTATCATTTATTTTGAAAAACATTAAATGCTCCTATTTTCTAAGAAAGAACATTAACTACTTCTTCCTCTATTGCTAATTGCTAAGTTAAGAATACATTTAATATTAGTGGGCCTTATAAATATATATTGTTATTTAATAAAAAGATCAGATAAGGTTATTTAATAGGTTTAACTATAATTTTTAAAGACAATAATACCCTTTATCTAATATTTTTAAATTCTTAATTTAATATTATTTTAAATAATTTATATTAACTTTTTTTATTAATCCTCTTTTGATTATTGACCTTGTGTCATTTGAATCCATTACTCTCCCTTTTTTTAGTAAGTTTTATACTCTTTTTATTAAGCTCTTCAAATTTTAAATAATTGTTATATTCTTCATTAAACATCTTTTTATTATCCTTCCATTTGAATGCAACACCAAAATCCTTTTGGGTTTAGAGCAATTGGAACATTTTTTTTATCTTGCTTTGCCTTGCTTTTCTCTAGTAAGCCTAATTTTTATTTATACAAATTATTTAACATTTTATTTAAGTTTAATAGAATTTTTTGTTTAATATTTTGATTGTGCTGAACCATTTATACAAATAATCAAATATAATAAATAACAAATAACAAATAAAGATTATACATATATTTTAAGAGTTCGTAATATCAAGTTATAGTGTTTTAATTAAATAAATAAATTAAATAATAAAAAAATTAGTACAATTTAATAAAAAGAGTATAAAAATTATTTAAATTAAAAAAGTAGAGAGTGGTGGGCTCAAATGGTGGTAACCAAAAGAGATTTAATAGGAAATATTAATAAAAATTATTTAAATTAATATTAAATTGAGAATTTGAAGATGTTATATAAAGGGTATTATTATCTTTAAAAATTATAGTTATTAGACCTACTAAATTACCTTAACTGAATTTTTTATTAAAATAATAATATATTTATAACCCTATTAACATTAAATGCATCCTTAACCAGGTTAGGGCACTAGTTAACAATTCCCATAAGAATCAGATACATTTTGAAAATATGTATATTTACAAATTTCCAAAAACTCGTGATATGTATAGAAAAAATTAATATCAGGAGAAGTTTACACTTACATAATATAACCATTTTGAATACCAATGGTTTAAATAAAAAAAATGTAAAATAATAGTATTCTAGAGATGAGTATATTCTTCTATATATAAAAGGAAGTGTCATTATCTGTTCAAATTCTTCACAAGACAAGTAATCTGCAATAAGTTCTTTAAACCCAAATTTGGTAGTGCCAGCAAAATTTAAGAACGTTGTGAAAAGGGAGTCACAAGGCCTTTCATGTGGTCAATATTGGTTAATTAGAAAATTACTAAATTTCATTTTAGCCCTATTATAATGTCATTTGTGTGCACCTTCCTTGCTCTTTTTCCATGTCCTTTTCTTTCCTACTACCATTTTTTCCCGTTGGTAATTAAGCACAACGAAACAAACTCATGGCTGAAATTAACTTCGGGATAAAAATTAGAAGAAGAAAAAGATTTCTCATGATCAAGATCAAGGTCAAGCAACAAACTTTTCATGGACTCTAATAATATCAAATTGAGAATTAATTGTCATTAATGAGAATTTTATTTTATTTTCTTTTGAGCATAGCAGTTAGCAACAATATGCATCAGGCATCTTGAATGAGTAAAATATTTTAGATAAAATTACCTTTTTCATCCTTAGCATTTATTTCTTATTTTAATTTTATTCCTAACTTTTTTATTAATTCTGTCTCACATTTTTTTTGGTTTCAGTTTTGTGCTTAAGAGTAATATCATTAATAAAATTGATAGAAAATATTAACGTGGACATGTGAACTCCTCTAAATGACATGTGAATTTTTTCAAGTGACACATCAAATCTTAAAATGTTAATTTAGAGCAAAAGCAAAAAATTAAAAATATTATTTGAGGCGAATAGTCAAATGTTTGGTACAAAATTTAAAATTAAATCAATTAATATGATATATTAGTATTGGACTTATTACATAGAGAAGTCTATGTTGGCATTTTTCGTCAACTATATTAACAACGTTAGTCTTAAAAATAAAATTGAAATAAAAAAGAAATATGTAAGACAAAATCGACAAAAAAAATATTAGGACGAAATTGAAATTTAAAATAAACATTAGAGACGAAAAATATATTTTTTCTAATATTTTAATAATTTTTTTGTTATTTTTTTATTTTTAAAACTTACGTGTAAAAACTTTTCTTGTATTTTAAAAGTACACTGCACATAAAAATTGATTTAGAAAAATATTTTACTTTTTGTTATCTATATAAAAAATTCCAAAATATCCTTCAATGAATTCTCCGATATTTTTTAAACTTCTTCCTTATCTTTTAAAGTATTAAATACGTGAACTCCAATTTTAAAACATCTTGGTAGTGTTAAAATATTTTTTAAGGATAAAAGTGATGCAAGCATTTCGAAATAAAAATTTTCTATTACATTTGAAAAGAGGGGATAATGAGACTCATCTTAGGCTCAACAAATTTCAATTTGATCAACTTTTAAGTTTTGTTATGTTATGTATTAATCCAAAACATTATTATATTTATAAAATATTTTAAAAAATAAATTTATAGATATTTTTAAATTATAATTTTATATTTAATAATTTTGAATCCACTTCATAAAAAAAAAACAAAATTTTGAATCCACATTTTGAAAACAAGTTGATAGACCCTACCAATTTCTAATCCGTCAACCAAAGATTAATTAGGAACTAACTCCTTAAATCGAGGACACGTTTATGTGATGTTAGTTTCATTGTTTTCAATTTTTTTTGTTAACTTTCATGGGAGTTAGTTTGTTGGAATCCCCTTTTAGATGTTTAAGTTTGTTTATTCGAAATTGCTGATATATTAAACTGTACGGAATGGAGGCAAAATTAAACGTCCTAAATCTTCGACTAAATATATAAGTTAGTCCCTAAAAATATATATATTTTTATTGTATAATCAATAAAGTTTAAGTTTTGAATTGTATATTTATTTATATTTAACAAATCCAATAACAGTGAAATAAACTTCTGAAAAAATTAAATAAACTGATCATGCTTTTTCAAAGGTTAAATCAATATCAAATATCAAGTTTATAATTTAGCTAAATCAAAATTATATGGGATATTTTTACATGTCAAAAATATTGAAGGAGTTTAAAATCCTAAGAGTAAATTAGTTGGGGTATTTAATTACCCCTGAACCCGAAACTAAAATTATATTTTCAAATTCCTAGAATCTCTGCATCTAATTGGAGAATATTAAAGGTCTGGTTATAAAACAAATTTATTCAAATATTCATTTATTTTCTTTTTTTTCAAATATTCATTTATGGCATACATATGAAAGTGTACGGACAAAAATATTATGTATCACGGTCATATATAAGTGGAGTTTAAAATCAAATGAAACTAGTATGGTGACCTGAATAATGTACAGGTGTCACAAAATTCAAACAAATAAATACAAATATAGTTAATTACATATACCAAACAAAAAAGCTTGGCTTGCAATTAGTTATCATAGCAATTAGAACTCTTTGAGCACATACCTTATGCATAACACACTTATAATTACTGCAAAATTGTTGAGTACATATCAACATCCATTCATTTGAGACATCATTTACTTTAAATGGCATCGTCAAAACGGGTTGGGAGTGAGTTGACTTTTTTTCTTGCTTCTATACAGGCTTGGAGTCCAGGCCCGAGCAAGCCAAGGTTTTTTTTTTATATATTTAAATAATATAATATTAAATTATTTTAGTAAAAAATTTTAATATTTTTTATTGAAATATAATTTATATATGTAAAATACTATTTCTTTAATGTATTTAAATAATCAATAACTTTAATTTTTTATTTTTTTAAATTAATTATATTATATTTAAATTTAAAAATTCTAATTTATTTTCAAAAAATTGTAAAAGTTTTCATATCTAAAATTACTATAATTATTGAATATAATGTTATAAAATATAAAAAATGTGATAAAGTGAAGTTTTTTATACACTAAGTAATATAATTATATAAATAAAATTAAAAAATAGGCCGGCTAGCTAGTGCTTGCAGGCCTCACATTGTTTAGCTTGAGGGCCAAACGGACCAAAAATTTATGGCCAAGTCCACCCAAATACAGGCAGACATAGGGCGACCCCATGGCCGTTATGACAGTGCTAACTTTAAACAACACTATTTTGTTACCTTCAGGAGATGTTTAGAAACTCGTTGGGTAAACTTAAGTTTTGAGCATAATTGATTTTTTATTAACGTGATTTATGTTTGAAAATTATTATCAAAAAAATAATTTTAAAAAATAAATTTTGTTTGGATATTGGTTAGCAGAAGCACTTTTGAATATGTAATTAGTAGAAAATGTATGGATTTTATATTATTTTATTTCATTTGACTATTGGTACTAATATTTGATTTATGAATATTGTAATAAAATGAATTTATTTATTTTATATCCAAATTTGATTTAATTTTTTTTAATAATTATTTAAATATTACTGTAAGAGTTAAGCAAAATAAAATCAACAAACTCACATAAAAAATAACACAAGTAAAAATTAAATTTAAATTTAAATATAAGTACATAGTCTGAATAAAGTATAAATAATTGTTAATTATTCTGCATGTGTTCTACAAGTTGATTACAAATGACATCTCTAACATGATCCATTTTTTATGAAGATACTAGATTTGCAAGAAATCTGAATCAACATGGTCAGCATACTTTTCTCGAAGCACATTTTCATCTTCTAAATGGGAAAATTCAATAAATGTATTAGTGTTTCTTCTGATAAAATTATGTATAGTCATTGTTGCATTAACTAATTAAACTTGTGTTTCAAGTTTAAACTTAGGCATACGGTTCAAAATTACAAACTTACTCTTCCATACTCCAAAAGTTCTTTTAATGGTAGACCTAAATAAAAATAATTAACTTAAAGTTTAGTTATCCATCACCAAACTTAAATTATTGAGACCAATAATAGCAAAGTATATGGTGATTAATAACTAATAAAATTAATTAGTTACTAATCACTTAATTAAAAGTAATTAATCTAATGTATTATTAATTAATCACCTAATTAGTTATTAACTAATTATATATTAACTAAAATTAATTAGTATTATCAAAATAAAAAAATAATTTTCAACATTATTATTTATTAATTATTAGATACTAATGAGTTAAAGCATGAACAGCTGCCATCTCATCTCAGTCAATGAAGCATGAACACACTCGGTGAAATGAAGCTACACAATGCATGAACAAAACGAAAATAGAGCATGACAAACCAGACAGAGGAAACATAGGTGAACCCTAGAACAGATGGAGGAGATGTCAGACATGTGCGCCTTGCCATTCTCGATGCCGACCTCACCTCTTCGACAACGATCACCCCTCTCCAACATGGAACATAGACGGCAACAATAAAATAGAGGAGAAGATGAATGTTGAATGGCGATGGACAGAAGAGAAAAAGAAGACATATCAAAGGAGAAGACGCTTGGTTGCAATCGGAAAAAAGAGAAAAGAAGGACAAGATGTCAAGTTGCTGCCTTTAGATGAAGACCAACGAGAATTCAAATGGACAACAAAAAAGGAAAAGGGAGGATAGTAGAGGAAAAAGTAACTGTAATATCTGTAAATTTTAAATTCACTTAATGAATGTATTAATCCTATTATATGCTTATATGTGAAATTTTGCGACTAATTTGAAATTTAGAGGAATCATAAAAATATTAGAATCTCTAAATCCCCATTGTGAGAAATTTCCAAGAAAATCCTCAACAAGAGACTTAACTGAAATTAATGATAATAGTTTTTGGGACTTTCTTGAAAATGTTGGACAAAGTGGAGCTCTTGGATTTATTTTGGAAAATATGGCAAGGGAGAAATAAAAGTATATTAACTTTGGACCTTGAGAGTGATTTGGAAATTAGTTTCAGAAAAGACACAAGGACCCGAGTGAAATGTTATCTATAGAAAAGATGGGTTTATGGAATATGAGCCAAAGAATATATCAAATAGGAAATATGGAGAGTGAGACACGTGTGTGCTTCTCCCTCCCTTGGATTAAATTTAAAGCTTCCAAAGGAAGCTTTCCCCTTCGTGTAAGAAGAAAGAAGAAGAAGAGAGAGATAAGAGATAAAGAATGCAGATGACTTCAGGAGACTCAAGGCTTATTCATGAAAGCTTCTTCGGCCAGCCCTGTAGCTCCAGTCATCCTCTTCACCTCATCTTTCTTTGGTGGTGCTGCTCATGTCGTCTCCACCACGAGCTGGCCGAACTTGGGTGGTGCACGAAGGCAGACCAGTTATGCAATTGGTATGGAACCCGACTCTATTTTCTTTCTACATTTTCGTCCCTCCTCCATGGATTTGCAAGGCTAACCAAAGAAAGTAAGGTGTTTTACTTTTGTTTGAATGTTGGTGGAGATTACAGCGAGAAAATGGAAAATGGGAGCTAATAGTGGTGAAGTGATGAGTGCAGAAATAGACAAGGAAATGGAGCTGCAATGTTGGGTAAAGGGTGAAGGGTGATTTACAACAAAGAACACAATGTTGTAAAACTTGGATACCAACACGAAAATAATCTGAGTCGTGTCTTTATAGTAGACACTGTCCTTAAGGAATTTATTCCGCGACCACAGCTAAAAACTGTGTCTACAGAACTCCCTCCAGGATTAAACAGATTCTTCTGAGAAATGTTCTCAGGCCACAGAACAACAAAAATTTTGAAGAGCGTAACCCAAAGAGTTTAAGAGAGGGAAGAGAGAAGAGCACAACAGTTTGTTGTGTGAGTGTGTAAAATGAGGGGAATGAGTCCTCCTTTTATAGCTGCTGAACATTAATGAGGCAGACAAGAATTTTAATACAATTAAAATTCGGTTTCAAAAATTAATGGACAGTTTCAAAAATTAATGGACAGTTTCAGAAAATTAATGGACAGTTTCAAAATATTTAATTATATTTAAAACAAATAAAACAAAACTGTCAGCCCTTAATTTTCTGACATTAATCCAAATTAATTTCATAATAACAAAATTTGCCTCTGTTCAGGTAAGCTATAAAAAAGATATTTTGAAATACAAAGCCTTTAAAAGGCTATTTTTCCAACAATCCCCCACATATTTCAAAAGATATTTCAAAACTTTTGGGTTACATATATGGGTGTAGACGCATTAATTCAGTATCTCTTTTTAGATTATGAACCAGACCTAGACCGATAAGATTTATCTTACAGAGTAGTCAGTGAAGCATATAGCTTCTATGAACTAACATACTCTTAGTCGTAAGATAGTGACCTTAAGAGTCGCATCTCACCCCCCACATTTCTGCTGTTAACGCCGTTGTGCGCATTATTTCGGCCGTGCGCGTGCCTGGAATTCATTAGTGCTCTAGAGATTTCGCCACGATCTCATGGGAGCGGCCCCACTCCACACTCATATAGATGATTTCATCAAGTGTATCTGCAATGAATACACCACCCTTAATGTAGGGCTATGAAGATCATAAAGAGCTTACGCTCAACCCACAAGTCAATGCATTCTAGCACTTTCACACTTAACACCATAGGAAATGGACTAAGAATATAGTGCTAGCAGAATTAACAGACGACTTGTTATTACCCATATGAACCTTCTTCATGGGATCTCCAATCACAAAGGTTAGGTTCCCGCCGCTATTAATTTCATATTGGCTTAAGTCCAATTTCCCTTGATGTATGAAGGACTAATTTCCTTCTTACATGCATGTTTAGTAAGTGAATTGGCCAAATTCACTTTTGACTTTATAGAACTTATCAGTATACTTCAAATTTCATATTTTAGCAATTGCTTGATAACTTTGTATCTCAACACAAGTGTCTACTCTTACCATTGAAAGTTTGTTCTTTACAATGGCTATTGCCACTTGGCAATCACAAAACACAGACACTGACATCATTGGGCTCTTACCCAATTGAAAATTTTGCTAAGTAGTTTTTCTGCTACTTAGTCTTATTTTCAGCCAACTCCAGAGGACTAAACTCTGATTTTATAGTGAACCTATAAATTTGTATAGCTGTTCTCTCCAAAATAACATCCCACCACCCAGGGTGAGGTTTTAACCACTAGTGGACTTTGTCTCATCTGAATTAAAGATTCAGTTAACATCATTGTATTTTTCTAATACAATGGGAAATTCACTTTATATGATATCGTAAATTACGATACCTCTCAACTCTTTTATTTGAATTGTGTACATATAAACACTCATTTGACACATAACACATGATATGTCAGGCTAGGTAAAGTTTATTAAATACAACAGAGACTCTCCTCTGTTTTCCTTAACTGAGTGTTAAAATCATAAGGAGTTTTTCACTAGTTTGTCATCTTGATGATCAAACTTTTAAGACAATTTTGAACATAAAGTTCTTGTGATAGTAAAATACCATCACCTTTCCTTATGGTTTTAATCCCAAATTCACATTTACTTCACCCGTGTCTTTCATGTCAACACTAGACGTAAAGGAATATTTGACGTTATGTAACTTCTACGTCACACATATACAGACAAATAATCATCCTTACCATCTATCACTTCCACATATATACACATCCATCTTTAACTAAAAGAGATATTTTGACTAATCACAAAGAGAAACTATTAACAACATAATAACTAAGGTTTTATAGTTAATTTATTTTTCTCATAGTCATGTAACATAAACTTTGCAAAATACCCCCACATTTTTAAATCGATAAGAGTATGATTACATAACTCATATAAGACCTCATACAAAACCTTATAATTATTATAGATGGGCACCAAACGCATAACATATATGCGCATCTAAATTCATCCATCAAATAATAGTATTTTTCAAGAGAATAATTTCACAGAATTATTTTAGAACTTTTCAATCTCATTTTTGTGACCAATAATTCAACAACATTGTACCTCTATGTACAATTGAAGAGTTTTCATGGATTGGCATTAGAAAATGCTAATTCCAATTTATATATGGCATATCATCATCTCAATGAGATGGTTTCCTCAACTTGGAAATTGACAACATATCATCATCTCAATGAGATGGTTTTCTTAATTTCCAAATTGGCCCAAAATTTATATGCCAATATCTTCAAATTTGGTCATAAATCTACAAAAATCATGTTCCAAAATAAAACTCTCAAAAGCTTAAGATGAAGCTATTTTGAATTCTTAAATTAAAACCCTCACACATATGTTAATTTCAAGAATTCCACATTCCACATAAATAAAATTCTCAAAATAAAGAAATTTTTAAAATAGTTCATACATAACAACACACATCCCTCACTTGTTGTTATAAAAATATTATCCAAAAACATTTTTCTTCTTGCCCCCACTATTAATATAAATTCTCAAAAAGAGAAAGATTAAAATAGTGTAACATACCTCATGATGTAGGGAGAAGAAATCACTATTGCACAAATTTTCTTCATGAGCAAAATTGATTACTTCATGATCACTCAAAATTAGAACTCAAAAATTATAAGTTGTGCTCATAAAAATAATAGCAAATAACTTTGGAAAGCTCACAAGATTATGGAGATTTCTTCCCTTGAAAAATCGTTGGTAGGATTTGGGTGCAAAGGAATCCTCTAAATATATATATATATAGATATATTTCTCAGACCTTTTGGATCAAACCCATTTACAACATCAATTTTAGTTTCAGTTTCACATGCAAGTATATATCCTACCAATTCATCTGTTATTCACAAATAATGGTGATAAAAAAAGTGAAAGCTTTTAAATGTAATAAAAGCATGCTGACGTATAAAGCAAAACAATGAATTGCAATGTTAATATACCACAGGCAACAACTTAATATAAATATATACATCAATAACTAACGTATATACATCACCAACTTAATCATCTTAAAAAGGGTTCAATTCACATAAAGACCACAGTTTCATCCAGATTAAATTGCATCTACGTTTCATTCGGTTTTAATACATACATGAAGGCACGACTATCAAGTTGGAGATTAATTTGACAGGCCAACGTTCATGACTATAAAGCAGTATTAAGACTCTTGGTTATAAAATTAATATGTGCATTAATTACCAAAGCAAAGGCCGCCAGTTGTATAAGAGTATATATAATTATATGTTTTCTGGCCAAAACTACCAACACATATATATAACTTCTCAATTTCTCAGTTTTAAATTCACATATAAGTGGGCAACAGTTGTATATACACTGATACACCAAAATTTGAGATCCACAGTTTCCAAAGAATAATTATAAATTAGTAATTATAATTATCTTGAAATTAATATTTTATAACAATATTCCAACAACAAACTTTATGCTATTAGCAAGACAATATATATGTATCAAAACATATAATATGTTATTACCTTTGTGAATATTTACGCTCCGCTTAGGTTATGATTGTAGCAGCGTTGGTATGATAAATTCCTTAAGATTGTTGTAAAACTTGGATACCAACACGAAAATAATCTGAGTCGTGTCTTTATAGTAGACACTGTCCTTAAGGAATTTATTCCGCGACCACAGCTAAAAACTGTGTCTACAGAACTCCCTCCAGGATTAAACAGATTCTTCTGAGAAATGTTCTTAGGCCATAGAATAACAGAAATTTTGAAGAGCGTAACCCAAAGAGTTTGAGAAAGGGAAGAGAGAAGAGCACAACAGTTTGTTGTATGAGTGTGTAAAATGAGGGGAATGAGTCCTCCTTTTATAGCTGCTGAACATTAATGAGGCAGACAAGAATTTTAATACAATTAAAATTCGGTTTCAAAAATTAATGGACAGTTTCAAAAATTAATGGGCAGTTTCAAAAAATTAATGGGCAGTTTCAAAATATTTAATTATATTTAAAACAAATAAAACAAAACTGTCAGCCCTGAATTTTCTGATATTAATCCAAATTAATTTCATAATAACAAAATTTGCCTCTGTTCAGGTAAGCTATAAAAAAGATATTTTGAAATACAAAGCCTTTAAAAGGCTATTTTTCCAACACACAATAGAGCAACGAGGTAAAGGGACTGATCTTTTGACCTCTTTCTGTAAAAAAAATTTTTTTTTTGACCTAGAACTTTCTTATGGTGTTCATATGTGCTGTTGGATAAGAAGGGTTTAGCAACATTAGAATTGGAAATATGGAAGCTTAATGCTGTATTGTGCTTGTCACAAATCTTTTTCTTTTATTTATTTGCTTTTGCTGGTTGCTTTGGCCAAAGCTCCTAATTGGTGAAATTTTTACTGAAATACTTGAAGAGAATCACTCAAAGAAGAAAATGGCTAAGTAAACAAAGAAAGAGTAAGGGTTAATCCGTGAGAGTACTATTTTCTGATGTGGTAGACAGAACTAAGAGATTATGTAAGACTATGTATTATGAGATTGATTTTAGTTCAAGTTTAGTTGCTGTCATTTTTCTATTTCTGAAGTTTTGCTCTGTTTAAGATGAAAGATAAGCTTCAAAAGATTTGAAATTCCTAATGCCCCTTTTTGTGGATGTCATAGAAGTTCCTATCAAGTTTTTGGAGCTTAACCTCATATGGTATCCTAAATTCCCTTAGCTTTGTTGCCCAAAATAAGACTACTTTTCTATTGGTATAGTTTCTAAGATAGAAATATATCCAAATCAAGTCTTTTTGGCTTGAAATTTTTATGAGGCATTCCTTGGCATGTGTGGTTATGGAGTGAATAGTTTCATAGTGTTTGGGAAGCAATTACTAGGTCAATTATTAGAGAAACTGAAACTACCTTAGAAATCATAACAATCTTACCAGTTTTATTTAAGGTTGTGTTATATTGTTCATATGGTCATGTTTGCTTTGTAATTTTTATGGAATCATGTAATAACATTAAATTATATGCCTACCAAGTTTCATGGGATTAGGAATTGGTTTAGTGGTTCAAAGGCTTGAAAAACCAAGACCTTTATGCTGTAGAGACAATCTGGACAGCAATTGTAAAATAGTAGTTTTGAAAGGGCAAATTAAAATATTTCTTTCTGAAGTTTTTATCTAAGATTCTAGGCATATTAGGGATGCTCTCCAAAATTTCATGAATTTTGGACTTATGATGACTGCCCATGAAATTCATCAAGTATAAAGTCTGAATTTTAGTCTTAAATAGAACATGGGTGGTTATGTGTAGAAATATAATTGGTTCAAAGGGGATTGGCTTCTAAGCTATGTGGGAAGACGTAATTAACATATAAAGGAGTAGTCTCATGTCTTTTAATTCCCAAGAAGGTTCTGTCAAAAGTGTTTTAAATGAAAACTTTGAGACTAGTGAAGCAAGGAATTGATTTTAATGAAAATACTCCTCCTTCAAGCTTGAAATGTAACTTTCAAAGTGCTTCAATGATCCATTAAGGTAGGAGTCTTGCTAAGGTAAGGAAGGGTAAACTTTGCTTCGGTATGAGTAAGAATGATTAGTCTAAGTATGAGCATGTAATATATTAAATTTAAATAGAACAATGAATAATTTATACAAGAATATGTTGAAGTCATTTTGCTATTGTGAATGGTGCAAAATTATTAATTATGACATTTGTGTGATTTTTTGTTAAACATTCATGTTCTTTCATGATTGGAGATTTGAAGGGCATAATCCTAAATATATGTGTATATATGTATATATATATATATATATATATATATGCATGTGTTAATTGAATTTCAAACAAACTTAAAAAGGTGAGCATGTACACATACATTCTTTTTTCCTTTTTTAAATATGAAATCCTAAAAGTGTGAGGGACTAACTTTATCTCCTTACATCATGTGTATTTTAATTTTTAAACATACATTTTTAATTCTTCAAATTTACTAGCTTGGTGAATTCTATGGGTGATATTTTCATTATGCTTGTAGACCCTATGTAATGGAGACCCTAGTGGTTGTGAAAATAGAAATGGATTATTTTGCTTGGTTATGTGAAATATGTGTGTGATGGAAAAGTTGTATTTATTGGTAATTGAAAAATATTTGTAATTGTAAGAAACGGAATGAAAACCTGTGTAGCCCTTATAAACAAGATTACCTCGGTTTCTTGTGACAGTGCACTATGAGGAATTCTTGATTTATATTAATAAGGGCAATGGTTCGTGATGGTGCCACTTGATCCTTTTATGAGAAAAAAAATGTCAAAAGCCTGTAGGGCTAAATATGTCACGACCCGTTTTCTGGGCATATGACCGGCACAATGATTAATATCCCATCACTGTAAGCCTTTCGATAAATTCTACCCATGAGTTTAGTCATTATCAAAATAACCATTCCTGAAGAAAATATATCAAATTTTCTTATTTGAAATTCATAGAGATGATTTGCACATAATAATAGATTCTCAATATAAAATATATTATTATGCTGACATACAAACCAAATGCCAAACCCCTGACCTAGATGTCCTAGACGATTACAGAGCAACATAATCTATAACAATAGAGGGGTCTACCCGACAACAGGAAGATCCAAAGTGATCTACTCCTCTAGCAGATATTCTTCGCTGGCAACCTGATCTGAACAAAAAGGTTGTACAAACAATGTGAGCTTTTAAACTCAATGACCGAATCGGCCTCGCGTTAATAAAATTCAAATACATTACCAGTCATGCAAGCATATCGAAAGGCTCATACTCAACCAATAGACAGAAGATAAAAATTCATCCAATTCAACAAACGTTACTAGTACTCGTCAATGACAATATATCCCAGAGAGCGCACACAGGCCGGCTCACCAATTATGTATATTTCCGTCATGACGCACAACATCATCCTCTTACATACAAGAAGATAAAAATTCATCCAATTCAACAAACGTTACTAGTACTCGTCAATGGCAATATATCCCGGAGAGCGCACACAGGCCGGCTCACCAATTATGTATATTTCCGCCATGACGCACAACATCATCCTCTTAGCTAGGGCGCCTCACGGATTTATCACCAATCCAGGCTATATCCCTACTGAGGGAATCGTTGTCTCCACACTCATTGGTCAAGACACCCTGTCAACCGAGTTTTCTGCCTTGCCGTGAGAGGGGGTACTGTCCCGCTCAATCACAATCAATAGCATTTCATATCATAATCAGAAGCTCAATATAATATTCATCCATATAACAGGTATAGTATATAATTATATTATAGCTTTATAAACCACAATTCAAGAGATTCAATCTTTATATCATCATGAGATACTTGCTTTTTCTTATCCATACTTCTGGATTAATTATCTCATTATATTCGTCATTCTGAATCCAATTTTCCCCTATGAATCTTGGGAGTGTCCTACGACATACTTTTTATCACCAATAATGCTAAAACTCTATTAAAACGGGGTCGTTTCACTCACCTGGATTCCGTACGAGTATCACTTCTTTAAGTCGTTACGGACAAGAGTACACAGGTGAATTTCAGTGTTCTGCTACGGAGATTTTCATGAAAGATTAGAGAAAATACATTAAGATTGTTTTCGTACAGATACTGTTCATACGTACGGTTACTGTTCATATATACAGTTACTATTCATACGTACAGTTACTATTTATACGGTTACTATTTATATCAGAAATAGAGAATACAATCTGTAAAAGAGTACACCAGGTAAGTTCCCAGGAAAGAGTGGAGGGTCACACTGGACACACTTAAAAACCAGGTCTTTCCTTAGCAAGAACTTTCCTAGACATGTATTCTTCACAGTTTACATTCTATTTCGGTAATCAGAGAATCAAAATAACATATAAACAGCTAAGGACAGTTTTTCTGATGTGGAAGATCAGCCAAGGCCGCAACCACAGAGCATACTTAAGAAAATAACTTCTAAAATTTGAAAGACATAGAAAGGGCATAGTATCCTTACCTAAGCTGAAAAGGAAAGGCCCAAAATCTCAGAGGCCTAGCTTTGGAGTAAGAGAAACTTAAGGAGAGAAGAAGAGAAGTTGAAGGTGTGAGTTTAGAAGTGAAATGGAAGGGCCTATTTATAGCAAAAGTCAAGGGTACTATTTGACACTATGCGCTAATAAAATATTCAATTTACTATTCATGAAAATGACATTTCTAATAATGTAGTTACTGTGCACCTCACGTGGAAAATTTTTTCTGTTATTACTATTGGAAACTTAAAAGGAAAACTATCCTTTCACCTTAAACCTTTAAGTTTCTTTTCAATTCAGTCCTTTCACTTTAGTCCCTGAGGGTATTTTTACACATAAAACGTCATTTTCTCCCACGAACTTCTTTCTAGTTTTCTCTTATGACCAAACCACATCTAGTACTTGACATTTCGATTGTATAAATGAACAGTATCGTATACGTAAATAGTATTATACGGGTGAATAGTACCGTATACTGAAATAGTAACAGTAGTTTGTAAACAAATATTTATATTTTATTTTTCTTGGGTATTACAAAATATGTCTAGGTGACCTAAGATGCTGGAAAGATGCATCATTGAGTTGTCAGTGGAACGGTCTAGCAATGAGTCACGATGTGGCTAAGCGACCTTATTCCTTGAGAATGCCACACTCGGGATGCCACCTTGGACAAAAAGGCGATGAATATATCATGCTGCCTTGTGAAGGAAATGTGAGGGAATTATTAAACAATTGTTAGCATGAATGGTGCATTGGTGGCTCTTTATTGTGGATTGACTTCAGTGGTTTCCCTCTTGTGAATTGGCCTCGGTGGTCCAAATTAAAACCCTTGTGTAAGGTAATGTGGATGCTTGTAAGGTGAATTAGATAACCTCTTATGTGAGGTTATGTGGACTTCCCTATATAATTTTATGTTAAGGTTGTAACTTCATATTGGCAGTGTTATGCATATATTGATTTGTAGGTTTTGCGTTGGCCATATGTGTCATGGGATTGGTGATGTCATACAAAGTTCACCTACGGTCCTACTTCTGAAAAAGGGTGCTTGGTTTGCAATTTCTTTGTTGTTGTTTCTCCTTATTGAGTTTTATGCAGACTCTTTTCTTTGCACCCCCTTGCAAGTTTCTCGATAATTGGTGAATCTCCGTACGAGGAGTAACATAGTCTCCGAGTCCCTATTCATCTATCTTGGAATGCTAGTACGTCTAATAGTTGGGTGTCTGAGTCGCTCTGTAGTTAGATAGAATACCTACGAATCTTTTGTTGGTTGTAAAAAGAAACCCATTATGTTATATTTTTCTATGTGTTAGTGGCTTGAAGTTAGGCTTATGGCGGTAGACGGAGTCTACCTCTGTGCTAGTCATGTTCCCAAAATGGGGCATGACAGTAACCTGATGGGAGTAATGACAGAATCGATTGTGGGCGTAAGTAGGTCTATGGCGAATGTGTTGAAGGATTCTACATGTGGATGACATAATCGATTCACTCGATCATGCAGAACGCCTAACCAAACATTTGCCATTTTGGTGAAACCTACATTTAATGCTCCAAAAACACATTAATGGTAGTCCATCGCCTATCCAAATAGCTACTTAGTTGGATATGAATAATAAACAAATAGATTGTATTATTTTTAAACTAAGGTGAATTTGTTTCACTTGATATGAAATTTTTTGAATATTTTCGATATTATGATAAGAGATTTCATTTAAAACATAGATTAGGAGCTAATTTACAATTGATCCAGTCTGAATTCATGCAATACTGTGCATAAATCTCTCTCTTTCTCACTCTTATTAAAAGTAGTGCATAATCATAATATCTATCAATTTAACATAAAAAAATATCCCTTTTCTGTCATTTCCAATTTCAAAAATAGTTAATAAATTAGCTGAAAATTTAAAAGTTAATTGTTGTAAAATATGAAAACCAACACAATAACAATCTAAGTCGCGTCTATAGGAGACATTGTCCTTAAAGAAAGTTATTCTACAACCATAGAAATAATTCTATGTCTATAGAACTCCTTACAAGATTAAACAGATTCTTTTCTAAGATATTCTCAAGATACATACAAGCAAAAATTATAATAGTGTAACCTAGAAAGCGACAACGAGAAAGAGAGAGAGAGAGAAAAAAAAACACAGCTTCTGGCTATGAGTATATAAAATGAGGGGGAAGAGAGCCTTTTTTATAATTGTTGAACTTTGAATGAGGCAGACAAAAAATTAAAATACAGTTACGAAAATTAAAAATAATTTATGGACAATTTCAGAAAATTTATAGGCAGTTTCAAAAATATTAAAAATAATTAAACTAGATTGTCTGCACTTGATTTCCTGACATTGACCAAGTCAATTTCGTAACTGTCTTCAGGTAAGCAAATAGAAATAAATATAATATAATTCTTATTTCTATAGAGAAAAACTAAACCCAGTCCATTTTATCGCACGTATAGAGGGCAAATCAAATGATTTGTACTGCAATAGCTTGAGATTGTGAACACATGAGCCCACCACTTCCCTTAGCCCTTTATAAGCCCACTAACACATGTTAGTATATAAAGATCTTCCCCTTCCTTGTTCTAAGCAATATGGGACTTATCTCACTCTTTTGAAATACAAAGCTTTACAAGGCTATTTTTCACAACAATTTTTAATTGAAAATTGAAAGTTGTTAAACTAACTTATTAAATTAGAATTATTTGATAAAAGCAGCTATTGAATTAGCTGATAGATATAAAATGATATAAAAAAGACATACTTATATGATATTTGTAATCCTAAATAATACAAAATAAACATATCATTTTTTGTTTTTTGATTAAATTAATTTAAATTATTATATATAATTAATTAAAAAATATTTTTATAATATATATATATATATGAGGAATAAGGATATATAGGAATTTTAATAAAATAATAAAATTAAAAGAGGAAGAAAAATATAAAGATATATAAACTACTCAAAGTATAATTTCAAATAAGTTATAAGCTACTCGAATAAGTTTTTTTTACCAAACTAGAAGCTACTCGAATAAGTTTTTTTACCAAACACATTTATTTTGCTCAAACAAATTTACAAACTAGTCAAATAAATTATAAGTTAACTTAAAAGTCATGTTAAACACAATCTTACATACTCACTTAAATTTTATAATATTCTTTTTAATAATAATAACTATACTCACTAAAGAGTGATAATATTTATTACGTGGGGAATTCAAATTTAAGAGAAACAGTACCTAATTTTAAACTATCATAGTGTCAAATGAAAACTTATGCAGTCATAGAACTAAATACTTATATAGGCTTTTTTTTTTCTCTTGTGTGCAAGATAGCTTGCTTGCAAGAAGAAGGCAAACGGGTACTTTATGTCCCTAACGTTTACATTAAGTTTTTTCTATATCCCAAAGGTTTTTTTAGCCTAGTTATGTCCCACATGTTTCAATTTTTGTCATATATACACTTTTTTTGTAATTCCGTCAATCAACTTAACGAAATACTGACTGAGCTGCCATGTGGCAAAAAAGCATCTACCATGTGGCTACCACGTGAACTCTAGAAGAAAAAAATGGTTTTTTTTTTTAAGTTTTAGTTTATTCACTTTCAAATTTTTCCTTTTGTCCAATTTTTAATATAAACTAATCTTCTATTTCATCTAGGTCCCTAGTTTGAGAATCTATTTTTATATTTGTCAAAATATACCTACAAACGTTTCAATTTGTTCACTTTAGTTCTTTTTCTTCTCTTTCATACTTTTTTCTCATAGATTGGTCCTCCAAATCAGTTCATAATTTTATTCTTAGTCATAATATGATTAAATCTATCATTCTCATCTAAAAACAACTCAAGAAATGAATTAAAAGTCAAAGTTTTAAAGGTTGCATAAATTTCAAAGTTTTAAAGTTTTTGGCATAAAATTTAAAGTTTTAAATTTTTAAATGAATCAAATTTCATTCTTGAAGCAAAACAGAGCTGCTAGATGTCATCTTCGACATTAATGCCTGAATTGAAGAGGAATAATAGAAGAAGGTCACTTGTGAGCGTGAGGCATGAGCATAAGAGAATGAAGAAATCACGAGAAGCAGAGCTAGCAAAGACAAATTGGGGGGAAACTGAGAATTGAATGACAAAAAATCATGGCAATAGAAAATAGAAGAGGTTTGAGGCTATGGAGATGAATGGCAACGGGAAACAAATAGAGGTCAGAGTTTCACAATCTCCAGCAAGCAGCGACGTGATTTGCTTCGCCTTCACAATCTCTGGCAAGCGGCAACCTTTACGATGGGCGACCAAGCTTCTTCAACCTTCCATATGCAAGTCTCTGATCTTTCAAATCACAATGTCTCAAAACTCTCTCGGTATTTCTCTTCTCAGATCTAGATCTAAAATTTGAAGAAGTCTAGATCTGAATTTTTTTTCATTCTATACAAAAATCACAATGGAACGACGTTATAACCACAATATTGTTCCATTGTTGTGCAACAATATGATTTTAAATTACCCCGCAATTGAAGGGTGATGTAAATATGACGGTTACCATATCTGCAACACTGTGGCTACATTAAAGTAATGCGGTCACAATTTAACACCATGGCTCCTCTACATTGATAATGATTTGGTTACTTGTAATTTGCAGGATGGAGAAGGGATGACTTGGGAATGGAACTATACTCAAACCAAATCAAGCTTACTGGATTGCTCCCATGCATGTGGACCTTGCTTTCCTTACAAGAGAGTGTGTCCATAAAACATCAAACAGTGCCAATTCAAATTGTAGCCATTCAAACTAGAGGATTACAAGAAACATGGAAAATATATGGGAGAAAATAATAATATAATAACAAAAAAGTCTAAAAAACAAAAAACACAATTCCAAATTTCTCATTGAAGGACTTTATGTTAGATATGGGTACGGTCATACCACCACTAGCTTGTTTTTAATTAACCTCATTTCATATATGCTAAAAAAATTGCATAGAGAGAGAGAGGGAGAGAGAAAGAGAGGGAGGGGGGAGGGAGTGAATGAAATCAAATAAAAATAAATAGATATTAGTAGTACTCACAAGCTGATGTATTAAGAAAGTACCATGAAGTTAAATATCCACATTAGATTCAGGACAACCCTTGAGTGTAAGTATATATACATAGTACATGCATGAGGGCTCCAAGAAAAAATATCCACTCATTATTAATCACCAATATAACAATTCTAAACCTTTAGTATAGAAGTTAAAAAAAAAAGTGGGGGTAATCAATCAGTTTCTTTGCAATCTCTTTAAATATTTTGGTATAAAGATCAACCCAAATTTGAGTCAGGTGACATTTAATAGTATAAAAATCAAATGCAAATTGCAAAGTGAAGAAATTGAGTTCTTGATTATTGGTGATAAAAAAAAGTTGACCCATTTTCAAGTTTGGAAAAAAGGCTGTCATCTAACCTGCCCTTGTGGGAATAGAAGTCTGGTTAATTACCTAATCCATATGTTTTGAGGCAAATACGAGTATCTTTACATGATATTTTAGCATTGACCTAGCGCATCGCAGCATAGAAAACTCACAATTCTCTTTTCTGTTAATAAAAAATGGCATGTGATTTAATGGGTTAAAGAAAAAAAGGCATGAAAGGAAAAAGAAAGTAGGAGAAAAAGGGAGGGAGATTGGGATCCATGAAGAAGAAGGAAAGGCAATTTGAAAATAGAAAGAAATGCAGAGAGAAACCTTGTTATTCTATTAGGATCCAAGATGAAGCATTTGGTAGCGTTCTTTGTGCAAACCATTATGGGTGGATGGGACGGTGTTGGAATTAGACTCCCCTGAATACATGTATGCTCTTGCACTTTGGTATGTTCCAGGTCCAGAGGACAACAATGGGCAAGTGAAAGGGCATATACTACTAGTATTCAACTTTTTATGCAGTTTGGTTTTAATATCAATTATCCACTAATTTATTCACTAAATTTTAAAGATTAAATTATAATTTTGATCCATATAGTTTTACTAAAATTGTAAATGGGTCCCTATAATTTATTTTTATGTAAAATGGTCCCTATAATTTTTCTATCTATGTAAATTAGTCTTCTACTGTTAGTATGATTAACTTTGCTGTTAAAAGTATCCTACATGACAATTGATGTATACATTTATAAACATGTCAGCTTGTCCAGTCATCAACCATGTCAATAAAATTCTATTTGCCCTTAATTCTCAACTTCCTCACCCAGCGTGAACCACCACCAGAAGCTGTGGCACGAACAATTCTTATGTGTCTGCTTTCTGATATTTATGGCATGATTAAGAATTCAGACACATGGGATCGAAGATGAAGCTTCCAAACCTACTAATAAGGTTCTTATGGCCAGGCACCTTGTTGAAGCTACTCTTCAATGTTATGTTTCAATGGTTTTCTTCTAGCTTGATGCCAGTTAATCATTTTTGCCGGTTAAATTAGGAAGAGGGAGATAAGAGAGATATGTGCTTGATAGATGAATCTAATTCAAATTTCAAACAAGGGTTCATTTACTTTTTTCGAGTCACTGATGCGTTAAGAGAGAAGGCACCTTCTTGTTTTTCTGTGTGTTTTGGAGAAAGAGAGAAGGGGATGTTTCTAGTAAAAAGAGGCATAATGTGAATTACAACTACATACATGCTTCCATCCATCACAGCAAGAGGGTGGTAGAAAGTGACAGAAAGAGGCATAATGTGAATTATCCAAAAAGAAAAAAAAAGGCACAATGTAGATTTTTTTATCCCAAAAAAAAAAAATAAGAGACATAATTTAATTCTTTAGGTGCAAGTTAGTAATAACAAACTAAAAACAAAAGACTGTGTCAGACAAGTTACCTTTCACTTGTAAAATATCTACAGAATTGGGTTCAAACACTAATGCCTTAGTCAAATCTTCAATAGCCTAATGTCGAGAGCAAAATAAGTAAAACATAAGAGTTGTCACAATTATGGACTTTCGTTTGTACAAGAAAATCATCCAGATTATAATAAACAAAAATATGGCTCATGCAAGGATTATTATTTGTCCACAAAAATATATACTATCACTAAGAAGTGTGGCATCAAAGCAAGCACCAAAATCTCAGAGGTCATTGTTAAAGACTACAAGAACATGAATCTCCCACAATAGTAGACAACAGGATCATGAACCACTACAATAGTTTGTACTGAAAAAATTATCTATATAACCATTCAACTAAAGCTTAATGCAGTACCTCCATACAACAATTAATCTATTTTTCTAATTCTTCAAGCTCTGCTCTCATTTATTTGCTCTGCTCTTTCTTCTATGCTATCCTTAAAGCTCTCTCTTCTATGATATGCTCTCTCTCTCTCTTCAATTCTGATTTTCCAATCCCAAATCAATTCCTATTTTCACAGCCAATTGTCCAAATCGAAGGCCATGATCTAGTGCATCCATTTTCACATAACTCTTACTCTCTAACATTCCAAATCCCACCCATTGAATCAAATAAATTATGTGTTCCTGCTCTGCTATAATGCTCCCCCCCCCCCCCCGGTTCAATTTTATTTCATTTTTGCTAATTTCTTTGCTTATTCTATTATACTAATATCTCATTTTCTCTATTTTAGCGCACCCCATAGAATGAGAGATTAAGAGATTAGTAGAATAGAGAATGTGATATCAACTCATTTATGCCCATGCCCTATGTGACGCACTCTGCTAATCTCTACTTTGCTATAATCACACTTTGCATTCGCAGTATCACATTGACACTATGCAATATGGCATTTGCATCCATTCTGAATGGAATACGACTCGCAATATTGCATTAAGGCTTCGGAATATGGCATTCACATCCATTAGCATCACACTTTGCAAAGGAAGATTCAAAGACATTGAAGGCTATCAAAGCTTGTGCAACGACCTTTCTCTGAGCAATGTCTCTCAAGTCTCAACTTGTTCAAAGGAAGATTCAAAGATGCTGAAGTGACGCTGAGTAAAGGAAATTAGTAATTAATAATTAAGGAAAAATAATAATTTTGTTAACTTGGCATATGAGTTGTTCAAAAATTAATGATTGGGTATACTAATATATTCACAAATATACACATCAGCTGCCATGTAAAACAATTTTGACAGCAAAGTTAACCATACTAACGGTAGGGAGTAATTTACATGAATGAAAAAAATTATAGGGACTATTTTACATGAAAATAAACTATAGGGAGCAATTTACAATTTTAGTGAAACTATAAGGACCAAAATTATAATTTAACCAATTTTAAATTTAAATGATAATTTGAGTGGAAAATTATGGTAGAATCAAACTCACTTTCCAACTCAATAAACACACATATGCCCACCTGCAGACCTAAAACCCACCCTGTCCGACCCAAATTGCAATCCATGGAAATGGAAGGTGCACATCACAAAATCGGAGGCTATGGAGGAAGGTAACCAAAGGGGAGTAGCAACGATGTTTGTTTATCCCTAACCTAGTCATCACACGGCAGCGGCAAACTTCGATGAGAACCCAAGGGTAGAGTTGGGCTAAGGAGAGGGTTCTCTAAGGAGAGAACTCGAGGCTAAGGACCAAGGAAAGAACCTTGGTCTAGAGAACCCTACGTGGTTGGTGCGACTCTTGGAAGTCCAAAAATCGAGCTTCTCCACGGCGGAACCAACCTTCAGATGGCTGGCTGAGGGTGGTGGCTGAAGGAATTATGTCAACGCCTCCTAGGTAAATTTGAAAACAAAAATGAAAGGAGACGAGTGGACGAGGTTGGTTTCAGGTTGGGTTTTCTCCTTTACTTTTCTCTATTCATAGCCATCCATTTCAGTGGGGTCTACAACCATTCATTTCAATGGGACTCACAGTCACCCAACGACTACAAAGTAATATTGGAGAGTCTCATATTGTAGAGAACCCTCTCCTATAGGTTTTGAGTCTGCAAATGGGCGTCTGGACTAGCCATGTAGCTCTCTCTGATTGGCTACAATGCAGGTAAAATAAAAATAAAAAAAGGTACCTATCATTGTGGTCGTTGGATTGCTCGATTTGACGACCACAGTCTTATATTTGTCCATCATTTTTTGTCATTCGATTCGTAGATCAAACAGCTAGAAAAGAGACAAGCACGCTATTAGGTCCTTATAAATGAGCATTCGATCAGTTCCGAGTTGGCATAAGCAACTAATGTGAGGTGAATTAAAAAGGCATGATTTCATAATAAACTATAAAAAGGAGAACAAATATAGAGAAATGTGACTAATAAAGGATTTGGGGGGCCTCCTTAGCCCTAAAGCTTAGGGCTAAAGAGGTTCTTTGGCTCTCTACAGTTATTGGATAGTTGTGAACTTCATTTTGACACAGCCATTCAATAACTATGAGAGAAAATAAAGAGCGTTCTTAACCAAAGACAAAGACAAAGAGGCCTCCCAAATCTGATAAGAACATGGTGGACGAAGCTTGGTAATGTGGGAGGAAGGATTCAATACGCATTAATAAATGGATGGCGTAAAAAGACGACAAAAGAACAGCATACGAAGGGCGTGGTCCAACATGTCCTCACGTGGATTTATTTGTACAGGTGTAACGATAATACATGGACACTGTGGCTTTAAGGGATAACACACCTTGTAATAGGGTTGAAGAGGTGCGTCAAGCCAAGTGCATTTAATGCTTAAGGATGTAAATATTTTAGTCCTAAGAAAATAGTTAATTAGTGTATTTGTCACACTCCTCAAAAAGGTTCTTAATGTTAGTGAAATTATAAATATATTATTATTTAAATAAATTTTTTTGACAATGTTAGTTAGTGAGTTTGACAATAATTTTTATAGATAATAATATTTTTTTAACATTTTTCAATTCTCAATTTAATATTAATTTTAAAATTTTTTTATTAACACTTCACATTAATCTTCTTTTAAGTATCATCATTTGAGCTCACCACTTTCTTCATTTTTAATTTAAATAAATTTTATACTCTTTTTATTAACATTTAAAAATTTTAAATATTTTTTATATTTTTTTTGAATCTCTTTCCATTAGCCTTTCATTTTTTATCTAGAATTTCATTTGAACGATGAAATTATCCACAATCTCATTACTCGAATCTTAATCCTCCAATTATCCCTTAATGCATTAATATTAGTAACATTATTAAATTTAGTCATATGCTAAGCACAAACAGAATGAAAACTAATTCTACAGAAAGATGAGAGCAATACATGATAGTTAGAATAACATTTTATTTATATAATATGAATATTGAACATAATAAGTTAAATATAATAAATGATAATAATGTAGTAATTAATAGTATCAATTATAATAATGTAATAATTAATAGTATCAATTATATAGCAAATTTATTAATTTTATTAATTATTAATATACTTAATAAAGGATGTATATATAATTATATAACAACTAATTATTTAATTATTTGTATATAACAAATGATAGCAATTAATTATTTGATTATTTGTATATAATAAATGATAATTTATCAAAGGATAACATATTTCAATCAAAAAATTTACCTAATTTACTAGTTATATAGCAATTTACCCTAATTGTTTCAAAATCATTTAATGTGATTATATAGCAATTATATACCAATTTACTCTAAATTTTTTAAATTCATTTAATGTGATGTGATTAATTTATCAAATTTAATAATTTATCTAATTTATTCATTTTAATTTATTCTATTATACATAATCTAATGACCTACTAGCAATTAATGCCTTAGAGTATAATTGTTTCAATCTATTATATAGATTAACAATAAAATTTGTGAAGAATCAACGAGAAAATAAAATTTGTGAGTAATTTATATTGCTTGTCTCTAAAAACAAGCAATAAGTTTGTTTTTCTGTGAAGTGTTGAATTTGAGATCTAACAGCTCAAATTTCAAGTAGTAATTTTTTTTTTTGAAATCTAAGCCATTAAATCTCAAATCCAACAATCTACAGAGAGACAAACATGTTATTTGTCTTTAAAGATAAGCAACAGATCTATTCTCTCACTAATATATTATCCTTCACTAAACTTTCCTTGATCACCATCATTAATGCATCTTTTTTTGATTTAGCAAGAAATTAGTGAAGACATATCCTTCCTAAATCATATCACTTTACATTTAAAATCTTTAAGTCCCAATCTAAGTAATTTAACTTTGGATAGCAATATTGTGGATCGAAATTTTCTGGATACAAAGATTGAGCTTGCATTTATGAAAACTAATTTTTAGTCAAATTTTGGGGGCACTCCTCAAAGACAATAAAAAACCAGAAATAATTAATTAATGAAGATTGTTGATAGGTTAAGGATTCAATACTCTAGGTAACCAATTATAAAATTTTAAAGGAAATTACTAACTTAGATTATTGGTTAAAAATGCATTTAATGTTAGTGGAGTTATAAATATATTATTTTTTAATAAAAATTTTAAACAAAGTTATTTAGTGAGTCTAACACCCTTAATCTAATATCTTCAAATTTTTAATTTAATATTAATTTAAATATTTTTTATTAACTTTTCCTACTAATATTCTTTTGATTACCGTCATTTTTGAACCTACCACTCTCTATTTATTTAAAACACTTTATAACTTGATATTACGTACTCTTAAAATACATATACAATTTTTATTTATTTTCATTTTTATTTTTATTATTAAATATATTTGATAATTTGTATAAATAACGCTACACGATCAAAGCGTCAAATGAAAAATTTTATAAAATTCAAATGAAATTTTAAATAATTTGTATAAATAACCAAAATTAAGCTTACGAGAGTAGAGTAAGACCAAACCAAGATAAAGAATGTTTTAATTGCTGTAAGCCCAAAAGTATTTTGGTGTTGTGTTCAAATGGAAGGTTAATAGAAAGAAGTTTAAAAAAAGAATATGCAAATTATTTAACATTTTATTTGAGTTTTATAAAACTTTTCGTTTGACATTTTAATTGAGTTGAGTCATTTATACAAATGATCAAATATATTAAATAAAAATAAAAGATAAAAAATATTAATAAATAAAATTACTCATGATTTTAAGAGTACATAATATCAAGTTATAAAGTGTTTTAATTAAATAATAAATAAAAATTATTACAATTTAATAAAAAGAATATAAAAATTATTTAAACTAATATTAAGTGGAAAATTTCAAAATGATAGACGAAGGGTATTATTGTCTTCAAAATTTGTAGTCAGACCCACTAAATAAATTTGTCTGAACTTTCTATTAAAATAATAATATATTTATAATCTGGCTACTAAAATAATAATATATTTAGTCACGCATTGCTTAAGTCACCGGTTAGTAATTTCCAAATTGAAAAAGTATGTAATTCAGCATGTTTTTTTTATTGGACTAAAATTTTTTGCCAGTAATATATTTTGGCAATTCCGACTAGCTAGCTTGCTATGTTTTTCAAATTATTCATAGTTATGCTTAATTAAATAATTAATTTCATCATAAAAAACTTTTTAGTGTTGCTTTTATCATATTGCATATGATAATATTTCATTGAACAAGAACACATAATTGAGTAATGAAAAGCACTGAAGATATTATCAGAGTTCAGAGAATCGGTTTGAATTGGCCGATTCAATTAAAAAATCGGTAAATTAGTTTGATTTGGACCAATGAATTAGTAAATGTTTAAACCGATAAAAAATTGATCAAACCGGTTTTGAATTGATAAAACCCGTTAGTTTAATTTTTTTTAAATTTTTACTGAATATTATTATGTATTTTTAAGAAATCTCTAAAAAATTAAGCTATTAGGAGAAGCTCTAGGATTTGTATAAATATATATTTCTAGCATGCCTAGAATATTTTAATATTATATATTATAAATTATCTATTTAATATTTTAATATTTGTAACATATACATTAATTATATATTTTAATATATTTTAAATATCATCAATTCGGTCACAATTTGATTATTGACCTTTAAACTGGTACCTTAATTAGTTCAATAACCGATCCAATTTTTCTGAACTTTAAATTTTATAAACATTTGGTTGGCTTTAACAAATTTCTTATTTTAATAAAATGGACAAAATTAAAGCTAGCAAGCCAAATAATTAGGCTTGTCAAATAAAAATCTTTAGAATCTTTGCATCAATCAATATATTCTTCGTTAATGTTTGGACTTTGGATTTTCTCATAAATAGGTATATTATCATATTTGTATGTTTTGGTTCTTAAAGGAACTCATTTATTGTATGCATTGATTGTGTTTAAATGATTCAGTGTACAAGTTTTACTATAATAAGTTTTACTGTGCTTACATAATCTAACTAAAAAAATTATAAAATTGTTAATTCATATTATTTCATAATTTAAAATCCTTCTATTCTTAAAATTTTACTTAATTCTTTATTAATTTAAAATTGGATTACATTTAGAAAAGAGTGAACGTGTCCGCGACCATAATTAATTATAATATGTCAATATTCATCTATATATTAATAAAAAATTAAAATCTATAATCAATATATCTCGTATTAAAATTATGATGAATTATGTATGTTTCTCACCTTGATAGATGCTTAAATTATACGAACCTTCTATTTGTTCAGAAAAATTATAATCACCATCACTAAAACCAAGATGTGCTACTTATTACCTTAACAATAAAAGATAAGTTAAAATTACATATATTTCAATCAAAATAGTCATTTTTTATTATTTACGTAATAAATAATATTTTTTTCTAAATTTAGTATATTGTAAAATCAAGTGATAAAAACAAATAATTATTTTTGAATAACACATTCACCAAATAACTAAAATTGAAATAATGTTTTATTACTTCAGTGGAATAAAATTTTTAAAGACTTAGTTATATTTTAAATAAGAAAATATTATTATTTTTCAGAATAATTTAATCTTCTTTTAGGTATTCTCATAAATGAGCACACTAGATTCATGTGTGATATGTCGTTTTTGGTTTATTACAAATTTTCATTGTATTCTTGAAAATTTGTCATTCCCATGTTTTGTTCATATCAATATCCTTATAAATCTTTGCCACTTTTTCAAAATTATCCCTATAAAAGAAGATGTGTCAAAATAGATTGACTTTGAGTGACTCCCCACATGCCACTAATAAACGAACTAATTCAAAGTATCTGTCTAATAAACAAGCTCATTTTATAAGACCCATATCAGTCTCATATTGGCCTATTATCTCAATGGGCCAATATAAGAGTAATCTATCTCTTTTAAAAAAAATGGATTTTTTTATTTGATTGTATTAAACAATTCTATCTTTTAAATAGTTTCAAAAGAGCATATATCTCTCTCTTGCTTACTAACTTGTGGGTTGGTCGGCCCACCCTAGACTGACCCCTTCCAACATTTTTAACTTAAGAGTTAAACGAGCTTTATTATTTAAACCCATTTTAAATGGGTTAATATTTTCCGTACAAGTTCGTTCATTTAGCGATAAAAGAATAGTTTGATAATTAGGAGTAGAACATGAGAATAAAGTGGTAATTTTATTTTTTAAAAAAATTATCACATGAAAATCTATCAATTTTACCTCCATCATAGAAATAAGAAATGACGGCTTTTGTAAAAATATTTAATTTCTGAAAATGTTAAATTCTCAAAAATTATTTTTTAAAATCGATTACCAAATTAAATATGAAAAATGTGTAACATCCCAAGAATGATTTAATACTCTGACGTAGCAAATGCACCCTGAGTTTCATGCGTAAGAGGTCTCTGTATTTTTTTAACAACATAGAGGGGAAGGGGGGACGTGTAATTTATCAAAGAGAAAAAACTATAATCTATAGTTTGTAATCTATCTAATATATTATCGTTGAATGGCTAATTTGTAATCTATAATTAAAAACAGGTGATTTATACATGGCAGAATTATATAACTTAAAAGTAAATAATCTCATTATATATTTTTTTCTTGCAATTTAATTAGCAACTTTGCTTTGAAGGTTTGTAGAAGGAATTATGCAAACTAGTTTCATTGTTCATCTTCAGAAATATCATAATTTTTTTTTACAGGTCATTACTGGCTTAAACTTCAAGCTTTTCTTGTTGTGTATGTAACGACTAGGCTGCTTTCTAGATTGACGACTATTTTCATAAGTTAGCACGGGTCTTTATAGCATATTTTGTCTTTACTTACTTGTTCCTTGGGAAAACTTTCCAGAAAATCATTCATCCCATAATTACCTTAGACTAAGCACATTTAACTATGAAATACTTATATAATAAGCTCCCAAATAAAAAGTGCACCTTATTGGTAAAGGTAGTAGTACCCAATGTTTTTAAAACTGGATCGGTCATTGAACCGGTGAAGGAAGTTCAATGGTCGAACTGAGGCCGAACCGGTAGTACTTAAAAAATAAAATACATATAATTTAAAATATTAAAATTCTTTACATAATTATAAAATTTGTAAAAAAAATACTTATTTATATATTTTCAAGTAAATAACTAAATATTATAAAATATTTTTATATTTTTATTTTCTAAAATATATAATTTTTTATAATTATAAAAAAAAAGTTTCATCATTACTGATTGCACCTCCATTTCCTTTCTAATGCTACTACCACAGCCATAGTCACCTTTTCCCATTTTTTATTTCTCCTTACTACTTCAGTACTTTGCTTCATTCTTCCCCAATTCCCACTTTGTCTTTCACTCTACCTAACCCTTCATTTCTGACTAATCACGCCCTCATCTTTTTCCCTTTCACCCATCTTTTTTTCCCTTTCACCCATCTTTCCCAAATGCTTAACAGCATCACGCATACACAAACACAAAGACAACAAAGAAGAGAAGCGCAAGCATCCACCACTGGCTGAGACATCCAAGAGTTCACTGCTAGCCAGCCACTTCGAAGCTTCGAAAGATCGACTCCGCGATAAACAACTTTGATCTCTTCTTCTTCTTCTTCTTAAATTGATGCCATTTTTAGTCATTCAATTTTACCAGTTCGAAACTGGTTCAACCATTTCCATACCGGTTTGATAATAAAATGATGTTTAGGTAGAACCGGACCTAACCTTTTCTTCTTCTTCTTCTTCTTCTTCCTGTAAATTGATGCCATTTTTAGGGGGTTTGGTTCATCCAATTTTACCAGTTCGAAACTGGTTCAACCAGTTCCATACCGGTTTGATAATAAAATGGTTTTTAAGTAGAACCGAACCTAACCTCCCACCAGTCATCGATCCAACCGGTCCAGCTATCAAATCTTTTAAGCTTCCTCAACTGTACAGTCTCATACCTGCACAGTCTTGAAATTCCTTAACTGTACAGTCCCTTACCTGTACAATCTCAAGATATCTCCTTAACTGTACAGCTCCTTGTCCGTGCTTTTTCTATGCACTTAATAAAATTAGGAAAACTAAAGAAAGAGCAAAAAATCCTAAGGAGCAAATAAGAGAGATTAAAGGATATGAAGAATTATTCTCTTATTATTCAATCTTGATTACAATATAACAAGGGTATTTATAGAAACTAACAATAATAGAAAATACAACTGCCAAAAAACAATTACAATTTCAACACTCTCCCTTCAAGTTGGAGCTATGGTGAACTAAACCAAGGCCAACTTAAAAAATAGAACACCAAAAAATACAAAAAACAAAAGAAAGTAAAATACCAAAACTAGTACAAGGTAAAACCATACTCTGTAACTCAGCGTCAAAAACACGGATCACAAATAGGTAAAAGACATAATTAATTGTGCCACATATAATAGCTTACCAATTATAGCAAAAAAAAAAAACTATATATTCAGAGTTTCAGTAAAGAACTAGAAAATTGTCTTTCCACTCAAGATGTCCGTTATGAAAAAAAAAAGTATATCATATCAAGTTTTTCCCAAAGTTCATAGACTGAACTAATCAATGCACCATCCACTAAAACCATTTGCAACGAGGAGAAATCCCATAATTGCACCAATCAAAATTTCAAGAATCTTCAAAAACCCAACACAAAGTCAGGTACACATGAACAATACTCGAGTATAAATGGATTGAAAATTAATTTGAATATCAAATGTACAAGAAAAAAAACCATTTCCATAAGCCAACTTATTGGCTCAAAAGATACCTGGTAGCAACCAACATAAAGAAGTAAAGTAGCTACAACAACAACAGGGAAATCTCTGAGAAATTTGTAATATGCTGAAAGAAGAATTAAAGAAATGGCAATGCCACTGACACCTCCAATCAGCATAAACCAGATTATTGACTTCAGCACAAGCAAAGTCATACCTAGCCACATTTTGGCAATCTGCATCAATTGTTTAGACAAAAATCATATTGATAAACCTTTGCTGATGGACATTTATGGACATTCAATCAGCATCTAGTGCATGTTCCATTTTGATATAAAAAAGTTCTACTCCCACCCATCAACAAATGACAATCCATTTAAGAATTAATATATTCAGGTGCACCCTGGAATGGAGTAGCAATCGCAATCCAATTCTTAACACATTTCTCAAAAACAAAAAAAAATACTATGCAGGCCCATGATATATTTCACCAAGAGGCCACCCATAGAACGACTTATGATGTTTATCTTTTTACCTCCTGTAGCATTATACACTTATTCTAATTTTGCAGCCAACCAATCCATTGTTTCCTGCAACCTGTTACTTTAACGAAAAATATAACCAAAGCCAAAAGGTGTCTTCCCCTCTTGAAACCCCCATTTAAGCATTTCAACAACTATATCATGGAAATAAGAAACACACTCACGTCCAATTACCATATCAGGGTCCAAGATGTCAATTGCATATAGTCCATTCTAGTAATCCAGTTAACCGTTGTCAAAATGAAGCAGAAGTCAATATCTCAAGATGACAACTCGTGGATTTGATCTACAATTTACAGATTCCTTTGAAAGTACCAGACGTGCCCTCACTGGAAGCAGAAACCCAAAAAACACAACTCCACACTGTACATCAATAGAGTTGCGAACCCACCACAAATGCTAGGGCACAAAAGAATCGCCAAATGCAATAAATCTTAAAAGAATTTTGATTGAAACCCAGATTAAAATATGATCAAACATTGTTCAATAATCGCCCAGAAATCTCTTTGCCACAAAGGAAGAGGCTTGCTTCCCTTTTCCATCACCATCTCTCTCTCTCTCTCTCTTTCTTCTTTCTTTTGAAAGAAAACACAGAATTAGATCAGTCAAATCAAAAATTTAGGGTACAAAAAAAAAAAAAAAGAACCCCTAAATCAAAACCTGCTCTGATACCATGATAAAATTAGAGAAAATAAACAAAAGGGAAAATCTCCTAAGGAGGGAATAAGAGAGATTAGAGGATATAAAGAATTATTCTCTTACTATTCAATCTTGATTGCAATATAACAAGGGTATTTACAGAAACTAACAACAATAAAAAATACAACTAAAAAAACGTAATTACAATTTCAACAGCACCGAAGATCACTCCCTACCTTCGTTGAGCATCACAACGTATATATGTTTTCATTTTTGTAAAACGAAACAATTGATAGGGATGAAATCTATGTACATAAAGATAGAGTTATGTTATAGGGATTCGTTTCTTGGAGTAAACCTTTCCAAGTTGGTTTTGTCTTCTTTTAATGTGACAACTGTATTGTTAGGCACAAAGCTTGGCGCTACCACCATGACTAGCTGCTATATTTGGTTGAGGCAAACTTTGTGTGTCAAGTCTTTTACGCTTCACTTGGCACTATGCTTGAATTTTAGATTACTAAAGCCATTATAAAGGTTATATTATCCAACAAAATGTTAAGAACAATTAGCTTAGGAATTAAAAATGTTCACACATTCCAATTCGGAGTGGTTGATCACAATTTGCATAAAAGTCAAAATAACTTAGGACGCCACAACGATAAAGAGCTAGTGACTTGAACATTTGGGATGAGTAGTTTCCTTTTATTGCTAAAGATCAAAATGAAATGTGTGCAAGTAGATGAATCAAGAAAAAAAAAAATCCTCTTCCAGCCACAACCGGGCATCAAGCATAACAGTGTACTTATATATATATTATTGCCATTGACACTTAGGACCAAAATGAAATAGTATACACACACTTATGAAATTTAATTGTCATTCCCTTTAGGACCAAAGTGAAAAGTGTGCAATATTTTCAAAATAAAAAAAATTCCCCGACTTCCTCCTTTTTTGTCATCTACAACCCAAAAACTTCATTTAGCCCCTTAAATTAAAAAAAAAAAATAGGGAGAAAAGAAAAGGGAGAAGAGGCTCAAATGTATGCCCAAAAAAAAAAAGACACACCAGCCACAAAAAATTCTAACCCATTATTAAAAAAATCATAAGAAGAACCATAAACCCATCAGCCCTCTGACTTGTTCTTCTCTCTCTCAGCGGTGGTGAAGCAAGCAAAATCTGAGCAGACGCCGTGAGCTTCAGCCACCCAGTTTTGGCGTGATGTTCGATGCAATCTCCGGCATGAATTTAACGACATCCATGGAAATTAAAAAAGGAAAGATCGGCGATGAAGCAATGAAACAAGGGGATAGATTGCTCTATCATTCTCGACTTCTTCCTTTTTTTCTCATCTACAACCCAACACCTTCATTTCGTCCATTAAATTGAAAAAATATGGAGAAAAGAAAAGAGAGAAGAGGCCAAATAGGTTTCAAAAGCCCAAATGTATGCCCAAAAAAAAAACCACAAAAAAATTCTATGCCCCAAACAAGCAATCTTCGGCATGGATTTAACAGCGCCCATGGAAACCAAAAGGGGAAAGATCAGCGATGAAGCAGCCAAACAAGGGGACAGATCGCATTGTCATTCCCAACGAGATTTCTGGTGCTTCATTCTGGCTTAATCGTCTGTTTAATCCCACGGTACCTTTGTATAAATAGAGGAGTTTGGTGAACTGAAAGGAGGGGGAACTGAACAGTGGAGAAGAGAGTGGGCAACGAAAAACAGAGTAGGAGACAAAACGGAGTCAGGCAGTAAGCACGAACTGCAAGGAGAAAACGAGAGAGTATGGCGGAGAATAAAACGAGAGAAGGGGGAGAACCATGACAGCAAAGATAAAACAGAGAGAATGAGAGTGACAGATCGAGGCAGAGAAAACATAGCAAGGCAAATCACAGAGAGAGAGAGAGACAGCATCGAAGTGAAGAAATTCAGAGAGATCGATGGTGCAATGAGGAACACCGAGAGAGAGAGAGAGAGAGAGAGAGCAGAGAGGATTCGAGGCAGAGCGATAATTTCAAAGAGTGAATGATGGAGGGGAGAAGGCCGAGCAGAGGAATTTTCGAAGGAAAATTGGGGGAGGTGTTGAGGCTAAGCGAGAAGCCGACGACAATAATAGAGGCAAGATCTTCAATTTCCCTTTGCTTTAAGAATTCTAATTGGTTCCATTCTATGTTCTTCAATTCCCTATGTGTTTGGTTTTAATGTTCTGAATTTGTGAACCTTGATTCAATTGTTTCCTCTTCTCCATTTTCTTTTCGGTTCATCTCATTTCTTCATCATCACAGATTTCTTTTGGCTCAATACAAGTGCAGTTTCAATAATGAATCGTTTTCTGAAAAATCAATTTGAAATTTAAAAGCTAGTCTATGGTTCTATATAATCATACCTTGGAGTTTAAAGTGATCTCTAACTTGTTAGATTTTCTTAGTCCCTGATGTTTGTTTGATGTTTTAGACAACTGTAGTTGGGAACTTGTAACAGGCCATGGTTCACTTTTGGTTCATATAGTTTACTATGAGTTGTGAATATAACTCTTGGTTTTAGGAGTTCTTCAATTTATGGTTCAGCCCCAAGTTGGGGTTTGAAATAACCGATGGATTACACAGATTCGGGTTCTTTGCAACTTTTATGATCCTGAGGCTTTAACTAAATGGGAAAAGTATACTTCATGTTTATAACGTTTATATCGATTTTTATTTATGTATTTAAAATTTATTTTTATCAAATATGTCCTACATATTTTAGTTTTTGTCAAATATGTTTTTTTTTTAACATTGTCAAATTAGTTAACAAAAAATGTTAACTGAGTAGTCATGTGACAAAAATATCTGTTACGTCACTTGTCACGTATACTCATAATCTAACATTACAAAAATACCTTTAATAATAATTAAAAAAAAGTTTTCCTTCTTTCTCTCTCTCTCTCTCTCATCGCCCTATGCTCTCTCTTCTTTCATCTCTATTTCTCTCTCTCAATATCTCTCCCTCTCTCATCACACTAGCAATTCTAGGTCACAATGTGATGTTCTGGCGAATAATCTTCATCAAAAAGATTTCAAAGCCTCCCTCTTGAGTGATCTGAAAAATGAGCGTGATTTCCAGTTATGGGCTTTGTTAAGGAAAGGCTGGCTTGATATCTTGAAGAGCATTGTGAGGATAAAGGAAGGAAAAGCTAGAATGTTCCAAACCAAGGCAAACAAAGCACGAAGAGAAGCCAAAGGTTTCTAGAGGATAATAAGGACGAAGACTGCATAAATGGAAGAAGAATACGCCGGAAGGCTCACCATGCTCTCTCTACAAGAGACTGAGGAAACTCGAAAGAAGGAATTGGAGGAGTTGAAAGTCTTGGAAAATTCCCATTGTGACATGAAAATGAGAATGCAGGCTGAGATTGTTGATTTGTTGGAGAGAATGGAAGCAACAAATCAGCAATGGGTTTGACCTTTCCCCTTTCTTTTCTTGCTTTTCTATTTTTACTTCCCTTTTTAAAAATACTGCTGAAATATGTGTAATTGATTGATCTGCTTCCATTTGAATGTTGTTTGTTTCTTTCTTACAATAAGTTATTTTTAGTTGATAAATTGGCATAGTGGTATTGTTTAATGATTCACAGCTTCACAGGAATCCTTGCAGGGCGTGTGTCCCATGTTTTCTATCTTGAAAACAAAGGCATGGGGAACAACAACAAAAAAAAGGAGAGCGAGAGTGAGAACCCGAGAGAGTGAGAGGTTGACACAAAGAAAGAAAAACAGAGGTCGAGATGGAAACGAGAGAAGAGAGAGGCAGAGAGACAAATAAGAGAGAGAAAGATATCAAGAGAGACAAACAGAGATGAGAGGAGAGAGAGAGAGAGTAGAGAGAGAAAGAAGGAGAATTTTTTAAAAAAATTATTATTAGGGTATTTTTGCAATTTTAGGTTATGAGTGCATGTAGCAAGTGACGTGACGGATATTTTTGCTACGTGGCAATCAAATCGGTGTTTTCTGTTAACTAATTTGACAATGTTAAAAAAAAAGCGTATTTGACAAAAACTAAAATATATAGAATATATTTGACAAAAAAAATTTCAGGGACATATATAAAAATCATTGTAAACATTTGGGACATGCAGTATATCTTTTCTAACTAAATTTGATTTGTTGTGTGATGATCTCCTTATCAAATTGTTGATCCTGTTAACTCGTAATTATATTTTATTGAACTTTAGGACAAAAGGTGATGCTAAGGAAGTGGATAAGTGGTGAATACGGGGCTTTGTAATACTTTTGATTCGAACTTGAATAAGTTGAGATGAGAATGGCTCAAATTTCGCAATGCTCTGGGATTGAGATAATTACTAAACTATGCATTTTGGGAGTTGAATTGAATTTGAGTAGAAGAATTTGGATAGAGGACCTCATCTGCTTTGGAGTATTATTATTTGTTTCTATTACTTTATTTTTCATTATTTTTTTTTACTTTCTAACCCTTGTACTTCCACTGTGGGCCGATGACGAGTTTATTTTCTAACCCTTGTACTTTCACTGTTGGCCGTTGATAAGTAAAAAAAGCTGCTAATTCCTTTAGAATAGTGCATTAGTTTCTATTTCTAGACAATTTTTTTTACCATTTCGAGTGATCGTTAATTGATATTATAGAATACTTTCAATTAATTAAACATAAAGATAAATAAATTTTCAAGTAGATGAGAAAAGAAACCGACTCTATTAGCTTTAAAATGAGCGTGCCTCGTAAATGAGCACAAAGCCATACTCTATTTTATTTCAAAAATTTCATCAAAGTAAAGTAGAAAGTCTCAAAACAAAACATGTTTTTAGGGAAAAATAAACAAATTCACAAGAGCACAAACCCACAAAGTCACGAACGAAACAATAATGCTTAGCCAAACAAGCAAAAAATGAAGAAGAAACATATCAGAAGTTGAAATCTGAAATAAAAAATAGCAAGAGGAAGATGTCATATCTCATAATAGAAGTTAGAACCAGTATGTAGTACAGAGGAGAGACCACATCATTCCCCCACAGTCGGGCACGTAGTGCGTCTTCTGGCATTGCTGCTTAAGCAGCGAGGGAGAGAGCTTGGAGTCGAGTAGTATCATGAATGAAAGACTGAGAGAGCTCGGGGGTTAAGACAAAATGATTGGACAGTACACAGAGGAATCATATGAGGCTGAAACAATGAGACAATTGGATTTCAACTGGCCTGGTAAAAGTTGGATTGGGCTATCGAAAACAATTCATTAAAAAAAAACGCTAAAAAAATCAACCCATGACTGGCTTTACGATAAATTTGACTAGGTTATGGCTATTTTCAAATGTGCATTACAAGCATAAAAAGAAACCAAGGTTACCCGTACGTGCAAATGAAATATTCATGATAGAACAAAAGAAAAATTTATTGGCTGGCTAGTGCTAGAGTTTTAATGATATTAAATCATCATTAAAGAAATAAGTAGTCTCTGCATCAGCATATTCAGATTAGTTCTCTCTGACTTTCAGTAGCTTTTTACAAATCATAAACAAATTTTATATTTTGCAAATAAACATTCATATTACCTTACTACTAATAAAATTTGCATTTTATCATGAACAAATAACATTACAACCGAGTACTGGACATGTTGAGTCTTGTACAAAACTTAGCTTCCGTTCCTCTAAACCCAATTTCCTATTGGTCTTTTATTTCGTTCGTCTTGATTTAGTATATCTTAACGTTCCAATCCCTTCCCTTTTTTCCCCCCATCCCCCAAAGCATAAAATGAAAATATGCAGGTCCCGGCGTCTTGGGGGTGATAAGGTAAGATGCCATGTTTCAAGGGGATGTGATGAATGTCAAATCAGATTATAACATGACACATCGTCAATTCTCCTATCTATGTTGGCTAGGCGTTGACAAAATGTTGAACGAAAAAATCTCTGATCATAGCCGATATCATAGATATGGGACTCATTTTTAGAGGATTAATATATGTGGTTTTATTCCTGATGACATTATGCCCGCTCTCTGATTTCCAACCAAGACATCAAAAAATTTAGCGCTAACAGTTCATACAAGTTGGCAGCTATCTCAAAAAGCAGAATTTTCAAGCACAAATCCACAAAACTACCCGATACCAACCCTAATGCCCACACGCACACCACAGCCAGCGCCCCACACCCACAAATTTTATGGAAATTTTTTAATCAATTAAAAAGAACCTATGACGTACTTATGACTAATTTAATCCATCTTTAATTTTGGACCCTAACTAGCTTACTTTAGGATACCAATGACAAAAGTAATTAAAAACAAACCAGATAACCGTCTCAGAAAAATTATCAAGCTTCTACAGAGAATAGCCGAATCATAAGCGAGGAATTATACAACAGCCTATCTAGACTGAAAAAGTCGAAATCGACCGGGCTCAGTTTTCAGTTTCATAGTTTATTTATCAGTAAAATGAGGACAATTCATTTTGCTCACTGTAAACATACATCCCCGAGGCACTTTCTGAAGAACTTCCTTTTCATGTTTGGCATAACTACGGAACAAGATTTGCAACGGCATATTATAATCAGCCGACGACCTCTTCCTGTGATCAAGCACGTATAGCTTAACTCCCTACCAGCTTGATCAACAAGAGACTTTTTCTGTGAGCGTAAAAGCTATTGTACTTCGATTAAACAAGTCCCCTGCACTTCACGCAACAAAACAATTGGTTCCACAAACAGATCAAAATTCAACAGCCCTAAATTAGACCATCAACCCATACAGTCTCATTTTGCTAAAGTCGTACAAGTTAACCATCTATGGTTGCCCTCATTGAACCCTCAACTCAATCAACCTCCCCTCCTCCCTCCTTTTCCTTAACAAATACCCAACGCCAGCTGCCAAGTTCTGCATGTAAAAAAAAAGTTTCAAAGCTGACATGCAGACACGTAGTTGTACAGTTTCTTTCCTCCATGTATAAAATCATCATGCTTAAAGACTATAGCTTCTATCTCAGGTCATATCAATAATAAATTGACTGGACTGTTTCACAAACAAAATAACAGCAAGGCATCCATGTCCCAGCCACTTCTAATAAAATACTCGGCATGCAGTGCATAGTACCCCATAACATAGTAATAAGAAAAACAAACAGTATACAAAATTACAATAACAAACAATATAAAGTCATTAATATCCACATCACCTTTATGTGGCCGCTGTAATTACCACACCCAAAAACCAGTGCGGCCATAGTGAACAACCACCATCCATCCGCCAATGCAAGAGCAACAATATAACATAAAACTGCGTGTTCTTAATTTCTTTTCATATAGGATCCCAGAACTACTTTAAAGTAGAACAACATGTCACTTCTGCCTACACTTAACCCTCGCCCAGACATGAAAACACTGTTGTCTAGCCACCCCACTGCAGCTGCTGCTACCACCAAATCATTCATTAAGACCACCACCTCCACCACCCAGCACTATTTCGTGCCATTGTCATAGCTATTAAGAAAAATATTGCCATTTACCTCTGCCTGACTTGTTTATATCTAACTAGCACTATTTATTACCCAAATGCATACAAAAAAGCATGAAGGTAATAGATCGAAAGACCAATATTACAGATTATCTGAGATGTGAAATGAATATCAAACTTTCATACCTTGAGCCATCAATACTGTCTCCTTTCAAAACTCAACTTGCCTAAGCATGAAAAGGAAAGAATGACCAATCAAAAACCACCAGGCTAACCAATCACAAACTAGCAAAACAGAGCTGTAGAGGGACAAAAAAGTGGCTCTATTCACCAGACCAACAAAGCCAGAAAGTCTTCATGTGGTGGGATTTAACCATTGAAAAACATCATTAACAAGGATCAACAACTGGCTCAAATCAACTATAGCAAATCAAGATTAAAAAATATCAATCAACTAAAATTAACCAAGATGGACAACACTTGAACACGAAATTTCAAAAGAAATCAACAAGACAAACTTTGGATTCATTGCCTTCTCTAAATTGAGACAGGAAACCAAACCTGCTCCATGCTGCAAAGTTGGCAGGTGCAAACTGCCATCAGAAAATAACTCAGAATGAAAAAGAAAAGATTTCAATGCAAGAAATATAACAGTGCAGGAAACAACGTAGACCATTCTACCTGCCCCATCCCATTCAAAGACATATCAGCTATGCTGCAAAGCCTTTTCCACATGTCCACGTAGAATTTCTGTTAGGACAAAATAACCCAATCAAAAAACAAAAACCATCCCAACCACTACATCAATTTGACTACGGTCAAATTCACAATTTTCTTTAACAAAAAAACGATCATGACTAAAACCCAGATAAAGATGCAACAACTATAGGTACATGTGCTCATATACCAAAAAAAAAAAAAAAAGGTCTTGTAACAAACAATCCAACCATGTATGACCATTGCAAGAAAATACCATAACACTCGAGAATGAAATACATAAGCAAACAATTAAAAAGAAAAAGTAAACAATAACACTAATTCACTACATATTATTAATGTTTACAAAAACTATACTAAAACTGAACAACATAATAAGAAAGAAAAAAAATTAATGTACATGACTCTCTGACAGCAGAAGAAATCCTGGTGAAAACAAATATATTAAACTTCGTGAGTAATAAAATGAAACGCAAAAGAAAAATTAGATATGTATATATTGAGTTAATAGATCTAGATAAAAAGTAAATGCATCACTTCCCATTGCCCTCGAGACGAGCATCAAGATGCCAGAATCCATCTTCAACAATAAACATCAGATTCAAAGGCAATAAATTCAGGAAACTACACTAAAAATACAGGTACAAATAAAGTCTCCAAAATAACAACAATGAAAATAGCATCCTAAGGTTTATCAATAATATGAAAAATTATACGCCACATATAAGGCGAAAATTCCGACAACCTTGAACGGTAAGGCAATAAAGTTCATCTCTTTCTACCCCCACGCTCTCTTAAGGTGAGAGTAAGTGACTCTCCTCCTCCAACATTGTAATAGGCAAGTGACATGTTATCCTTGAGAAAGCCAGGTTTCCCACTCAATTTCTGTTTGTTAGCAGGGAGCTGAATCTCCCCAGCAATTTTCTCCTTAAGACTGCCAACAGTTTCTGAGAGAGACTGCACTGTAATTTCAAGAACCTGTCCTTTAAGATTTCCTTCATCAACATTAGGTACAGACACGCGGATAACAGCAGGTCCCTGGAGGTTAAAGGGAAAAACAAAATAAAAGTTAGGATAAATACTGAATCACTGATATTATATAAGATTTAAAAAAAAAAATTTGTGAACCACATACTGGATGTTGTGGCAGAAACTGGTCTTCAGGGATAAGAGCAGAATCATCAACCTTCTGCCTCTTTGGCTCTGGTTCATCTGGAAGTGGAGGAGGAGCTTCTTCAGGTGGTGGAGGTGGCACTCCGTGAGGTAAAGGTGGCAGAGGCATCACAGGCATGGATGGTGGTGGAACAGGTAGAGGCACATAAGGTCGAGGAACTGGAACAGGTGTGAACTGAGATCCTGGGGGTGGGGGTATAGGGATTCCTGGTCCGTTCCCTGAAATTGATTGAGGCATCGGGGGTTGTTGACCAGTCATGACTGAATGCTGACCAGAAGACATTGGAGGTGGAGCTGGCCGAACAGATGGCATCATGGGCATAACTGAAGGTCTGGGAGGAGGAACAGGAAGGCCACCACTAGTGGGAGCGGAATAATGGACCATGTTTGGAGGAACACGAGGAAGATTCAACGCTAGTCCAGGTGGCGGCGGAAGAGGACGAACTGAAGGCATACCTGGCCTAGGAGGAGGTGCTGCAGGGCCAGGAAGGTTCTTAGCATCATTATTAGCTGCATCATTTTGATCTTCACCAAAATTCTGGGACATGGCTTGGTTTGCAGTCCGACCGATACTACCAGTATGACCATCCCATATAACCTGCTTAGGCTGCTCATCTTTCTTCTTCTCAATCTCTGCCTTGACAGCATTGGAGACCTCTTCCTCAGTAGTACCAAAGATATCAGGACGCGTTCTTGCAAGTCCAACTATGTTTCTTGAAATTTCATCATCCTGAGCCAAAGTTGTCTCACGAATTTTGGCAAACATTCTTTCTTTTTGTTCTTTGTACTTGGGATCAATCAGTGAAATTCGCATATGTTCAGACATTTCATTAATAGGAATTAGCTCCCCAGTAATAGGGGAAACAACATACTTAGTTGGATCTCTTTCTGCTGGAATCCTTTCCTCGGGTCTCTTCCAATTCTTCACAATTCTCATTGGTGGTTCAGGCTCCTCGGTAACCTTTACTTCATTCTTCTTCCCATCATCATTGTCTTCCAAACTAGCTGCCCTCATGCCCTCTTCAACAAGCTGGGCCTCTTCCTCGTCCATTTCCATTTCTACCTCCTTTCCAGGCTCTATTATCTCTTCTTCCATAGCTGTCATCTTGCTTCTCCTAATAACTTCCTCAAGGGTCATAGGAGGAGGTAGTTCTTCATCCTCATCATCAGCAAAGTCTATAGTTTCAACCACCACAAAGTCATGCCAATCTATCATTGCCATTTGTATTCTTTCCTGCTCTATCTCATCCTCAGCCTTTTGCCTAGCTTGCTCTTGTGAACGTTCCCATTCTAGCCTATTCACACAACGTTCAAGCACAGTGGTCATGTCAGACACACTTTTCTTAAGCTTTTCTGTCAACCCCTTTGGAGGCATCAAAACCTTTGAATAAGCATCCGCAAGGGAAGTAAAAAATGTAAACATGCTGTGGGTTGGTTTTAAGAAATGGAATTGGGGATTGTTGACCTCTCTACTTGTCAATCCTGTCAAAAATGATTTTCCATTTCGAGCCACAAATTGTGCAGTAAGTTTTATAATATCCAGCTCTTCCCCTGTAATCCCTTCAGGGAGACGAACTGTGTACTGCTCAGCTTCTGGGGGTTCAAGCACTTTTCGTACAGGTTTAAACTGGGCAGATAGATCAGGCTTTGCTGCTGCTGCTGTTGCCGCATCATTGCTATCAATGGCCGGAGCAGAGGGGAGCGGTTCAGGCACAGCTGAATCTGCAGGTTGTGTAGGAGATTGCTGTGCGGAAGATTGGTTCTGGGCACGGAATTCAGACAGCCGGTGTTGGTAATATGCATGATAGGGATCTGCGGAATTCAGGAAATTAAATTTAACATTGCCAGTGTTATTTGCAATAATCCTTTTTTCAAACTCAGGCCCATTTTTAGCAACAAACTGGGCAGTTTTGTCAACAATGGTCCTAATGTCTGGCGGAGGGTGTATAATTCCAATAGTTCTAGTGTGGGTAGCAACCGTTGCTGGTACTGGGGCAGAAACTGAATTTGATTTGTTCTTCTCATCATTTGAGGAATTCTCATCATTCTTATCCTCTGTCACTTGAGACAGAGGGAGAGGACCTAAATTTCCATCAGAGGGTGGAGCAGGAAGAGGAAGTATTGGCAATGAACCCAACATGATTTAAGTTCCCAGGAGACTTCAAATTTTTATGTACTCCTATCACGTGAAATTGAAAGAAGCATCCAAGAATATCTAGACAACTAAAGCCCCTGCAAATAAAGAATGAAATGTGAAGGAGCCATATCACTTTGAGTAATCAAACTTAAAGAAGCGACAAAATTCGGACTAAACTCTTCTAGGAATGGCAACGGGGTCACCGCGAATTTATTTTAAAATTTGAAAATATAGAAAATAAAAAATCAGAGAACAAAACTCCCAGACCCAGATTGGGAATCACGGCAGATTGGGAACTGAGAAAAAAGGAACTTACAGAATCAGAGAAGACGATGGAGATTGGCCGAAGTTGAAACGGAGACGACGAAGACGATGGAGATTGGCCGACAGTGAGACGGAGACGACGAAACGGAGACGACGAAGACGATGGTGATTGGCCAACGGTAAGACGGAGACGACGAAGACGATGGTGATTGGCCAACGGTAAGACGGAGACGACGAAGACGATGGAGATTGGCGACGGTGAGACCGAGACGACGAAGACAAAGGAGATTGGTCGACGGTGAGACGGAAAAGCCGAAGATTGAGAAGCGCGATGTAGAAGGCGATTTAGGAATATGACGATGGAGAGTGGACAGGAGGAGTCGGTGATATATAGGAATTAGGGTTTAGTTTTTTTTTATTCAATTATTTTAATTATAAAATTACTCAAATATCCTTAAATAAATATTAGATATATACAAAGAATTTCAGTAAATTTAATAAATTATTAAAATCCACATCCCAGTGGAAAAAAAATTTTCCACGCGTGGGGCTCTAAATGTGGGATCTCCAAAATCCTCATTGCCATTCCTAACTAAACCTATCTATTTTGGTATTCTCTATGCCAATATTAAGATTCAAATGGAAAATAATTAGGAAAAAATACAATTATTGGCCTTATTAAAAAAATATTCTTCATTTTATTCTGATTAAAAACGAGAGAGATGGAGCTAGAGTTTTCTAAATTTCTAGAAACCTCCACAATCGAATTAAAGAAAAAAAATCAGAAAGCAGCTCAAATTGCAAAATTCCAAAAAAAATATTATTCAATATGACAAGAATAAAATCAACATGTTAAGATTACAAATTATCAGTATCATACCTTATTGCATGAAACTTAACGATTTTGTGATTTACCGAGAGGAAACATCGGAGGAATTGCGAAATTTAGTTGTATTGCTAGGCAAAATGAAAAATCAAACAACAAATCGTATTATATAACCATGCTCACACAATTATAGGTGTCAAGTTTCAAAATTTAAGCACGTAACCGGCATGGAAAGTGAATTTCACCTCACCTCCATAAGCCTATTTTTCTCTTAAGCATAATATTAATCCTTATTTTAGTTATTTTTTAAATGTAATTAATTTAAATTATATAATTTAAGAATTAAATAAGAGAACTATTTCTCTTCTCACAAAAAGATAAGAAAGTATGGCTAAACTGAGTTTATCATACATGTTACAGTCATACACATTACATCGTAGAACGAACCTACCTGATTACAGAGTTTTTCTATATTTATACAACTTAAAATAAGACCTAAACATTATACCTTTACCTTGAATAAATAAGAAGGCAATCTTGGTGTGAACGTTTTCAAACTAAGAAGTTCTCTATACCTAAAACTAAAGACAGCTTTTACTTGAGAGAATCCTAACACATTCACACACAATATAGATATATATATATACATACAGATATATATAATTGATCTAACAGTACAATTATCTAAATTTTGGTGTACAAGATATTTATCAAGACATACACATTGAAATCACCTTACAATTATTAACAAACATATTCAAGATCAAGTCAAATCACATTTCAAACAATTCAAATAATTCATATAATTTCAATTTAAGTTCCCAGACATTTTCGGGTCCCGTCCACAATAAGTGGACGTTGTCCCACAGCCCCTACCGCATCCTCCTTTATTTCACCTTGTCCTTAAAAGGATGAATATTATATTTAATACCACGTGGCTATAGTGATTTCATTCCGCCCTTATTTCATCCCATGAGATGCTATAAACTTCACTTCCATTTCTTTCAAGATCAAACACAACCACATTACACAAACATAGGCAACCATATGAATTCCATTTCAGGAAAAGTTCACAATAGTCTCACACTTGCACATTTCAATGCATAACATGAATGCATCAATTTCATGTCACATATATATATATATATATTTATAGTATACTTTTAATATATACATAAAATAAGCAAATATGGTAAAGTAGGATCTATTACCTTGATATTTGCCCAATTTTATCTTGAACCTTCCTCAAAGATATGTAAGATGATAGAAGGTAATTTTATTTATTCTAATCTAGTCACAACATCTCAAACGATGTGGAAGATGCATCAAAGAATCCATCCCTATAAGATAATCATGCAAAAATATGTCAAGGTCACAAAATAGGGAAATTCTCTACTATAATTCTGACCTTTAATTACTTTTCTAGACATAACTCTCAAATGGTAAGAAATTTTTAAATGAAACTTATTTCATTTGAAAATAGACTCAAAGAGCTTTCCAACGATACCTTATTTACTAAAAACAGAGTCTGGATAAAAGAGATATAGCCATTTTAAAATTGATGCTACAATACCAATTTGCTACAGTATCGGTTTGCTACAATATCGATTTGCTACAGTAACCTGAATCTGGAAATTTTATGAACGCTACAGTACTACTACAGTAAATTTGTGATTTTTCTCTTAGGTTTTCATGATTTTTGGGTCAAATCATCACCATTTCTCTTGATTTCTTCCATGGGTTTTCATCCTTAATATCTAAGGAGTGTTTTGACACCAAAATCTCCAATTCAAACTAACAATCCAAGCCTCAATCATCAAATTTTCATCAAGAACACTAATTTTTTCAAATATCCGAATTCTATGAATTTCTCCTAATTTTCTGCAAATTTTTTGTTCCAACAACATCATAAACCATTTAGGAATGTTTTAGATTAACACCCACACTTAAATTTATCCATTAAAACTCAAAATTAACCCAAAACCTCATTTTTCTTCCATAGGCAAAACCAAAACCAAAAATAGAGTTTGAAGTCGAGAATTAAGCTTACCTCCATTCTTTGCAACTTAGATGAACCGAAAAACAACTAGAAAATAGAAATTGACTGGAGAGATTGGAAGCAAGGGTTGAAGGAGTTGAGAGAAGATGAAGAATAAAGCCTCTGTGGTGATCGTGAATGAAGAGAAGAGAGAGATAACGATCCTAAAATTAGCTAAATGGGTCAATGGATGACCTATTGATATCCATATCCAAAATCCAAACCCACTTGACCCATTTTGCAAAATTCCTTAATTAATTCTCAAATTAGTTAAATTAAGTCTCTCTCTCTCATAAACTTTACAGTCCACAAAAATATACCACAAAGCATTAAGATATTTAGTCCAATCATTTCATCCCAATTCTACAAATAACATTCATAAAGAATTAATTAAATATAAAAAAATAAAATGACTAAATTAAATATTCCAAAATAACGCTATAAGGTACCGTAATACTCTAAAATACATAACTTTAAATTTGGCGGATATTACAATAGGTGCAGACAGTGAGAGTGAAAACATGAAGAGAAAGTGCAATCCCCCAACCCTAACATGATGGAGAGAAAATTAGAGAAGACTATAGAAGCCAAGCAAACAAAGCTTTATCTTCTACTCTTTGTTTTAAACGAATCATTTATTTTTGGGTCGACAATAGTGCAATGTTGTATTTGAAGTTTGGCCGAAAAAGAGAAAAAACTACGAAGCGTTTACAATCAAATTATGTTTTTTTTATTTTGCAAATTTCATCAGATCAGAGCAACTAGCATGGCACAAAGTCTAAAAACAAAACATGTTTTAGAGCAAATAAACAAATTCATGAGAGCACAAACCAACAAAGTCACAAACAAAACAACAAAGCTCAACTAAACAAGCAAAAGATGAAGAAGAAATGAATCAGAAGCTAAAACACCAAAAAGAAAGAAATAATAATAATAGAGGAACATAACTCATATTAGAAGAATCAAAACTAGTATGAAGTACAGAGAATAGACCATGACATTCCTCTATAGCCAAGCATGGAATGACACTTCTAGCATCACTGCTTAAGTAGAGAGGGAAAAAGCTTGGAGTCGAGTTGAGTAGCACAAGTGAAAGAATGAGAGGGCTTGGGGTTAGGGCAAAATGAGTGGACAATACATGAAGGAATCGAGAGTTTTTGTTCTGAGGCTGAAGCAATGAGGCAACTGGATTTGGGTTGGCTTGGCAATGCATTGGGAAGTTGGGTTGGGGTAAAGAAAATCAATCCTTAAAAAAACTGCTAAACATAATAATAATTTTTTTTTTGAAAAAAAAATGTTGGTGTGTGCTCGCCCAACCTTAACCCATTTAGCCCATAGGTCAAATAGATTAGATAGTTTAGACTCGTCTAACCTCAAGCCCACCAATTTAGGAGTAAATACAAGCCAGCTTGCAAGCACGTGCCTGTTTTGGTAAAACAAACTAAAATTCATAAAAAATGAACTGTGGATATTTGGGCTTGTTCTATCTCTCTCTCTCTCTCTCTCTCTCTCTCTCTCTCTCTCTCTCTCTCTCTCTCTCTCTCTCTGTTATTGTTAAGTTTGGTGTTAGTTTTGTTTTCAATTTTATGATGCATTTTTAGGATAAACTCATTATATGTTAATAGAAGAACTAGAGAAAACTATAGAAGAAGCCAAACCGACAAAGCTTCTTCATCATCGACAAAGCAGAATTGAAGTGAGTCTTCCAATACCAAGCATAAGTACAAAGGGCTTGGAGTCAAGTTGAGTAGCATGAGTGAAAAAGTGAGAGAGCTTAGGGTTAGGGCAAAATCAATGGACAATACATGGAGGAATCAAGAGTTTTTGTTCCACGGCTAAAGCATTGAGAAAATTGGATTTAGGCTAGGCTAGCAGTGCACTAAGAAGTTGGGTTTGGGCTAATGAAAATAAATCCTCAAAAAAAAATCACTAAACATAATAATAACTTTTTTCCAAAAAAAAAAAGGGTCTATGTACACCCAACCTCAACCTATTTATCCCATAGGTCAAACGGGTCAAATAGTTTAGGGTCGTCTACCCCTAAGCTCATCGATTTATGAGTCAATACAAGCCAGCTTGCAAGGGTGAGCCTGTTTTGCCAAAACATAGTAAAGTTCGTCAAAATGAGCTGTGAATATTTGGACTTCCCTTTTCATATGATTCCTTGGGTTTAAACTTTCCTTCTTTCTTTTTTTTGGGTTTTTTTTTAATTTGAAGTTAGTTTTATTTTTAGCTTTATGATGAATTTAGGTTTAAGCCATTATATGTTAATAGAAGAACTAGAGAAGACTATAGAAGAAGCCAAACCAACAAATCTTCATCTTCATCGACAAAGCAGAACTGAAGTGTGTTCCATCACCTCATGAAGAGAGCTTGGATTTGAGTTGAGTAGCACGAATGAAAAAGTGAAAAAAACTTGAGGCTAGAGAAAAATGAGTGGACAGTACATGAAGGATCGAGAGTTTCTATTCTAAGGATGAAGCAATGAGGCAATTGGATTTAGGCCAGCCTGGTAATGCACTAGGAAGTTGGGTTGGGCTAATAAAATCAATCTTTGAAAAACCAATAAACATAATAATAAATTTTTTTTTAAAAAAAGGGTTAGCTTATGTTCGCATAACCTCAACCCATTTGGCCCACTGGTCAAACGAGTCAAATAGTTTAGGCTCATCTATCCTTAAGCCCAATTAGTAGCGGATACAAGCCCAAGCACAAGTGAAAGAGTGATAGAGCTTGGGGTTAGGGCAAAATGAGTGGAAAGTACACGAAGGAATTGAGAGTTTATGTTATATGGCTAAAGGAATGAAGCAATTGGATTTGGATTTGGGCTGGTCTAGTAGTGCATTGGGAAAGTTGGGCTAGGCTAATGAAAATCAATCCTTAAAATAACAACTCAACATAATAATAATAATAATAATAATAATAATAATAATAATAATAATAATAATAATAATAATAATAATAATAATAATAATAAAATCTTTTTTCCAAAAAAAAGGCTTGTCTGTGCTCGCCCAACATGAACCCATTTGGTCTGCAATCAAAAGTGTCAAATAGTTGAAGCCCGTCTAACCCTAAGCCCACTGATTTAGGAGTGGATATAAGCTAGCCAGTAAGCATGAGCCTGTTTTGCAAAAACACAGTAAAGTTCATCAAAATGAACTGTAGATATTTGGTCTTTTCTTTTTATATGATTACTTAGGTTCAAATTTTCCCTCTCTCTTTTTTTTGGGTTTTTGTTAAATTTTGAGTTAGTTTTATTTTCATCTTTTTGATGCATTTCATCTTTTTGACCTCAGCCCATTTGCCTCGCAGGTCAAAAGGTTCAGATAGTTTAGGCCCATCTAACCCAAAGCTCATCAATTAAGGTGCGGATACAAGCCAGCCTGTAACGTCTACTAGATTTATATAGTTTAAGAAAAATTGTAAGATGGATCTTGTGAAAATTATGGTGAAACCAAGAGATTTTTCTAAAAATCCTTATAAAATATCACATTGCATAAAAAAAATAAGGAGAACTTGAAACAATTCTTCAATATAAAGTTATTACTGGGCAGAGGACGATCGGTCGACTGATATGAGATTATCTGTTGATTGATTGTCTTTAAGTCTGTACACATCTAAAATCGAGGGGCATTAGTTGACTGATAAAGGAGCATCAGTTGACTAATGTGCCCTGAACTTCATATCCTTATAAAATATCAACATGAAAACATGGTAAAATTATCTGGTTTCAAAATACATGTAATCTACAATACTTCTTCAACCTTTCTTGCAATTTTACTTCTAGAATGGTGCTACAATACATGAGGTTGATACACAACTCATCTATTTCTATACATATACACACTAAATGTGCATAAATCTCTAGAAGTTTACATAACATCTTCTTCACTAAATAACTACTTAACAAGTCTACTAATTTGTTCTTTATGCTTTCTCTCACATTTCTTACTTCAATTCCTGAAATGGTTAGTCATAATATAAAATCATGAGATATATAATCTCAGTAGCTAGTTTATCTAAAGAAAACATTTCATAAACCATTTCAGTCATAAAGGCAATTCTTAATGACATTTCTATGAACATAAAAGAACTATCATAAAATAATCTCAATAACAATTGCATTGCATGAAATATAAACTGATATGCTAACACATAACTAGTGTGGTAAACCTCTTTCTTGCATAGTGCATTATACTTTGGCTACTTTAGCTACTTTGGCTACTTTCTTAGGAAAAGTATTCAATGTCCCATGAGAAATTCTTAGTTTTATCATCCAATAAGGAATTTTACGTATTATGAGGAATTCTGTCATCTCATGAGGAATTTCTGGGGTTCTGTCTTCTCAAAAAGATTTTTACATCCTATGAGGTATTTCTATCATCTCACGAGGAATTTCTGGGATTCTGTCATCCCATGAGGACATAAACTTTACTTTTCAAGAGAAAGTTGATTCTTTATTCTCATAGAAAACTTCAAGATATACATACTTGCTAAATCATACAAAAGTATGATAAATAACTGAAAAACTTACTTTCTAGCTATCTCATGGAGAGAACTCACTATATCCTATGAGGAATTACTTCATCCCATGAGGAATCAAATTCTACTTTCATGAGAAAGCATATTCTTAAACATTCATGGAAAGATTTAGCATAAACTACAGCATATCATACACAAGCATGATAAATAATTGAAAATAAATTGCTTTTATAAATAACTAGCTACCTTTAATTCTTTCTATAGCTGAAGTTGTGGATTCTCTCCTAGTTTCTCTCTAGCTCCTCTTGTTTTCTCAATTTTCAGACTTCCCCTTCTATTTTTCTTCCTTTTAATCTGAAAATTGCTATTCTATGAATTCTCAAGCACTAGAATCCATCTAAACTAGAGAAATTAAGTTAGGAAGCTTACCTTTGATGATTTTTTTTGGTTAGAAACCCAACTAGAAGTCCCTTCTCTCTCTTCTTCTTCTTCTTCACATTTTTCTCTCTCTCTCTTTCTCTAATTTTCAAAAAAATGTCATTTCTCTCTCTTTTCTTGTTTTTAAAAGGTCTCAAGAGTCTTCTTACCATGGAAAACCCTCTTTTACCCTTACTTTCTTGTTTCAGAGCTTTGTTGGTATGTTGGGGGGTATTCTAGTTAATATCCCATTAATTTTTTAGTTGGAACCAAGGTTTTTATAACCAGATCGGTCAATGAACTAGAGGGGGCACAGTTCATAGTTCAATGGTCGAACTGCGGTCGAACCGGTGGTAATTAAAAAATAAATAAAATATATACATAAAAATAGTGAAATAACTATATAATTACATATCAATATATCATAATTCATATATATATATAAATGGAAAATTAATTAAAAACAATATTTAATATTCAATTACACGAAAAGTGTTTTGACAAGATAACATATTCAAATAAATGTTTATAAATAACAACAAAAATAAACCACTAACCAAAAAAAAGAATCATTTATCAGTTATTACTTCATCAATTGACTCTATAACTTGTTGGTTTTCAATTTCTTCATCACCTAATTATAAAATAAAAAAAGCAAAGTGACCAAAAAAAAAGAACCGGTCAGATCATTGAACTGGCCGGTTTGGCCAGTTCAACTGGTTCAAAGCTGGTTCAACTGGTTCTCGGCCGATTCAATTTCTCTCCGGTCTGAAGGGTTTGAACGAACTGGTCCTATGGCCGGTTCCCGGTCCAGTCTAGTCACAACAACACAGGTTGGACTCGACTTATTTTCGCACTCTAACAGGCGATTAGTTGATTGATTGATTATGATTAGTCGACTGATGTGCCATTAGTCGACTAATAAAATCTGATTAGTCAATTGATTGATACAATATTAGAAATTTTAGCTTTACAGAGAGTAAGTAGTCGACTGATCCCTCCTAATTAGTCGACTGATTGTAGATATTAGTAACCTGACTTGATTTCTGATACTATTAGTCAACTGATTGATACCATTAGTCGACTAATTCCCTTAAAACTTCATTTTTCTTCTATTTTTAACTCATTTATCCTAATTTCTCATGTCTTTCCTTGATTACTTGCTTCTAGGCATCTAAAGGCATAATTAGCTTCATTCTACCATTCTATAAAACTTAAATTAAGAAAATTTGGGATGTTACACAACCAACCACAGTAAGCCTATTTTGCAAAAACAAAGTAAAGTTCATCAAAATGAATTGTAGATCTTTGGTGCTTTTCTTTTGATATCATTACTTGAATTTTAATTTTTCCTTCTCACTCTCTCTTGAATTTTAATTTTTCCTTCTCTCTCTCTTCTCTCTCTCACACATACACACACACACACACACTCACTTTTTGGGTTTCTCTTAAATTTTGAGTTAGTTTTAATACCATATGATGGTTAAATACAACATGAAGTCCAAAAATCTTACCAAGTATACTATAGTGAGCAACTGCATATCCTACCCTATAATCTAGGAAATTTTACTCCAATCTATACATAATCTCACTACCAACGATTGAATTGTTCCTATCAAATATGATAGCATTGTTGTCTAATACCTCAAAGGAAACAGTTTCACAAACCTCACTTCTTTAAATTGAAAACATAGCAATCTAGTCTAAGAATAAAGATACAACCATAATTGTGAATTTTTTTAACTAAACTAAGAAATGAAGATTAATTATTAGGGATATATCAATATAATAATAATAATAATAATAATAATAATAATAATAATAATAAGTTAAGTTGGTCCCAGTTTGAACCTACCACCAAAAAAAGTTTAGTTGAAAGTGACTTGGATTTTTTTTTATACCTTAATTCTATATATTTTTAAGGTTTAATAATCTAGCATAAAATGTATACTCTATTTTGACGGCTCTAAATTTGTAAAGACATGTTCCTTTATAACTCAATTACAATACATTCATTTGCCACCCTTAATCACATGTCTTCAAAGTTTAGGATCTTTTATGATTCTCAGTTTCTTCATTGTTGATATTGCAGTGGTAGCTGAAGGACATGACATTGCTATGACAGCTGATTACAACATTACAGAATCAACAACCATTTCTTTGGATTCTTCATCAACAACTCTGTTTGGTTGAAGCAAGCTTTGTGTCTCCTATTTCTTTCCCCATGAAAAGGAGTATATGCCAAATATGATTAAAACCATGCCCAATACCCTACAAATAGATTTGCATTTTAGATTTCAAAAGCCAACACCAAGGTTTTGTTATCAAAGAAAATGCTAAGAAAAAAGAAACTTATAAGGTAGAAATTTTCATACTTTCTAACACTCAATGAATTGAAAATTGAGGATAAGTAGGTTGATAACATACTTTTTCCATTTATTTTAGTCCCTATTTTAGTCCTTTTTGCCTTTTTAATTTTGTCAATTCTCTAATTTTATTATGTTTTGGAATTTATTGGGTATAAACTATTTATGGATTGAATGTGTCTCAATTTTTATATTTTTAGAACTTGAATTGTAAAATGCTCAATTTAATTCCTACAAATTTTAATTTTGGAGAGAAAAGTGTTGACATGGACAAAGATGATGATTTGGATGCTAATGTGGCACTTTTTGGGTGATGTAGATGCTTACTAGGATATGCTGGATGTGGGGCCCACTTGAACTCTTATTCAATGCCATGTAGTCAGAATTTTTGGGCAGAAATATTAATTTTCGTAGGTCAAGAAAAGCATGGCTGAAATATTAATTTTGCCATGATATTCTGCTGCTGTACTGCTGCTGTTTGTCACTTTTTGCTGCAGAAATATTAATTCTGCTGCTGCTGCCATACCATTCTGCTGCTGCCATACTTTTCTGCTGCTGCAGAAATATTAATTTTGCTGCTGTTTTGCTGTCAAAGCGCTGCCATATCATGGAAGAGGCATCCAAGGAGGCATCTAGGGCAGAATATCCCTTTAGGCATGTGTTAGATCAGTTTTATATTTGCAAAAATCGAAATTTATTAAGGAGGCTAAGTCATTTTTCTGATGTGAAGTCCTAGCACCATTTTTCTGTCTTCCTTGGGCAGCAGTGGCTGGGAGCAACATAGAGGCAACTCTCTAGCTTGGTTAGGGGGAAAGGAAGCCTTCCCACTTGGGAATGGCTCTCCTTCTCCCATTTTCCTTCCTTTTCTTGCATTTTCCTTCATAGTTTCTTAGATTTCTGTTGTATTTTCTGTTTTCTGTCATGTTTTTCCTTCTCTTCCATGTAATTTTCTAAGTTTAAGGATTGATGTAGTTTGGTTCTATGATGTTTTATTGCTGAAAAATTTCAATTTTAATGCATTTTCGTTTAATGGAATGGATTTTACTGATTATTCTTCCTCTTGAATGTTTGATGAACCTTCAATGAGTTTGGGATTTTTATGTCTATGCTAGAGTTAGCTAGATATTGAGCTTGACCTTGTAATTTCCACCATAAATTAGATTATCTAGATATAAATAGTTTTATTTATGTGGCTTGAATAATTTTCTTGAGCTTCATGACTTAATTGAATGGTTGATCTAAGATTTTAGTCAATTATTTTGGATAAGTTAGATTGTAATTTCAAAGCTTTTGGATTCAATCATATTTTAGAAAATTGGCCAATATTGAATGGATTGTAATTTAATTGAATTGTTCTTCAATGATTCAAAGATTAATTTGTCTATGAATTAATCGGATTAGACCAACGAAATCAATCTTATTTTCTTGTGTAGTCGGTCATTTGATGAAATGGAAATTGTACTTTAATTCATTTGGACCAATGAACATTTTCTTGGCCAAAGTTCTATTTTATTTATTGTCCTATGAAGCTTGTTATTTATACCTGCATGCGATTGCTATGTATTTGTAATGAGTAGGACAAGAGATAACATGTCATATGCGATTGCGGGGCATTGATGTGATTAGGACTTGATCGGATTATATTTGAGTTATAGATTAGTGAAGATCTTCCTAACTATAATTTTAATATAATTCAGTCTTAGAAGACTTTCTAAGAATTTTAGATTGAAGATTACATAATAGAATTAGCCAAGAATATTCAAAGGAAAGGATGATGATGTACAATTCCATGGAATTTGTGACCAGTTGCACATCTTTTGTCTGTTTTGTTTTCTGTTTAGTTATTTAAATTTCAGTTATTTATATTTTGTTGTTTCAATCATCCCCCCTTTTTGTGTAATTTCTATAATTTCCTTCATAAGTCTTAATAGCATTTCACTTGGCCTAATTGAATTTCATTTGATACCTCAATCTCTGTGGGACGATACTCTACTTATCACTTTATTACTTGTTGCGACCCAGTATACTTGCTGGAATATTTTATGTGCTATAAAATTATACGCACCATAGGTCCTTTCATTGAAATTGCCCAAGATACTAAGCAAAAGGTAGCAGCAATACCCAATGCACCATGCACAAAGAAATTTCAAATTTAAATATTATATGATGATTAATTACATCATGAAGTCCAAAAATCTTACCAAGTATATTATAGTGAGCAATTGCATATTCTACCCAGTAGTCTAGGAAGCTTTACTTTGTTTTATACATAAACCTTAGCATCGTTGTCTAATATCTCAATGGAAACACTTTGAACAATCTCGCCTATTTAAATTGAAAAATAGCGATCTAGTCGAAGAATAATTTTTTTTTTACTAAACTAAGAATTGACCATTAATTATTGGGGATTTACAACAACAACAACAACAATAATGACAACGAAAATAAAATTAACAATAATAATAAAAATATTAATAATAATAACAATAATAACAACAACAAGAATAACAATGATAATAATGATAACAACAACAACAACAACAAGAATAACCATAGCAATATCAATAACAACAACAACAACAACAACAACAACAACAACAACAACAACAATAATAATAAAGTTGAGTTGACCCTAGTTTGAACCTACCACTAAAAAAAGGTTAATTGAAAGTGGCTTGGATTTTTTTTTACCCTGACCCTATATATTTTTTGGGTTTAATAGGTGGTCCGAAAGGGTATACCATATTTTGACAGCTCTAAATTCAACAAGACCTGTACTTTTATAACACAATTATAATACACTCATTTACCACCTTAAACCTTAAAACATGTAGATCTTCAAAGTTTAGGATCTTTTATGGTTCTTAATTTGTTCAAGGTTGATAATTGATGTGGTAGCTGAAGGATATGATGTTGCTATCACAGTTGATTGCAACACTGGAGAATCAACATCCACGTCTTTGGATCCTTCATCAACAACTCCATTTGGTTGAAGCAAGCTTTGTGTCTCCCTTTTCTTTCCCAATAAAAAAGAGTATATGTCAAATATGATTAAAACCATGCCCAATACACTACAAATAGACTTGCATTTTATATTTCAAAAGCCAACACCAAGGTTTAGTTATCAAAGAAAATTCTAAGAAAAAAGAAACTTTACAAAGTAAAAATTTTCGTACTTTCCAACACTCAATGGTTCACCCAAAAAAAAATTCATTTTAATACTGTCACAAAAATAAGAGTCAATGGATTGAAAATTGGGGGATAAATATGTCCTTTCATCAAAATTGTCAAGATACAACGCAAAGGTAGCAGCAGCAACCAGCACAAAAAAAATCTCAAATTCTAATATCATATAATGGTTAATTACAAAATGAAGTCCAAAAATCTTACTGAGTATACTATAGGGAGCAGTTGCATATCCCACCCTATAGCCTAGGAAACTTTACTCCTATCTATGCATAACCCTACTACCAATAATTGAATTGTTCCTATTAAACATGTTAGCATCGTTGTCCAATACCTCTATGGAAATACTTTGATCAACCTCACCTATTTAAATTGTAAACAACTCTAGTCTAAAAATAAAGATACAACCACAATTGTGAATTTTTTTGTACTACAATAAGAAATGAACATTAATTGTTAAGGATTTATTTTATATAATGTTATAATAATAATAATAATAATAATAATAATAACAACAACAATTATAATGATAACAAAAATAATAATAATAACAACAAAAATAACAAAAACAATAATAACAACAACAACAACAACAACAACAACAACAACAACAACAATAAGGAAGATGACCAAGGAATGCTTACCGAAATAAGGAATAAAGAAAGAGCAAAAACCAAGCTGACAAGTTAAAGTTCTTTGTCTAGCCCTTACAATCCAAAACACACACTTCGATATAATTTGAACAAAGAAATTGGGCTAAAGAATAAGAAAAGATAAATAAACACATACTAGAATAGAGAAAAGCTCAAGGGATATAAATTGGACTAGGAGAGGAATAAAACGAAAAGCATTCTTTTGAAAAATAAAGCAAAAGGGACAACAGAAATAGTAGCAATGACATGACGATAGGCAATGAGTGCAAATATGAAGTGCCCATTTTACATCCCAAAATTTAGACATGTGAGATAAATATAAAATGCCTAGGGCGTACCTCCGTGGTACCTCTTAATCTCTATGAACATTCTTAATATTCATAACTATACAAATCATAAATTTTTCAAGAAAGATATTTTGCATACATATTCAAAAAATGTTCAACATTCGTACATTATACAGTACTATACAACCTCGCAAGCCTAGGTGACCTACTAGATTACAAAGTATGTCCTAACTCTTTACCAAAAATTACATCTAAAAGCCCACCAAACGAAAGTGGAGTATTACCACGAAGGAGTACTAATCGTCCTCTTCAACTACTATATCTGAAAAAAAAAAATCATAGCAAGTGTGAGTTCATCATAACTCAGTGAGAAAATGCCTCTGCAACTTTAATGCATCATAAGTACAAATATCACATTTACTAATATAGTCAATCTATCATTCATTTCACACAACCGTAGTATTACATTTGTTTAGATTTGCGTATAATTTCTTGGGTGATCAAACTCTCAATCACTTTGTATTTGTGCCGTAGATTTACATATGATTTCTTAAGTGATCAAACTCTCAATCACTTTGCAATTGTGCCGTAGATTTGCATATAATTTCTTGGGTGATCAAACCCTCAATCACTCTGCAATTGTGCCATAGATTTATATATGATTTCTTGGGTGATCAAACCATGAATATTTGCAATTGTGCCGTAGATTTGCATATGATTTCTTAGCTGATCAAACCCTCAATTGCTTTGCAATTTTGTCGTAGATTCTTGCACCGAGTGACATGAGAATTTAACCCTCAAACTCTTTGTGCATAAAAAACCGTAGAAGTTTATTCACCAGTAAGATAGTGAAAATTTATCATGCATTATAACTACCATAAATAGCTTAATTTATACATACCTGTATTCTTTTGAATTTCTATCAATAATTATATCAATCATCATATAATATCAACTAAAAGGTTGATTATTTAATATTTTAATAATGTTATAAATGGGACTTATATTATACTTTGTCTAATAATACCAAATTAGTTTTACAAAATTATTCACTCACCTTGATGTTGCCCAATTTTACCTTGAACCTTTCTCGAAAATGTGTAAGATGATAGAAGGTAATTTCTTTTATTCTAATCTAGTAACAACATCTCAAAAGATGTGGAAGATGCATCAAAGAATCCATCCTATAAGATAATCATGCAAAAGTATGTCAAGGTCACAAAATAGGAAAATTTCCTACTACAATTCTGACCTTTAATTACCTTTCTAGACATAACTCTCAAATGGTAAGGAATTTTTAAATGAAACTTATTTCATTTGAAGATAGACTCGAAGAGCTTTCCAACAATACTTTATTTACTAAAAACGGAGTCCGGATGAAAGAGATATAGCCATTTTAAAATTGATGCTACAATACCGGTTTGTTACAGTATCGGTTTGCTACAATAACCCGAATCTGGAAATTTTATGAATGCTACAGTATTGCTACAGTAAATCGCGATTTTCCTCTTAGGTTTTCATGGTTTTGAGGTCAAATTATCACCATTTCTCTTGATTTCTTCCATGGGTTTTCTTTTTTAATGTCTAATGAGTGTTTTGACACCAAAACTCCTAATTTTTACCAACAATCCAAGTTCCAATCTCAAATTTTTATCAAGAACCCTAACTTTTCCAAATATCCAATTTCTAAGAAATTCTCTTAGTTTTTTCTAAATTTCTTGTTCTAATAACATCATAAACCACTCAAGAATGTTTTAGATTAACACACATACTTAAATTCATTCATAGAAATATTCTACAAAAATTTCTCAAATTGATAACCTTGGATTTGATCTTGTAAGAGGAAGAAGAAGAAGAAGAAGAACATCAACTTACCAATCCTTCTAAGTTCCATGGCTTCTTTCCCCAAGCAAAAAGATGGCATGAATGCATGATGAAGAAGTTGCCTTGGGATGTATAGTCGAAAGAGAGTGAGGGAGCTACGGGGGAGGAGAAATGAAAAAAATAAATAAAAAGAGAAGGATGGGCGTTTGTAAGTATGTGCAGGCCCAAGTAATTTTTCTTTCAATTTGGTTCCTTTGGTAAAATTAGAACCTTGCAAGGGAATTAGAAAAACTTGATCATACATAAGGCATCTAAATACACTTCCATAAAATACACACCATCACATCCTATTTTTATTAAAATACCAAAATTTTACATTTATTCACTTTAGTCACTCTCGGGTTCTAAATTCCACTTTAACCTCAATCCATCATCCTTTTTACACCTGACTCATAATTCATTCTCATAAGATTTATTCTCACTCAAAAGTTCCTATTCGGTCTTTTATTAAGAGTACTATATATTTTATTTTTTTTTCATTTTAGTCCTTAAATGTACTTCTTACACTCACCACACATATTTCCTTTTCTCGATAAAATCTTACCTGACTAAGTGCAAATCTTAGTCTTAATAAACTTTAGGGTCCTTTATTTCCCTAATCAAAACTCCTAAATTAGCCAAAAAAAAAGAAAAGGAAAAAATTTCTCTCTCATGAATATATGTATTTTTAACTACACTGTAATATCAAGGTATTACAGCCTATAACCAATGCTATCCTCAAAAGCAATTGCAACCTAATTGCGAAAATTTGTACTAATAACATGCTCATCATAGCCTGCACTAGCCCCATGTTCTTCGTTTGTCTTTGTCTCCTTTTCCTATATCTCTGTAAGTCCTTCTATCTCAGCCAGAGGGAAAGAACTTTACAAAGTAGAAACTGTCATACTTTCCAACACTTAGTGGTTCACCCAACAAAATTATTTCTAATACAGTCACAAATAAGAGTCAATGGATTGAAAATTAGGGAATAGGTAGGTCATTTCATTGAAATTGCCAAAGATACTTAGCAAATGGTTGCAACAGTACCCAATACACCTTGCATTAAGAAATCTCAAATTTTAATACCATATGATGGTTAATTACAACTTGAAGTCTAAAATCTTACTAAGTATATTATATTAAGCAGTTGCATATCCCACCCTATAGTCTAGGAAGCTTTACTACTATTTATGCATAACTCCACCACCAACGATTGAATTGCTCCTATCAAACACGTTAGCATTGTTATCCAATACTTCAATGGGAACACTTTCATTAACCTCACATGTTTAAATTGAAAACATAACAATCTAGGTTAGACCTAGAGAAGTTTATAAACATTCAACTTTTAATTTCAAAACCCAAGATATTGTTAAGATAATAGAATTTACAAGAAAGATAGGAATCTCTCAAGACACAATAAGTTTGTTATATAAGAATTTAATAGATCAACATAGAAAAGAAGGATACGGTTTCATACACATAGGATTAATTCAAATAGCAGTTAAACCTATGCACAGGTTAGGAATAAATCACCCAATACTTTTACTTTTACAAGATAAACATGCTATCTCGTTCAAAGATTCAACAATAAGTTTAGTAGAGTCCAATCTCTGTGATGGACCAATATATTTTCATTATTTTCCAAATTATATGAAAACATTAAGAAATATAGAAATTGCTTTACAATTATATGTTAAGACTACTAAAGGAATATTTGACGAAGGACTAGACAATTTTGTCGTCATATTTAGAATTCATTACAAAATATCAAAAACTAGCATAGGAATCTTTGTTAAGAAAGAATCAACTAGGTATGAAACAATTCTAATGGAAGCAAACCTTCAAAAAACAATGATCATGACTCCAAAACCTTTAAAACATGATAAAATAATGGCTGCCTTTCCAGATTCTTGGGAGTTAGAAAAGATTCAACCTCCTAAAAAAATGGAATAAAAAAATTTAGAAGGATATGTTCAATCCCCTGAAGGAAATGTTAAGCTAAATATGAAAAGATCTCAATCTTTTAGATCAAGAATGTTTAGAACTCTAGAATTAGAATTCGAACATAGGTACTCTATAGATAGTGACTATAGATCTATAGTTAGTAATCCTCAAACTCCGAATACTATAAGAGGAGTAGATTTTCAACTAAATATCCCTCAACCAGTTTATGAACCTGTTAATGAAGAACCTTCAATAAATCATTCACCAACTAGAACCCAAATCTTAGTATTAACCAAAGAATTTACAATAGATAAATAAAAGTTAAACACTTAATTCATGAAAGACTACAATAAGCCCTGAGGAAATGGTATTTCAAAACTTTTTCAACAGAACAAGTTCAACAATGGAAAGAAGAATATTACAAATATTTAGAACAGATAAAAGAAAACATTTTCTTTTTCACCTGGTTTAGTATGTACTGTCAAAACAACAAAATTAACAACCCTTTTGTAGAAGATATTAAAACAATCAACACACATAGCAGAATAACTGTAGAATGGGATACAACATTAGGTCAAAGAGTCATATATGTTTATCCACGTTTAGAAAATCTAAAGATTTCAAAAAGGAGTTCAGAATTAGAAGCCACACTATTCAAAACAATAGAAGGAAATGAAGATCAACCTAGCCAAAAGAAAGATGTTAAGAATATACAATCTCAAAATAATTACACAAATTTAGCCCTCAATACTATAGGAAAATAATTAGATAGAAGAGAAAATGTAATCAATAATGAGCCACTAGAAGCCTCAACAAGTACCTCTTTTCAAAACAAAATTAGTTCAGCAGTCCCACAGCAACCTTTATACAAAATACCAACTCTAACAAGAAAAAAATTAAGATCAATAAATTTAGGAAAAACTTCCCAAAATCTAGTTGAAGAAATTACCAAAAACTAGATTAACTAAATATGTCAAACAATAGATCAAAAGGTTCTCAACTCAACACCATATCAAAAACTAATAATATAGAAGAAGATCAAAATTTAAATAAGATAAAGTTCAAAAATCCAAGACTGATCACCAGAAACTACTACCCAAGACCTAGTTACCCAGACACTCAATATGAAGAAAACACGTTAATAACAGAAGCCAGTTACTGACAAGATTCAATAATAGAATGGAACATAGATGGTCATAGTGAACATCAAATTTTAGGAATAATTCAAAATACGTCAATGTGTGCTACTGCATACAATATCAAAAATAATAGTAAAAGAGATATAGTTACAATGTTAACAACTGAATTTACTGGTCAATTGAAAGGATCGTGGGATAACTATCTCACAGAAACTGATAGATCAACAATTAAGTTTGCAGTAAGGCAAGAAGAAGTAAATGGTTAATTAGTAGAAGTTCAAGATAGAATAGCAGTGTTAATTTATGCGTTAACAAAACATTTTGTCGGAAATCCTACCGATTTCCAACAGAGGATAGCTAATCAATTGGTCAATCTTAGATATCCAACCATGTCTGATTTCAGATGGTATAAGGACATGTTCCTTACAAAATTGTATACAAGATCCGATAGTAATGCAGACTATTGGAAAGAAAGATTTTTAAGTGGGTTACCAAATTTGTTTACAGAAAGAGTTAAAGAAAGTACCAAAAAACAATGTAATAATATAATACCTTATCAACACATGACTTTTGGAGAGTTAATAAATTATGTTACTAATGAAGCCATAATGATATGCAATGATATGAAACTTCAATATAAGCTCAAAACTGAACTCAAAAATAGTTGTAGAGAATTAGGAAACTTTTGTGATCAATATGGTGTAGAAAAGATTCAAGCCCCCTCTTCAAAATACAGAAAACATAGGAGATTAGAAAAGTACAGACTAGTTATGAAAACTTATCGTAGATACCCTGACAAACCTGTTAGATCATTCCAAATAAATAAAACCCATCAAAATTCCAAAAATTTAGGCATCAAAGTTCAAAACAACATAGGCAAGTTACAGATCACAAACATATAGTTTGTTTTAAATGTGGGAGGTATGGTCATATTTCAAAACACTATCAACTTAAAAAAAAAAGATCAACTTGTTAGAAATAGATGATAAGTATAAACAAAGTTTAATGAGTATTTTATTAGAATATCAAAAATCTGAGTCAGAATATGACACAGATAGTGGAAGTGATCAAAATAAAATTTATCAAATAGATCATCAAGATAGTTCATTAGAAAATTCAGAATCTAAAGAAGAAAGTCATTCAGAAGAGATAGGAATTTGTAGTTGGAAAGAATGTTCAAAAATTAGTTGTTCAAAAATCATAAATGTTATAAATAAAGATAAGATCCAAACCTTAGTAGAAATAATAGAAAAAATAACCAATGAAGAAATTAGAAGAGAATATTTGTTAAAAATAAAAGATATAATGGATTCAGAAGAACCCTAACCAAAACTAGAAATCAAACCCTACAATGTTCAAGAAATAATTTATAGACTTCAAAACAACCTAGCTGAAGATAAAGTTACAAGCAAAGAACTAAAAGAAGAAATCAAAATAATTAAAAAAGAAATTCAAATGTTAAAACAAAAAGATGTAGATTTATCCTTAGATATTTTAAGCATAATGGCTAAGAAAGATATCAAGCAAGAAAAAACTATAGAAAGTAGTTCAAAACCTAATGATCATTATTTAAGCATAATCTCTAGGATTTAACGATTAATAAAGAATATAGTTTTAAAACAATAGATTTGATGGACTCAAGAGATGATTTAAATTGTGTTCAAGAAGGTTTAATTCCTACTCAATACTATGAAAAAACCACTGAAAGCCTTAGTGGCGCAGGAGGAAACCAACTACCCATTAGGTACAAATTATCAAACGCTAAAATATGTAATCAAGGTATCTGTTTCAATACAACCTTTGTTTTAGTTAGAAATTTAAATGAACCAATGATTTTAGGAACACCCTTTTTAACCCTTATATACCCTTTCAAGATTTCAGAATTAGAATTTTCAATAGAGGTTTCAGGAAAAGAAATTTGTTTCGAATTTCTAAATCCTTCAAAAACAAAAGACGTTAATTTGCTCAAATCATTAGCTATTTCAAAACTAAATCTAATAACTAGAAAATAAAAACAGATCAAAATGTTAAACAAAGAAATTCATTTCAAAAAGATAAAAGAACAAGTAGAAAAACCTTAAATTAAGAATAGAATAACTCTTGTTTAACAAAAATTTGAAAAAGACTTATGTTTAGAACATCCAAATGCATTTTGGAATAGGAAAAAACACATAGTTTCATTACCCTATGAACCAAGTTTTACAGAAGACAAAATCCCTACAAAAGCTAGGGCAATCCAAATGAATAAAGAAACCTTAGAATATTGCAAAAAAGAAATTCAAGACTTGTTAAATAAAAAAATTAATTAGGACAAGCAAATACCCTGGGAGCTGCTCAGCTTTTTATGTTCAAAATCAAGTAAAAATAGAAAGAGGAGCCCCTAGAATGGTCATTAATTACAAACCTCTCAACAAAGTGTTAAGATGGATTAGGTATCCAATTCTAGATAGAGGAGATTTAATCTCTAAAGTTCAACAAGCTTCTTTGTTTTCAAAATCTGATATGAAATCTAGATATTACTAAATTCAAATAGCGGAACCTAATAAGTACAAGACGTCATTCACAGTTCCTTTTGGTCATTATAAATGGAACGTTATGTCATTCGAACTCAAAAACACTCTTTTAGAATTTCAAAACATAATGAATGACATCTTCAATCCCTACACCAAGTTTACCATAGTATATATAGATGATTTCTAGTATTTTCCAGATCAATAAAACAATACTTTAGGCATCTTGATCAATTTTATGAAATTGTTAAGAAAAATTGTTTAGTAGTTTTAGCTAAGAAAATGAAGTTGTTCCAAACAAAAATTAGATTTTTAGGTTATGATATTTATCAAGGAATGATCAAACCCATATATAGATCAATAGAATTTGCTAATAAATTTTCAAATGAAATCACTGATAAAAATCAGCTACAAAGATTTTTAGGATGCCTTAATTATGTATCAAACTTTGTTCAAGATTTAAGAATTATCTGTAAACCTTTATATCAAAGATTAAGGAAGAAAACCCCAGTCTGGGATAGTTCAATGACTGAAGTAGTCAAAACTCTTAAACAAAAAGTCAAAAGTATTCTATGTTTAAGAATACCAGATCCAAATGCCTGCATGATGGTCGAGACAGACGCCTCAGACATAGGTTATGGAGGAATACTTAAGTAGCAACCCAAAGGTAGAAATAAGGAGCAAATAGTTAAGTATTATTCAGGAATTTGGTTAGAAGCTCAAGAAAAATATTCAACAATCAAAAGAGAAATTTTATCTATAGTGCTATGTATCACAAAATTTCAAAGGATTTGTTTAATAAATGTTTTCTTTTAAAAATATATTGCAAAGCTACAAAAAGTGTTTTAAAAAAGGATGTTCAAAATTTGGTTTCAAAACACATTTTTGCCTATTGCCAATCAATACTTTCTTGTTTTAATTTCGAAATTCAACACATCAATGGAAAAGAAAACGTTTTTCCAGATTTTCTTACAAGAGAATTCTTACAGGGAAAATCAAGAAATGGAGAAGAAAAAATCAAAAGAAATCAGTAAAGATCAATATGGATTCCCACTAGGTCCAACATCATCTCCAATACTGACACTTACACCACTTAATACAAGCCATTCTGGCAGTGGTATTAGACCACGAGGCATTAAGCCTTCATCTCATTCAATAACTTCTCAAAATCATTTTGTTCTGTTAACCTATCATCAGGCTTTGGCCATTCTCTTTTCATCACAACAAATTACTCTTGTTCAATCCTCAAAAATGGTCTTGCTTACTCCAGCCAAAACTTATGTTCAAAATATTTCTCAAAAAGAAAAATACATCAAAAAAGATTGCAAATGTTCTAATAGTAGTCATAGAACCAAAATGGATTCAAACACCAAACATTACCGCTAGGGAAGTTGCTCAACTAGTGTTTTTAGAATGAAGTCACTACCTTCAAACCGACCTAAAAAAATCAAGACTATTTTATGAGTTCATCTTAGTTGATACTAATTCAATAACCTTAACCCATGAATATGATCTAGCAAACCCTTCAAGAATTTTATATTCCAAAATAAAGATCAATCATCTAATTACCCTGTCTCAATGGAACAAAGCTCCACATACTCAACAATCATTCTTAAGACAAGTTCGACCTCAAAATTATAATTATTGGGATTATAGAATAGCCTGGTTCATTATGTTCCTTATCCGCCCATTTTCTCACTCTTGGTTCATCTGGTTCAATAAAGGTCAAACTGGATTCCTAGCATGGTTTTTAGAATAGTTCTATTTTTATGGACCGATAGCAGACTTCCTTCCCTCCTATGTAAAGAAGCCTATCAATATTTCAACTCCCAAACAAACTTTATCCCTGGAACTAATATGTTAAATTTCTTTGCAACATTCAGAACTCCTGGATAATGACATGGGATTTTGATTTTACTGAAAAGTTCAAATCCAGATACCCCTCATACCTCTCCATAACTTTCAATATTAAATAGTGGTCGAATTATAATCCAAACTTACTCAATAAAAAAGCTGTTGAAAAATGGCTTTCACAAAACTCTCATCAGCAGAAATATGATCAAAACATTCAAAAAAGTTCTCCATTTTTAAGTTCAAAATCACAAATAATGGCTGAATTAGCTGCAGCTAAAACAGAAGACGAGTTCAATCAAATGCTTCAAGCCCTATCAGAAAAAGCTCCAATAAAGAAGGCTTCATCAATCGGTTCAAATCCTGAGGTTCAGTCACCTTTTCAAAACGAAGATGATTGTTTTAATATCGACTTAGCCAACCTTAGTCAATTCAGGCTATGGTTAAGTTAATTGTCGACATAATCAGACAACCAGCTCAAAAGCAAAGTTCAACAAGTCAAAAGTTGCTCAACAGATGGCAGACATAATTTTCAAAAAGAAACATCAGCAGAAAACAATGAAAGAACTTTATCAAAAGTAGCTGTTAACCTGATCAATAATTTCAAACTCAAGTTCAACTTGAGTCCACAGATTCCAGAGCCTATGAAATCCACGGACTTTAAACATGTTCAAATCCGTCCCCCAAGCTCTATATAAGCCTCAGTAGTTCATTTGTATAGGCAGAGGTGAAAATAGAGGCAACTTAGAGCACAAAACTATCATTTGTAAAAATACTTTTCATCATTTTCATCATTGTTTGCTACTTTATTCATCAAGCTTGTACTGCAATATATTTTCAATATGAGAATTTCAATTCATCAAAATATTCCAATTCCCTTTACCGATTTAATGCTTGTTGTTACTTTCGATTATTCTGTTTATATCAATATCAATAGAATTTATATTTTTACAGAAGATATTTCAATTAAGTTTTAAGACGCTATTCAAAGAAGTAATTTTGATTTTGAATATATGTACTCTGATAATAATTAATTTCAATAATAATAAATTAAATAGTTTATTTTATTTTAAGATCTGGGTTCTCTGGTATCAGAGCCTAATTCTTTAAGAAGTCCACTTAGAAACTTAGAAGTTTTAAGATTTTATTTCTTAGAAAAACTTTTAGCAAGTTAAGGGTTAGCGTTGGTTAGCCTTGTGACTGCATTGGTAAGTCGTAAAACCTAGAGAGAGGTAGGTGTTCCCGTAAGAGGTGGTCCCGATAAACCTTAACTGACCTGAAAGAATTTATAATATTTATAGTTTTTGAACAACTAATTTTTGAACATTATTTACGAATGCAAATTCCTATCTCTTTTGAATGACTTTCTTTTTCAGATTCTGAATTTTCTAATGAACTATCTTAATGATCTATTTGATAAATTTAATTTTGATCACTACTACTATCTGTGTCATATTCTGACTCAGAGTTTTGATCTTCTAATAAAATACTTATTAAACTTTGTTTATACTTATCATCTATTTTTAACATGTTGATCTTTTTCTTAAGTTGACAGTGTTTTAAAATATGACTATACCTCCGCATTTAAAACAAACTATATGTTTGTGATTTGTAACTTGCCTATGTTGTTTTGAACTTTGATACCTAAATTTTTTGAAATTTTGATGGGTTTTATTTATTTGGATAATAGGTTTGTCAAGGTATCTATGATACGTTTTCTTAACTAGTCTGTGCTTTTCTAATCTCCTATGTTTTCTATATTTTGAAGAAAGGGCTTGAATATCTTCTATACCATATTGATCACAGAAGTTTCTTAATTTTCTACAACTATTTTTGAGTTTAGTTTTGAGCTTATATTGAAGTTTCATATCATTGCATAACATTATAGCTTCATTAGTAACATAATTTATTAACTCTTCAAAAGTCATGTGTTGATAAGGTATTGTATTATTACATTATTTTTTGATACTTTCTTTAACTATTTCTTTCGTCCTTGGGCTATATATATCAACCTTGGGGGCTATCAAAACAGATGAGAGAACACTCCTATTGCTGAACATCATCTGTAAATTTTCTCTTATGCAGATTATACCCTTGTGAGCTTATCAATGTAATATATACTATGTTTTTAGAGAGTTTCTCTGTAATTGTTGATTTTGATCAACACAAATATTATCTTGAGTTGTATTATCAAGGAGAGTATTCCTTGATAGAGTATTTATTGAGAGAGAATTTTCCTTTGGGTTGTAGAGAAGCCAGTTTAGCAGAAATTCTCCGTAGGGTTAAGGAGGAGCCCGGATTCATAAATTCTCTATTGGGTTGTGGAGGAGCCTTGGCTAACGAAATTCTTTGTAGTGGTTTGCAAGTACCCGGATCAAACTTGCAAGTATAGTGAAAATACTCAAGTGACTTCTTGAGGACTGGATGTAGGCTTGAGATTAGCCGAACCAGTATAAATCTTTGAGTTTATTTTCTCTATCCCTTACTCCTTTATTTGTGCTTATTGTTATCTATTCTTTATTTCCTTGCTCTTCATAATTATTCATCTTGATAGCACATTGATTTTTTGTGTTGTATTTATTATCCTAAGCATTGTACTTTTACAGAAAATCATTTTAACTTCCAATAAAGTTTTGTGAAAAATTTATAAAAACCAATTCACCCCCCTCTTGGGTTCCAACCATTACTTTCAATTGATATCAGAGCTTGGGCTCTTGATTTGAGACTTAACCGTCTAAGAGTAAACATGGTTGGATTTAGTGAGTGGTTTATGTTTAAAAATTGTTCTTTCACAGAACCTCCAATTTTTTATGCTAATCATTTTCAATATTGGAAGTATGAAATGAAAATGTTTTTAATTTTAGTAGACCATAAACTCTGGGAAGTTATAAAAAATAGTTTTTATATGCCTGTCAAGGAAGAACAAGGAAAATGCATTCCAAAACCCAAGAGTGAATGGAATGATACTGAAAGAAGTTTAGTACAACTCAATGCTAAGGCAAAATTGATTATTTCTTGTACATTGAGTCAAGATGAATTTTTCAGAATTTCCAATTGTGCAACTGCAAAAGAAATGTGGGAAACTCTTAAAGTTGCATATGAGGAAGATCTTATTGCTGAGGAATTAAAGTATAGAAGTTTCATTAATGAACTTGAAATTGCTCAAATGAACAATTACAAAACCATTAATGAGATACAATTTATGATTAATCAATTGCAAGTTCTTGGTGTTGAACCTACAGGAAAATCTCAAATCACCAAAGAGACAGAAGAAAAAGAAAAAGGAGAAAAAGAGAAACCACAACCAAAAGTTGAATCATCAAAGAAAGCTTACCTATCTTCCATTTGGGGAAATAGAAATTCTGATGAGGAGAACACAAATGAAGAAGCCAACACTTGTCTTGTGGCCAGAGATAAAGATGAGGTAAATTCATTTGACTACTCTTTTGAAGAATTACAAGATGCCTTTGATGATTTACATGAAGAATCTCTAATACTTGTAAAGAAACTAAGTATTTCAAAACAGAAAAACTCTTCTCTTGAAAATAAGTTGGAAAGATTGAAAAATGAATGTTCTATTTCCAAGGAAGAGAATTTTGGTTTCGAAAATCAAAATAGAACTTTGCAAGAGGAGAATTTGATTTTAAAGGAAAATATCTCTACCAACAAAAACTGCTTTTGCAACAAGTGTGATTCTTTGAAAAAGGAAAATGATAATCTTAAAAACACACTTGCAAAATTTTCTCAAAGTAGAGAAATTTTAAATACCTCAGTTTTGAAACAAAGAAGAAAGTTTAACAAAGTTGGTCTTGTTTCTAAAAAGAAATCAAACCAAAAGCATTTTAAAAACTTCTTTGTCTCTGCAAAAATGTCCAATAGTCCAACTTGCACTTGTTTTTATTGTGGACTGAAAGGACACAAATCTTACTCCGGCTTTTATAAGAAAAATCTTATTCATGGAGTAAAAATGAAATGGGTTCAAAAAGGACCTCATGACCCAGGCAAACCCAAAGAAATTTAGGTATCAAAGACAAAGGATTAATTTGCAGATTTGCCTCGAAGCAAGGAGCGGAAATGACTTTTCAATGGCTACATCATTCAAACTCCACTCTCTTGCATCAAAAGGAGGCAATGGATAAGTAAACATATAAGCTGGAATGCATTGTAAGAAATTTGACTGATATGTTTACTGCTCTTTAATGCTTTTGTATGTTCTCTAATATGTCTTACATCTATCCTTGATACTCATGCATGCTATATCTGAAAACAATTGTTAGGTGTGCAGCTTATAGATTTGAATTTTGTTTTGAGCTAAAATCTTTCTTCCAAATTTTGCTCAAACTATCATTTTTACCGCATCATGAAAACTTGCTTCCATTACACGCACATTTTTCTTGTCTTCACAACAATAAGATTACTCCTACCTATAGTATTTATCCTTGCTGTAATCTTATTTAAATATTTTCAATGAAATTAAATATCTTGCAAAATTGCATTTCATGGAAGCATAGCACTTTTATTAATTTGGCATATCTTGAACATAATGTTGCTCCTTGTGCTCGAGATTTATTTGAACATTACTAATTTGAACATCAAAGTACTCCACCAAAAGTGTTTTGCAAGAGTTAATCCTCAAATTTATCCTCTAAGGCATTCTCTTCCTCTGCTCTCTGAAATCAGTAAGACTTATTGTTCTAAAGTTGGTTGGTCGACCAACGCTCTCATCAGTGGTCGACCAACGAAGCCTACATTGAACCAACGCCCAACGCCAGGAGAAGAACATTGAACGCTGAGACAAGTGATCAACCAAGGTCCTCAGATTGGTCGACCAACTCGAGGCAGTGAGTAAATAAGACTATTCTGGTGAGGAGTGGTCAACCAGCTCATTCATGATGGTCGACCAATGCTTGATAGTAAGCTCCTTCCACTTTCTCATCCCCACGATGGTCAACCAGTGTGGACACGTTGGTCGACCAGCGCATGATAGTAGATGAAGGACTTGAATTTTGCTACTATACACTTAATGATCTCTTCAAAGCTTCATGGGTGATCTTATAAGAGATTGTTTTTGAGAGAATCTTGCAAATAATCAGTCAATAAAGATCATTAAAATTGCAAGAAGATAGGATCAAAAGAAGGGCAATGAGGAAGACAAGGATATCAACATCTTAAGGAGGAAGTTTAAGAAGCAACAAAAGTTTGTCAAAATTGATGAGTATCTCTATCCTTTACTTCTTTATTATTTAATTGAATGATACTTCTTGATCTCAATTGAACATTCTGGAAAATCTTTTTACTGACATATTTTCATTGCAATGACATATTGTTTTCTGACATCTTACATACTTGATCACATCATTGCATATAAAAATATGTTAAACACTTAAATTATTTTTTTAATACATCATGGTTTAAGCATTATACATATCATCTCTTTTACATAAGCTGTAACTTATGAACCATTGTTTATGGATTATAGTTTATATCTTATTATATCTTATTAATCCATATTACCTCAATTATGTTACTAAATACTCTGGTTATAATATGCTTTACCTTGAATAAGTATGTAACTTTATTCCGCTATGTAATGATGATGATGATATATATATATATATATATATATATTCATGTGAGAAAATGCTTTTCTAGCCTTAAATGAATATATGTATACTTTTCAAAATACATAATGCCTTTACTGAGATGATATGATATATCCTGGATATAAAATGTTTTATATATGATAATGGATATATATTTTCTTCTACTGTGCTAAATCTGGTGACATTCTTTCAATAAGAATTATTTCAAAAAGTGTTGGAAAAGGATTTGAAATTGCTTTATCATATTTTGAAAAGAAAAGAATTTGGAAATCTTATTTCAAAATTACATCTACTAATGTACTTAAATGTCTCTATACATAAGCAGAAAATTATTTTCAGAACTTTTGAAAAGGGAAAGTGTACCCTTATTTCAAAAGAAGATAATGGCATTGAAGAGAATGCCAATCTATCTCAAGAAGAAGAAAAGCCTCAAGAAGAAAAATTACCTCATGAGAAGGAGCCATCAAGCAACAATGATGATTTTTCAAAGGATTTGAGGTATGCCAAAAGTCATCCTAAGGAACTCATCATTGAAGATGCATCTTAATGGGTATTCACTCGAAATCTTCTTCTGCCAATGGACTATGCCTTATATTAGTTATATCTATTGCTAATCCAAGAAAATTGTTGTGCTAATATATACTCCAATTTTAAAATGGTATATCTTATATGAGTATATAATTTGCATTTGCTGTGATATATATCCTGTTATAATATCTTCTGTTATTATTAAAAGGATATATATGTTGCTTCTATTGTGCTGCATCTCTTTCTACATTTTATGCTTTTTGAAGAAAAAATTTTTTTTAAATAAAAGGATTCGGAAATTCTTTTTGCCAAAGTTTTTTCTGATAATCTTTTCATAAAATCATTCTTTCAAAAGAGTTTGTTTCAAAAATTGCTTTATCATATTTCGTTTTGAAAAGAAAAGCATTTAGAAATCTTCATTTCAAAAGATTTTCATCTTATATGCTTCTTATGGTATTAATCATTAAAGAAGAATGATTTCTCTACAAAGTTTTGGATTCCATGGAGGCATAGCATTCTTATTGATATAATAAACGTCTCTATTGTTTGAGAATTATGAACTAACCTGTCAAGGACCCAAATTATTTGGGTACCTAAGAATAAGAGTTTCATTGTTTTATGAGGAAAAGTATTCTCAAGCTCGAGCTTGCAATGACAACCAACCAATCTTGAGGATGAAGGACTCAATAATGAAGATGGTGATTCTAATCAAGCATGCACATTCAAAACATTGGTATTATCTAGCCTTGCTTGAAATAGATTGTTAATATATCAAATATTATGAGCTTTATGTGAAGATTAGATGAATGGCAAGAAAGAGTTTTTAAACTGATTGAAAAATACTTTGAAAACTCATATATTATTTTCAATTTCTCTTTTGCACCTCAAGCTAAATATGAACTATAGTGGCTCATCTTTCAAAGGAGAAAAACATTTCTTTTGCCACTAAAATTTTTTGAAGTAACTTTCCTTTCCTATCATCTATCAAATGATTATATGATTTTTGGATCTATTAATCACAACTTGAGCAAGGATATTTCTTAGCTGATGAAGAAGCTTAAAGGTACAAATGACTCTTCCAAAAGGATAGTCAAACTATACAAGTTTGAAATCTTCATCAAGGATCAAATAGTCAAGGGTTGCAAAATAAATTGTTTATACACCAAGACAATTCTTGGATAAACAAACTTTTGCAAAAGAAAGGTAAGAACGATCAGTTGATTGGATAAAAGAATTTTGAGAGGTATGATTACTCATCTCAAAATGGATATTATATTGAATATACTTGACTGATCTTCTTTAAATATATGTCCTTTGCACTTTGGACTTAATGATTTATATTGCTTCTGTTGTAATGATATATATTATATATATCCTGCTTATAATGTTTTACATCTTGAACGGGTATATAAATTGCTTCCATTGTGCTGAAATCTATCTTATTCTTTATGAAGCAAATTTGTTTTGAAAAGGGACTTTAAAAATGCTTCCGCAATGCGAATATGTTTTATAAAGCAATATTCTTTTTGAAAAAGAAAAGGTCTTAAAGATCTCTTTTTTTGTTGATGACAAAGGGCTATTGATGTTTGATGTATGGATTATGAACTATATCCTTGATTATATCTTGTTACACTAATCCATATATATTGCTTCCTTGGATGAAACGTTTCTAAATTCCTTTTGAAGCAAAATATTTTAGAAAAATATCATGAAGCTCTTGAATTGCTTCCACTATGCTGAAATTGCTTTACCATATTGAAGCATTATCTGTTTTGAAAAGAAAAGGATTTGAATATCCTTATTTTAAATCACTTTTGATATATGTTGAAATGATTTTATGCATATATGCAGAAATTGTTTTCCAGAAATCTTGAAAAATATTATTATTCGATTTATGGATTATGATTAATATTCTTGTTTATATCATGCTTTGCTAATCCATATATCATACTTCTACTGTGTGCCGTAAATATTTCTATCATATGACAGCAAATGATGTTTATTTTTTTCAAAGAGTTCATTTTTTCTCCTATTTACTAAAAATGCCTTTTCATAAACAAGCAGAAATCATTTTCAATGAAAATATTGCAGAAATTTCTTCAAAAATCTTACTTCAAAATTATGCAATCAAAAATTGAATTTCCTTTATAATGATTTGGACAATCTTTTTCAAAGGAAAAGGGTTATGAAATTCAGGGAGAGCTTTATCTCTCTTGAAAATATATAGATGACCTTGAAAAAGAATATATCTTGAAAAATTGGATATTCATTATTCATTATTCTTTTTCAAATTATGCAAGGTTTAAGGGGGAGCCTAAAACTCTTTCAAGTTTTATCTTTTGGCTCATTTCATTTGACATGCGAAATTTTTCTGAACATTATTTTTACATGTCAAGAAATCAATGATCAGTTTTGATGTATCCTCACCCCATGCTATATTGACATGTTTTGACATCCTGGCTTAAAGAAGGTATGTGCTTTAACTTCTATATATTGTGTTCCTTACACCTTTTTGTTGATGTCAAATAGGGGGAGAAGAAATAGTAGAAAAATATGTGTATGTGCTTATAACATTGCATTCATTATCTTGTGATACATATTTTTCTTTGGTGATTTGTCATCATCAAAAAGGGGGAGATTGTTAGCCCTAAGGCTATATGCCATAAGTTTTGATGATGACAAATGTATTTGAATTATATTTGAATTGTAACATTGACATATATAAAGGTTAATTATCATATATATATGCTACAAGTACTTAAGCATGATTATGTTATTTAATATGTATGTTTCATATATTGAATCATGCTATTATCATGAATTGAACTTACCATTGGGTTTGCAAGTAAGATATATTTCATAGGTTTGTTCAAAAACAAGAAGAGTGAACATTGGATTGAAGAACAAGGAAAAGCAACATCATGCTTCACTCAAGAAAACAACAAAGCTCCAAGAATGAAGAATTAGAAGATTTGAAGTCTTGGAAGCGTGGATGCATCAAGATAGCAACCACCATGCTCTAAAAACAAAGTATTTGAAGATAACAAGTGACTGGTCGACCACCCTATGCTGACTGGTCGACCAACGAGCTCCAGAAGCAAAGTCTTTGAGCATTGGTCGACCACCCTATGCTGACTGGTCGACCAACGAGCTCCAGAAGCAAATTCTTTGAGCACTGGTCGACCACCCTATGCTGACTAGTCGACCAACGAGCTCCAGAAGCAAAAATATTTGAGCACTGGTCGACCACCCCATCTACACTGGTCAACCAGTGTGACTGATGAATCACTTCTGGACTACGCTGGTCGACCATCGTGCCACACTGGTCGACCACCGACATTAGAAAATGTGCTGTAACGGCTAGTTTTTGCTGACATCATTATGGAATCACCTTGGATTTGTCTCCAACGGTCTTATTCGTCCTTGGGCTATATATATCAACCTTGGGGGCTATCAAAACAGATGAGAGAACACTCCTATTGCTGAACATCATTTGTAAATTCTCTCTTATGCAGATTATACCTTGTGAGCTTATCAATGTAATATATACTCTGTTTTTAGAGAGTTTCTCTGTAATTATTGATTTTGATCAACACAAATATTATCTTGAGTTGTATTATCAAGGAGAGTATTCCTTGATAGAGTATTTATTGAGAGAGAGTTTTCCTTTGGGTTGTAGAGAAGCCAGTTTAGCAGAAATTCTCAGGAGGGTTGAGGAGGAGCCCGGATTCATAAATTCTCTATTGGGTTGTGGAGGAGCCTTGGCTAACAAAATTCTTTGTAGTGATTTGCAAGTACCCGGATCAAACTTGCAAGTATAGTGAAAATACTCAAGTGACTTCTTGAGGATTGGATGTAGGCTTGAGATTAGCTGAACCAGTATAAATCTCTGAGTTTACTTTCTTTATCTCTTACTCCTTTATTTATGCTTATTGTTATCTATTATTTATTTCCTTTCTCGTCATAATTATTCATCTTGATAGCACATTGATTTTCTGTGTTGTATTTATTATCCTAAGCATTGTACTTTTACAGAAAATCATTTTAACTTCCAATAAAGTTTTGTGAAAAATTTATAAAACTCAATTCACCCCCCCTCTTGGGTTCCAACCATTACTTTCAGTATATTATAGTGAGCAACTACATATTTTACCCTATAGTCGAGGAAGCTTTACTCCGATTTATGCATAATCTCACTACCAACGATTAAATTGTTTTTATTAAACATGATAGCATTGTTTGCTAATACATCAATGGAAACGCTTTCATCAATCTCGCATGTTTAAATAGAAAATAAAGCAATCTAGTCTAAAAATAAAGATACAAGCACAATTGTGAATTTTTTTTTACTAAACTAAGAAATGTACATTTTTGCTATGAATAATGAACATTAATTTTGAGCCTTATTGGACAATGTACCATGATGCATATGACAAGCAACTAACAACTTGAAAGACATTGCCTCAAAGCCTGTTAGTTTTGTATGGTGTAGCAGTAGTGGCGTGATGATGATGACAGTGACCAATATAAAATTCCTTTCCTGTGTAAAGACTTATTGTTAATACTCCTTCGACACATACGGTCGACCCTATTGCCTTGGCTTTACCAACAAATGTTTTCAGCCCCAATTTCTCTATTCTACAATTATTTGTCAACTCATGCTTGTTATATTACCATTGTACGGATGGCCATAATTGAGTTTTACTCTTGTTGATCTTTCCAAAATATACTTGCATATGATGGAGAAAATGAAGGTGAATATAGGAATCAAGTTGAGGAAGTTGACAGAGTAAGTAGCGGAAGTGTCTCGTAGTCCATATGTAATACCCCAGGTATTACTGAGTATGTAAGAGGGTTTACTTTCATGTACATGAAAATTTTTCACAATTAAATGAGTACTTAAGTGAGGAGTTTGGGTAGTGAGAAAAAGGGTCTAAAGTGAAAAGAAATATAAAATTTCAGTGTTTAACAAATTTTGGTGAAACAGAAATTTTGGGTATATATGTGTTGTGTTTTATTAAGGGAATTTCTAAAATTTCATCAAGGTCCCCATTGGAGTTTGCCACATGAGGGGGACTAAATTAAAATTTTTATAAGAAGAAGAATGGCCCTACCATTAATTAAAACACCCTTAGCAGCCATATGCTCACACACATGTTCATTGTCCTCTCTCACACTCTCTCTTCCGATTTCTCTTTTCTCCTTTTGCTTCTTCCTCCTTCTCTCGTCTTGGAAGCTTCGAGAAGGCCTCCACCCCCCTTCGGCGAGGTTCCGGTCATCGAAAGCTCTCTCTCATGGTTGAAGAGGTAAGGCATTCTTCTCATTCTCTTCTTCTTCCTCCCAAAGCAAAACCTAAGAAAGAATGTAAGAAAAAGAGGTTATGAAATTAGTGTTAGATTTTGATTGGGATTGTTGTTTTATGCTTTTAACTAAAAGTAGAACTTAGAAATTGGAGGAAAATATGGTTAAATGCAATTGTGGAGAAAGAATAAGATTTGAGAATTTCATGAGAAGCCTGTTGCGCTATTTCCCAACAAGTGTATCGGGTCGCACAAGTAGTAAAGTAATGAAAAAGAGTTATCGTCCTAAGGGATTGACTTTAACAATTACCAATTTCACTAGATCAAGTTATATTTGGCGGAGGAAAAATATAAAGATTAACTGAAAATAAACTAAACTAACGACAAGGAATTAACTAAACACCAAACGAAGAACTACACCATAACACAACGGGTAGGGGATTGACTTTCTTAACTCCTAATCTGATTAATTCATAGACAAACCAATTTTTGAATCGTTAGAGAGTGCTTAGATACATTCACAAATTCCATTTAGTGTTGGTCGAGTTCACGAAAATATTTAAACCCAATGTCTTGGTGAGCAAATCTTCCTAGCCAAAATAATTAGCTAATGTCTTAGTCCAATTAATTGGTTCGGAGTTTAAGTTCAAGAACTCATAAGACCACGCAAACAAGATTATCTATGTCTAGACTAACCCGATTCATGGTAGAAGTTACAAGGACATGTTTATATCAAGCTATGTCTAGCATTAATACAAACCTCAAATACATCTAAGTTAAATGATTACAAATCACGTAAAAGGAAATAAACCAATAACAACTACTCCAATAATCAGAAAAGCAATTGTATTTAAGCATCCAACAACAAAGCTTCATAGGTTGTAATACCCCGACTTATTATTTCCTTTAAAAGTAATAATTTTTCTCTAAATCAGTTTACTAAATAATTTTTTGAATAATTTTCTTTCAAATAATTATGGATTTCATTATTCACGAATTTTACTATTCATATGAACAGTAATCTCATAGAAAAATTGACAGGATTCTTATAAATTATGTCTGAGCTTGAATATAAACAAAATTTAATTTACATAGTTTTTGATATTCTTTTTACATATTTGAATCATAAACTACTATAAAATATATTTCTACACTTCAAGATCATCATTAATATCATCAAAGCCTTCCCTTTTGCTCTTTTTTCCTGAAATGATCAATTTTCTAAAAGTGAGATATAAAATATCTCAGTAGCTAGTCACTTTATTAAAAACATGTAAATACATGAACAGATCATTTCAGCCATAAAAGCATAACATCACACTGATAACAATTAAATTTCTCTTGTTCACTATGTAGAACAAGATTTATAAATATAATTCTGTAAAAATTGATTATGAACATAGATATTATAAATCATAAATAATCATGCTTTTATGAAAAACTAACTACCTGATTTGATTTTCAACCTATCAACTTTTTAAACTTATTTCCTTACTCTGTGTTTCCCATCGTCTTCTCTTCTTCTTCTTTCCTTTCTTCTTCTCTTTCTCTCTCTCCTCTTTCTTTCTTCCTTCTCTTTCGTTCTTCCTTCTCCACCGTGACTCACATAACACACACACACACACACATATAATTGAAAGAAAAAGTAATGCATATATTTTTTAATATTTTTTTTTCACTATTCATTCCTCCAATCAAACATCACTTTCTCTCTTTTATTTTTCCTTCTTCTTTTTTTTTTGTCTTTGTCTCTTCATCTTCCTTTCCCTCATCCTCTCTTCTCTTTCTTCCCTTCCACCCCACCGTGCACTCACAACACATTCATATATATATATATATATATATATATATATATATATATATATATATATATTAATTATTCTTTAACTTTTTCTTGTAAAACCCCACATGTCTCCTTTCTTTCTTTTCTTTCTCACTTCCTTCCTTTCTCTACCGCACACCTTATACACATCACTATCTCATTTTTTTCTTTTGGTTGAAAATGATAAAAAAAACCCTCAAATATTTTTATTCTATTCAGACAGGTCCCTACTCAATGAATAAAATTCTATTTATATCTCTAAAAAAATTCCTTAATAACTATTTTATCCCTATTTACTTGCTCATTTATTTATTTAGCTTCATTTCCTAAGGTAATTAAATTTGGGATATCACATAGGTAGTCAATATACATCAATCCCCTAAACCCTAGAGTTTATAACAAGAGGAAGAAATACATAACAAATACACAACAAAATATGATCTAGAGGAAGGAGAAAAAGGAAGAAAAGCTTCAAACTTAGTAGAGAAGAGGTCTCTCATCTCCTCCATCCTTGCCTTAGCAGAGCTCCCTTGCCCTCCAACCAAAAGATCCCAAAAAATTCTGCAAAAGAGCTATATATAGCAGAAGACTCGCAGGACAGAGCCGGGGCGCCTAGGCACCAAGCAGAAAATAGGCAAAAGAACATGGTTGGCGCCTGAGGCGCCACCTTCAAAATGTTGGACAGAGAGTTGAGGCGCTGGCGCCTGAGGCACCCTGTGTAGTGCCTGGGCGCCAGCCACTAGATTTGCAGCATATCAGCACAAAACTTCAGAATTTCCCTGGCTCCCCAACTTGTATCAGCCCAGAATAAAAAGCCTACAATAATATACATCAGAAAGCATTAAAAGGCAAGCGAAAAGAGATTAAAACAAGATAAAGCAAAGCAACAACTATGTACAAAGAGGAAAGTCAAAATAAAGGACAAAGCAAGCAAAAAGATAACAAAAATGGGATCAAGGAGAAGAAAAAGCCCTAAAGAAGCAACCTAAATTAACCAAAATAAAGGACTCATCAACTCCCCCAAACCAAAACTTTTGCTTGTCCTCAAGCAAAATACTAATATAAAAACTACGCTAAACTAAGCCAACAAATTTTTCAAGATAGAGAGGAAGTGCTTAACAACATGAAACATTAAACCAAATCAACTCAATTTCACATAGTCATCTTTTTAAAACCAAACTTGGTCTTGGGTAATTGAGAATTCAAACATTGAACATGATACTTTTCCAAGCGTTTTTAAAGACAAATTGCAAACACCCTCACTTTCTCAAATTACTCTCCGCAAACTTAAAAGAAAATATCTTTTTCATAACAAACTCGGCTCTCAAGGAAAACTTCTCAAATAAGGGAACTTTTAAGAAAAAGTGATCGAAGTGAAGACAGTGCGCCTAATCCACACATCTCCCCCTCAACCTTTGCAAGAAGAAAAGATAACGAGGTTAAGGAACAAAGAGTTGCTCGTGCGCCTAAACCACACAACAACACCTTGACCATCACCTTTATTTGCTAAGAAAATATAATTCATTGGTTAGAACAAGTGTTGTGCGCCTAATCCACACTACACTTCCTCAACTTAAATCACACTTCTATTTTATTCAATTAAAATTGTTTTGCTTTTTTTTCTTTTTCTCTTTTTTTTCTTTTTAAGAGAAAGCAATCCCTTATTGAGCAAAAAGTTGTAATAAAAAAGATAGAAAATTTCAAGGTTTTGAAAGAGTGCTTTAAGAAGGTTGAGAGGGTCGACAACCTTTAATTAAAAAGCTTGAAATTTCTCAAATAAATCTAGAAATTCTGAAAGTCAAATTTAAGGTAAATTTTAAACAAGATGACCATGTAAAGAATTAATCAAAAATGGAATAACATAAAACTTGTAAAGAACATTCCAACTTATCAAGAATAACCCCAAAAATGCGATGGTCAACAAAAACAGAGACATTCCTTATAACTATAAAGAAAGTTTAAAGGTATCACCCTAAAAACAATCTTCTTAACCCGAATTACAGAAGAGATTATCGAGGCATGTTTATATTAAGGCTAAGACAAGCATTAATACAAACCCTAGATTCATTGAAGATGGTAGCTAAGCATCCAAGAGCAATAATAACAGTAAAATCTTCTCCCCCAAACCTAAACAACATATTATCCTCAATAGCAAACCAATAGGGAACGGGGTCCAAAAAGAATGCTATGCACAAAAATAAACCACCAACAAAGGCAATCAGAATTAAAATTCGAAAAATAAATACAAGGAACTAAACAGAACAATAATTAAAACTGCAAATAAAACTAAAAGCAAAATTAAAAAGATAAAAGGCAAGAAACTCGGGTTGCCTCCCAAGAGCGCTAAGTTTATAGTCCTTAGCTAGACTTTACCTGGTTTGTTTAGCTATGCCACCACCACATCCCTCCACAGAAGGGATTTTGCAATCCATGAGAGTTTTCAAAGGTGGAGGAGCAAGTGGGCTTTGATTGTGTTCTGCCTTAGTTGCAAGTTGAGCTTGTTGGGCTCATATAGCGTGTCAAGCTTGTATTTGGCTTCTGCGAACCGACCTTCCAATATCCGGGTAGAATACTAATGAGCTTGAGTCGGTGATACCTCGCATAAACCAATGAAAAGTAAAAAAGAAAATTTAAACAAAAACAAAAGCATGTACAAGTATAAGAGTATGATTTGGAGTATACTATGAAAAGAAAACGTATGGTCCAAACTACAACCCTACTAGCTACTCTTAATATTGTTAACACCGTCAATCCCCGCCAACGGCGCCAAAAACTTGATGCGCTATTTCCCGACAAGTGTATCGGGTCGCACAAGTAGTAAAGTGATGAGAAAGAGTTATCGTCCTCAGGGATTGACTTTAACAATTACCAATTTCACTAGATCAAGTTATATTTGGACGGAGGAAAAATATAAAGATTAACCGAAAATAAACTAAACTAACGACAAGGAATTAACTAAACACCAAACGAAGAACTACGTCATAACACAACGGGTAGGGGATTGACTTTCTTATCTCCTAATCTGATTAATTTATAGACAAACCAATCTTTGAATCGTTAGAGAGTGCTTAGATACATTCACAAATTCCATTTAGTGTTGGTCGAGTTCACGAAAATATTTGAACCCAATGTCTTGGTGAGCAAATCTTCCTAACCAAAATAATTAGCTAATGTCTTAGTCCAATTAATTGGTTCGGAGTTTAAGTTCAAGAACTCATAAGACCATGCAAACAAGATTATCTATGTCTAGACTAACCCGATTCACGGTATAAGTTACAAGGGCATATTTATATCAAGCTATATCTAGTATTAATACAAACCCTAAATACATCTAAGTTAAATGATTGCAAATCACGTAAAAGGAAATAAACCAATAACAACTACTCCAATAATCATAAAAGCAATTGTATTTAAGCATCCAACAACAAAGCTTCATAGGTAGTCAATATACATCAATCCTCTAAACCCTAGAGTTTATAACAAGAGGAAGAAATACATAACAAATACACAACAAAATATGATCAAGAGGAAGGAGAAAAGGGAAGAAAAGCTTCAAACTTAGTAGAAAAGAGGTCTCCCATCTCCTCCATCCTTGCCCTCCAACCAAAAGATCCCAAAAACTTCTGCAAAAGAGCTATATATAGCAGAAGACTCGCAGGACAGAGCTGGGGCGCCTAGGCGCCAAGCAGAAAATAGATAAAAGAACATGGTTGGCGCTTGGGGTGCCCTACGTGGCGCCTGAGGCGCCACCTTCAAAATGTTAGACAGAGAGTTGAAGTACTGGCGCCTGAGGTGCCCTGTGTGGCGCTTGGGCGCCAGCCACTAGATTTGCAGCATATCAGCACAAAACTTCAGAATTTCCCTAGCTCCCCAACTTGCATCAGCCCAGAATAAAAAGCCTACAAGAATATACATCAGAAAGCATTAAAAGGCAAGGGAAAAGAGATTAAAACAAGATAAAGCAAAGCAACAACTATGTACAAAGATGAAAGCCAAAATAAAGGACAAAGCAAGTAAAAAGATAATAAAAATGGGATCAAGAAGAGGAAAAAGCCCTAAAGAAGCAACATAAATTAACCAAAATAAAGGACTCATCAAAGCCAAAGATGAATCTTGAGTAAAATGGCTTCAAGCTTGAATTTAATTCTTGTTTGGTGTTAAAATTATCTTTGGAGGTTGTTTTTAAGTGTTTTGGAACCCAACCCAAGTGGCCAAAGAAAAAGAATTAAGCTAAGGTTTGATATAGATATTTTTTGGGCTTTTGGGGTGGCTCTCAGCCATGGTTAGCCATACGTGCCCTAGGTGCCTAGTCCTGGCTTGGGCTGGCTAGTGGCCGAGATACCATGGGCACCCTGGCCAAGTCTAGGTAGCCCTATATTTTTTTTCTTTTTCTTGTGTTTTTCAATTCTGAGCTTGCATCCTCCATTGCTCCTTTATTCCCTAAGCTTGGGCATTAATTTTAGGAACCTTTTCCTCTATACTAACAACATTTAAACCTCCATAAATTCAAGGATAAATTTTAGGAATTTTTCTAATTAACACTAGATGATGTGTAGGCCTCAAAGAGCATAAGAGGAATAATTCTTTGGCTTGCAAACTTCCCAACTTAAGCTTGGAGATGAGGTAGGTAGTTAATCCTACTCTTGATTAAGATGAAATTGTGAATGCTACTTGAATCGACACTTATAGTGTTGTAAGTCCCTTTTAAAAAATAAATGGTAAAAATGAAATTCTTACTTTGAGAATTCTTAAAGCTAGGGGAAACATGAAAGTAGAAAATAGAGAAGGCTCAAATATAAGCAATCGTATGTATTAGTAGTGTAATCTAAGTATATTTATATATGTACATGCTCGTATGATTTGACATTGAAATGTTTATTCTTTGATTGTTTATACGAAATGATAATTTTCCATCTTGTCATTTTATTGGAAACATTTGAGAAGATATTTCATGTTTAATGTGATGGTATGACCTTGTTTACAAAAATCTGAAATGATGATGACTAAATTATGTTATGCAACCTTTATAATAATTAAAGGTTAAATTGCAATCCTTTAGGAAATGAGTTTGTATAGTTTGCTTTCAAGAATGTAATGTTAGGAATGATTTTGATCTGAGAAGGTTTCTTTTCTAACTCCATACATGATGTAGAAATTTTCCATCTCCTTCCATTCTTTTAAGGTAATGAGAAGTTATTGATCACTTGAATTATTTGTATTAAGATAAAATGATTTTCTTTGATGGTTGATGACTACTGTTGCACGTACGGGGTATGAAGTTAAACTTAAAAGCTATTCTTATAAAGGGATTGGTCATGCTAGAACCTCGTAATATAAAATTAATAAAGAAAATTTACAAACTTTCATCGTTGTAATCATTATATATATTGTTGCCTTGATAAGTAAGGTGCTTATAATAAGATGAATTGTGGGGATTGTAACCTTAGATGATTAATGCAATACTTGAGTATGGATCATCATGTGAGTGATGATTCAGAACATCAATGTAATTGTGGTCGATGGAATGATTGAGATGGTTTTATCTTGATTCAATTATACGATGCATGTGGTTTGACATTGAAATTGTGTCAAGTATTGCAAAGTCGCCATGATATGTAGTGTAAAGGCTGCCTTGTTTGTATATGTTCCATGTGAGTGTGCTATAAAACGGAGGATAAGGAAGGACTAATAATCGTTACCCCTCGTCTCATGTTGTCGTAAGCACAAAAAGGGACATGGAAAGTCTCGTGCTATCACGGCCATGAGTTGCTTTGGGTCGATTGGTTAGAAAGGTTGACAATCGTTGTTCCTGGTTTGATGTTGCCGTAAGCATGAAATGGGACATGGAAAGTCCCGTGTTATCACGGTTATAAGTTGCTTGGGGTTAATTGGTTAGAAATGATTAACAATTGTTGCTCCTGGTCTCATGTTGCCGTAAGCATGAAAAGGACATGGAACGTCCCATGCTATCACAGTCATGAACTACTTGGGTTCGATTAATCAGAAACGATTGACAATTATTGCTGCTAGTTTTGTGTTACTGTAAGTATAAATGGGAACATCAAAACTCCCGTGCTGTTGTGGTCTTGAGTTGCTTGGGGTTGATTGGTTTTTTAGATGGATGTTAGGCCCTCGGGTATGTGTGATATCTATGAAACCCATGATGGGAACTTGCGTGCATGATTGCTTGTGGTTTTGCTTACTGTTATTGTGTGCCATATGATAGAGAATATGATTCTTATTCAATGTGAGAGTTTCCTAATGTTTTGAGGAAATGAATAATTGATGTTGAATTGTGTTGACTTGGATTGTGTGATACCTTCTTACTATATGTTTGTCCGCGCATATAACTGGGTACATTTATGATGTGAATGAATATATTTGTGCGTAATAAGGGCTTCAGTTGAGTGAGTCTCTCGAGTGACCCGATGGACTGTACAGGTATGTTTTCTCACGTTAGATATACGCTACGTATACTCTTGATTAGTAGAGTAATTTCTATTTATTACCATTAACTAAAGATAGCCCATCACATAAGATATGTGGAGTAATAATATGCCATCGGCTAAGTGTATGTAATGGTGTTTTTATACGTTTACAGAAACTACAACTGTCCCATTACCCTGGCATTTGAGTTCAAGTACGTAAGGTTCATATACTCTTGTGTGATGCTAAGTAAATATGCGTGCTCATGGCTTAGATAATTATGCCATGTTTCTGAATGGTTTCTGTTAAGGAGACAAATGATCATGAGACTTAATGTGTCAGTGCTCGAAATTGAAAATTCACGGATGTATGTAAAAGTAACTAATGTGAACAATCTATTATGGTTAAACATATAAGTTCATACATCCATGTTCCTTCTAGTAGGATTATTTGTTTGCTGGATTACCCATACTCACTTCTATGGTTTCTACCTTTCAGATGTAACCTAGTAGAGGAGTACCCCCTTTCAAGGGACGACAAGTTCAGTGCAACCCTAATCTTGGTGAGTTCTTAGCCTTAGGTTACGTTAGTGTAGTGTGCTCTGTAGTTATACAGGTCACCTAGATTCTATAATAGTTAGGTCCATTGTGTTATATATGACTTATATGTTAGAGAATTAGGTATGTTGTAGTTGTTGCGTAGAAGGCTTACGGTCTAGGGATAGCTTGTCCCTAGTTTTCATGTCGGTCACATGCCTTGTTTTGGGATTATGACACCATAGAAGAAGAATCCCATTGCCATTATAATCTTGAAAATGGTGTTATTGTGTTGTTAGAAAACCAACAGAACAAGTGTAGTTGCATTGTAAAGGTGTAGTACTCTCTAGAGAAGTCAAATCTAAGGTGAGAAAATTGATATGTCATTCTCTCTTACCATCTGAATTGACCTCTCCCTTGAATTTCTCAACTCTAAAATAATAATATATGCTAGCTATTAATAAAGTATAGAAAATTGGCCCTTAAGGAAGATGACCAAGGAATGCTTACCCAAATAATGAATTAAGGAAGAGCCAAAACCAAACTGAAAAGTTGAAGTTCTTTGCCTGGCCCCTACACTCCAAAACACACACTTCGATTAACATAAAAATAGGGCTAGAGAATAAGAAAATATGAATAAACACATACTAGAATAGAGGAAAGCTCAAGAGATATATGTTGGACTATGAGAGGAATGGAACAAAAAGCATACCTTTCGAAAAATAAAGCAAAAGGGACAACAAAAATAGTAACAATGACTTGACGATAGGCAATGAGTGCAAATACGAAAGTGCCCTTAATCAATACTATCCTTGAAAGCAATTGCAACCCAGTTATGAAAATTTGTACTAATAACATGTTCATCATAGCTTATGCTAACCCCATGTTCTCTGTTTGTCTCTGTCTCCTTTTCCTATATCTCTATAAATCCCTCTGTCCCAACTAGAGGGAAAAGAAGAATGAGAAACGAGCAAGAACAGTTTCTTGCCTTACAGTCTTTGTCTAATCCAAAGAGGTGAATGAATTAACCCAGAAAAATGAGAGTCAATTCACAGAGAATCTTAGATATTTGGCAGAAGGAACAAAATATATATATATATATATATATAGTGGTATTAAATATTAGAAAAGCTTTGAAATTTACATTGGGAATTATGGTTATAGATGTCAGGAAACTTGATATTATGTTATGGTGACTCGGTAGAAATATAGAGATTTATTTGGAAGATACAAAATTTGACTATGTACTTTTAGTTAGACAGGAAAAAGTTATGTATAAAACAATATTATAGATAATATACATTCAGAAATTCTAACTTTCTTCTCTGGTCAACAGAGTCTTAGAAATGTTATGGCATGAAAAACCTTTGCCCTCTCACGATAGAATAGGCAGGGGAAGCTATGTCGTTCTCTGTTGGGCTCTTGAAGGTTACTTTAACTATTCTTTCTATCATCTGCTAACAATGGGTTTGGATTGCCTCATGTGCATTAAAAGAGGCTTCTACACATGACGTTAGTCGTTAGATCAAATGATCCTGACATTCCCAGTGCATTTTTGAACTTTTTTTTTTTAAAATCACATGATTAATCTTAATTAATCCGATTAGAGTCAATGGTTAGCTTAGTTGATCCAACAATTGACATTCTCAACACGTTTTTGAATTTTTTGTTAAAATTGCATGATTAATCTTAATCCATCCTATCAGAGTCAGTTGTAAGCTCATCCAACAGACGAAATCTTACCTACTTTTTTATTTATAAAATCACTCATTAACTATCCGATTTCGATCAACAATCAATACATCTGACGATATATAGTAAAATTCTAATAAAATTGCATTAAATATAGAAATTTATTTTTAAAAAATATAAAATTATAGAATATATACGAATTAACTCATTAAAATATTAAATTACAGTAATTTAATTTACAAGAAAAATGAGTATATAATTTATAAAAATAAAAAATTTTAAGAAATATACAAATTAATTTATAAAAATCTAAAATTACAATAAAATTAAAGTAAATATAGTATTTAATTCTGAAATTTTATATTTTTATAAATTAATTTGTATATTTCTTGAAATTTTATATTTTTATAAATTACATACTCATTTTTCTGTAAATTAAATTACTATAATTTTATATTTTGATGAATTAATTTGCATATATTCTGTAGTTTTATATTTTTATAAATTAATTTATATATTTAATGCAATTTTATTGCACACTACTGACCGTTGATTGTTGACTAAGATCATACAGTTGATTAGTGATTTTATAAGTCAAAAAGTGGGCGAGATTTTGTTTGTTGGATGAGCTTAGCAATAACTCTAATTGGATAGATTATTATTAATTTTGCAATTTAAAAAAAAAAAGAGTTCAAAAATGCGTTGGTAATGTCCGTCATTGGATCAAAATGATCCAATGATTGACATCATGTGCAAGAGGCAATCCAATGCAGTAAGATTTGTAGTTGTTTGGATTATCGTAGTGTTTCGGTTTTGAAAGTTTTCATAATTGGTGAGCCATTTTATGAGCCATTTTAAGAGTATAAGTTTGATGAGTTCTTCTCTAAAAATTTGTTTAGAAATATAGATAAGTCTCACACACACACACACACACACACACACACACACACACACACACACACACACACACACACACACACACACACACACACACACACACACACACACACACACACACACACACACACACACACACACACATATCCAAAACTAAACTAACTCCTATAATCTAGGAAATCATAACCGAAATCATAACCGATCTATTATATCTATAGGTTGACCCCATAATTAATAATGTCTCACTATCATCATCATTATTAATTTGCGTCAGATATTTACACTCATAAATAACATTAATCTCATAATCACCCCAAACTAACCTTGTAATACATCAAATAGGTCCAGTCTAAAAATACACTTTTTTAAAGATCATAATTTAAACCTAATTAATAGATAGTATTTTATATATATATATATATATATATTCTAAATATATGTACACATATGCAATAATTAATATATAGGTCCACCCAAATATAATTATCATCAATTTACAAATATATATAACGCCAACATACGTTTGATGAGTTTTTCTCTAAGAATTTGTTTAGAAATCTAACCGTAAGGATTTTCTCTTGGTTTGCCTTACTGAACAGGGTATTTGAAGAGTGTTCGGAGAGATGAAGGACTAGAGCCTGAAAATGAATTTATAAACAATCTAGTGATAGAGGATGGCCTTTATAATAGTGGGTTTGTTCACCCCAAATTTTCGAGTAAATTATTCTCCCCTCATCTTTTAGTTTTTAAAATTATACTTTGTTATTTTTGAAATATATTATTTCTCTTGTATAACTATAAAATATATTACTGTCCAATTTTATATTTTATATCTATAGAAATCTGTTCCAATACATTTTTTGACATTCCATAAACTAATACCACATATCTTTGGACCAAAATACTTTCTATTAACTTAAGAACATTAATTTTTACATATTTTGATGAAATTTTTGTTGTTAATTAATTATTCAAAATAAAATGTCACAAGCATTCTATTTTCGTATAAAAAGAATATACACTATGTACTTGGGTTAGTAGATGGTATTTTAGTCCCAAAAGAAATTTGTGGTATATCTTACCAAACATTAAAAAATGGAGTGTAAACGAAACATTATAGGTGGTGAGTTAGCGGTAAACAATGTAGTATCTAAGTAAGAGATTATAAGTAAAAAAGCCACCACCAAATATTTTCAGTGACAACAAAGTGTTGCCACGTAAAGTTTCATCGCTGAAAGTTTTTAGTGACGATTTTTGTTGTCACTAAAAAATCACCACTAATATCCACTTTCAGTGGTGATTTTTGTCGCCCTAAAAGTATAAATTATGTAACCTAAAATAGGTTGAAATGAGAGAAAAGTCGTCAATGAAAGCTATTAATTATATATATATATATATTGTATTATCAAGCTATTAATTTAATATTTCAAATAACACCTAAATTCATACAAAAAAAACTAATATATTTGTGATATAAATCATCATATATCATAAAATGATTTTAAATACATAATGTTCAATTTTAGAAAGTACTTAATTACTGCAACTAGTCTTTCATTTTCTATGTTTCCTTGCATCTTTGGTGGTTGCAGAGTTCCCAATTGTATTTATATCTAACTCATGACTTTGTCCCTGTTATAATACAAGTAAAACAAATATCACTTTATATATTCCATAAAAAGAGAAAAATATGTCATTGTGATTAAGACAAAAAGTTGCGGCCAAAACATTAAAAAAAAAACATTTATATAACATGTTTGTCTAAACATTACTCACTTTCTTGTTCATACCACAACAAATTACCCCTATTTACTAACGAATCAACTTTTGAAATTACCCGACAATTAAACCGAAACCAGCAAGTGCAACTCCTAATAATTTAATTCTCAACAAACACCAAAGCTAAAATCTAATGACATTCACATCAAAGTAGAGAAGCATCAATCATTACTTTGACTAATGACATTCACATCAAAGCAGATCCTTCACTTAAAATCTTGAAATATGAAATAATGGCAGATAGTCAATTCACCTCCATTGGCCTTCTTTCTTGCCACTTTTCCAAATAACATAATTACTCTTTATACTATTATAATAATGTTACTATTTACTAGAATTTTTTTATGCTCCAATCAAAATAATTTTATATATAATTTAAAGTTTAATTCAGTTATATAATAAAAAAGCAAATTATAATAAATTATAATTTTCACGTACATAAATAAAAAAATAAACTCTTATACACAACCATTACCCCACACTCTTGCCGTCTCTATTACTCTTTTTATTTTTTAATTAAAAATGATTTAATTGAACTGTTTCTCTCTATAAAAATTTTCATTTTTAAATTTAACATATATGAGAAGATTAATAATTATAACCAAAATGTTATTTGGTGTTTTTCTTTCAATATGTAGCAAAAAGAAAAATAAGATTTAAGATTCCTTTTTGCTAATCTTCTCCACCGTGCCGATATTTATTTAAGATTCTTGATGCTACTCACTGACTATACACTGGCCAAGTGTTATTTCTACCCTATGTTAAACATTTATCTATATTTTCCCATCCTCTCTAAATTGCAGTAGAAATAGATACCATAAAGCTGCCTCTTCAAGGACAAAGAGAACGCCACCTACTGGAGCTGTCAACTTTTTAGGTAAAAATCACTCTTTAGATGTGGCCAATTGGAAGGAAAGTTGAATGGAAAATTATGGGCTGTCAACTTATTTAAACCAATATTTTCATTTCTATAGAGTGTAAAGAAAAGGATTTTCTAAAATTTGAAAAGAGAATCCTTGAAAAATGAAAGAAGGGGCCCAACAAATTGACAAGAAATTGGTAAACTAAGTCAAATCATAGACAAAAGCATGCCAGGTTTATTTCATGGGGGGCCTACTTTTAATATATTTACATATCTATTTATGATAGGTTTAGTTTATTAATTTTTATGTAAATTAAGCCTGACTAGAGACTTTTTTAGTCTATCTAAATAAGTATAATTTCAATTCTAAAACCATATCCGTCCCTTTCAACAGAGTCAAAGTACTTCTAAGACATTTACCTCATTCCAATCACTGCTTGAAGAAAATTCAAAGACAGTTCACACGAAACTTCCAAATATTCAAACCAAGTATCCAAGATTTTAAATCTTGTTGAACATATATCCCATTCCTACAAAAGAAGGGAGATATTACAGACTATCTTGATTCATGCCCTGAATTAGTAGCTTCCAAAAGTTTTTATGCTCTAATCAAAATAATTTTATATGTAATTTAAAGTTTAATTCAGTTATATAATAAAAAAGTAAATTATATAATAAATTATAATTATCACGTACAGGAATAAAAAAATGTATCTCTCCTCTCTAATTCATTGCTCATTAAACAAAGGCACGAACTTTGTTATTAGCCATATATATATCATCACAAATCACAATTAAAAAAAATTGTTTGGACCTCAGGAATAATGTAGCTTTGATTTTTAAAAGCATTAATTTGATTATTTGAAGATGTTTCTACCTTTGGGTTTAATAACCTTAGAAAAATTAGTCTTTCAAGGTGAAAGGATACTCCTTAATAAAATCATATATATATATATATATATATATATGAATATCATCATAGAGTACATAGATTGTAGGTGGACGTTGGAAAAGCAAAACTCGTAGCTTTTACTTAGGGAATGAGGAATACCCAAAAGTGGAAAATATGAAATTCGTGATTCTGTCACTATGCATATTACTGGTAGTCCCTACTTTCTATAAATATCTAATGGGGCTTGTCTTGTTCCTTATCCCCTGAAATAAACTATCAGATTTTTTCTTCGTGGTAAAGGATTATTGCATTTGCCCAAGCAACATCTTCCAGCAACTAATGGAAAAGTTCAGGTTGCCGCATTTACATGGCAAGAATGTCTCATCATTTACAGAACTTGTTCTACGTGTTTTTCTGGTTTTTAAAGTTATATTTCTTTCCAACCCAATAGAAAACTTCATCCAAACCAGTAGAAAACTTAAAGCTATCCACCTAGGATACATGGATCACCCAAGCTGAACCTCACTTGTTTCTCTCTCAGCTAAATTAATCCAAACATCTAAATTAGTCCAAAATTGTCATCTAATAGCCATGGGACTTTTACATAATTCATCCAACTCAAAATAACAGAAACACGATTTAACAATGAACATAAAAATGGTTCAAAATCATCATTTATATTGTATTTAGCTCCAGCATGCTCGCACAGCCCATGACCCACTTAGTATACATCCAATTATGCTGGATGAATTAGAATTTCACCATATTAGTTTAATGTAGACCCTACCCCATTTTTGTCTTCCATTCCTCTGTTCCCAAAATGTATTATGACTTAGCCATGAACTAACCATATACAACCCCAATACAACGCAGCAATCATACATAATGCCATTATTCTACTCATGCTCCATTATATTCAAGTTATAATCACAACCACTCAACAATACATCCAACAGTTCAATTATTGTGACAGAAGAGAATCATAATTTAGTTCCTTACCCATTTGTTGTGAATTTTTCCTTAATTTCTGTAATAGACATCACCTCATCGTCCCTAGATTTCTCTTTTCTGCTTAATCTTTGTATACCTGCTACTAAACCAAAATTTCTGATATCACTACCCAATGCCACCGTCGAGAGCTATCTTCGAGAACTTACTTGGCCGGAAAACCCATATGTGTCGCTGTATTGGTTGGAGAAGAAGAGGAGAAATTGGAAACTCCCCTTTGCCACCGTGAACCACCTTCTCACCATCTCGCTGTATCACTGTGAACCACCACTGAAACTTCTAATCTTATCTTATGTAGCGTCAAGCCACCGCATGCAATCATCGATGACGACGACATCACATTTAGGTGCTATCGAGAATGGAAAGTAATGAAGAAGAAGAAGGAGATGGTGGAAGAAATTGGGAAGGAAGAAGAGATAAAGGGTTTCAGGCGCCAAAAAAGTAAGAGGAGCGAATTGATTAGGGCTGAAAAAAATCAAAAGATTTGACGCATTTTATATTTAAAAATTACTATTACTACTACTAATAAAATTAAGTTGTGGCTGAATGGTAGATGTGTGTTCACAGTAGCTTGGATAGTAGGATTCGATTCCAGGAAAATATTTTCTTATACTTGAACTTTTTGTGGCAACCAAATAAGTTGTTACTAAAAGTCTACTTTCAGTGATAACTTTGTAAAGTTGTCATTGAAAGTCTGTTTTAAAAAAAATAAAAAATATTTTTTTTATACTGAAGACTTTCAGTGGCGACTTTACATAGTTGTCACTAAAAAATTATTTTAAAAAATTAAGAAATATTTTATTATATTCAAGACTTTTAGTGGTGACAAACGACGCCACTGAAAGGCCATTTTCAGTGATGACTAAATTTGACGCCACTGAAAGTGGACTTTCAGTGGCAATATTTGTCACCACCGAAAGTAAATAGATACTTTTATTTAATAATTTAAAAATTAAATTTTATTTAACTTTTTTTTAACTTCATAATATTTTATCAAATTAATTTTTACATTTTCAAGTCTATAATTCCATTAGATTTATCTTCTTTATTTAAATTTGTAGTATTTCAAGAGTCCTTACATAATTTACATAATTTCTCAATAAATTCTTAAAACTTTTCACTTTTCAAATTAGTCCTTAGTCTACTTAAAAAACATTAATTTACTTTGAAAAATAAAATTTCACTTGTCCAAAAATATATTCTTGTTGTAGGCTTTTAAAATATCTCTCTTTTCCTTTATTTAAAGAAATATGCTTTAAAATAATTTTAATTTTTAAAAAAATAAAAAGGATGATAGATATAGGTAGCTGAAAAAATCGCAAAAAACTAGGTAATAAAATGGTAGATATGCGTTAGTAAACCAAATTATCAAGGTTTGAGTCTTCGATATTGTGTGTTTGCTGATAAAGTATTAACATTTTATTATTTAAAAAATTGTCTACTTTCAGTGGCAACACCAATAGTGCCACTGAAAGTAACACTTTCGGTGGCGACATATGAGGTCGCCACTGAAAATGGACCTTCAGTAACAAAAATTTTTTTCGCCACTGAAAATTCATCACCGAAAGTTTTTTTTTTGTAGTGAACTCCTGCTCTTTCGTGTACAAAAAAAAAAGAAAAAAAGTATAAATGACTTTTCCAAACAAAAAATATACAATTAAATTAAATTATATGATTTCATAGTGTCACATCCTCAACAGTGAGTCCGATTCACATTAACTCTAGGTTAAAAACATCATCAAGGTTTTAACTTCCATACAATGAAACCATACATAATATTCATAGTTACACATAGTCCGACCAAAAAAAAAAAGAAAATCCTAGGAGGCTTATGTGACCACAGAGCTACTTCTAGAGCTTACAAGATATAGAATACAAAGGAACCAACTGAAAATACAAGAGGGTTGGTTTAAGATAAACTCGCTATTCCCCTGGAAAATCCCCAGCGTCAGCCACAGATTCTGAAATGTTGTAAAATAATAGGATGAGTAATGAAATACTCAGTGAATAGATAACATTATCAATCAAAAGTAATTTAGCAAATAGTATCATAAAGATATCATTGAATTAAACTCACATCAGTTACCAATGATATACACAGTATAAATTACTCAGTGCCAACACAAATCCCGTACCAACCGGGTCGTCCACAGTACCAGTGGATCGTTGCCCGCGGCCCCCTGGCCGCATCCACCCTTATCTCTCCATGAAAGATATATCTCCACCCTTATAACTCCTGTAACTTCTCCCGTGGGGTGCACCACCACGAAAATATTATAACCACGTCATACCATAACGCAAATATTCACACAACCTTAACATAATAACGATAATATCAACATTAACTTTACATATTTTATAAGAATTAACATTTAATCAAACAAGAGGTTTGAAATCTACAACACCTTTAAATACAAGGAATACAAGTCCTTGATAAATAAATACACAACATACCGTTAAAGTCCACCTTCTCAATTTTCTTTATGATACTTGATGACAAAACTTTTGAAGAAATATAGATGAGATAAGGTTATCACACTCACCTCGAATGTGGCCCTAACTACCTTTCCTTTTGCAGCTAAATTATGAGGTGTTAAGAAATAACTCTCAAAGATTTCCTAAAATGTAAATAAGATGAAAAAAATAAAGAATATATTAGAATTTTCAAGTGAAACTTGTACTATTAGAAACTAGACTCAAGGAGCTTTCTAACAGTATATTAGTCCGGAACGCAGCTACAGTAAAATTGACCAAAGTCAATGCTACAGTAAAGTTGACCAAAGTCAATGCTACAGTAAAGTTGACCAAAGTCAATGCTACAGTAACCGAGAAAATCTGGAAAATTTTTCTCGGTGAACAGTAATTTCCGGGGAAAATTTTCGAATGTTCTTCGTGTTCTTCATCCAAAAATCCTAAAATCATATCTAAAACAACATTTCTTTTGATTTCTTCCATGGGTTTTGTTTCTCAATGTCTAATGAGTATTTTAATACCAAAACCCCTAATTTTTACCAACAATCCAAGCTCAAATCTCAAATTTTCATCAAGAACACTAACTTTTTCAAATATCCAAATTCTACGAAATTTCTTGTTCTAATAACATCATAAACCACGTAAGAATGTTTTACATTAACATCCACACTTAAATTCATCCATTAAAACTCAAAATCTTAATTTTCTTCCATAGGTCCGAAAATGGAGAAAAAGAGAAATAGAGCAGATAAAACTTACCTCTTTGCCTCTAGAACTCCAAGAATCGGAAGTATGGTTAGAAAATATCAGATTACTGGAAGAACTTAAGAAAAGATTGTAGAGGAAGATGAAAATGAAACGAAGAAATGGTGCGCGCATTGCCTCGGGAGGAAGAAGGAGAAGAGAAACTAATAATTGTATGTGTGGGCCCCACCAATTTCTTTTTCGATAAAATTGCGCATTGCCACCTTAGCTTTTAAGATTTGTTCACTTAAGTCCTTGAAAATTTATAAAAATTTCCTAAATTAAAAATTGAAATTTCTATTCCCAAATTTTCTTTACTAATTCAAAGAAAGAAAACATATTTCACGCAATTAAATTTTTCACTAAACTTCATAATAGATATTAAATATTCATACAAATTATTGGAGCATTACACATAGTTATAGGAAAAGGGAATATATATTGTAAAAAATATAGATGAGAATATAATTTTAAAATCTTATATGGGAAGAAAGTGTAATTTACTCTTAAAAATTTAGACTTGAATTTTTTTGGGATAAAATGAAAATCATTTCCATTAAAATAGTACCAAGTCAGGGTTACATAAGATTGACCAGAACCTAAAGATCATCAAATATATTACAAGTCTGAACTTATGAAAAAATGTATATGATTTAGGATAACATGCCCTAAAAATCAATATCAAAACATATTCAACAAAATAGAAGACTAAATAGAGATAACACACTCTTGGACCCTAAATCAAACAGATTAAATAGAAACAAAACACCTTTAAACTTTATATTAGAGCTAGTCTTCTAATAAACCTAAATTAGAGTAGCAACAAAAATTTGGTTTCTCTCTCCCAGCCTCACGATATAGGTCAACATAAAATAAGAAAAAAGAAAAACAATGAAAGCACTTGAAGAGTTCATCCACTTGATGACGGAGAAGGTAACCAGAAATGCAGACGATAATCACTGCAAATGTCTACCCCCCAAATCTGGTTTCAAAAAAGAGCAGAGAAGAAGATGAAGGTGACCGAATCTTATATCAAAAAAACATCTTACAAAGAAGATGGGAGACCTTCTATAAAAAAAAAAACTCTCACAAAAAAAAAGACGAAAAAAAAAGAGAATGAGAGGATGCACAAGAGCTGCCAGACCATCGGCGCCGCCTAGATGGAAAAAACCTCTAACAGTGGCTGCTGCTGCTAGGTTCCCAAGGAGAAGACGCGGCTCTACTTGAATTGTTGTCCATGTGATGTAGAGTTGGATGCAAGGTAGAGTTGTCAATGGGAGTGGGCTTTGGTCGGGCCAGTTCAAACCCACATGGGCTTTCACTATTCAAGGGTTGTGTTGGGCCGGGCTTTTTGTACTACTTATGTTCAAAATCATGGCCCTGGGTTGGGCCAGCCCATATTTTTTTATTTAAAAAATAATTAACTTTTACTATAATTTAAATATATATTATAAATTTAAATATAATGCATAACAAAATAAAAAAAATATTATACATGACATCTTTGTTCAATGAAGCTTAATGAGAAAGAAACATAAGTTATTGTAAAATATTTAAAATAAAAAAAAATTATAGCTATTATGGCATTATATTTTTAATTTTAGAAGCCTCTCTTTTAGATTATAACATTAGGTTGAGTCATATACATTACTTTATAGACTAATTTTTTTATCTTGGACAAAAAATATTAAGATCTAATGAAGAAGAAAATTTACAAACCTTGAAATGTTCAAAAGGACTGCCTCAACGATAGACATCACTTCTTCTTACTATTGCTAATCAGAAAGCACCTGCATTTTAGATATATGGAAAAATAGGTTTAGATTTTGGGATAAGAATTACTACGATTTGAAAGAAGATAGAGGTGAATCTATGGGAATATTGAAGCCCATGCAAATGTGGCAAAAATATTATGGAGTAAGGATACATGTTAAAAATATAAATTTTACAGAATATATAACATAAGTGATAATATACTTACAACACAAATCAAAAAAACTTACTAGTGCGAGAATTATAGAAAAGTTAATGCCTTTGAACTTTTTTTTTATAGGAAAATGTGCATATCTTAGAGAAAACAAATTGTTACAATAATAGACATGAAGATTGAGTGGATAGTTTACCAGAGCTTTAGATGAACATGACGTTAGGGAAATAATGCTAGTTTATTAGACCATGATCTTCTTCTTCAATTCAGAAAAACATTGGCAGGAAAATATTAATAGTCTATTATATCATGATCTTCTTCTTTGAGATATATATATATATATATATATATATATATATATATATATATGGACCAAAAAAAAAAGAATTGAAGAAACATACATAAAGGGAAAAAAAGGCTGGAGCCTTAAAAAGTCATATCACTAGGTGTCGATTGGGTTCCCGATCGACATGAGGAGGTGATCAAATGGTAAAAGATGAACATATGGAAAGAGAGCATTATCGAGTTGTACCTGTATATTCAGAGAAAGAAAATGGACAGATATGATAGAAAACATGACTCTACAGTTTATCGATTCTGAAAATAGATATATAACAATCAATTATTTGATTATTTGTATATAATAAATGCTAATTTACTAAATGACAACATATTATATTTCAATCGAAAAGTTTACCTGATTTATCAATTGTATAGCAATTATATACAAATTATATATTAATTATAGCAATCATAAAATAATTTACCATAATTTTTTCAACTTCATTTAATGTGATTATATATCAATTATAAAACAATTTACCCTATTTTTTTAAATTCATTTAATGTGATGTGATTAATTTACCTAATTTATTTATTAATTTTATTCATTTAAATTTATTCTATTATACATAATTTAATGACCTATTTGTAATTAATATCTTAAAATAGAATTGTTTTAGTCTATTATATAAATTATATATTATATATTAATTAATGAATAAAAATTATTTTATCTGTAAGTTATACATTTTAATATTATGTATATAAATAGAATATTTTAAATATTATGATATAAAATTATATCATATATATAATAGTTTTTATTATTTTAATATGAAATTTTTTATTTTAAAATATATATAAAATCTAATTTGGGCCAAGTCGAGCTAGAAAACAGTCTAAGCCCAGATTCTTTTTCAGACTTTTAAAAAAGTTTCCTGGACCAAATTGTTGAATTTTCCGGCTTGATCAAGTTTATTGCAAAGGAGGAAAAAAAATAGGGAAAAAAAAACTGACTGCAAGCTAAACGGGTCTCACATTAGCATTACTAGACATAATGTTAACGCAGTCATTTCAAAAGATTTACTTAGAGCAGATTAATAACATTAATTTATTAAAAATAAAAAATTAGAAGGCAAAAATAAAATTTTAGATAAACTTAATAGATTAAAATACTTTTTTCTATTTTAATCTATATATTTTATAGCATTAATAATTACACATTGGTGGAGTCAAAAAATAATTATACTTCAAACTATCATTATTCTTATATGAAGAGTTATTGTTTTATTAAAACTTAATTTGCATGTATGATCATTTGCTTTGATTTAATTTTTAAATCATTATAAGATTACATGTTTCAATTAGTTTTTAAGAAATTACTTTTTGTCTCAATTTAATTCTTTTTGTTATTAAATCATAAAACTTTTTATTCTTAAATCTAAATTTTTTTGTTGTTAAAAAGTTAAATAGAAGTACAAATTTTTTTTTTCTTTTCAACTTATTACTTATATACAAGACTAGAAGAAAAATTATATTAGTCCACCAACTTAGGTATACATTATAAAACAAAAAAAGTTAACAGGTCCACCAACTTAGGGTTTTGAAGCCCTAAATACATGTAGTTGGGCATTGGGGACCCGGTAACGCAGAAAACCCAAATATATATGATCTTCGTTTAGGGTTTTAGTCCTTTACAGACTCAGTGCGGGCGTGATACAGAGAGAGGAAGCAGGGAAGATGAAGACAATTCTTTCTTCGGAGACCATGGACATCCCCGATGGGGTTAGCATCAAGGTGAATGCCAAAATCATTGAGGTTGAGGGACCTCGCGGCAAGCTCGTTCGAGACTTCAAACACCTTAACCTTGATTTCCAACTCATCACTGATGACAACGGCAAGAAGCTGAAGATCGAATCCTGGTTTGGATCTCGCAAGACCTCCGCGGCTATTCGCACTGCTCTTAGTCATGTGGAGAATCTCATTACTGGGGTCACCAAGGGATACCGCTACAAGATGCGGTTTGTCTATGCCCATTTTCCCATCAACGCAAGCATTGCCAATGGCAACAAGTCCATCGAGATCCGAAACTTCCTGGGTGAAAAGAAGGTATTTTCCCTTTTTCCTGTGCTTTATTTGGGGTAACTTAGCTACCTTGAGCTTGTGCTCCTCGTTTAGTTAATGGTTTTGGTAATGTTGATTTGTCTTTAATCGATGCGAAATTCATTTACGGATGCGATGTTTGAGGAGGAAAGTTTTGTGATGCGCTTCTTGAAATTTTTTGCACATGGCATTATATGTGGGATAATCATAAATTTTTAAGTGCTCGGCATTCGAAATTGTCATATTCATACATATAAATTGAGGTTTATTTTGGTACTTGCCAATGTTTGATAAGACATATCGCTGTGAAAATGATAATGGTGACACTAGATTCTTTGTTGGTTGTGTTATTGTAATTGTATTTCGTTGCAGTAAATCTCATAATGGTTGTTAAATATTTTTTTCTTGACTAATGCAGTTGATAAAATTAATGTTATTTGTATATACTAGCGACTATCTGATTGCTCTACATGGCCTCAAAATTCATGGTTAGCTTTTAGCAGTGATTTAACGTATTGATGTGGATAGACGATGTAAACCTTGTCCACAGAAATGGTTTGGATGCATTTTTAAATCAATTGGTCACACCGTCATTTAAGGTGATCCATCCATGATTTTGCTTTTGGTGAGTCGCAGACAATTTTCATTGTATTAGTTCTAGTCTTCTTGAGTTTGCATACTTACCCTGCATGCTCTGAAAGGCGAAGAGTTTGTACTTGTTACATACTTTTGCCACTTTTTAAAGCATGCTCTTGATTATTTTATTAAGTTGATGCATTCTTCTTTCCTAGTCATTTATATTTCTGCATCATGTGGCCTAGAGGGTTTTTCCGTAATTGTTGTTTCACCTTGATACTTAAATGTATTATGGCTCTTGCTTGATTGTGTGAATCTAAGTACTGGAATATTGATTGTTTCACCTAGACTTCACGGTTGAGGCCTTTTTTTGATAAAGAGAAATTGATCTGATGGTATTTTGATTGTCATATTTCAGGTGAGGAAAGTGGACATGCTTGATGGTGTTTCCGTTGTCCGGTCTGAGAAGGTCAAGGATGAGTTGGTTTTGGATGGAAATGATATTGAGCTTGTTTCTCGGTCCTGTGCTCTCATTAATCAGGTTCCACCTCTACTTCACACACACACACACTTCCCTGACCCCTTCTTTTGTCACTCATGCAAACCCTTTACATTGTCTCCAGTGCTTCAATGCTAATTTTATTTCGTTTTCTTTGCAACAGAAATGCCATGTTAAAAACAAAGATATCCGGAAGTTCCTTGATGGTATCTATGTTAGCGAGAAGGGGACAATTGTTGAAGAGTAGATGATGAATTTTTAATCGTAATTATCTCAGTTTGAGTCAAGCTTCTGTAATACATGAATTTTGCTGTTTAGTGGCGAGATTCTGGCAACAAGTTTTACTGGTTTGTTGGACTTGGAATTACAATTTTGTGTCATCAAAGTTATCTTTTTGGAAGATATTTAAAATTCAATATTGATTTTACATGTTTTGGGGCCGAATAATTGCTTGGTTCTGCGGGTGTAGTGTGTATATCTGGGAAACAGAACTTGAGCTCCCGTAAGTGGGTACTACAATGAATTTTGAAGTTGGAGGCTGTTGACTACTTTCTAACAATTCTCATGCTTTCGTTGGGATCCGGCACTCCTACTTTTCCTTTACCGAAAAGTAGCTTGCATTTCCCATTTTACACCGTTGAATAATATAGAGGGACGGATGAGATTGATTTTTGATGGGATTAGTTGAGTCGTTGGATCGGCTTAATGAAATGGCGTATTTTGCCTTTTTTTCCTTTTTTGAACACTCATTGCTTGACATGTGTCCCTGTTTGGTACTTGCTCACCTTCACCCAAATTTGGTTCATGCATCCAACTCGGTTATTTATGTTTGACTTTTTTTTATCTAAAATTAAAAACTGTAGCCAATTCGGTGCATCCTCTGTGCATCTTCTTGAGAGCTAATTCGAGAGCCCTTGAAATTGTTAGCAAAGGTCTCCATCCCATGTCTGAAATCGTACGTCTTCGTTCAAGAGCCATGGTCTTCTTCTAGCAGTGTGTCTTAGTCCTTTGTTTGGAAGTGTGGGAAAAACAGAGCGTTTATGAGGCTCTTTTGATCTTGTCCTCTGTCCTTCGGCGATAATTTGGAAAACAAAGGTTCTTCTCATCATTCCAAACTCATTTTGCTCCTTCTGTGTCAACAAGGGCTACTTCTCAGCAGTTTAGGGATTCCCAGGCAAGTATGTAGTACCTTGAAGTTGAGACTCTTCCCAACCGTAAGAACTCATAAGAGCTGTAGTCGGACGTTAATTAGTAAACAGTGTGATGTTAGCAATTGAATGTGTATCAGCTGTGATCTTTTCTTCTTATATTGAATCAGTAAGCGATGCAAATGTGATTCAATATAAGACACTATGTGCAGGAAAGAAGCCAAGTCCAATAACTTTTTTTTAACTAAAAAAGAAGATGGGAATTTATTAGTGTGGCCAGGCCAAGCCAAGACTCGAGTGGCCAAGTGGATGCAAAGACTATAGGTTTTTTTCACTTTGTATACTAGGAAGAGGGATTAGTCTATTAAAAAATTATGTATCTCGTTTTTGAGTGTTAAAACTGATCCAATAGATTGGATTGATCATTTGTTAGAGGTTTGTCTCTATTTATCCATCAACTGCTTGTACTTGTATGAGGGAAGAGTGCAACCCAACTTGCACATATACTGATACTAGATTGATAAATAGAAATTCCTGCACTCATATTTCTCTTTAAATAGGATCAAGATAGATTAATAGAAATTCCACATTAATAATAGTGGTGGAGGATATATTGAACCCTAACTCAATCACCTTGTTCCAATAGAGCAGCATACAAGTAACTAAGAACTGCTATTCCAACATGTCAATATACATATATATTTATACATTGCTATTCTAAAAATAAATATTACTTTAAAAACCATCTGATGTTGGGTCAATTATGCTTGAAGAGATGATTCAACAATTCATCCTCCATATTTTTTCTTTGAATGAACTTGGATAGATCCTATAATAGAAAAGGGAAATGGAAACAAATTAAATAAAAGGAATGGGAGAAGCAGTGATTCATTAAATAAAAGGAATGACAGATCCTGTCATAGAAAAGGCTTCCAGCTGACTACCTTGCTCTTGGAGGAACAATAATCTATCAAGCATAATAAGAGTCTCCAAAAGAGGTTTCAAAGCAGCTTTGAGAGACCAATAAGGTCTTGTGCATAGTTGCTATGCTAATTAGTTCTTGAATGTCCATCTTCTTTACAATTGCAACAAAAAATTTATCAATGAATTAACAAGCAATTCCCATCCTTACTCAAGAAGATGATGATCTCCATTTTATCAATGAATTAACATTGCAAACAAAGAAAGCTTCAGGAGTAGTGATTCCAAATACTATACCAGAAATATAAAAACCAATTCCCATCTTGACTCAAGAAGATGATCTCCATCACAACACTAGAATAGAAAAAAATTATCAATGAACCCCAAAATAGAAAAATATTATCAATTCCCATCCTAACTCAAGGATAGAAAAATATTATCAATGAACCCCAAAATAGATTGATAAATAATTTTGTCAATAAACCCCAGAATGAAAAAAAACTTAACTCCCCATTTTCGTGTACAGAACATGAAAACAAGAAAGTGTTTATCCTATCTCTAGAATAGAACAAAGACTTATCATAAGTGAATATCTTCAATGACCAGTATGTAAAAAATCATTAATAAAGTGAAAATCTTCTAGCGATGTCATAGGATCGTCAATTGACGCCTAAATTAAGAAAGAACACACATTACAATACTAACATATCACCATACCCAAATTTAAGAAACAACATCTTCACTAACCATTAGCATCTAAGTGAAGCTTAATTAAGGAGCAGGTGTCTGGGGTGCCGGAAGTGCTAAGCAAGATACTCCATGTATTGCTTCGTTTCCTTGTACCACTTCGTTTCTCTACACATAGAAAGGTAAAAATGAGATAGACATAACTCTTTGCTCTATACATAGAAAGGTAAAATGAAATTCTAGTCATTATTACTCTTCGCTTATTCTTTGCGGGGCCATCAACACAACTGTTATAGTGCCTTTTGTTGTTTGCTCCATCTCGCTGCTTGAATCTTGTTGGTTATGGTGTGGAACCGGTGGTGGCATTAAAATCGACATCTGAACCCTTTCTTGTCAAATGAAGCTTAGTAAGTTGCTTTTGCAACTTCGACATGGAGTTCAATATCAATGAGGTTCCTTCCACTGATTTGCTTGCTTTAGCTGATCTAATGATTTTTGACTGAGGTCCCTAAACTAATGTGTAGCCTATGGCATTGGGTCCTCCTCTATCTCTCTCCCTATAGCATCGTAGACGACACTGGCTCTCGCTTTGTTCGTCCATCGAGGTATGATGTAGTAATTTTATGTCATTGACATCATAGACCTTCAATGCATGATAGTAGAGAATACCGAAGGTCTCAAACTTCTAACAAGAACACGTGTTTTTGTGATCTAAAGACTCAAATGATATAGTGTAATCTTTCTTCTTATCAAATAGAGAAATGATATACAGTCTCATCAACTGACTCTTATCCTTTCTCTTTACACATGTTTGAATTATCTCATCATATTCTCGTTGGAACAAGTAAAAAATGGTGGGAGTATAATTCTTGAAAAGTTGTTTGAGCATAGGCAACCTCGGGTTACTCAGACGTGAAATTTTCTCCCTAGCATCATACTTGCTCTTAAACTCCTTGTATTGTTTCTCATCCACAAGTCATTCAAATTATTTAAAGAATTGAACAAGGTTTAACTGTGGATTAAGTAAGTCCTTAAGGTCTGAGTTAAGATTCTCAAAAAGTTGTGTGCCCTGAATATCATATGTGAAAGTCCTCTTCATAAAACAAATAGCCCATTTTTCCTTCAAACAATATGTTGATATTATCCAATTATTGTCCTCGACATTATGCTCTGCCACCAATTTAGACCATGCCGCTTCAAATTCATCCTCATCAATGATTTCATAAATACAATGTGAAATTTTCCTCAATATGTTGGACTGCTCCCTAGGCAACTGAGCAAGGTGTTTTGTGGTATTCTGCGTCAAATGCCAAGTACAATGACCATGCACGGTATCTGGCATAACCTCAGATAGTGCCCTTGCCCTTGCCCTTGCCCTTGCCATGTTTTGGTCAGTAAAGATAGTGAGAGGTCTTTTATATCTATGAGCCTATAGGAAAGTTTCAAACAACCACTTAAAGGAATCTACTGTCTTATCATATAATAATGCAGCTCCATAAATCACTATTATCATGTGGTGATTAAAACCTCAAAACATAGCAAGAGGCCTATTTTTCTTGTTCGTACTAAATGTAGTGTCAAGTGAGACCACATCACTAAACAGTCCATTTATCAATCAGCATTCGCACGTCTACCAAAAACACTTCGTATCTAACTGATATGAATGGAAGAACGAAGGATTATCTAATGATTGCCTTGCCCTTGAAAGTATTTGATTAAGACATCGGCTTTCCCATAAGCAATGTTTCTTGCTGTTTTCGACCTAAGATAGTTTTTTATGTCATCCCAAATGTACCCGACATTTGCTCTTCCTTCCATATGTACACTCATCAAATCAAAAGCGGCCTTCTGCCTAGCCCACCGCTAGTTCAATCTCGTGGGCTTGAACTTGAGAAATGTGTCATTGTAAGGGAAGCATGTGAATTGCCTCTGGAGTGTGTAACTCATGATTATGCTCCCTTATTAATTTTTTCACTTTATACTTCCCATCATCCAGTGTTATCATTCAGTTGTTAATACTTCAATTTTACCATTAGTTGTTAATACATCAAATATATATATATATATATATATATATATCAGAATACAGGAACTAAACTCCCTAAGACCTCAACTAGCGTTATCGAGAAATCCGAGAAAAATCTAAGATTATTTTACAAAGAACATCCAGTGTTATCGAGAAATCCGAGGAAAATCTAAGATTATTTTACAAAGAAATCTCAAATAGAAATCCTTCACTACTTGTGGTAGCTTTGATCCTTCTATCAATATATATATATATATATATACCTTTATGCAAATTGGGGGTGCTCAGAGGATGGCGATAGACGAAGACAACAACGAAAAGTAGATAACAGAATCAATGCCGAAGAACAATGCTCTCAACAGTGGTGCAACAACAGAGAACAGAGGTATCAACAATAATGATGATCGATAACAGTGAATATGGAATTGAGGACGGCAAATGCATGATAGAAAACAACGAACACAAGATTGAGGAAGGGAAACACACGACTGGTTTGGCTGAGGAAGAATAGTGGGAATGTGTTGCTGGTATTTGGAGAGGAAGAAAAGGGGGCAGGTGACATGTTGATCAAACACTGGCTAACATGAATAATCGGGTCGGTGCGTGAACTGGATCCAGTGAGGTTGGGTGGGTACCAAACAGGGACACATGTTGAGCAGACAAGTGTTAGGAAAAAAGAAGAAGCAAAACATGTCATTTCATTAAAGTGGACGACACGATCCAACGACCTAGCTAATCCTATCAGAAATCAATATCTTTTGTCCCTATCCAATGGTGGAAAATGAAAAAAGAAGGCTGCTTTTTCAGGAGAGGAAAAGCAGGAGCATCAGATCCCGGATCCCGGATCCTTTTTGCTGAGTCTTATTATCAAATCTTCATACAGAAAACCAGTGTCATGAAGTTATTATCCTAGATGTCTGGGAACCCAAGTGACCTTTGGATATAGCTATTTGCTGCCACCACTTTCGTTGTCATTTACCTCTAATATTAGGTTTTCTTCTAGCCATTGTCTAATTAGAGGAGTTTGCTACTTTACGAAATGGCCATTTGGTGTAGTTCAAGCGCTTCAAGATTATCGCAAGTTGTGTTGAAATTGTAATTAGTTACAATTTATTTCCTTTATGTTGTTTTTAAACAGACTTAGTTGTATTATATTCATGAATTCAATAATAAAAGATTAATACTCTGTATTCTTTAAACTCTCTTTTCCTTTTTTGAAAATATTTCTCTTTGTTTATTTTTTTTTTTAGTTTAACATGGTATTAGAGCCTAGACCCAATACCCATTTTCCCTTATCTTCATGCATGATTCAGACAGAGTGGCTTCCTTTCATTTGGTCTCTCTTCTCTTCCGCACTGTCATTGTCTTTTTTTTTTTTTTTTAATGTTCTTGTTGCTTCTTTCCGAGAAATCACCTTGCGACGCTGTTCGTGCATCTCCGATTTGGAAACGAAGTAATCGCCCGCAATCGTGAGGTTTGGTCTTTGATTTTGGGCCTTCTCTCGCATTGTTGCGGAGCACTTATAGATTGAGGGGATCTGGGATTTTGCCGAAGAAGATGGGCATTGCAGAGAAGAGAGTGGTTCATTAAGGATTTTTTGTTCTTGGAATCGACTTGCCTGAAGTCTTTCTTTATTTCCAGTGGCGTTTCTCCTGGCGACAGGTTTCCTCTAGTTCGACTGCAACCAAGATTTGGTTCTTCTTTCTCCTCTGCTAGTGATTCTTTAGAGGGGGATCTTCTGAGTTCTTGCTCGATGTTTGATCCACGAGTATGTCCTTCAACGGAGGGGTCTTTATGGTGATCATGGTCGGTCTTGCCATCGGCAACTTCTTTTTCAAGAATTCAAATTGAGTTGATTCTTGAGGTTCTGGTTCATCGTGTTCTTGGTTTGAGGTGTTCTTCTTCTGCGTCTGTGTTCTTGCTTGAAGCAACGGTAAATTTCCTACTTCAATTTTGTTTTCTTGGAGTTGGATTTGAGGAAGGTGTTTCCTTTGTTGTGCTATGTGTGGTCATATGTCTCCTCAACCACTGCGTTTAACAAAGATATAAAGACTACGTATGGATGCCAACTTCTTAGTGAAAAGAGGGTAAATATTTAATACCTCTTTTGTTTGGTGATTCTTCCTTTCCATTAAAACCAATTGAAACTGCGAATGTGTGGAAAGATGCAAGTGTAGCTTTGCCAGTCGCCAACCCTGTAATGACATGTGCTTCAGTTTCTAATGCTGGTTTACCAAGTAATTTTGTTTTTGTAAATGATTCTCCATTTGAAGTCATTCCAGTGTTTGGAGCTAGAATCTGTTGAAAGAAGAAATATGTTGTGTGTGCCACGATTATGTTATTGGCTTTCCGCTTTCTTACTGTATTGAGAACCGATAGAGGAAGACCTACACTTCTAGCAGTGATTATTTGATAGTTGCATGTTAGAGTTATTCAGTTGAGATTTTTGGTTTTTATTATGGTGAAAGAATTGGATTTTTGAAATTTTTTTTGCATTTTATTGTATTGTGGAGTGTAAAACATATGGATCAGTTTATACTTTTAACGGTGTTGTGGAGTGCTTGTTCAGGAGATATACTGAACACGGTATGAGTGAAGACGATGATGACCCAAGTGGTACCACAGTCTACCATTTACATTACTGTATCTTTCTTGCTTGGTGCAGTTATGTGCTCAAGATTTACTATGGTTGATAGACTTGGAAGGGACCTCTACTATTTTGAGGAGTTTCAAGTATGGTTGTCTCTTTTTTCCCGATTCATATTACGTATTCTTAGATGATATTTCAGTTGTTGTTGTAATTGGTCTACAGTTATATGTGGGTTGTTATCAACTTTCTTTTGGTCAAATTGCTTTTATTTATGACACAATTGGTTGTATTACTTTTCTTGTTTGTAGTTGTTGTTCGATGCAAATATTTTTCATGTTGAGTTTTAGTGCGTGAATTTACAGTTTTTGAGAACCTTATTTGAAGATTTTCTTGTGAAAATTTTTTTTTTGCATTTTTTGATGTTATGATTTTCAAGTTGGGCTTAGTTCAGTTTACCATAACTTTAACTTGAGGGGAAGTGTTGAAATTAGTTACAATTTATTTTATTTATGTTGTCTATAAATAGACTTAGTTGTATTATATTCATGAATTCAATAATAAGAAATTAATACTTTGTATTCTCCAAACTCTTTCTTTTCCCATCTTGAAAATATTTCTCTTTGTTTATTTATTTATTTTTTTTAATTTTAACAAGTCGCTGTCTCGTTTTAGCCTGTGATCCATATTTTTCTTACATTCGGTCCTACTAGTGTCCCCTTTAGCTTGTTATATGCGTCTCTTCTTAAAGATGTCGATGATACTGCCAAGCCTTGGTCTTGTACGGTGGACAACATCGGTTTTGTCTTGCTCGTCAGTTAACGTCCTAATCGGTGTTTAATTCAAGTTGGAAACTTTATTTGGAATGTGCAGTGATATTTTCTAGCGTTTCGACTTGTGATACTCGTCACTTTCAAAATCATGTGGTTCTTGGGAAGCTAGAGTTGATTGGTTTCGTGCTAGAATTGTGCATCTCGCGTAGCATTGATGGGTTGGTTACTTATCTCCAATAATTATAGATGTTCTACAATAAAAACTAATTCGCATTGGCTTAGTAATTCATACAAATGACATTTACATTTTATTAAACAATAGAATTCGTATCTTTTATGGATTAGTTTATATATTTAATTTTTGAATATGTAATTTGATTAACGCATAGAATCAAGTTTGATACAGCTTTGAAATGAGTTGAAGTTTAGCAAATCATAAATTTTATGGTATTAGTTTGTGTAAAAAATTAATTTGACAAGTATTAGGTGGACTGGAATACATTTTAAGAATCTAATAATATATTTACTCCAGCGTTGTTGTTTTATGATCCATAGCTTATAATAATTAGAGGCACTGAATGCTCTTAATTATTATAGCCATTAGCGATCTAAATCTTGCAGATTTGGTAGTTTTTCATTCGATGTTGTTTTAACGTGGTGATAGTTAATTTAAATACATGGACAAAAAATTAAAGGCAATTTAATGACAAAATTTGTGAGGTGGCAAAATGTCTTGAAATCATTCGAGACATTGTTTTTGGGTTTGGACTGATTCAAAAATTGGTAATTTAGAGTCTAAACTTGTTTGGGTCGTCTCATTAGATCGGATTACAATTGGCCTGACTAAGATCTTGGTGACTTGGCCAAATTTTGTAGGACTAATGACTTGGTTTGACTTGAGTTTAATTTTTTTTTCTTTCAGATTTCAACAAAAAACATATATAAGTAAAAAACATCTAACCAATATTGAACTTAGTACTTCATAGAAAAAAAATAATATTTCAACCATAAAATACACAAGTTATAATTATTATGTAAGTGTGCGAAAAAATATATATAGGAATAATAATGATATTTTTAAATAGAAAATATTATTATTTTATATATATTATATCATTATATTATCTAAAATGATTTTAATTCATAAAACAATGTTGGTAACAAATTTTATAATATCATATAAATTAAAAATAACTAAATAACAATATATTCAAAAATAAATTACTTTTAATTTTATTTTTACAATTTATTAATATAATTATAAAATTTTATATTTATTTATTTATTAAATATAATATTTATGTGCTAAAATTACTTTAAAATATATTTTTAAAATATTTTAATTGTTAAATTTACATATAAATTATTTATTTTACTTATGTTGATATCTATTTAAAAGTATATATATATATATATATATATATATTCCAGTTTAGCAATTCACTAGATTATTAGGTAGTTAAACTAATAATTCAATAATTTAAAAACCAACTGATGACCGAAACAGTTCTTAAAAAGTTAAAATTATGGTTCGAGTAGTCAATCGGACTGCTCACAGCTCTGTAACCTTTTCCAGCAATATCTATTATTCTAATTAAATACTAAACTCTTGTGCACAAGGTGAAGCACTTATGATTAGTTTTTTCTTCAATTATATTAGGCTGTGTAACAGGATCAGATTACGTGCGTCACTTCTTATAAGAAAGAAATATGGATTTGGTTTTCTTTTGTTTATTTTGGTTATTGAAACTGGTACGATTTTTAGTTCATAGGTATTATTCGAGGAATAATTTCGTATAAAATATTACGATCGTTTTTATTATTAAAAAAATAGTATGATTGATTTCAATGCGCTCCTGCCACATCAAATAAATTTGGTCCAAAGAAGTCTCTATAATCAATTTTGCACCTTACATTCCTCGGTAACCATACTCCACAAACAATTCACTTTTTTCATTACGTATCATATATATTACATTCTTCTCAACAGGCAACAGACATGAAACTAAATTTATGACACGATTATTTCACTCTTTATTTACAGAAAGTTGTTCTCTTTTAATACCTTTTGTCACTCCTAATTGTTTCATCTTACCAAAATCCAATATCTTTTTGTCTTTTTCTGCAACTTCCAGTCAGATTCTGGCCCGGTGGTCTGTAATTTCTGTTCTGCTTAATAATCAGTAGCCACTACCACAAGCCTTCCTCTGCCTCGCGCTATCTTCACCTTCCACCCCAATAATTGTTCTTTCCCTTTTCTTTTCTCATATTATGGCTTCCTTCTTCTCCGTCTTCTTCTTCTTTTGCTCACTCACTCTTGTATATTCATCCATTGACACCCCCATTAATGTGACCAAGCACTTCTCCTTCCCTGATTTCAGCATCACCAACAATTCCAGAATCCTCCATGATGTGAAGCTCCTAGGCAGTGCCCAGCTCTCAGAAGAAAAGGGTGTTCTTCAGATCCCCGATGAATCCTCAGACATCAGACATCAAGCAGGACGAGGCCTCTACTCCTTCCCGATTCGCCTGCTAGATCCACAAACCCAAACCCCAGCTTCCTTCCAAACTACCTTCTCATTTCAGCTTAACAATTCCACCATCTCTGAGCATAATGCTAGCCATGGAGGTAGTGGCCTCACATTCATCATCGTCCCTGACGAGTTCACTGTGGGAAGACCAGGACCATGGCTCGCCATGCTCAACGACGCTTGCGAGGACAATTACAAAGCAGTGGCTGTTGAGTTCGACACCAGAAGAAACCCAGAATTTGGAGATCCAAACGACAACCATGTCGGCATCAACTTAGGTACCATAGTATCCACCAAAATCATTAACGTTTCTGATGTTGGAGTGTCCCTTAAGGATGGTTTCGTTCACCGTGCGTGGATTACCTACGATGGTCCCAAAAGAATAATGGACATTCGTCTAGGACTAGCCAACCAAGAAGATTACCCTTCCAAGCCAATCTTCTCAGAATCTCTGGATCTCTTACCTTTTCTAAATGAGTACATGTTTGTGGGGTTCTCTGCTTCCACAGGAAACCATACCCAAATCCACAACATACTCTCTTGGGACTTCACTTCAACCTCCCAAGCTTCTCTTCGCTTCCCTTCTGCTGAAACCTGTGAGGGTAAGATCTCACTGGAGATTGATTCTTCAAGTACTGATGATTCTCCTAAATCTGAACCTTCTCGCAGCTTTTTAATCTTCGTGGCTGTGGTGGCTTTGGCTCTGGCTGTTGTTCTCAGTTTTTACTTTCACAGTAAGCGTAGAAGAAATACTACAAAATCAAACATTCCAAGGCCACCCAATAAGCCACGACGCTTCACCTTCTCTGAGATTTCCTCTGCCACTCGATCCTACAGTGAAATAGAGCTTCTGGGTAGTGATTCCAGAGGCGTGTACTACAGAGGCAAGCTTCCTAGTGGCGTACAAGTCGCAGTGAAAAGATTCTCACCTCAGTTTCTCAGCTCAAACGGATCAGATCACAGGAAAAGATTGTTGAAAGAAATCAAATCTATCTCCCAGTTTCGCCACCCCAATTTGATCCCCATAAGAGGGTGGTGCCAAGAGAGCCATGAAGTCATGGTGGTCTATGACTTCTTCCCAAATGGCAGCCTAGACAAATGGCTATTCGGGGCCGGGGTTCTTCCATGGACTCGTCGGTTCAAGGTCATAAAAGACGTAGCGGATGGCCTAAGCTTCCTCCACTCCAAGCAACTAGCCCACAAGAACTTAAAATCCAGCAGTGTGTTTCTTGATGTGAGCTTCAGAGCAATCTTAGGGGATTTCGGGTTTGTTCTGTTGGAAACAGAATCGAGGCAATTCGAGTCAGCAGTGTGCCAAGGCGTAGACGTATTCGAATTTGGTGTGTTTGTATTGGAAGTGATAGCAGGAAGGAGCAGGGCGGAGAAAGAGGCAAGAAAACCAGAAGAGAGGAACTTGTTGGATTATGCTTGGAACTTGCATGAGACTAATGAGAAACCAAAAATGGTGGATAGAAGAATGGGATCTCTGATAAACTTGGAGCAGGCAATTCGAGTTATGGAAATAGGGTTGCTTTGCACTCTGAACGAGAACAAAGGGAGGCCTTGTATGGAGCAAGTGGTGGAGTTTCTGAACATGGAGAGACCCATTCCTGAACTCCCAAGAAGTCGTCCTGTTGCTTTGTTCCCTTACAGCAGTGCCAACTCTGGTCTGTGTAATACATACTCTTGTGCTACCTTCAAGTGAAGCCATAATATTTGGTGGTATCACTACTTACTTGGTAGCACCACATAATGCATTACCCATTCCTGAACTCCCAAGAAGTCGTCCTGTTGCTTTGATCCCTTACAGCAGTGCCAACTCTGGTCTGTGTAGTACATACTCTTGTGTTACCTTCAAGTGAAGCCATAATATTTGGTGGTATCACTATTTACTACGTAGCACCACATAATGCATTTGAGTCTCCAAATGTTGCAGATGTACGAAGTGCTGTGTGTGAGTTAAGATGGTAGATTGATGTTGTGTTGTGTGTGAAGGTGGTTTCTAGAGAGCGAGTGTAGTTTTGCGTTTCTTTTGAAGCTTGTCAGCTTGTAAGCCTCTCTATAGCAAGTGTAATTTTTGCTTGTCTATGTAGAGCCCTGGACCCGTGCATAGCGGGAGCTTTGTAGCACCAAGTTTGTCCTTTTATGTAGAGCGTTAATTATTGTGTGTGATGAATGAAATTTCGCTGTTTCAAAACATGAAGTGAAATAGATGAATGGTGGCAAACCAGAAATAGCTAGGTGGATCATGCGCTTATACAAGTCTAAAGTATTATGTGACTATAATAATTTAACGGCAATGAACAAATGTAAACATAGAAAGTAAATATTTCTTTATAAAATTAGTATTTATGCTAACACTAAAAGCATCTACAAATAATTCCCTCGCAATTAACTATTAAATCCCATTTCATAATTGATGTGCTATGGGATTTTCTACAGAAATCAATCTGTAAAATTTGAAATATTAAAATAATAGACACACACACCCATGTTTGTTATTTACATACAACGATTGCAAAGAGTGTAATAAAAAATGCACCAAAATAACTAATAAAGTGAAAAAAAATTGTACAATTTAGAAGGGAGGGGATTGGGGGGGTTTCAAGAATGCCACAGTTGGGCCAATCCCGAAGGGTAAATATTATGATTGTCAATCTGAACAGTTAAATATCAAATTTAAGATTTTAAAGTGATAATTTTGATAATTTTTTTATTTTTATAAAATGAAAAATTAAAATTTGTACCGACAAACATCAAGGACAATCACTGACCCCATTTCTTTCTTGATTAGCAAGGCAAAATTTTCATTCGAGAGTGGAGAGTAAGGTTGAGGTTTAACTAGGGCTTTATAAAATTCTCGCTCTCGTGACGGAAAAAGAAAGAGCATATTGAAGACCAGCAAGCATCGTTGAAGACGACGACGAGATTGCAGAGAAAAGCCAAGCACCCCAATGAGTAACATTTGGAAAACCAATTCAATGAAAATCGCCCTGCGTTCTCTTAGGCAGCTACGCCACTCGGCCGCTCCCGTTAACGACACCGCTTTTCGCGCGCTCTCAACTTCATCGTCTCCTCCTCTTCCCATTCCCAAGCAGTTCTTCCTCCTTCACTCCAATCACCTGCTATCTCGCGTTTCTTCCCCTGGATTCCCCGCCCGTTTCTCCTCCGCCCGCCACTTTCGCTCCGGTCGGGATCCTGTCTCCAGGTAATTCAATGTTTCAATCGTTAAACCCCGAGATTTGTGTTGCGGATCTCGATTTATTTTGACGATTAATATAATTAAGTGTTTACTGTCAGGAATTATGAGATTACGCCTCCTGTGAACTGGGGGATTCGGATTGTGCCCGAGAAGAAAGCGTTTGTCATTGAGCGGTTCGGCAAGTATGTTAAGACTCTTCCTTCAGGAATTCATTTCCTGATTCCGTTTGTTGATCGGATAGCTTATGTGCATTCCCTCAAGGAAGAGGCCATCAGTATTCCCGACCAATCTGCCATCACCAAGGATAATGTCAACATCTTGATTGATGGGGTGCTATATGTGAAGGTGCGGATTGGTGTTCTTCTAACTGGCTTAGTGGTTGTTTTGACTTAAGTGGTTAATGGGTTGCTTGGCTTTATCTATTTGAGTGCAGATTGTGGATCCTAAACTGGCTTCTTATGGTGTAGAAAACCCCATCTATGCTGTGATTCAGCTTGCACAAACAACAATGCGCAGTGAGCTTGGTAAGATTACTCTCGACAAGACCTTTGAGGAAAGGGACACGCTGAACGAAAAGATAGTGGTTAGTTTTAGATCACTGAACTGGTTCTTGTGTTACAGCTTTAGTTTAAGAGTAACACCAACTCATGTTACTTTTTACCGTAATGAAACATATAGCTAGCCAACTGCAAGGTATACTTGAAAATTGATATTCAGTTGGATACGCTCTTGGACAAGGGAAACATAGGTTAGTTTTGCACAGAATGTGCGTTTAGATGGAGCTATGGGTTTGGTGAAAAGGCTATTGTGTCTAGAGAGGACTGCACTTAGAAGTACAAGGAAATTCAAGATCTACTCAACCAGTGGATTTGAGTGGAGGTGGAAAATTGAATAGCACACACCATAAGAGAATAAAAAGGAAAGAAAAAAAAAAAAGAAATGAAAGGATAAGCTTTCTTGCCAAATGGCTTTTTATTTCTTTAGAAACCAAATTCAGCCTTAGTTTAGTTTTCATGTTGCTTTACTTTGGGAAATTTGTGATGTCTATTAAGAATTTTACATGGTACTACGTGATTGCTTTTAAATGTCCCTGCTGTTTTTATTTCCTGTTTTTTTTTTTTTTCAATAATGTTGTTTACTTTTTATTAATGATTAGTGTGGAAAAGTTTATCTGTGGGTGTCATCCAGTCAGTGATGCCTTGAATAGTATTTGGACTAGTATTTTAGTTGTTAAACTTAATTTTCTCACATGAATGCTGTTCTTCGCTGTCCATTAGCTGCATCTTGCTTACTTTGAATATAGCTAGCAGTTCCTATTACCTAAAAATGCCTCTTCTTGTTCTCTTCATCATCAAAGCCTTTGTGTTTTTCTGTCTCTGGATTCAGGGAAATTCAATGAACATCTCCATCATATCTGATGGCAACAAAAATATTTTATAAAAAATGTGTTAAGTGGTGCGTGCGTGTGCCAATTACTTCTCCTGACATACCTGTTATATAATGCTTATGTTTAGGCTTTGAAACTAGGTGGAAAGTAACAAGGAATATTAGGACTTCAACATTTGCCTTGAAGAAAGAATTAATAGAACAACCATTTATCACATGCAGACAAGCAGTAATGATGAATTGTGTGAAAACATTCTTGCAGGAGGCCATAAATGTGGCTGCTGTACATTGGGGTCTGGAGTGTCTTCGATATGAAATAAGTAAGTCAGGATCTGGACGATTTCCCATCCAAGAAAATTTTTGCATAATTCTTTTGCCCTTGTTCTTCTTTAGGGGATATATCTCCTCCTCGTGGAGTGAGAGCAGCTATGGAGATGCAAGCAGAAGCAGAACGGAAAAAGAGAGCTCAAATTCTTGAATCTGAAGGTAATCAATATAATTTTTTAAATTTTAAGGGGTTCAAGGATGATATTCTACTTTATATCTCATCCTAAAACTATATTTTAGCTTGGATTTTCATTGATTGACGTTAAATGTTGTACAGGAGAAAGACAGGCGAACATAAACATTGCTGATGGAAAGAAGAATTCAGTAATCTTAGCATCAGAAGCTGCAAAGATGGATCAAGTTAACAGAGCTCTAGGTTATAATCCCCCAATCTAAAGCAAAACCAATTATATAATTCTTGATAGAATACTGCCTGCAGAAGACGATGTGTTAATCTTTCATTTGACTTTACTTCCTTGTGATTTATATCAAAACATTCATATTGACTTAGTAGTTAACATGTTTTCTGCATATATTTCCTGCACGATCAGAGGATGAATTGTTGGTTGAACTATGGTATTTCTTGAGTAGTAAATCTTGTTCTTTTTAACTTGTCCTTGTTAACTTTTTGTTTCGTATTGACTTGCTTTTGACTTTTGTTTTCTTTGCCTACCAATTGTTCTAGGAAGGAAACAACTGATGAGGAGCTTGATGTATATTTATGACATCACCTCCCTTGATATGTACTTTATAACTAATATTGTTATTTTATCAGGTGAGGCTGAAGCCATCCTTGCTAGAGCCAGAGCAACAGCTGAGGGCCTTGCCCTTGTATCACAGACCCTAAAAGAAACTGGAGGACTAGAGGTGAGGTTCTTCTATTTGCTTATGTTGCATATATTAGAGCTTGCATTAGCATTGAAGTATACATTGATGAGTTCAATTCATGGTTGGTTAATGTACATTGCACATTTTAAAGATTTTTTTGTTCATGTCAATTTAGAAATTTTCTGGCTTTTCATTGAGTAGACTCTCGTCAGCTTTGGTGAGGATGTATAACTTCTGGATAAGATGGCATTCCATCCAGATAGACTGAATATGTAATTTTGAAACTTATTCATAAGCCACACTGACACTATCGAGGTCATCGCTTCCCCCACTGGATAGGGTAGACTTCCTTTCTATCGTTTGCTTTCTTGAAAGTATTCAAGTATGAGACGACATAAAAAATGCGCACGGGTTTATGATGTTACCGTTGGGGTCATATTATGTTTGAGGCTGAAAAGAAAAAAGGGGGAAAAAAAAAATCCTCTCCTGTGCTGCCACGTGGTGTATGAAATTTTCTCTTAAATGACACTTAATCCTAAGGCCCATTATGTGACAGGGAAATCATTAATATTTTCATTTTCGTCTGCAGGCAGCAAGTTTGAGGATAGCGGAGCAATATATTCAAGCCTTCAGTAACATAGCCAAGGAGGTAGGCTTCCAAGCTGATTGATAAATATGCTAGTTCCTGCATTGCACAAGTAGTTCCTATCAAAACTTGTTTCATGCTTTATTCCATACTTTTTGCTCAGGGGACGACGATGTTGCTTCCTAGCTCAGCATCCAATCCTGCTAACATGATGGCTCAAGCTCTTACTATGTATAAAAGCCTGGTTGGCAACGTTTCCAATGATAAACTCAATGGAAGCACACCCACTTCTGTAGCAGCACAAATAGAAGGAGCTGATTCCTCTGGCGAGGCTAAAGATGAAATTTCAACCGCTACCACTAAACATGAGAGCCCAGCAACTTCTACTACCAATTATCCTAACAAACCTGTTTTCTCACTTCAGAGCCCCGAGAAAAGGGATTAGTCTTCCATCATAGAACGTGACAGCCTTGAATAATTAATTTTTTTTTTCTGTTTTCTTTTTATTCGGTTTGTGGATGTTACAATGAGAATTTGGCACGAGAGGAAAGCAGATTTAGTTGGATGTCACTTTTAGTGTTGGTAGTTGCTGCAGCACTGATAAACTGATCATAAGATAGAAATTCTTTCAACAGATACCTTGTCGTTGAGACAATGAAAGCTTATTTTGTTGCTAACTGGCACATGGGGAGAGGAAGGAACGAAAATTTTGCCTTCGCCATGTAGTTCTCATGTTTTTCATTTTAACCGTAATGTCACTTGATAACGCATAATTTCTCACTTAGTAACCGCATAATATCTTCTGTGTGCGCAACTGTGTAGCTTCATTTAAGTGAATTAGTTTGATATAATCCAAACCAAAGAATTGATAAAGCGTATCTTAAAATAGCTTCACGAAAAGCTTCATTTGTGATCAAAGAATTTGTTGTCACTAATATGCGTGCTTTTCATCTAGAGCATAGCTATCTTGGTTCAACACTAACATAAAGGCCTTTGCCGCACCATATGCAAATTTATTATAGTTTAATTTGGTTGTCATTTGACAATGGACAATCATGACTAAGAAACAATATATTGGAACGATGATGATAAGGCCCGATAATGATAAATAACAAAATAGCTGGTGAGATTGTGCTCCGGGTGCAAGGCAATACAACACAAATCATTCAAAAGAGAGTGAGGAACGATAAACATATATCATCAGGCAAAACGAGGACTGATCTACAATTACAAGAGGCTTATTTGAACAACGCACTTATTTACAGAAACTGTTCAAGTTTTCAGACTGCATACTTTGGCAGCAGTCAAAATATAACGTCTCAAGTCATCAAGCACATGCTACATAAAATTAAGGAAACATAAATACAGTTGGTCACCATCTAATCTTTAAAAGCATAGACAAAATGAAGTTTTAAGACTTTCACTGTAATCTCTTAAGGTTTGTAAACAAGAGAATAAGAAAAAGTAAAATCTTTGATGCACCAGTTCATTAGTAGCAGGCTAATTGCTAAAGGATCAAAACCAGTTAAATATGAATGTATTTGAGAGCATTGTAGAGTGAGATTTAAACTAGAGAAAGCCACCTAATCAGAAAGGTCCTCAACTGTTTCACATATCACTAGCCTTACTTACAAAATTAATACAATATCCTGTCATTCTAACAAGATGACTTTTACACCGGATTCCATTTTTATTAATGATTCTTCTATAGTTTGGAATATATAACATAGAGCATGCAATGAAACAAATTCATAAAAATGTTCACATAAAGTATCGGTTGGAATGGGATATAAGCAGTTCAAGCACGAATACTCATCATACATTTCATCACTAATAATTTTGCAAGTTGTAACAATGGAACATGCTAGGAAATATAAAAAGATAGAACTTTGCCCTCAGATCATCAATTGAGGGCATGTATGTCAGTAAAGAAGAACTAGCATTGATAAGGCCCTGAATGAAAGCAAATAGCCAAAAAGTGATGAATTCACTCAATCATAACCCCATGCCTCTAAATAAAAGAAGCACAAGAGTGAAAAGAATATTAAACTAAAGTTGTGAAGCTGGATAAGACATAGGGACAAGTTCTAGAATTATCTTTAAAGGATTGAAGAAACAGTTTTTTTCCCCTTAATATTTGATAAATTGGGGAAGGGAAAAACAGCTATGAGCCTTACTACATGCTGAAGAACACATTTACCCGGAAAGTTAGATTTCAAAACATTACATCCTAAAATGTTGACCACATCTAGATTTCCATAGCAACATTCAAGGTTAACTTCAACCCCTAAGCTAGGAATGACATAAAGTCATTAGCTAAACTGGTTTACTACTACATTTGACAATTGACTTTTACACATGAAAATGTTCATACACCAAAACAAATTACTAATCATGCTATCAAAAAATTAAGGACCACAAGCAGCGAAGTTTAAGAAAAGGCATCCATATTGAGGCGTATGATCTGCCTATAGCATGGTCAATCAGAATTTGGAAAATCCGCTGGAAAATAACACTCTTCCACTCAAACCGCAACAATCTCAGTAAAAATAAATGATATTATACACAATACAAGAATCGCAGTGTCAGAATTTTACAGAAGAATCTCAAGAGAAAGAAAATCGAAATCCTTAAACTCCTCTGATGCATAAAGATCAACGCGAATACAACTCGCTAGACCAAATAAAAGATTCCCGAAAGGTGTACGTATAAACGAAACAATTACATAGCGAACCAAATCCTCGGAAATATCCTCAGTAAGTTATCAAAAAAGGCCGAACAATACCGAGAACGCCAGCACAATAAGCCAAACAATATGCACCAAGAGAAGCGCCTGACCAGGGAGAGAGACCGAACCCCCACTGCCCACTTCACAAAATCCCGATTTGGCAACTTTAGTGCCCGCACACGCAGCTTCGGCGCAGCCACACCAGTAGGTGACGCCGTCAACACCGCAAACCGGGTCGGTCCGGAAGCACGTAACGGGACAGGACGCCGGCACTGTTCCGGCGCACAGATTCTGGCCTTCGTTGGAGGATTCAGAGGGCAACCGGAGGTTCGTCGAGGAATCGTCTTGCGCTCGAACTATGGGAAAGACGCATATGATGAAGATGGTCATCGCAACGGCTAAAGAGAACGGAAATGATGGGGTTCGGGAGATTCCAGCCATGATTAATTACAGTAACGGCGAGCTATGGAAAGCTCGCCTCCCCTATATGAGACCAAGCTAAAATTTAAAAATTTGAAGAAAACTTAGGCCGATTTGAAGGAAAGAATCAAAGGGTTGAAATCCAATCGAACCCTAATAGACGAGAATTGGGAATTTTGCGGATCTGGGAATGGATGAGATTGAAAAAAGCAAAAGAAAAGGGGAAGAAAGAAGGAAAGAATCTTTGTCACAAAAAGAACGAGTCTTCCTATTGATTTCGATGGGTGGTAGGAACTCGAAAGGTGGGATAACGCGTTGAGTAGTTTATACTTTTATTCCCAGGTTCTAACATATTATAAATATTTTTTAAAAAATATAAATTATAATTCTTTATCAATTAGGTTAACCTTTTTATATAATAAAAAGTTATAATCTTATTCTGGACAATAGAACCTGTTACATTTATGTTAAGTTGTAACATAAAAGTATAATTTTATTCTTAGTATGATAGTAAAAATTGTTAAATATTATTGATTCAATCTTTGAAAGATTTTGTTTCAAATTAATTTTTAAAAGAGTAAATATTTTAATTTAATTCATAAAAAAATTATAGTTATTTTAATTTAATTTTTTTGTTATTACTATTGCCACATTTCAAATCATTGATGTCAAAAATTATTTTAATAAGCAAAGAGATCAAATTAAAAAAATATAATTTTTTAAAAATTAAATTAAAAAACTCAATCTTTTAAAATTAAATTGAAATAAATATAATTTTTAAGAGAACAAATCAATAATTTATTGTAAATAATTTTATCATTGGCATGAATGCATATATTGTGCATGGAATAAATATTAATGACAAAAATATATTAAAAATGAACTAATTTAATATTTAAAAGAAGAAAAGTACAGACAGCCAAAATATATTTTTAACTTTGAACTTAAGAAAGAACATGTTAATAATTTTTTTAAAAAATAACTAACAAGCCCACGAGTTGGAAAAAATCACTTTTTTTAAAAAAAAGAATTACAAATTACTGTTTTTGTAAAAAAAAATTGAATAATAATAGCAAACACTTTAAGATTGTAGTTAAATTTTTTTGAATGAAAAAATCCTTCTTCATATTGAGAAAACAAAATGTTTTGCTTCTACAGCATCCTGCAAGGCCAACAAGGTCATCCAATCGAGATGAGGCTTACATGGGGTTTCACTTGGTGTTGTAAATATTTAGTAATCAATACAGCTTGATTCGTATTATGAGGAACACTATCCTTAAAAAATTATTTCACGATTGCAAAACTTTATCCCAGGTTAAAATAGACTCATCTGAGTTTTACTCAAGAACCATTACAGCAGAAATGAAAAACACAGTAACCCAGAGAAGAACAAAGAGTAGAAGACATGGAGGAGGAGATCAGAAGTGGTGTATAAAATCTAAAGAGAGGAGTTCCTTTTACAGGTGCGAAAAATATGTCACGACCCATTTTCTGGGCACATGACCGGCACAATGATGAATCTCTCATCACTGTAAGCCTTCCGATAAATATATCAAATTTTCTTATCTGAAAATCATAGAGATGATTTGCATGTAATCATAGATTATCAATTTAAAATACATTATTATACTGACATACAAGCCAAATGTCGAACCCCTGAACTAGATGTCCTAGACGATTACAGAGCAACATAATCTATAACAGAAGAGAGGTCTACCCGACAACGGGAAGGTACAAAGTGATCTACTCCTCTAGCAGATATTCTTCGCTGGCAACCTGATTTGAACAAAAAGGTTGTACAAACAGTGTGAGCTTTTAAACTCAATGAGCGAATCGGCCTCGCGTTAATAAAATTCAAATACATTACCAGTCATGCAAGCATATCCGAAGGCTCATACTCAACCAATAGACAGAAGATAAAAATTCATCCAATTCAACAAACGTTACTAGTACTCGTCAATGGCAATATATCCCGGAGAGCGCACACAGGCCGGCTCACCAATTATGTATATTTCCGCCATGACGCACAATCTCATCCTCTTAGCTAGGGCGCCTCACGGATTTATCACCAATCCGGGCTATATCCCTACTGAGGGAATCGTTGTCTCCACACTCATTGGTCAAGACACCCTGTCAACCGGGTTTTTCGCCTTGCCGTGAGAGGGGGTACTGTCTCGCTCAATCACAATCAATAGCATTTCATATCATAATCAGAAGCTTAATATAATATTCATCCATATAACAGGTATAGTATATAACTATATTATAGCTTTATAAACCACAATTCAAGAGATTCAATCTTCACATCATCATGAGATACTTACTTTTTCTTATCCATACTTTTGGATTAATTATCTCATTATATTCGCCATTCTGAATCCAATTTCCCCCTATGAATCTTGGAAGTGTCCTACGACATACTTTTTATCACCAGTAATGCTAAAACTTTATTAAAACGGGGTCGTTTCACTCACCTGGATTCCGTACGAGCATCGCTTCTCTAAGTCATTACAGACAAGAGTGCTCAGGTGAATTTCGGTGTTCTGCTACGGAGATTTTCATGAAAGATTAGAGAAAATACGTTAGGATTGTTTTCGTACAGATACTGTTCATACGTACGGTTACTGTTCATATATACAGTCACTATTCATACGGTTACTATTCATACCAGAAATAGAGAATACAATCTGTAAAAGAGTACACCAGGTAAGTTCCCAGGAAAGAGTGGAGGGTCACACTGGACACACTTAAAAACCAGGTCTTTCCTTAGCCAGAACTTTCCTAGACATGTATTCTTCACAGTTTACATTCTATTTCGGTAATCAGAGAATCAAAATAACATATAAACAGCTAAGGACAGTTTTTCTGATGTGGAAGATCAGCCAAGGCCGCAACCACAGAGCATACTTAAGAAAATAACTTCTAAAATTTGAAAGACATAGAAAGGGCATAGTATCCTTACCTAAGCTGAAAAGGAAAGGCCCAAAATCTCAGAGGCTTAGCATTGAAGTAAGAGAAACTTAAGGAGAGAAGAAGAGAAGTTGAAAGTGTGAGTTTAGAAGTGAAATGAAAGCGCCTATTTATAGGAAAAGTCAATGGTACTATTTGATACTATTCGTTAATAAAATATTCAATTTACTATTTATGAAAATGACATTTCTAATAATGCAGTTACTGTGTAAATAGCGGCAACGGCTGAAAATTTTTTCTGTTATTACTATTGAAAAATTAAAGGAAAAATTATCCTTTCACCTTAAACCTTTAAGTTTCTTTTCAAATCAGTCCTTTCAATTTAGTCCCTGAGGGTATTTTTACACATAAAACGTCATTTTCTCCTACAAACTTCTTTCTAGTTTTCTCTTATGACCAAACCACATCTAGTACTTGACATTTCGATTGCATAAATGAACAGTATTGTATACGTAAATAGTATTATACGGGTGAATAGTACCATATACTGAAATAGTAACAGTAGTTTGTAAACAAATATTTATATTTTATTTTTCTTGGGTATTACATTATCACCCCCTTAAGAGAATTCGGTCCCCCGAATTCAAAACTCATCTCAAGAATGAAAAAAGTATGATTACTTCGTCTATATCTCATCCTTTGTATCTCTTTCTTTCCAAACATCTTCACATCCTTGGTAGGATTTACAAGAACACTATAGCATCGATTGTGAACTCTAGACCGCATTATCAATAATTTTCATAGGAATTTTTCCTTTTCTAAACAGCAAGTAATCTCTTCTTCATCAGTTTGATATTCTCCACAATCTTTTGTACCATAAAGTGTCTCATCCTCATAACCTTTACCAAACTCAAACCACCTAATCAGAGACGAACTCTGTCTCTATGTAAAACCTCAAATAGGTGTCATCTCAAAAGTGGCACGTGGACTTTCCAGTTCACATTGAATATCAGAACACATGATACTACACACATAGCTTATAACTTTTATGATTACAAGCACCTCACCCGAAAGCATCATTTTAGCCATAGGCAATACTCTTGCCCGAAGGTGATCCTTCTACCTTAAGGCGATACTCTCAGCTGAAGACGTCATATAAAAGGCAAAATCACATGAAATCATTACATAAATCTCTAGGAAGAACAATCCTAGAAAATATGATAAGTAAATAACATACTTCTTACGCATAATTATATATATGAAAATTCCTCTCACCTCAATCACTCATATAGAGTCGCATCCCTTCAATGATTGAGGCAAACCCATAGTTCTATAGGTTCATAAAATACTTATTTAGCATTCCTCTATATTTCAGAAGTGTAATGAAATATCATTTTAGTAACTCTTCTCAGTCAAAAGGATATTACCATACTCTGCTTTAGAATTTTCATAATCAAGTACGAAATATAAGTCCAACATCTTCTCATTCCTCAAGTTCTTTCAGTAAAAGTAATCACTTCAACAAAGAAGATCTAAATACTAACTTAAATTTTATTTCCAGTACATAGATAATTTTAATACATGAAGCTTAGACCAAATATAGCTTTAGGTACAAACAAAAGAAAAATAAATTAAGGACGAGAAGGCTTTTGAAATGTAAAAGGTGCTCCAGGTCTAGAAGAGGAAGGTGCTTCAGACCTTAAGGAGGAAACTAATCGTTGTAGCCTAGAAAGAGTTTCTGGAGGAAGCGCCTGAGAAATTTGGCGAAGAGCATAAGTCACTCCGTTCATACAGTCAATACACCTTGCTTGTTGGTCACGAAAATTTTGAGTTGCAAACATTGAATGTCTATCAACTCGATTGGCCAGTTCCCCGAAACGACGATTTATCAGTTTCTCTTGGTTTTCAAAGAGACGACTTATTAGTCGCTTCTGGTCCTCTATCTTGTATTCCAGGCTCTCTATCTTACGCTCCAAATTTTCGATCTTACGCTCCAGGAACGCAAGCTTATTTTCTGAGGATGTTGCAGTACTGTCCTCCTCTAACTCTATTACATCCCTCTTTCTTTTCTTAATTTCTGGTGACCTGTCTACAGGTCTCTTCCCTTTGTTGTCTCCGAGACTTAGATTTAAATCAAGCTCTACATTGCCAGTCTCAAAATTCAAGTTGAAAGACTTATTATCGGCCATTGCTCTAGGGATATCAGAAATAACTTCGAATGAGAAAGGAATGGAGATTGAGAAATAGGTATGTAATGAAAGAAGTAGGTTTGCTTGGTGCGATGAGTAGGGTAACGGGCAAACAAGATTTATAGACAACCCGAAGCCCCTGGAGCTAAAGCCACTACAACCTATACGCCGCTCGCTATAAGGTTTACAGATCACATACGTCACAATGCCAGCAATTAATGTCGGACATGCAAGTAAATAGTAAATATAATTTAATGCAATTAACATAAGTCAAAGATTTACTCAAAAAAAAATTTTCGGCTAATCTTGACCTTTCTCAAAATTTTCGACTAATTACCGTTTCAATCTATAATTTCCTCACTCTATACTTGTCTTATAGTGTAATCTTAGATCACGATATCACTCTATGATCGGGTAGTCTCATATTAGCCTTATCTTATATTCTAATCGGTGTCTTTACTCTGGATTTACACATAATATATATGTAAATATATATATTTTAAAACAAAGTTAACTGCTTACGGTCGCATGCCTTAAGCATTATCATGAGGTAAGGAAATCACTGCCTTTCATTTGCCCATGAGAGCATTATATGTAAGTATGTGTAACCATGAAGATATATCATCATCTACACATTTCATTCTATCCAAGTCATTTTGATTTCACATCTCTATGAGTATATGTAGGATCATCACATATTCTCCTTGATCGTAGCCTTCACTCATTATGTATGAATAACATACATACATGTAATTACAACATGATTCAATCAGTTATGTATATTATACTCAACTGAAGGCTCTCAAGAACAACACAATAAAACAGAGAAATGCATTTCAGTTCATCATAAAAGCATCCAAGGCAATCTTTAATGGCTATATTATTAACTTCTTTGAATTTCGAAAAATGCCAACGGGAGAAATGGGAAAACCAAGTAAAATCGGCCGCAAATCCACCGAATACTGACTTTCGTGATTTTGGCATTAATGCAACGCGCTATCGGTGTGCACGCCTACCCTAGACTTCTGGCTTCCAGCTTGCAGGAATCCATAGGTTGATCGTGTAGGGGTGCGGTGAAGAGATATCTTCTTTGTCTCTGAGTCTAAATTTTTCTCTATAAAAACCTTCTCAGCGTTCTCAGTTACCACACCACAAAGAGTAATAATCTCTGAGCCTACAATCCCCCAGTATTCCTCTCGCCTCATACTCTTACAAAAATTTCTAAATTTTTCCAAATCATGGCCTCAAGGAAGTACATTGATCTCACAGTAGAGGCTAAGGAAGAAGAGCTCGACTTAAACTTAAGTCTGGGCAAAGACAAGGGCAAAAGACCTTTTGAAGGGTTTCCAGAGAAACAGAAGGAGAAGAAAATGAAGAAGATCGAGGAAGCTGAGGAGACTAGCACGGGCCATACCTCGGAGGACAAAATCGCCTGTCTAGAGCAGGAGGTGAAAAATCTGAAAAAGATGATAGGAGACCTGGAGAAGTTAACTAAACGCAATCATGCAGAAATGACTTCAAGAATAGACAGGTTCTTCTATTGGTCTACCCAGTGCTTCTGCAATCAACAACAAAGAAGTGTTGATTGTATGAATGGGATTTACACTACCCTCCGCGACATTGCTATGTCCCTTGCTCCAAGGAATGGTCGAGGGGTGATGATACAATACAACCCTCCTAATCCAAGACCACCTCGCTTTTAGATTACTCATGCATGAGTAAACTTCTTCTTTTTTGTAATGTAATCCTTCAGTTTTTTTGTTTTTAATGCGAGTGGTTTCTTTTATTGGCTGGTACCCTAAAATAATATAGCTACACAAATTCAATCATGAATTCAGCTTATAAAATCCACCATATAAAAATTTGATCCGACAACAACGGAATCAAAACAAGTAATAACCTTTCCTTTAATAAGTTCAAAAGTGTAGCCACATCTATCTAAAATTAAACCTGACAACATAATTTCTAAGAAGAGATAAGTCTCGGAGGGAAAGGAAATGAAAACATCCTACAGGACCTTCAGTAGAGCCGTCTCTCTATAGTTGTGCCCGGGTTCACAACGATAGAGGAGGTCCCACTAAGGTTACCTTGCTCTGTAATCACTAGGAGACCTAACAACCATTGCTCTGATACCAACTTTGTCACGACCCATTTTCTGGGCACATGACCGGCACAATGATGAATCTCTCATCACTGTAAGCCTTCCGATAAATATATCAAATTTTCTTATCTGAAAATCATAGAGATGATTTGCATGTAATCATAGATTATCAATTTAAAATACATTATTATACTGACATACAAGCCAAATGTCGAACCCCTGAACTAGATGTCCTAGACGATTACAGAGCAACATAATCTATAACAGAAGAGAGGTCTACCCGACAACGGGAAGGTACAAAGTGATCTACTCCTCTAGCAGATATTCTTCGCTGGCAACCTGATTTGAACAAAAAGGTTGTACAAACAGTGTGAGCTTTTAAACTCAATGAGCGAATCGGCCTCGCGTTAATAAAATTCAAATACATTACCAGTCATGCAAGCATATCCGAAGGCTCATACTCAACCAATAGACAGAAGATAAAAATTCATCCAATTCAACAAACGTTACTAGTACTCGTCAATGGCAATATATCCCGGAGAGCGCACACAGGCCGGCTCACCAATTATGTATATTTCCGCCATGACGCACAATCTCATCCTCTTAGCTAGGGCGCCTCACGGATTTATCACCAATCCGGGCTATATCCCTACTGAGGGAATCGTTGTCTCCACACTCATTGGTCAAGACACCCTGTCAACCGGGTTTTTCGCCTTGCCGTGAGAGGGGGTACTGTCTCGCTCAATCACAATCAATAGCATTTCATATCATAATCAGAAGCTTAATATAATATTCATCCATATAACAGGTATAGTATATAACTATATTATAGCTTTATAAACCACAATTCAAGAGATTCAATCTTCACATCATCATGAGATACTTACTTTTTCTTATCCATACTTTTGGATTAATTATCTCATTATATTCGCCATTCTGAATCCAATTTCCCCCTATGAATCTTGGAAGTGTCCTACGACATACTTTTTATCACCAGTAATGCTAAAACTTTATTAAAACGGGGTCGTTTCACTCACCTGGATTCCGTACGAGCATCGCTTCTCTAAGTCATTACAGACAAGAGTGCTCAGGTGAATTTCGGTGTTCTGCTACGGAGATTTTCATGAAAGATTAGAGAAAATACGTTAGGATTGTTTTCGTACAGATACTGTTCATACGTACGGTTACTGTTCATATATACAGTCACTATTCATACGGTTACTATTCATACCAGAAATAGAGAATACAATCTGTAAAAGAGTACACCAGGTAAGTTCCCAGGAAAGAGTGGAGGGTCACACTGGACACACTTAAAAACCAGGTCTTTCCTTAGCCAGAACTTTCCTAGACATGTATTCTTCACAGTTTACATTCTATTTCGGTAATCAGAGAATCAAAATAACATATAAACAGCTAAGGACAGTTTTTCTGATGTGGAAGATCAGCCAAGGCCGCAACCACAGAGCATACTTAAGAAAATAACTTCTAAAATTTGAAAGACATAGAAAGGGCATAGTATCCTTACCTAAGCTGAAAAGGAAAGGCCCAAAATCTCAGAGGCTTAGCATTGAAGTAAGAGAAACTTAAGGAGAGAAGAAGAGAAGTTGAAAGTGTGAGTTTAGAAGTGAAATGAAAGCGCCTATTTATAGGAAAAGTCAATGGTACTATTTGATACTATTCGTTAATAAAATATTCAATTTACTATTTATGAAAATGACATTTCTAATAATGCAGTTACTGTGTAAATAGCGGCAACGGCTGAAAATTTTTTCTGTTATTACTATTGAAAAATTAAAGGAAAAATTATCCTTTCACCTTAAACCTTTAAGTTTCTTTTCAAATCAGTCCTTTCAATTTAGTCCCTGAGGGTATTTTTACACATAAAACGTCATTTTCTCCTACAAACTTCTTTCTAGTTTTCTCTTATGACCAAACCACATCTAGTACTTGACATTTCGATTGCATAAATGAACAGTATCGTATACGTAAATAGTATTATACGGGTGAATAGTACCATATACTGAAATAGTAACAGTAGTTTGTAAACAAATATTTATATTTTATTTTTCTTGGGTATTACAAAATATATAATTGAAACATACAAGATTAAATTGGCTGTTACAAAAATTAAGGGATTTAAAATAGTGTAAATTTGAAACAGTCAAAAAAATAGTCAAAGCTAAAACAGTCTCTTAATTCTTGAAACTAACCTAATCAATTTTGTAACCGATCAACATATCTTGCGTACAGGGGGCAAATCGTTGATTTGCAGCGCACTGGCCTAGGATTGTAAGCTTGTGAGCCCACCTCCTCCCTTAGTTCTTTATGAGCCGACTATATCATGTTAATATATAAGGTATTATCTGCTCTTTATTTTAGTCGATTTGAGACTAATTTTATTCTTTTGAAATACAAATATTTTTTATAACACAATTTTCACAACACTAGACACGTTAATTAGATGACTTGCAAGGCCTAACATGATGCTAGGCTGAGCAGGAAAGGGGTGCGCCATTAAATAGTGTTGGATGAAATAGTAAAAATGGAAAATATAGCATAGTTGAGCAGCCAATAGTCCACCAACTAAACTAGTAGAGTGCTTGATAGGTTTCACTAGCAGAGTGCTGCTCCAGATGGTGGAGGGCTGCCACATACCTTTTTTTTTTTTTACTTCTTGTGCTTCTTGCTCTCTTTCCTCTCTTTCTTTGTTTTCTTTGCCTTTCCCCTCCCTTTTTGGGAGTTTTGCCTCTTCTTATTTGGAAGTTTCCTTTCTCTTCTATGGATGAAGATGTTTTTTTTCAAAGGGTATGCTCCGGGAGTTGTTCGGATCTGCGTTTTGGTTCCTCCCTCTGTTGGATCTTGCACACCTTTAGATGCTACCAGAGAATCTGCTGCTGCCCCCGCCAACAACATATTGCTAGAAGACCTAGATCTAGGTTTGAGGTGGTTGCCTCTACTAAGTCCGTTTCTAATTTAAGATTTAGAGGTGTGTTGCCTCTTTTATTCTTTTAGTGTTGTTGTTTAGTCTCTCCTGAATTTAGGTTTTGCATTGTAATAGTTGATCTTTATACTTGTTAAATCTCAGGTAATCTTGGTTTTATACCATTTTAATGGAAATATTTTCATTTGTCCAAAAAAAAAAAGCATAGTTGAGCTGGTATATTTATCGTATGTGGCTGGTATACACAAGCAATCATTTTGGTTTCAAACAACTAGTTTTGCTCTATATACTGCAAATTATATGATTATAATATAATTTCTCAAACGGACATATGTGGAGACAAATAAACGTGAGACTGAATTTCCTTTTTATTTGAAGAAGCTGGGTCAGTTCTAATTTTATTTTAAATATTTATTTGTGTCAATTTTATTTTTTTATATTGATGTAAGATTATTTAATATCATTTTAACTGTTTAATGAATTTAATTAAGAGATGGTATACCTAGTCAGACGATCATTAAAGAATACAGACGTGAAGTTTACATTGCTTACTTTGATATTGAACTACTTAATGTATCATTTTAATTCTTAAATGAAGTTGTTTTAATTTATTTTATTATATCTCTATTTTGATCTGACCAGGGCATGCTTCTTAGATGCATTATCTTTACATAAATCCTTATTAATTGAATCATTCATATGAGAGCATTATATTAGCTAATTTTGTCAAGTAATTATACACTATAACATATGAGGAGATATTAAATTTTTAAAATATAAAATCAAATTTATACAAAAGAAACACTTGAGATTAAAACAAGTAATTTTACCTAGATTTAAAGATTTTAAAGCAAAAAAAAAAGGTAAAATTATGATAGGAACATGATAATGGAATAAACAACTCATAATATAGCAACTATTTCTATAATACTTCGTTAAAACTTAAAACTGTAAGTAAATAATATTAAAAAAATATACGTAAAGACAACAATCTCAGTCTTCATATTCAACATTTTCTAATTAGTATTTCTTAATTTTATCTACAAAATAGTATTCCTTTATGAATTGAGTCTTTAAAGTTTAAACCAAAGGGACACTGCCACATGTCCACAAATAGCCTTTCTCAACAATTTACGTCAAGATTAAAGAATTGAAATGATGCTAGGTTTCTTTTTTGTTAATTCTAATTTTGATCAAAAATTCAAAATTTAAGATTTAAAACTCCTTCATAAAACCGAATTTAGTTTGATTGAATCGAAAGCTCATGATAAAATGTATTAATTGCCTCTTCAGTGACATAAATTAGTTAATAGGTTAATTAGGCTCAACTAAAAATATATCAAATTACACGCAGAATCACAGATGTTCGTTGTCTGTAATTAATGGTTTCAATTTTTTTTCAATTTTTGCGATTATTGCAGCAAAATATTATTTTGAGTTGTAATGTAACAAAGTAGGTCACATGTTAGGTGCATGATTGCATTTGTACATCGGAATAAAAATATTTATAATTATCTAACTATCAATCTAATACAATAACAAAATATATCAAACATTGAATATGACTATCAACTGATATGATTAATCGCAGATTAAACTAACTAAAGAAATAATTGCAATGTAGAAAAAGAAAGATTACCAGTTACCACAAAAAAAAAGAAAGAAAGATTGTGTATTAAATGTTGAGGCCCTTAAATATGGAATGAATGTGTTTCACACATAATTAAAAGTAGATACTACAGAAAAGAAAAGAATAATTCCATGATACATATTTTTAGAAGATTCGCATGGAATGAAGATGAATAATTAAACATATTGAAAGAGCTTGAGTTGTGCGCTTATTCTACTTCATATATTTTGAGAGAGTTCTGTATTGTTTTACATCTCCTTAGTGAGTATGCTCTTTGTAAAAGTTTTGAGTGAACTAAATCATATATGTATTCTCTATACTGTCCAGTGAGTGGACCTGCTATTGTTAGGAACTTGATGTGGTTCCTGGCTGTTAGGTGTAAAAGCTGCTAGCTGATCCTCTCATAGGGAAAGATTGTAAAAGGTTTGGGGTGACTCTACCTGGTGATATGTTTGCTAAGGATGTGGTAAGACTTAGCTGTGTATTAAGCATAAAAGCAAGAATCTGTGGAGCTATAGTTGGAGATTGTTAAGTGTATAGTATAAAAGTGAGGAGTTGAGCCTCAACTAGGTTACTTATTGTAATCGCATGTGAACGTTGTCCAACTGTTTAATGTTGAAAACGAGATTCATAATTGTACACAAGGAAGCATGTCTGTGGGTTCCTATTTTACAAAGCTAAAGGGATTATGGGATGAGCGTCATTCTCTCTGTGCTTTTCCAATCTATACGTGAAGATCAATCAAAGAAGTAGCTGCATATTTGGAGAAGCAGAAAACCATGAAGTTCCTCATAGGTCTTAATGAATCTTACACAAGTGTTCGCAGCAGCACCTTGCTACAAGACCCACTCCCTATAGTGAACAAGGCATATTTTTTAGTCCTTCATCATGAGAAGCATGCAAAAGCAACAACTGGGAAGACTCATGTACAACTAGATGCTGCCGCATTTGCTGTGAAGAATTTAGGTTGTGAATCTGAAGGAGAAAGAGGTGAGCTAAGGTGCACCAAGTGCAACAAAACAAACTATACTGCCAAAAACTGTCGTGCACACCTCAAATACACCTTTTGTGGGTGGAAGGGCACACATCTGAGTATTGCTACAAGAAGAAAGTAGCGGCTGTGGTTGAATTTAGCTCAATTATTTCCAAGGGAAACCAAGCTACTTCATGTGTGACTGAAAGGAAGGAGATGAATTTTCCTTTCACAGCCAAAGAATGCAAGCAAATACTCAATGCCCTGAAGACTAAATCTTCTTCTGCCAATAACGTTGATAATTGTTCAACCCATGATGAACTTTCAAGTAAAGCTTTTTCTCTTATTTCTCATGGAAAACAAAGCAATTGGATCTTAGACAGTGGTTGCACCGATCACATAGTTCACAATCCTGATCTTTTTACTTACTTGAGACCCGTTAATAATCATACTGTGGAGTTGTCGAATGGCTCATTAGCACAAGTGACGCACATTGGCACAATTGTTTTGTCTCCTGATTTAATCCTTAATAATGTTTTGTGTGTCCCATATTTTCGATTGAATTTAATTTTAATAAGCAAGTTAGCCTTTCATTGTTCTTGCATAACCATTTTCTTGCACAATTTTTGAGTTATACAGGACCTGCGTTTGGGGAAGATGATAAGGACGAGAATTGAATAGGAGGGTCTCTATTATCTCGATCAAGCCGAGAAAGGAACATGCAACCATGCTTAACACCTTGGCCATTAGTCAACCAGATTTGCTTCATTATTTTCTTTTGCAAATTTAAAAAATAAACCTTGTGATACTGACAATTGCTTAATTTGCCCTTTGGCTAAACAAACAAAGCTTTCGTTTCCTTCCAGTTCTATTACTACTACATCTCGTTTTGATTTAATTCATGTTGATATATGGGGTGTTTATAAAATTGCTTCTCTTTTTGGTGCAAAGTTTTTCCTTACTATCGTTGTTGACTATACTAGATGCACATGGGTTTATCTTATGAAACACAAATCTGACACTAGGGATCTTCTAGTCAATTTCATCAACATGGTAGAAAATCAATTTGATTCAAAAATCAAATCGTTCGTAGTGACAATGGGCCTGAATTCAAACTTGGGAGTTTTTATGCAACTAAAGGTATAATCCATTAAACTAGTTGCATTAATACATCCCAACAAAATGGGGTAGCAAAACGAAAATATAGACATTTGTTAAACATGGCTCATGCTTTACTCATTCAAGATGGACTCCCTAACCGTTTTTGGGGGGATGCCATCTGTCACGCCCTAAATCTAGGCCCGTGACCGGCGCGGACGATGTCTAAACTCACACCACCGCAAGCCTAACTTTCCATTTAACTTATTACTCTTTCCTTAATCCAATTATTCCTTTAAATATAATTGTTTTAAATTACACAATGAAGAAGTTAAACAAGAGAATGTTTTCAAATTTAACCATCTTATACAACAATACATGACCTACCCGATTACAGAGCTTTCTAAAATTACTAAAACAACATAATTAAGTCTGTTACCGTACCCCGAACAAAGGGGAGGCATCATCAACACGTTCATCCTCGAAGTTAAAGGGCCTTCTTTACCTGAAACTATGAGGGGGTGAGTCTTATCTACTTGACTCACCATAAAATAGCCTTACCGCACATATAATCAATTATGCATGCCAAAAGTACATATAATCATGTATGAACATGTGAAAAACTCACAACATTAATAATTCATGACATAAATGTAAGTCAAGAGGAATTCATCATAAGAAAGTTCATAAATAATCACATGCACCTCGCCCGAAAGCGTTATCCCACTTGTAGATGTCATCCCGCCCGAAGGAGTGTTCTACCCGTAGGTAATATTTCTGCTTAAAGATATATTCATGTCTACAACTATTACATGCATTGGTATCTTGGGAAATCAAGTCCTCAACCATTCCATGTGTACCATTGCACGCATTAGTATCTTGGAGGGATTAATCACTTAACTATTCCATGTGTATAATTATATACATTGAATATCTTGTGTCAAGCCCTTAAAAGGACGTCAAGCAATTCAACCTTATTTCACCCCTGTTCTCAAAGGACGTAAAAATGTTCGAAATCTCTGTTTCTTTCAAATACAATCAATTGCACAATCAAGAGCATTCATATGCACATCATGAACTTTAATAAATCCATGTCATTCATAATCATTAATCATTCACATGATTTCCTTTGCAAGCTCTATCCAAATATATAGAAAATATATTCATTCCTTAATTTATTATATCTTCTAACAAACAAATTTTTTAAAATAAATCAAACAAGACAAGGCTAGATCAATCTTCAACTGAGCTCAAATTTTCAAAATTCAAGTATAGTATAAAGTTCTATATTCCTTCATCTACATACAGTTTGCAAGCTCAAATTATATGCATGTGGTACCTTACATCATGTATGTCAAACACATAATCACCTTATCACATGATATCATTTTACGAAACTTTAGAAAGTACAATCCTAGAAAGTAAAATCATACAAGGTATAGCTAGATCCCTCACCTCGTGTCCGAGCTAGATTTCTACATCTTATATCAATCAAAGGATGTCCAAAATCTCATTGAAGGCTCAAAGCTAAACATGCATCTCCATTGGGATGCTCTGTTCTCTCCTTTTCCTTCGACTCTTGTAATATTCAAAAATACGTATGATTAATATTTACATGTATAGACACTATTCATACATACAGTTACTATTCATATGTATAGATACTATTCATATATATGGTTACTATTCATACATATGGATACTATTCATAAATACAGTATAAATACATATGATCACTATTCGTACTAGGAAAAGTTCTTTTTTGGTGTGGAGGATCAGCTAAAGCCGCAACCACAAAATATACTGAAGAATTTAACTTGTATAATTATAAGAAAGGGTATAGTATTCTCACCTTAGATCTAAGCTAAAAGAAAAATGCCTAAAATCTAGTGCCGGGGTAAGAGAAGTTTGAGGAGAGGAAAGAAGAGAAACTGAAGGTGTGAGTTTAGAAGTGAAATAGAATGGCCTATTTATAGGGAAATCAAAGGTACTATTTGATACTATTCCATCTACCGTTCTTCTATACTATTCTATCTACCGTTCTTCTATACTATTCCATCTATTGTTCTCCTATACTATTCCATCTACTGGTTTCACTTACCAGTCTCACTTACCATTTCACTTACTAGTCTCACCTACCAATTTTACTTATAAGTCTCATCTACCAGTTCTACTTATCAGTCTCATCTATCAGTATAATCAATTTACTATTTAAGTTTCCTTTCCATTTAGTCCCTAAGGGAGATTTTCTTATATAAAACGCCATTTTCCTCCCAATTTCTTTCTAATTTCCTCTTATGCCCAATCTACTTCTTACCCGTGGGATCATTGCCACATCCCACAATTTATATAATATTGTGAAAATCTGTATTTTCATCAACATACACATACAAGATAACAAGATTCACATAAGCATATGGGAAATTAAATAGACAGAGAGATCATTTTCTCCATTGAATTATTCCAAATCAAAATTAGCACTCATTCATGATGACCATATACGTGAACAGTTCTGTATATGTGAATAGTGCTGTATAGGTAAATAGTATCATATACTAAAATTTTTTTTATGGGTATTACACCATCCTTACTTCTGCATATCTTATCAATCGCAAGCATACTTATCTTCTAGATAGAAAAACTTCATATGAAAAATTGTTTGATAAACTTCCCAATTATTCTCATTTCCGAGTATTTGGTTGTTTATGTTTTGCCTCTACCCATGCACAGACAAGGTCAAAATTTGATCTTCATGCCTCACACTATATATGGGCAAAAGAGGTATCGTGTCTTCAATCTTACACAGCAAAAGGTCATAGTTTCCCATAACAGTACTTTCTTTGAAACTACATTTCGTTTTCAAAATCACCTAAACTCTGCTACACCACCACCAAATTCAAATATGCCACAATTTCATTCCCCATATCTTTTTCTCACATTTGATCTAGACTCTTTTTTTGAGCCCATTCCTTCTTCCACTCCCAATAGCCCAACTTCACCTACCAGCCCAAATAACCCACCACTTCTCACCATACCCAATGAAGACAATGCCATCCCTTCTTCATTCTTGCCTTCTCTGTCACACAAAACTCATGTTACACCAACCTCATCTCTTTTCGCTTCACTCGTAACTGTGCCATTACCACCACCTACTTGTCACAGTGACCGATCCATTAAGCCCTATTCGCACTTATAGGATTTTCATATCAAGGCAACCTTCCCTTCAAGGACTGCTTGGTCGTCTTCTATGAACATGGTCAATTTGTTAGGCATTGTTCATATTTTTTCTCAATTTCTGTCGTATGCTCATCTTTCTCCTATTCATAAGGCATACATAACTCAACTCACCCTTCTGAAAGAGCCCACAAGTTTTCTCAGGCTGTCTAGTTTCCACAGTGGCATGAAGCCATGAAATCCAAGATAGATACGTTGCAAGCTACTGGAACCTGGAGTTTGGTGCCTTGCCTCCTCATAAATGGCCTATTGGATGCAAATAGCTGTATAAGGTGAAATCAAAAACTTATGGTACAATTGAATAATACAAAGCCCAGTTGGTGACCAAGGGCTATAGCCAAATTGCCGGTGTTGACTACAGGGGGATTTTTGCTCCTGTGGCCAAGATGGTCACGGTTTGTGTCTTACTCAAAGTAGCAGCTATCCGTGGTTGGCATCTTCACCAATTAGATGTTAACAATGCATTCTTACACGAAGATCTTGATGAGGAAGTGTTTATGTCCTTGCCTCCTGGTTTCGGATGAAAGGAGGAGACTCGAGTCTGTAAACTTCACAAGTGACTGTACGGGTTGAAATAAGCATCTAGGTAGTGGTTTATTAAATTATCTACTGCACTAAAGGCTGCAGGATTTCAGTAATCCATGTCTGAATTCATTATTCATCTAAAGTCGGCAAGGTAGTTTCTTGGTGCTACTTGTTTATGTTGATGATGTGATATTAGCAGGGGATAACTTGTAAGACATAGAGAACATTAAGCTTTTCTTGTTGAAGCAATTCAAGCTTGAGGATTTAGGGTAGCTCAAGTATTTCCTTGGCATAGAAGTTGTCTGCTCATGGCATGGAATTAGTTTGTCACAACGTAATTATGCCTTGGAAAATTTGGATGATGTTGGATTCTTGGGTGTTAAACCTTCCTGGTTTCCCACAGAGTAGAACATGTCTCTCACACAGTATGATGGATAACTTTTGAATGATGCTTCAGCATACAGAAGGTTAGTTGGGAGACTAATCTATTTGACCATAACAAGACCGGACCTGACTTATGCTATGTATGTGTTAAGTCAGTTCATGGATAAACCATGGCAACCACATCTAGAAGTGGCTCATAAAGTGCTTAAGTATATCAAACAAACACCGGGTCAAGGTATTTTGCTGCCATATACAAGTTCACTTCAATTACAAGCATTCTGCAATGCTAATTGGGCTTGGTACAAAGACACAAGACGATCAATCACCGATTATTTTATCCTACTTAGCCAAGCACCAGTGTCTTGGAAAGCGAAGAAATAGACAACAGTGTCTAGTTTGAGTGCAAAAGCAGAATATAGCTCCATGGCCACCATATGATGCAAAATTACATGGTTGAAAAACATCTTGAAGGATTTGACGGTAAATCATATGTAATAAATGCCATTATTCTGTGATAATAAGGCAGTCATGCACATAGCTTCAAATCCAGTCTTCCATCAAAGAACAAAACATATAGAGATAGACTATCACCTAGTACAGGAGAAGATTTAAAAAGGAATGATTCAAACTACAGACTAATCAGTAGATGTATTTACTAAACCATTGAGCTCGACAAAATTTCAGGTCTTACTTAATAAGTTGGGTGTCATTAACATACACTCCAGTTTGAGGGGGAGTGTTGAAGGAAATCGAGCTCAGAATAGGCCATTAATCTTGTGAATATTGTAAATCCTTGATTTAGTTTTGTTTCCTAATTTGTAAATGATTCTGCTTAATTATTGGAAATATATTAAGATCTCTTTGTATCAAAACTAGTATAAGTTTGTAACTCTGCTTTTGACGAATCAATCAATATTCATACCATATCATAATTTCATACAAGAATCTTTAGCAAGAAAGGAAGGAAAAAGTTGAAAGACAAGGGGAGAGGAAGATCACGAGAGAGAAGTGTGGGAGAGGCTGAAGCATTTGGGTTTTTATTTCTTTAAGCTAACATTTTAAAAATTCTAAACATATTCCCCTTTTTCCATACATTCCCACACTTAGCCAAACTTTGTCCAAACTCTTGGAATTTCTCTAAGTTAAATATTAGTACCCATACTTTCCAACACATGAAAAATTCACAATTACATTCACCAACCAAGATTTTTAATTATTTCACATAAGTCCTTATATAATATCCATTTTTAAATATTAGACGTAAAATTTCTATCACAATTTCATTCACCACAATAATTTGAAAATTACCTCATACAGAGTGAATTAAATGCACATATTTCTGAAAGTAACGCAGTAAAATAAAATAAATTACGAGTATTTCAAAAACAATGAATTTTAGGGTCACAAATAGCCTCAACGCACTATTTTTGGAGCCGACCCAGACCATGAGCTGGGTCTCATATTTAGACTTGTCTTAGTCAACTCGCTAACCTTGGTCGACCTGCCTCTCTCTCTCTCCCTCTGTTTTTTTTTTAAAATTTGCTATTAACTTACTGCATCATTCGTCTGTGGGTTTCTTTTGCAGCCAATATTTCGACCAACTGATAAGTCCTTTATTTTGGTTATTTTTCCATGGTTTTATTGGGCTTTTTTCCCCCTTGTTCCTATTTTGCTTTTCTTTTTGCACTCTTTATCTTAGTTTTTGCATTTTTATTTATATTTTGTAGTTCTCCTTGTTCTTTTCTTTTTTATCACCTTTTCCCCTACATTTTGGAGTAATCTTTGTTGTATCTTATTGTACGTGCATATTTTGGTATGATACAAGTTGAGGAGCTGAAGAAGCCTAAAGCAAAGTAAAAATTCGAAGGCTGGCACCTCAGGCGTCGTGCCTTGAACTTTCTGTCTGACGAATTAAGGCTAGCGCCTCAGGCGCTACACAGGACGCCTGGAGGCACTAGCAGCCAAACTCTTTGTCTCGAAGTGTTAACGTGGTGCCTCAGGCGCCACATAGGGTGCCTAGGCGCCAATCATTGTGAGTTCCACCTATTTTCTGCATGGCCCCTAGGCGCCCGGATCCTAACCTGTGCGTGACTTAGCCTATAAATTGGATTTTTGAAGAATTTTTAAGGATCTTTTGGCTGGAGAAGGAAGAGCTTTGCTAGGGCACAATTGGAGGAGAAGGGAAACCTATTCTTCATTGAGTTTGATGCTTATTTCTTTCTCTCCTTCCTCTTGTATCATATTTATTTATGTATTTGTGATGTTTTTCTCTTCTCCCACCATGTGTAACTAATTCTCTAGGGTTAGGGGATTGATATAATTGACTTCTATGAAGCTTTGTTATTGAATGCTTTAATATAATTGCAATTTTGATTATTGAAGTAGATTTTACTGCTATTTATTACTCTTGGATGCTTAGCTATCATCTTCAATGAACCTAGGGTTTATATTAATGCTAGACATATCTTGATATAAACTTGTCCTTGTAATTTCTATCGTAATTCGGGTTAGTCTAGACATAGATAACCTTAATTGTGTAATTTTTATGAGTTCTTAAGCTTAAACTTCTAATCAATTAATTTGACTAAGACATTAGCTAATTAATTGAGTGAGGAAGATTTGTTTCACCAAGACATTGGGTTCAAATATCTTTATGAACTTAATCAATATTAAGAGGAATTTACAAGCGTATTGAAGTATTCTCTAATGACTCAAAGATTAGTTTGTCTATGAATTAATCGGATTAGGAGTTAAGTGAAATCAATCCCCTATACCCGCATTGTTCTCATATAGTTTTCCGTTGTGCTAACCTACTTCGTGTCTTAATTTAGTTTACTTTAGTTAAATTTAGACTCAATCGCTCAAACTTTTTAATTGTCCAATTATAGCTTGAGCTAGTGAAATTGGTAATTGTTAGGAGTCAATCCCTAAGGACGATAACTTTTTCTCTCACTTTACTATTTGTGCGACCCGATACACTTGTCGAGAAAGATCGCATCAAGTTTTTAGTGCCGTTGTCGGAAATTGACAGTGTTAATAATATTAAGAGTAGTTAGTAGGGTTGCAGTTTGGACCTTACTTTTTTCTGTTCATAGTTATACTTCAAATTATACCTTTATACTTGTTCATACTTTTTTTGTTTATATTCTTTATCTTACACGAATCTTTGGTTTATGCGAGGTACCACCGACCCAAGTTCATTAGAATTTGACTCAAAAATTGAAAGGTCAGCTTGCACATGTCGAAGGCGAACCAGAGAAGTTAGACGAGCTCAACAAGCTCAAACTGCACCAATGACTGAAAACAATCCTAATCATTAGCAAAATGCACCAACTCCCCCTCCTGTAAGAACCCTCATGGACTATAACATCCCAATTATAGAGGGATACGGTGCTAGTATCGCACAACCACCGGTGGAAGCTACTAACTTTTAGCTAAACCTAACCCTTCTTTAATTGATTCAAAGCAAACAGTATGGTGGGCATCCCTTTGAAGACCCCAACTTACATATTTCATGCTTCATGTAAATCTATAATACCATAAAGTTGAATGGGGTACCTGAAGAAGCGATCAGACCCCAGTGCTTTTCATTTTCCTTGAAGGATAAAGCAATTATTTGGTTGGAATCCTTGCCAAAGGGAAGTGTTACAACTTGAGTTGATTTGGTTCAAAAATTTCTCACTAGGTATTTCCCTCCATCTAGATCTTCAAAGATCAGAGAAGAGATCACCACTTTTAGGCAACAAGAGAACGAGTCCTTAAGTGACGCCTGGGAGAGGTACAATGCAATATTGAGGAAATGTCCTCACCACTCATTTGAGCTTTGGATTCAAGCTCAGAGTTTCTATGATGGACTTCTCCCCTAAACAAGAACAGTAGTGGATGTAGCGGCTGGGGGAGCTCTAAATCGTAAGACTCCTGAACAATAATGGATTTATATGATACTATGGCTTGTAATGATTTTCAATGCCATTGGGAGAGGATATTGATGAAGAAAATTGCGGGAATGTTAGAAGGGAGCACTCTGGATGCTCTCTTAGCCCAAAACAAGTTGATCACCCAACAGATGGCTGAACTAAACAAGAAATTCGATGCATCAAAAGTAAATGCCATCAACCATCCGACCATTATCTGTGATTTTTTGCTCCTGTAGCCGTTCCAATGAAGATTGCCTTGGCAATATGTTTAGCTCTTCTTCGGAGCAAGTAAACTATATGGAAAATCAATATAAAGGGCAAAACAACCCCTACTCCCAAACTTATAATCTGGGATGGAGGAATCATTCAAATTTTTCATGGAGGAATCAAAATCAGAACACATTTCACAAGCCACAACAGTCATATCAGAGCTTTTCCTCTCAACCTCAGTCTAATGAGAAAGTCTCTTCATTGGAAAGTGCTCTAAAGAAGTTGACCTTACAGACTACATCTTTCATGCAACATATTTCCACGTTCATGGAGGAAACAAGAAGTAGCTTTCGAAATCAAGAAGCTTCCATTCGCAATTTGGAGACTCAAGTAGGCCAAATTGCAAAAAAACTTTCTGAGAGACCTAAAGGTTCTTTACCTAGCTACATAATCGTAAATCCGAGGGAGCATGTGAATGCCATAACCATTCGGAGTGGAAGAGTGCTAGGGCCAACCATTAAAAAAGAGGTTGTGGTTGAAGAGAATGAAGAGCCAGCTGCAGATGAAAGCTCAAGAAGCCAAGACACTCTTTCAAGGAGTGAAGAGGATGAACAAAAAGAGAAGATAAGTGTGGCAAAACCTCCTATACCACCACTCAAAGCGCCATTCCCTCAACGCCTCCATAAGCAAAAGGATGAGAAACAGTTTAGTAAATTCAAGGAGGTTTTTAAGAAACTTCACATCAACATACCTTTTGCTGAGGCCCTTGAGCAAATGCCATCTTACGTGAAGTTTATGAAGGAACTTCTATCCAAGAAGAGAAGGATTCCGGATGATGAAACAATGATGCTAACGGAGGAGTGTAGTGCCATAATCCAAAAGAAATTACCTCCTAAGCTCAAAGACCTGGGGAGTTTCTCTATTCTATGTACTATTGGAGAGGTTACTTTTGGCAAAGCTTTATGTGATCTAGGGGCCAGCATAAATCTAATGCCCCTATCTGTCCTTGAGAAGTTGGGGATTGGTAAAGTGAAACCGACAATGATGACCATCCAACTTGCTGACCGGTCATTGAGGATGCCATATAGGGTGGTGGAAGACTTTCTAATAAAAGTAGGGAAGTTCTTCTTCCCTGTGGATTTTGTTATTCTGGATATAGTGGAAGATGATGAAATACCTCTTATTTTGGGTAGGTCATTCTTGGCCACTTCTGGGGTGATCATTCATGTGGCACAAGGAACATTAACTCTAACGGTCTAAGAGGAGCGAGAAACTTTCAAGGTTTTTGACAATGAAAAACCTTTAGTTATTGAGGAATCTTTGGGCAAAAAGAAAGAGGAACCAGCGGTTGTTAACCAAGTGACTCTAGTCAATGCTACACCGCCTCCTCATGCTACATCTCATTGTCCTGAGTTGACTTCACAAAAGAGAGCTGAAACTCAAAAAGACAAAACAAAGTTATGGAGAGCTCGTGACAAAGCAATTAAGCTTCAAGACACTGCTGAAGCCCTCATTGATTCGGGCTAAAGAATCCGGATAAAGTCTAGCTAAGGACTATAAACTTAGCACTTCTTGGGAGGCAACCCAAGTCCCTTACTTCTCTCTTTTAATTTCAGTCATTTACTGCTTTTTAGTGTTGTGCTGCTGTTGTTGTTATGGCTGTGTTGCTGTTGCTATCCATATGTCTATATATCTGTGTACTGCTTAATTTTTGCAATATTGGCTGAAATCTTGTAGGAATGATGTGCTTAAATTGCCCATGTTGCTTGAATTGAGTATTTGTGTTTGATTGCTACATTTTGCGTTGTTAGTTACAACTTGTGTGGATCACTATCTTCATGTTTCTGTGCTTGAACTTGCTTGGGCTACTTTGGGAGGTCTGTTGTCAATTTCTGGGTTTGCTGTCATGGCGCTAGGGGCCCAAGTCTCAGGTTGGCCTGCGCCTCAGGCGCTACATCGGGAGCTCGAGGCGTCTCCTCTTCAAAATTTGCAGTTACTTCAACTTGGTGCCCAGGCGCCACACAAGGCGCCTAGGCTCCACGTCCATATATATTCGAATTTCAACGTTCAGCCCTCATTTTTCGCTTCTCATGCCCTAGCAGCCCTATTTCCTCTGAAATCTGGTCTCCTCCGCCGTGCAGCACTCTTTCCCATCATTTTTCGATAAGTTTTTGCTCTCCATTCCTCACCCATCCTTTTCCCCCACTATCCATACACTTTCCATCACATTTCCTCCACTTTTGGCCTTCTCCATTGTGACCTCACTCACTCACCTGTGTGCTACATTTTGGTTGCTTTTGGTGCTTCTTCCTTCCCTTTTCTGGTAATTTATGTTCCCTTTCCTTGTCTTCTATTTTATTTTTCATCAAAAATTTCAAAAACAAAATAAAAGGGAACATTCATCTTTTTAGGAAAATTTCAAACTTACCTACTTCACATTTCCTAGATATTACTGTTAGATGAATATTGAATAAAAAGGGGAATTGAAATTTCTGACATGTATTTAGGGTTTGAGTTTAAATTTTAGAAATTCTTTTTGGATTTTCTAGGATTATAATTGTTGATATATTTGGAAAGCGTCAGAGAAAAAGTTAAGGAGAATCTTCGTCTCGTAGGAATTTTGATCCTTCTAGGTTTACGTCCTTAGAACATAGCAAACGTTTTGAGGATTTAGAGTTTAGAGAATTTATTACTGAATGTGGATTTCACCTACGAGAAGGCGAGCACCCTGATATTTTACACCAGATTAGAGAGTGGGGATGGGAAAAATTGTGTGAGCTGGCTGCCCATTTTTGCCCTGTAATTGTAAAAGAATTTTATGCTAATGCTTACTGGTTGAGGAGTGATCAAGGTGTTAGGGATTCTTGTATTTCCTATGTTAGAGGAAAGGATATTCATTTTTCAATTAACAGTCTCAATAATTATTTTGGCTTACAATATACACCGGGGCAATGTGTCTTTGATAATTGGATGAGGCACAGATATATAAAGGCTCCCCACATTATCTCCACTCTCTGTCGGGAGGGGGCAAGTTGGGAACTGGACGCTGAGGGGAAAGCAGCTAATTTTAAAAAATCAGATATAAAACAAATCCAAAAGGCTTGGTGTACATTTGTCTAGTCCAACTTGCTTCCTACCTCGAATCGATCAGAGGTAACCATCGAACGAGCGATGGTTACCTATTTGATAATGACAGGGAAGGTATTTAATGTGGGTCCTATGATTTCCCATAATCTTTCAAAACTATCTCAAAAACAGGGGAAATGCCTTGGATATCTATGTCTCATCACAAACTTGTGTGAGAAGGATGAGATACCATTAGAGAGTGTACCGCGAAGAGCCCCGAAGAGCGCTATCACTAAACAGGTGATAGACTCGATGTTTCGCAATTTCATGGCCATCGCGGCACCTCCACTGGTCCCTTCTCTTCCTCCTCAAGTACTTGTGAGACCCTGTGCTGCACCACCTCCGGTTAATATGTCGGAGATCCTGAGTAATGTTGAGGCTGGAATTGGAGAAATCAGGCAAACCCTTGACAACTTCATCGCCACTCATAACCAACAGTATCAGGAACTGGCTCACGCGATGTATTCTCTTGGTCGGCATTTCGGTGCCCCCACTGATGATTGGATGTTGAAGGATCTGACATATGACCCCTCACAGATATCAATTTCGATCCTTTAGCCAATCAGGAGGCAGGAGGTGAAGGCAGCCACAACATGGAAGGGGAGGTCGACAACGAAGATGAGGAGGATGATTGATATATTTTTGTGATTCACCTCTTGTTGCAGCTGTACTTTGTTTTATTTCTGTTTGTAGTTATGTCTTGTACAAACTTTGTGATATTTAGTATTTCAATCTTGTAACTTGTGGATTTTTCTGTTGATGTTTAGTGCAGTTGGATCCTTTTTTTTTTTCAATAGATGTTGTTCTTTACTTGTCTATTCTGTTGTTGGTTATTTCCTGTTGTTTATGTTTTGTTATTTTGAAATAATTGTGGATGGTTTCCTTTTTGTTATATAGTATTCATTTTCCCCACCCCCTCTTTTGGATTGTCCCTTTTTGGGTGTTCAAACCTTGTTTTTGGGTTGGTTTGACATTGAGGACAATGTATAATTTTGGTTTGGGGGAGTAGAGTGGTTTTAGGCTTTAATACCACTAACTTTTTGGCTAACCCGTTCTTTTTGTTTATATGAATGCCATTCTCTTGTTAACTATCGCTTCCTTTGGATTTTTCTCGATAAATTGGATAGTGCTTTACAGATTTTATATTATTCCTATTTCAATTAATTTCATGCAATGTCGTCTTAATTAAAATCTAGCTTAAATTGGATTTTTCAGAATATTTGGATTAAATTTAAAATTTTCAATCTTTTTAATTAAAAATTGTTGACCCTCTTATTTTTCTAAAATGTACTCTTCAAAACCTTGGAAAATTTTTAGTTTTTACTTATGACAAATTATTACTCAATAAGGGATTTCTTTCTCTGAAAAAAAAGGAAAAAAAGAGAGAAAACAAAAATGAAATGCATCTATTAAAATAAAATAAGTGGAGGTGTGATTTAAGTTGAGGAAGTGTAGTGTGGATTAGGCGCACAATACTTGTTCTAACCAATGAATCACATTTTCCTTTCAAATAAAGGCGATGGACAAAGTGTTGTTGTGTGGATTAGCAGCACGGGCGACTCGTTGTTTCCTTAGCCTAGCTTTCCTTTCTTTTTACGTTGATTGAGGGGGAAATATGTGGATTAGACACACTATCTTCACTTCAATCGTTTTATCTGTATGGTTTCTTTCTATTGAGAAGTTTCCTTGAGAGCCAAAAATTGTCAAGCAAAAAAGATTAATTTTTAAGTTTTTGAAAGAATAATTTGAGAAAGTGAGCGTGTTTGCAACTTGTCTTTAAAATTTTTGAAAATTCTCTATTTCTATCTTTAAATTCAAAAATTATCCATTGCGAGTTAGATTTATTGAGATGACTGTATGAAAGTGGCTTGTCTTGGTTTAATGTTTTATGTTGTTCAGTACTTCTTTTATATCCTGAAAAATCCTTAGGCTTAGTTTACTTTAGTTTAGTTTTTAATTTTCGGTTAGTGTTTTGCTTGAGGACAAGCAAAAGTCTTGGTTTGGGGGAGTTGATAAGTCCTTTATTTTGGTTATTTTCCTATGATTTTATTGGGCTTTTTCTTTCCCTTGTTCCTATTTTGCTTTCCTTTTTGCACTCTTTATCTTAGTTTTTGCATTTTTATTTATGTTTTATAGTTCTCCTTGTTCTTTCCCTTTTTATCCCCTTTTTTCCTACATTTTGGAGTAATCTTTGTTGTATCTTACATATTTTAGTATGATACAAGTTGAGGAGTTGAAGAAGCCTAAAGCAAAGTCAAAATTTGAAGGCTGGCGCCTCAGGCGCCATGCCTTGAACTCTCTGTCTAACGAATTAAGGCTAGCGCCTCAGGCGCCACAAAGGACGCCTGGAGGCACCAGCAGCCAAACTCTCTATCTCGAAGTGTTAACGTGGTGCCTCAGACACTACATAGGGCGCCTAGGCGCCAATCAATGTGATTTTCACCTATTTTCTGTAGGGCACTTAGGCTCCCGGATCTTGACCTGTGTGTGACTTAGCCTATAAATTGGATTTCTGAAGAATTTTTGAGGATCTTTTGGCTAGAGAAGGAAGAACTCTGCTAGAGCACAATTGGAGAAGAAGGGAAACCTATTCTTCATTGAGTTTGATGCTTATTTCTTTCTCTCCTTCCTCTTGTATCATGTTTATTTATGTATTTGTAATGTTTTTCTCTTCTCCCACCATGTGTAACTAATTCTCTAGGGTTAGAGGATTGATATAATTGACTTCTATGAAGCTTTGTTATTGAATGCTTTAATATAATTACAATTTCGATTATTGGAGTAGACTTTACTGCTATTTGTTACTCTTGGATGCTTAGCTACCATCTTCAATGAACCTAGGGTTTATATTAATGCTAGACATAGCTTGATATAAACTTGCCTTTGTAATTTCTACTGTAATTTGGGTTAGTCTAGACATAGATAACTTTAATTGCGTGATTTTTATGAGTTCTTAAGCTTAAATTCTGAATTAATTAATTTGACTAAGACATTAGCTAATTAATTGAGTGAGGAAGATTTGTTTCACCAAGATATTGGGTTCAAATATCTTTGTGAACTTAATCAAAATTAAGAGGAATTTGCAAGTGTATTGAAGTATTCTCTAATGACTTAAAGATTGGTTTGTCTATGAATTAATCAGATTAGGAGTTAAGTGAAATCAATCCCCTATACCCGCGTTGTTCTCATATAGTTTTCCATTGTGCTAACCTACTTCGTGTCTTAATTTAGTTTACTTTAGTTAAATTTAGACTCAATCACTCAAACTTTTTAATTATCCAAATATAGCTTGAGCTAGTGAAATTGGTAATTGTTAGGAGTCAATCCTTGAGGACGATAACTTTTTCTCTCACTTTACTACTTGTGCGACCCAATACACTTTTCAGGAAAAATCGAATCACCAACAGAGGTGGCTCATGAAGACACTGAGTATGACCATTACTCCTCTTTTTTTGTTTTCTTGGCCTGTGGGGAAGACAACGGGAATGAGGGAAAAGAAAGAGGGAATGCCAATGTTTGGCCATAGCGATGGTCAATGGTGGCCCTTTATCAACTCGGTCACACACTCACTCAATCATATCATTGAGTTATTCTCTCTTACCACTCTATTGTCATGGATACAAGGTTAAAAATTGAAGAAGAAGAAGGGAAGAGAAGGCAAAGGTGGAAGAGGAAGCTCGATGGACGACGTGAAGCGACTCGCGATAACTCTCTTCCTCCTTTTCCATTGCTCAACTCTCTTTTTTTATTTTGTTCTCACATGTTTGAAGAAAGAAGAAACTAAATGGTTCCATAGTGTTCTAATATTGATAGGGAAGAGAACTCTTTTTAAGCCTAAAAAAAAGAGTTATATATATAACACTTTGGTCCCCCAAATTCTTACATTTTAGTCTTTCTTGTTCTTCTTTCTTTCTTTTTTTATTTAATTAATTTCAATTCACATGTACAGTAGATGACTAGTTGAGGAATTAGATGTTCTTAATTGTGAATTTGGACTACTGAAAAGGATGATGTTAATAGTAGTTTGTGTTTGATAATTGTTATATTTCATTTTATGATGTCATTTCAAGATTTTAACTTATCTAAACTATTTTTTGCGAAGTTAAAATTTGGATGAGATTATTAATGATGATAATGGTGGAAGTGGTGGTGGTGAAGATACTAGGGGAGCTTCTAATATGGATTATAATAGACGACTAGTTGATTCATGAGGGCATGCTTTGTAATCGAGAAATAGAAAATTCAGAAGTTTGGGGTTTAAAAGTTGATTAATTTTATGATATTTGTTTGAATTATTATGGATATTTATGAGTTTATAATTTTAATGTAATGATATATGTGTTTTAAAAATTGACTTTATGTTTGAATTATTATGAATATTTATAACTTTATAGATATTTACATTTTAATTATTTATGACTAGAGACCATGGTTTTGAGACTTTAAAGTGTGAAATTTGCATATTAATTATTTATTTTACTTGTTTTTAAATTTATCTATAAATATATATAGGTATATATATAATTTTTAATTTTTTAACTTTATTTACCCAGTTCAACAACTGACCTAATGACCCAAAAATTAACCCATATAAAAACCGAACCGGTTCCAAGAACATTGCTCAAACAGCTTTCTTGTTAGGCTGGGAAATAATTTTTCATATACATATTAAATATATTATCCAAAATTTTATGTATGCTAAAATTTATGTCTCTTAAAAATCAAATACTGGACTGTCTTTTGCAACAGCTTCTAATGATGTAACTATAATTATCGTACGTATAGCCAGTGAATTTGAGCTTCATGATATTACCACAAATTTAATTCAGTGTTAAGCAAGAGTATTACAAAACAGACACAAATTCTCGTAGGATGAGACGCTGAACCTTGGGGTGTGTCACCTTCGCTGGCGACAAGAGAGAGAAGAGTTACGTTCCATTTACACAATGGCGTCGGGGAAAGGAGGAAAAGTAAGAGACAACAAACAAAAGTACAAAACAAACTTCCAAAGTATTACGTTGACCTGGAAGATAAGGCATGTCATTGGGCAAAGTTTTTGTTGGTGGGCATTGATGGAGCCACCTGTTTGGTGGGTTCGGGTTCGGGTTCGGGTGCGTCTCCAGGCTTGTTGTGGTCCTTCACCGCCATCGCCACCAGAAGCAGCAACAACGGAAAGCTGACAGTAGTGAGGCCCCAGTTCACAATCAACTGCGACATCAATGAAACCTTCTTTGTGTCAGCTTGCCATGCCACTGCAGCCCCTGCACTTTGTACCCCTTTGTAGAACCCAGCGTACCTGCAAATTATGACAATCAATTTGTATTTAATCTTTTATTACCATATTTCAAAATAATCTAAGGATTTCAGAATGAGATACCTGCTAAGGATTTCAGAATCATCAGCGAGGGCACCAATAACCCAATACACCATGCTCTGGAACATGGCGTCCAGCAATCCAAAGCTGAAGTACAAGACGAAGGGTCCAGCAAAGGCAGAACCAGAATCCTTGAAGTCCAATTTGTCAGGCAATTCATTGTGCGATTGTTTGAGCTGATTAGCCAGCCCACCACCCCAAATAGCGAGAGAAAGCAGAGCAACCACCCCAATCCCCACGAAGCCCCTCACTCTTCTGCTCTTGAAACTGAAATCCATTATATACCCAATCCCCAGTGACCCCAACATCTGCGCACCCCAGTAGAAAACATTATTGAACCCTCTTGTCCTCAAATTAAAAAGCAGACCATTCACATTATTGAACTGGTAAGTGTAGAAGAAGTTGCTGGCCCAAGCAGCAGGGACTATGAGAAGCATCCTCCAGTTCAAGAACAGCTTCAGAACCTCCACATACTCAGTGCACACATCAGAGTATACTATTTTTGTACATTTGGTCCCGTCATCACGAACCACCTTGCTAGGTGGTAAAATTGCCAGTGACAGGACTGTCCCCAAAGACATGAAACACATGAATCCTATGTAGGTTCCATCGTTGACTGTTGCAGCGTCGCTACGGTTGTAATTCAGACTGAACGGGATAAGACCTCCGATGACGCCTCCCATGTTGAAGATGCTCCAGAAGATGGCGATGTAGGTCCCTTTGCGGTTGGCCGGAGGGTAGGAGGTCATGATGGCGCCCTCCGCCGCCCAGAGGAGGCCGGCGCCCATGCCCAGGAGGGCGCCGGCCACGATGGCAAAGGCCTGGTGGTGGTAGTGGTTGTAGTAGAGGAAGGAGCCAGCGTAGAGGACGTAGGTGGAGCAGCCTGCGAAGAGGGTGAGGTGGGGTCCGAGGATGTTGTAGATGCCGCCGCCGAGGACGCCGAAGACGGCGAAGGTGGTGTACAAAGCAGTGAGGGCGTTGTTGGAGGCGGTGGGGTCCACCTGGCCGCCGCCGCCCATGCCGGAGAGGGCGTTGAACATGCCGGGGCAGCAGAAGCAGACCAGCCCAATGAGGACGACTTGTGCAAGCGGTGAATTGTACCTTAAAATTGAAGAGCTTTTCGGAATCTGGGTTCCAGATTCCTCGTCTGTGGGTAGACCCATTCTGGAATCTAGGTTTCTGAGGAAGATGGAGAGATGAGGATGGATGAATGAGGATGAAGGAAGGAATTTAAGGATAAGAGAGAAGGCGAGGCATAATGGGACAGCGAGTGCTGCCGATGGTAAGGTGACAAGTTCGGAAAAAAAAAAACCTGAATTACAGGCTCTGTTTTGAAGAACTCTCTGACTATTTTAACAAGTATAATTTTTTAAAAAATCAAATTAAGAACTAAATTAATAATTATTCTAATTTTTTTTATTATGTTTACCAGGTTGATACTCTCTCCCTGCCAAGGTCAACCATGTGATAACAGTCTGTCTCAACAAAGTGCAGAGCTTCTAATGTAAGGTTACAAGTGCAGTGAAATAAGAATTGTTGGATTAGAATTTAGATGGTCAGAATTAAATATAAAAATTCTTCAATTTCAGTGCTAATGTTGAAGAAAGTAAAAAATTGACGAACTGCACTTTCACGTTTAATCCAGGGATCTACACATGTCTGGATATCAACACAGGCCCACATGCATGCCATTCAATTGGCTTTCATTCTCTGTTATTTATATTTCCTTTTGATGGAATTCTTTTTGGCATTCAGCGATACGACAAGTCAGAAATCTTCCAATTGCTACACCATCGACTTTTTTGAGATAATTATTTTAAACTTTAGCAAGTTGAAGTACCAATCATGTTCATAAATTGTTTCTCTGTGAAGAAAATGTCTGTTTTCACCAAAAAAAAAGTGTGTTTTAAAAAAGTTTCACAGGCTTGAGAGATCAAACAAATTAATTATCAAAGAATAAGAAAAAAAACTTTAAAGACAAACCAGAGTCAATACAGTAAACTAGTAATAAATCAATATAAATCAACATATAAATATGCAATATAGGTGATTTCCAATAAATGTCCATATTCAATTAAATAAATATTAGTTAGCTCAAGTGGTTGATCATTTATTTTTTTAAATGAGATTTTGAGTTCAAATATTGTATATGAGAAAATCAATATTAAAAAAGACTTTATATCTTTAGTGATCTAATTCAATTTGAATTATATTAGTCAAAATCTAATAAATTTTTTATTATTGAAAGGTCTAACAAAAAAAAGGAATTTAGAGTAATTATATTAAATACAATTAACAATCTCTCAAATGGTATTGCAAAAGGTTTTATTTTATATTTTATATTTAGTTTTTCATAAGTATTCTCCATGGAAATGATCAATCTTACTTGAAACACACTAAATATGAATATTTCTCCCAACCAAAAAGTTTACGATTTGTTATTTTATAGAAGATTAACTCTATCTTCTAAACACAATTCTTGTTGGTCAAAACTTTCTATTTTAACTATGCTAAATATGCCTAAAACTCTCCAAATAATAAACCAAAGAAGTTCTAATTATTAAATATCCGTTCAGTTCAGCAATCAGCATCTACTATTCTTGGCAGATTCCCACTTAAATCTGAAAAAAAAAAAATCCAAGAGTTAATTTCAATGAAGTAACAAGAATCTAGCCCCCATCCAGAGGTTCTTGCCGTAACAATTGAATCAATGCGAGTATCCCATGGAATCAAATTTGTCATTTTTTCCAATGGGTTGGCTAATCCATTAAACTAAATAAACTAATTATCATCAATTCATCACTATGATTCCCTTGCCGTTGGAACAGATTCAGCTCCCATGCCTAAGCCAATAGGAAGTCTTCAACCTTATTTTTGTCGCGAAAAAATATTTCGAATCAAAGTCAATTGTTGTCATTTTCTTGTATTTGCTTTTCTTTTGTCAAATAGTGCAATGTGGGATGTTGCCGGCCGCCTATAGCCGGCTAAACTTTTTCTCTACTTGCATTTTGTAATGCTATACAGATAGCTTTTCAATCCATAAAAATAAAAAATAAAAAAAATCTAACATTAGCGGGTGATAATAATAATTATTGTTTATACTTTAAAAATAATAACACTTCATGTATGTTTTGCTTTCAACAATAATGGAGAGACACTTTGTTTTGGGTATTAGAGGATTCAAACTTAGGAGATATAGAATATTATAGATGGAATCAAATCAGTACTGTGTTGATTCTGAGAGAGAGTATCTCTATCACACTCTCCTTCATCTCAAACTTTTTAAGAAGTAGAGAGTAAGGTACTTAGTTTATTGTTCAAGGAATGGACTCACGGAGTACTTTAAACAACTTAGCTCAGCAAAGTATATCACTTGGGGGCCAAACGTCAACGGTACCTTAATGTAAAGATACTTAGTTTTAGGAAGGCTTGATATAATAGACATGCTTATCTTGATTGTTCAACTTACCTTATATTTACTGTTTGATGAATAAATTCGTTAGGTAATTTTGAAGAAGGAAAATAAACTTATATAATTATATTTTTTTTGACATAGGTGAGACGGTGTCTCAAGGATACTCTCTTTTCTTAAGAGAGAGAGTGTTTTCTTTTGGGTGTCAAAAGGGCACTCCTCTTTGAATGCCACGGATGCTTCTCCTTGAATGTCAGTGAACATTCTTTGTATGTTTAAAAAGAAAGACCTCCCTTATTTGAGGGATAACTTAAAAGTGTCTGGAAACACTAACTCTCGTGCCAAAAAGTCATGTAAAAACACACTCTTAATAATAAGTCATGAAAGATGGTAGGAGATATATATTTAGATGAAGCTGATATGAAGTTGTTTCAAGGGCAAGTGGGCGGGATTGATGGCTTATTGCCTTACTTTAAAGCGTGCAAATCAGAAATTGTTTGAAAGTGTCCATAATTTCAACAAAAATATCATAATTGTCTTAAGGTGCACCTGCGAACCTAATGATCATATATTGCGTGATTCTAATTTGCTCCCAGGACATATGTTATCTCTATCTTTATTGCTATGAAACGGATAGGTCGAGAAATTTCAAAGCAATGTCTTCCTAATAAGCAGAGACGGTAAGATGTGACGGCAATTGAACCAAAAAGGAATTTTTTTTAATTAATATATGTGGCAACATTTTTTTGTTATAATAAAGATTTAGATGTTGCTCTCATATGATAAATTATAACCACTCATCTTAATAACAGTATCCTATCCAATATTTTTATAATTGAATTTAAAAATTACTTATATTCTACCACAATATTATCTAATAAATTCATATCTTGTATATTTTATATTAATTTTTATGGCTTATATATATTTATAAATATTTTTTAATAAAAATATTTATAAATTATTTTTTACTACTACTAACCAAAATTTTTAGTTTCACCTCAATTAATAAGCATCTTTATATCAAGTTAAGAGCAAACGTCAACGTTCAACATTATCTTCCCAAATTTTTGCGACCTTTTTGCCAAGTCGTTGTGTATGTATGATCGAGTCTTAATAGGCAGCTCTCGAGATATAAGATATTTGAGCCGTAATGATAGTAAATAGTTATAGGTATTTTGGCTATCGAAAAATATATTCGAGTATCAAGTAGGGTATAAATAGTGAAAAATAAATATTTATTATTGAATTTAAGTGTCGATAATCATATATATATATATATATATATCAATATAATACAAATTGATGATTTTAAGATTTTTATTGGGTAAATTGTACCTCATAGGACTAGATTTATATATCAGGTTTTTCAATAAAAAATAAAATATATATATATATATATATAAATATTTATAAAAGAATAAATCATGCAACGGTAAATTATAAAAAATATATTGCTATTTTTAAAAATTATACTTTTATTGTATTCTAATTAGAGAATCTAATAATAAAAGTATAAGAATTGCATAAGTTTTATCCTACTTAATAACTAATTCATAATATCTAATATTCATTATGTAATATTAATTTTTGAATATTGGGCATTTGGAATATAGATACTTGGATTTTTTTTGGGGGGGGGGGGTTGAAATAGAATACAAGTATTTAGTGTTTTGGAAGTATAAGTATTTAAATAGTCATAAAATGAGTAGATATCCTGTCATTTTTGTTGAGTCGTGAAAAAAAACTCATCTTTAACTCCAAAACACGAAAAATGAATCTCATGTTTATCCTAAGAACAAGTATGATGTTTATGTCATCTAAACTGTTAAATTTTAGATTTAACAATATAAATTTTAATTTTTTTTAAAAACTACCACTTAACATTTAAATCGATAAATCTAAAATTTAACAGTTTAAATAAAACAAACACCATAATATGGGGTTCGTTTCCCTCCAAAAACTACTCCATTAGGTAAAAATATTTTACAAATCAAATATCATTTTATATCTTTAGATTTAGCTAAGCCAATCTAAAACTCAATATATATATATATATATATATATTATAGTTATTCTCAACAACTAAAGTTCAATGGAATTAACATATAATTTTAATTTCTTCTGTCTAATTTTTGTGTACAGATTATTAGAAAGGTAAAATTTATATTAAAAGCTATCTTCAAGGTTTTCTAATAATTTTTGTCTTAATATTGAAAGATGTCCCTGAAGACTTCCACCCTTCATCTCCAGCCGCCAACGGGAAAGTAGTGCCTTTTATTAAATATAGTAATTATTACAATTCTCACTCTCTAGTAGTTTTGTCGCTAAATATATGTTTGTGTTTGCATATATATTTTTCAGAATTATCATTATTTAAAAATTTATTAAACTCTAATAAATTTAGTTTGAATCGAATTGAGTTAAATTTTAAAAATATTAAAAAAATTATTATTAATTTTTTATTTATTATAATTCAAAGGTGAAATCTTACTTAAAGAAATTAAGGGAGAATTTACTTTAACCAACAAACAATTATTTTTGATGTACTGTTTATATAGTACAAGAAGTTGTTTCTTGCGTTTGCAAAGAGATTCAATGGCAACTTACTTATCTCTTTATACATCATTAAATTTATAATTTAAAGACTTAGATTTTAATATTATTTTTAAAAAAAAAATTATTGCTTAAAATATGAATCATAAAATCTCAAATCTAATCATTCATACAAAAAATAAACATGTTATTTGTTTTCGAAAACAACAGCAAATTGCGGGAGCACAGGTTGAAGCAAACCTCGGAAATTAAGGCGAAAATTAAATATGGTCGACATTATTCCTTGCCTTGTCCTTGAGTCTGACGTATTGGTTTAACATTATTACACTAGGTATATTTAGATTTTGGACTTTAATATCGAAAGAATGGGATTAATTTTCTTGATAAAATAATTCAGAAAAGTCAGGGTGCTAGCTAATCATAATTGAGCATTAGAGAATGATGTTGGTTATATAATTTATTCAAGACATAAAAAACCAGACTTTTTCCAATTGACAACTCTTGTTTGTTTATGTAGGTGTAGGCAGCATAGTTATCAGATCCGATCTACTCATTATCCGAGCAAGCCTTCATATAATTGAATTAATTGTTAATCCGAATAAATAAATTTTAAAAAATAAAATTATAGATATACTTATATATTTTTATAAATATATTTAAAAACAAGTAAAATAAATAATATATATATATATATATATATATAAATTTCATACTTTAAAGTGTTAAAATCATCGTCATTAGTCATAAATAATTAAAATATAAATATTTATAAATAATGTTATTAATCATAACATTACAAATAATTTTTTTAAATTTGGATTGTTATTTTCTATATTAGATGATTATATAATTTTTTTTGTTTATACTCTTCAATTTTTCTTGATTTAATTTTCTCCAATGGTGATTCTTAAAGAGTTTTTAAATTTAAGAACCGGTTCTTATTCTAGTTTACCACTAAAGTTCATCATGCTAGTTGCCACGCGTAGACCTGTCACAATAAATGGGTTGAAAAATGGGTAGGCTGGCTCATGCTGTGCGGGGTTTTTTTTTTTTTTTTTTAAATATTAACATTTTTTTGGGTTATTAGCCTTCTCTATGTTGTGTGTTCTCCACAACTTCTCCACCCGTCATCGCTCATCAAAGAGGAAGAGGCGCGACTAGCAGGGTTAGAGATGGCCAGATGGGGCTGGTTGAGAGGTGGCAGTTAACAGTGACACAAAGGTTGAGTGCAAGTAAGGTGTCACAGATTGTCTTCCTTGTTGAAACCAAACCCCAAATCGATAGACCCTCTGACCCCAAACGAAGGAAGAGGACGATTCACGGTCATAGACTCATGGTCACGAGCAGAGCAGTCAAGCACAACGGAGGAAGAGGAAGATCAAGAGTACCCATTGAGTACCTAAGCCTAATGAAGCAGGAGGAAGAGGAAGATGTCATGTGCTACAAATTATTATTTTTTTAACTATTAGTAATTTACAATTTCTATTTTTTAATTCCAAAAATTAGGTATTTTTGTAAACTGCACCATGACTCAGTCCAATGTATACCTATGATCTTAGTGGAGAGATATTAGGAGAGTATGGCCACTTTGTGATGAAGTGGAAGATATTAGAAGATTACAGTATATATGGGAAGAATGTACTGAAAATTATTATCATGAATGAAAAATTGAAATACTATCTTATTTTCATGAATCTTCTTCTTGGCTTCTAATATTCTCAGCCACTCTTCTCTCTTCTTCATCAAATCTCTTTCTCTCCTTCCTCAAATCTTTTTTTTTTATCCCAATTAGATTTGGGTGTCAGACTTGATTTTGAGGACTCTAATCCCCATTGGATTTTGGGACATCACAAGTGGTATAAAAGCAACGTCTTGGGATGACACGCTGGTTAAGACTACAGCAGCACAAATGGCAGAAAGAACTTCTGACAAGGGAAAAGAGCATGATGACCTCGAGTCGAGGATTGAGGCCAAGATGCAAAAAATGTCAGATGAGTTCTATGAGCAACTACGAAGTGTGCAGCAACAAGTAGCAGACACATGCAGTGCACAAAACAACAAGTTGGATCAGTTGATCTCCACTTTCCAACAATTAAGTACCAAACAGATGGACGGAAGTGTACAAGGAGGAGTAGGCTCACCCTTAGTAGTTGAGCGAATCTCCACTTTTCAACAATTGAGTGCCAAATAGACAGAGAGCAGTCTACAAGGAGGAGTAGTGTGACACCCCTCATCTAGAGATATGTCCAGCATGGATAGAACTTACTTCCACCCATAAGCCTTAACCTAGGAAAGCGATATTGCACTTGTACTTTCAACTTATCTAGTAACAATTCATAATTTGTTTCATATATAATAGCGTCATTAATCTTTTGCATTCATATTCAACTCATTTATGACATACATGTACTTCCCCATACTCAAATTTGAGATGAGGATCCTGCCCATGGATATACAGAGCATATCTAGAGTTATTATCCACATTAAACATAAAATATAATATCAGCCCAAGGACAACTCGGGCCTCAAATGACTTGTAGACTTCAACAGTCGCTCAGCATAAGGGCTTCCAAATCTATCTTTACTACCTGGGAAAAAAATAAAAGATAGGATGAGCTAGAAAGCCCAGTGAGTACTATTACTCATTATAGAATAAGTACAGAGGATATAACTCAAGGTTAAAATAGGTAGCAATGGTTCGTAATATATTTCAACAATATAATTTCATATATATATATATATATATATAATTAGATAATATGAAATCATAAAACAGTAATGATAAGATACGTTTGGAGGAACCTCAAACAGAATTGCATCATTATAAATCTTGCATTATAACCCACCTTAACACCATTATCATAACTCCATACCATTCTTTTCTTGTATATTATATAGCCTCCGTCCTATGTCTAGCCTTGGATCACGGGACTAGCACACTCCTTAATCCTCTGCTAGCTGAGGTTTCATCATTACCAAGGGATGCCGAGGACTACATGTATCGTTGTAGTACTGTTGTTTCAAAATAGGTACCTTTCCATGTAAATATGGTAGCCTTCATAAATACATTTCGTAACTCGTATTCATAACATCAAGGATCAAATCAAACTTTTCATCATTTCATGCATTGCATCATAATAAAATGCTCAAAAAAAATCATTTTCTCAAAACGTGATGAATTATTGCTCATAAATATTAAATCAAGGAATTTAAAGTCATATAACTTTTCATATCACATAAATTCAAAGAAAACTCATAGCACATACTTTTTCATAACATCATGAATTTTTAAAGAATGCTTCAAGAGTGTACATATATGTTTCTCAACTTCATTCCAACCCTCAGTCAAAACACTGGAATAACATATGTACATATATACGTAAAATGAGATATTATAATTTTGTAAAACTTATTGAGAATATTCTAGAAACCATTTTTAAGAGAGGGTTGAATTTCATGAAATAAGAAAAATATGTTATACTAAGTTATTTCCAAAAGACTTAGTCTTACATGAGTAGAGTACTCACCTGAATCGCGACTCCATAACTAGAACACAACAAACTCTATTAAATCATCCTTCCACTTGTGGGACCACAATACCTAAGGTATATTCATGAAAGAGTAGGGAGAGAATATCAATTGAAGAAATAATATAGCCAAGTTCGCTTATCAAATTAATCAACTCTCTAGGGTCACTACTAACCTATTTACATACTAAAACTAATCAAAATCTTAAATTACACTAAAGGACCCTAAAAATATTACTTTGTTTCCTATGCTAACCTTTAATAAATTTTCATTTCATTCATTTAGATCATCAGTAATAATTTTTCCTTTATCTTTTTCGTGATCTAAGACCACAGTTAGTTCCATTTAGGTCCATGGGTCACAAATATATCTTGTTCCAAAATTATAGATACTCCTACAGACTTTTGAATATATTCATTTTAGTCCTTGACATGCATGCATACATCTAAACTCCATGTTTTTCCATTCTTCTTGCTTCAAGGTTCTCCTAAACTTATCTAGGGACCCTCTAAGCCATGTTCAATCATTTCTTAAACTCATGCAAATCCAAAAAGAAAGGATTCAAGGCTTACCAAAAATTCCAAGCTCACTTTCTTCCTTAAATTTTCTGCACTTTCTAATTACTTCTCTTGGTGCTGTAAAGTGTGTTTGGGACCTCGAATTCTGGTTCATGCCACTACGATATTGAATCGCCCAGAATTGAATTTGTGGCAATTTTGCGGTATAGTGGTCTCTAAGTCGTATTCACTCAAGGAGCCTCACTTCTAATTACTAATTAGTTATTTTGAACACCCAAACACTAATTAAAAGCACATAAACGTGGGGGGGTTTTGTTGACAGTAATAACAGAAGTGGTAACAAAACAGCAACAATGAACAACATCAGCAAAATATCAGTAGAACAAGTTTGACAATGACAGAAAACCATGCAACCAGCCACTAGGATTTATGGGAGTGTAACCATTATCACTTAGCTCATTGATTCAGTTTTGTTCTCATTTCACCACTTGGTTCTTTATAAAAAAGAATGATTCCAGAGTAACATCCAGAATTTAATACTACTAACTATAGCCAAGAATATCTTCATTAACTATAACTAGATGCATTTCAAAGGAAAGCCTCAACCAAATCAAGTTAAATATCATCTAACTAGCCATTTCGTTTCACTCACTTTTCTAATCAGTCAAGCAAGATTATATCTCATATATAAATCTGTTTATGCTCTTTCAAATTCAAACCAAAATCTGACAGCAACATAAACATATAAGCAGAACAGAAACAAAATGAGATGAAATGAAGAATAAAACACTTATCTTGCACTTTCAATTCAAGCTAAAACATCCCAGGTCTTAGTGACTGATTACAATGGAGATTTAGCCCTCCATGAGAGCAGGACAACAAAACACAAGAAGGAAAATAGAGAGGAAGAGAGAGTTACAAAAATTGCTAAGTTCTTAAAATAAAAGTGTCCTCTGATTTTTAAAAACTGATGCCTTCAATGCCTTAGAGAATATTCTACCCTAGATGCCTCTTGGATGCCTCCTTGGTGCTTCTTCCATGATGTGGACAGTAAGACAACAGCAGAAAAGTGGTAACAGCAGCAGACAAATTACTCTACTGATTTACTATTTCTATCTGCTATTGATTGCTGCAAGAGGTCCATGCTGTCAAAACAGAAATTACGTTCCCCTTTGCTGTAAAGTGTAGAACAGTGGGGGCCAGAAATCCAGTCAGCTCTAGTCAACCATTCAATGCCCAGTCAGCATGTCCAGGTAGCCTTCAAGTAAGCAAAACGTCCATGTCAACATTTTTCTCTCCAATAATTAGATCTGAAATTAAGCACATGAATTAATTGGGATAAAATTATGAATTTGAATCATATTAATTCTATAATTAATTTACACCCAATAAATTCAAAATATAATAAAATAGGAGAGTTGGCAACATTGAAATAGCAATAGGACTAAGATAGGGACTAAAAAGTATATAAAAATGCCCGATATCAAATCCCCCACACTTGGCCTTTTTGCCCTCCTGGGCAAAATAATATTCAGAACACCAAAAGACACCAAAGGAAAAGCGTGGAAAGCATGCTAGAATGGAATAATTAAAATTTTGAAAAGATTTAGCACTTGAAGAAAATTAATCTTAAATTTTTAAGATTCCAAGCATCATGGCAATTTAATTTGATACGAATGAATTCAACTAATTAGCCTCCTCACCAGGAATGTATTTACTCTCTATTCTCTCAAGTGTCCAGGGTAAATCACTCGAATTTCAACTTATCACAGAATTCACTACCATAAGCTTGTCAAGAATCTAAATCTCCATTACTTGAATCACATACATGCTTGAATTATTAGGACTTTGGAAGGGTATAAGGTTGGGTGAAGGAATGATTGGGAGGTAGAAAGAAATACACAAAACAAAGTTTAACAAGAACTTAAAGAAATGAAGAGCATCAATCAATAAGGTTACAAGAGATTGAACTTTGAAATTTGGGCACAACAATGCTACTTTTCTTTTCTCCTTTTTGCTCTTTTATTTTTTTTATTTTTGATCTCTATATGGTATATATATATATATATATTTTTTTTTTCATGAAGAGTTGCCAAATTTTTTTTTTGAGTAGCAAGACTGAAATTCAAAACAGCCCACAAATCCTTCTTTTTGCACATGCTCAATTCAATCTATTTTCAAAAGAAAGAGGTTTCTAAAGCTCTTCAAATCTTAAGTTTGGGGAAAGGAAATGAATTGTTTTAAAGTGGGAGAGAGCTAGAAAACACAAGAAAGAGAGGTGGAAGTAAGGTACAAAGTGGCACACAATGGAAACAACACATAGGATGGCTATTTGGCTAGAATGGTTACAAGAAACAAATGCCTAAATCATTTCCAAGCATGTACATGTAATGTAGCCTTAACAAAGATTCAAGACAAATTCTGGAGTAAAAATCATGATAGCGAATACACACAGCAAGAAAGAATATTATTTTGCAGTGAAGGCTCAAATTCTCACGGTTTAAAGACTATTACTAAAAATTCATTAAAAACAACGTCATTGCCATTTTACTTGAGTTCCTTAGAAAAAGAAGACTGAATTCTTTTCATGCTAAGTCAATTCACAACTTAAGCTATTTCACCATACATGCTTTCACACAAAAACTTCATCAATTTTTCAAAAATAGAGTATCAAATTTGGACAGAACAGAGCAGCAAAATTCTGCACTGCAGAAATTCTGACGACTCAGCTTTACTGACACAAAACTACACCAAAACAAATGCTAAAGGCACCAAATAAAATTCTACAACTAGATGACATATAAAGCTTTAAAAACATGTAAAGAAACTAGCAAAATTCGTAGCCAATCAGTACAGAAAATTCATGCAAGACAGCTTAAAAATTTTGGACAGAAACATAGAAAACAGAGGAGACAGCAGGAAAATTTTTTTTTTTTTTGAAAATCAGCTCCAATTTAATTCTCTCCCCCCAAACTTAAACATTGCATTGTCCTCAATGCAATTTATTACCAAACATCAAATAAAATGAAGAGGACATAAATTAAAAAGGAGGGAAAGAGTACAGCCTTATCATGGAGCCGGAACATTGTAGAGTTGGATTTCCTCTACAGTTTCTTTTTTGAAGCCCTCGTAGAACTTCTTCAACCTTTGCCCATTTACCATGAACTGCTTGTTGGTGGCCTCATTTTGAATTTCTACTATACCAAAGGGAAAGACATTAGTAATAACAAAAGGGCCAACCCATCTAGAGCGAAACTTACCGGGCATTAGCTTGAGGCGAGAATTATAGAGAAGGACTTTGTCTCCTACTTGGAATTCTTTTTTCTCAATTTTCTAATCATGTAAAGCTTTCATCCTCTCTTTATAGATGCGCGCATTCTCATAAGCCTCTAGCCTTAGTTCTTCCAGTTCTTGAAGTTGCAACTTTCTTTTTTTACCGGCTAGGGTCATGTCCATATTGCATTGTTTAACGGCCCAATATGCCTTGTGTGCAATCTCCACCGGCAAGTGACATGCTTTACCAAATACCAAGCGGTATAGAGACATGCCGATGGAAGTCTTGAAAGTGGTTCTATAGGCCCAAAGCGCATCGTCAAGCCTCTTACTCCAATCTTTTCTGTTGGGTTGCATAGTTTTCTCTAATATTTGCTTTATCTCTCGGTTGGAGACTTCTGCTTGTCCATTGCTTTGGGGGTGGTAAGGTGTAGAGGTTTTGTGCACCACCCCATATTTCTTCAATAGCCCTTGCATGTTTCTATTGTAAAAGTGTGATCCTTGATCACTGATTATGGCCTTGGGGACACCGAATCTGCAGAAAATATGTGAATGAAGGAAATCTACAACAACAATAGAATCATCAGTTCGGGTGGCTTTAGCTTCCACCCACTTTGACACATAATCCACAGTAACCAAGATATACATAAAGCCAAAAGAAACAGGAAAAGGACCCATGAAATCTATACCCCAAACATCAAAGATATCACAAAAGAGGAAAGGTTGTTGAGGCATTTCATTTCTTCTAGACACATTTCCAGTTCTTTGACACCTAGAACAGTTCTTGCAAAAATCATAGGCATTCCTTAACAAAGTAGGCCAATATAAACTAGAATCTAACACTTTTCTAGCTGTTCTTTGGGGACCAAAATGTCCACCACATGCAAGAGTATGACAAAAATTCAGCACAAATGCAAATTCATGATTTGGAACACATCTCCTAACAATTTGGTCACTACAAATCTTCCATAAATAAGGGTCATCCCACACATAGTACCTAGCCTCGCTTCTTAATTTGTTTAACTGATGTTTATTTTGGTATGCAGGCAATTCAGATGCAACAAGATAATTCACTAAATCAGCATACCAAGGCTCACTAATACCATGCAAAAGGGAAAAACACTCATCTGGGAAGTGATCTCTAATAGGAAGATGCTCCAAAGGAGGCTCCAAAAGCCTACTTAAATGATCAGCTACTCCATTCTCTACTCCACTCTTATCCTTGATTTCCACATCAAATTCTTGGAGGAGTAGCATCCATCTAAGCAATCTTGGCTTTCCATCCGGTTTCTTCAACAAATATTTCAGTGATGCATGCTCAGAAAACACAATTACTTTTGAGGCAAGCAAATATGATCTAAATTTTTCTAAAGCAAAAACAATTGCTAAAAACTCCTTCTCCGTGGTTGTGTAATTTGATTGAGCTGAATCAAGGGTGTGGGACGCATAGGCTATGACATGCAACTTCCTCTCTACTCTTTGTGAAAGTACTGCTCCCACAGTAAAATTTGAGGCATTATACATGAGCTCAAAGGGAAGCTCCCACCGTGGAGGTTGGATGATAGAATGGGAGGTAAGTTGCTTCTTCAACTCATCAAAAGCTGACCTGCAAGCATCATTAAAAATGAAATCAGTTTCTTTTTGGAAGAGTTTAGATAATGGTAGAGCGATCTTACTAAAGTCCTTGTTGAATCTTCTATAAAATCTTCCATGGCCAAGAAAAGAGTGAACTTCCCGCACAGAAGCTGGGTAAGGCAAAGAGGATATAACATCAACTTTAGCTTTATCTACTTCTATGCCATGTGATGACACTATATGGCCTAGGACTATCCCTTGCTCTACCATGAAATGACATTTCTCATAATTCAAAACCAAATTCTTTTCTATGCATCTATCAAGTACTCTCTCCAAATTTTTCAAGCATGCATCAAATGAGTCTCCATAAACAGAAAAATCATCCATGAACACTTCCATGCAATCTTCTAACAAGTCAGAAAATATACTTATCATGCATCTCTGAAAAGTGCCAGGTGCATTGCAGAGACTAAAAGGCATGCGTCTATATGCAAAAGTACCAAAAGGACAGGTGAAGGTAGTCTTCTCCTGATCTTCGGGTACAATGTGAATTTGAAAATATCCAGAAAAACCATCAAGAAAACAGTAGTGAGACTTTCTAGCAAGTCTTTCAAGCATTTGATCAATAAAAGGAAGAGGAAAATGATCTTTTCTAGTTGCTTGGTTCAACTTCCTGTAATCAATGCAAACACACCAACTATTTTGCACTCTAGTGGGTACTAGCTCATTATTTTCATTTTCTATAACAGTTACCCCGGTTTTCTTTGGCACTACTTGTACCGGACTCACCCACTTACTATCAGAGATAGGATAAATAATGCCAGCTTGAAGGAGCTTACTTACCTCCTTCTTGACCACATCAAGAATCATGGGGGTTAAGTCGTCTTTAGGGCTGCCTGACTGGTTTAGTCTCTTCTTCAAGAAGAATACGATGCATGCACACAAAAGGACTAATCCCAGGAATGTCTGCTAGAGTCTACCCAATTGCCTTCTTGTTCTTTTTCAGCAAACTTATCAATTTTTGTTCTTGATTAAGCTCTAGATTGTTGGCTACAATCACTGGAAGCTGGTTTCCTACTTCTAGGAAGGCATACTTGAGGTTTTCTGGTAAAGCCTTCAACTCCAATGCAGGTGGTTAGATGGAGGATGGAATCAATTTTTGTGGAGTCACATCCAAGGAGGCACCTACAAATTCAGATTGCTCAAAGACAGAATCCTTGGCTAAAGAGGAGGAAGGGTTACCAGCACAAGAGGAAAGAGATGAAGAATGTACAACATTACAGTTTAAATCACTACACCTACAACTACCTAAAACAGAAGCAGAATCTAAATCTAAGCTAGAGAAAATTGCAGAATCAGAATACACATTAGAATCCAAACCATTATGTAAATTATAATGCAATTCAAAATTGTCAACAATTAGAGAATTTTCAATTTCAGTGCAAGCATGACAGAATTCAAAACCAGCACAATTGCATTCAAAGGCATCTACTAAATAAAAAAATTTAGGAAAATCAGAAATTAATTCAGTTTGGAAATCATCACATGCCTCATCAACTAAGTAATCCAAAAAGTTAACCACATGCACATTGGAATGATTTTCCATAGGATGTTTCATGGCATCTAAAATGTTAAAATCAATTTTGTTGCCAGCAAACTCCATTGACAAAGTCCCTTCATGCACATTAATAATGGTTTTTGCAGTTTTTGAAAAAGGTCTACCAAGTATTAATGGTGCATGGCCAGGAGTATTATCATTTTCCATATCAAGCACATAAAAATCAGCAGGAAAAATGAGATCTTTAACTCTTACCAGGACATCTTTTAGAACTCCTACTGGATGTGCTGTGCTCCTATTGGCAAGTTGAACAATCACTCCAGTTGGTGAAAGAACACCAATCTTGAGGCTTGAGTATACTGATTTGGGCATAACATTGATTGAGGCTCCCAAATCCAGCATAGCATTGGAGAACTCCATGTTGCCTATTGTGCATGGTATTGTGAAAGTTCCAGGGTCTTTGTACTTGGGTGGCATAGGTGGTTGGATGAGTGCAGACACATTTCTCCTCAAATTGACTCTCTCATTACCCCTTAAACGCCTCTTATAAGTGCACAACTCTTTGAGGAACTTGGCATACTTGGGGATTTGCTTAATGGCTTCCAAAAGTGGGATATTAACCTCTATTTTTCTGAAGGTCTCCATGATCTCTTTATCCATGTCAGATTTAGAAACTTTCCTTGATTGAGTCTGCCTATTGGGGAAAGGAAGAGGAATTTTCTGAACCACTTCTTCATCCTTTTTATTTTGCTCACTGGTTGAAGATGAAGGAACACTTTGCTGGATATTTGATTTTTCTGGTTCAGATTCGGAAGCTGGACTGTCTACTTGCTTGCCACTCCTCAAGATGATGGCACTCACATTGCCTCTTGGGTTGATCACTGGTTGGGATGGCAAACTCCCTGATCCTTGACTTTTCAGCTCATTGACTGTTGTGGCTAACTGACCAACCTTAGTCTCCAAATTCTGCATATTGGTTTCTGTTCTCTGCTAGAACTGAAGAGTATTGGCAGTCAGTTGCTTCATTAGATCCTCAAGACTAGGCTCAGTTTTCTTGGGTGCTGGAGGAGGTGTATGGCTAGGTTTAGGTTGATTGTATCTTGCATGGGGTGGCTGGTAAGGGGGGTTGGAGGTATTCCCATACTTGAAAGCTGGATGATCACGCCACCCAGGGTTGTAGGTGGAGGAATATGGGTCATATCTCTGTTGTTGTGGTTGCATGGGTCTACTAGGGAATATACCAGCACATGACTCAGTTAGGGTCTCTTACAGCTGAGGGCATTGATCAGTATGGTGGGTATTCAGGGAACAAATACCACAGACTAAAGGAGGAAGGGCTTGTTATTGTGTTCTCTGATTTAATGCCAATTGCCTCACCATTGTAGCTAACTCTTCCAATTTATTTTCTATCCTTTGTTGCTCCATGAGAGGTGTTCTCACTTCATTGACAGTAACTACTACTGGATTATTCAGTCTAGTGCCAAACTGTTGTGCATTTTGGGCCATCTTGGCCAACAATTCATTTGCTGCAGCAGGAGTCTTATCCACCAATGCCCCACCAGTAGTTGCATCAACTATGTATCTGTCCATAGGCAGTAATCCCTCATAGAAATACTGGATGAGAAGCTGCTCTGAAATTTGATGGTTGGGACATTTTGAATACAGCTTCTTAAATCTCTCCCAGTACTCATGTAATGATTCACCACTTGCTTGTCTAATCCCACTGATGTCTTTCCTGATTGCTGCTGTTCTTGAAGCTGGGAAGAATTTTTCTAGGAACATCTTCTTCAGTTTATCCCATCTTGTAATTAAGGCAGTGGGCAAGTAGTAAAGCCAATCCTTGGCTGTCCCATCCAAAGAGAAGGGAAAGGCTATCAATTTGATCTGTTCTTCTCCAACTCCATGTGGTCTCATAGTAGAGCAGACAACGTGAAACTCCTTTAAGTGCTTGTGCGGATCTTCCCCTGTAAGACCATGAAACTTAGGCAACAAATGGATTAGACCAGATTTCAGTTCAAAATTAGCATCCAACTCAGGATAATTTATGCACAATGGTTGATAATGCACATCAGGTGCAATCAACTCTTTAATGGATTGTTCTTGCCTATTTTGAGGCACTTGTGCATTTTGATTATCCATCCTAGTTGTCCTAGCTGACTCAAAATCAGTTGACTCAAACACAATATTAGATTCAAAATCTGATCCTACTTCTATGCTATTGACAGCAAGCTCAACAATTTCAGAAACAAGTTCAGAAACTATACTAGTCCTAATGCTATTGCTTCTTACTAACCTATGGAAGGTCCTATCAATTTTTGGATCAAAAGGTGGTAAGTCCACATGAACAGACCTTCTCATATACTAGGAAAGGCAAAAATTCACAAGAAAACAATAAAAACAATAAAAACAACTAAATCACTACAAAAGACTCCAACTGATGAAAATCACCAAAAATTAAAGTATCTCAGAAAAATCTGATTTTTCATGAAAAAATTCTTCACAAATTGGAGAGACAAACACAAAAAACAGAATTCAAAAATTCAAACTACAAAAATCACACTAAAAATCACAATTAATTAGAAAAATCAAAAAAAATATTAAAAAATAAAAAAAGAGGCCTAAACGATGGAATTTTGCAAAATGGCCGCCCAAGATGATCCTTTGGATGATCGAGTGGTTGGAATTTGCTTAAAATGTCGAAAACTAGTGGTATACCAAGTTTGAGGTCAATCGGAGGTAGTTAGTTTTTTGCCTATGAATAGTAACCGATAAAAACTCAACTTGTAAACCGTTTCAACAATATTAAACAATTTAAAATTAAACAAAGAAACGCTTAAACAACTAATTAGATAACTTGGAAGTGAATTGGCTCCCCGGCAACGGTGCCAAAATTCTGGTTCATGCCACTACGATGCTGAATCGCCCAGAATTGAATTCGTGGCAATTTTGTGGTATAGTGGTCTCCAAGTCGTATTCACTCAAGGAGCCTCACTTCTAATTACTAATTAGTTATTCTGAACACCCAAACACTAATTAAAAGCACATAAACGTGGGGGGGTTTTGTTGATAGTAATAACATAAGTGGTAACAAAACAGCAACAATGAACAACAGCAGCAAAATATCAGCAGAACAAGTTTGACAATGATAGAAAACCATGCATCCAGCCACTAGGATTTATGGGAGTGTAACCATCATCACTTAGCTCATTGATTCAGTTTTGTTCTCATTTCACCACTTGGTTCTTTATAAAAAAGAATGATTCCAGAGTAACATCCAGAATTTAATACTACTAACTATAGCCAAGAATATCTTCATTAACTATAACTAGATGCATTTCAAAGGAAAGCCTCAACCAAATCAAGTTAAATATCATCTAACTAACCATTTCGTTTCACTCACTTTTCTAATCAGTCAAGCAAGATTATATCTCATATATAAATCTTTTTATGCTCTTTCAAATTCAAACCAAAATCTGACAGCAACATAAACATATAAGCAGAACAGAAATGAAATGAGATGAAATGAAGAATAAAACACTTATCTTGCACTTTCAGTTCAAGCTAAAACATCCCAAGGTCCTAGTGACTGATTACAATGGAGATTTAGACCTCCATGAGGCAGGACAGCAAAACAGAAGAAGGAAAACAGAGAGGAAGAGAGAGTTACAAAAATTGCAAGTTCTTAAAATAAAAGTGTCCTCTGATTTTTAAAAACTGATGCCTTCAATGCCTTAGAGAATATTCTACCCTAGATGCCTCTTGGATGCCTCCTTGGTGCTTCTTCCATGATGTGGGCAGCAGACAATAACAAAAAAGTGGTAACAGCAGCAGACAAATTACTCTACTGCTTTGCTGTTTCTGTCTGCTATTGATTACTGCAAGAGGTCCATGCTGTCAAAATAGAAATTACATTCCCCTTTGCTGTAAAGTGTAGAACAGTGGGGGCCAGAAATCCAGTCAGCCCTAGTCAACCATTCAATGCCCAGTCAGCATGTCCAGGTAGCATCCAAGTAAGCAAAACGTCCATGTCAGCATTTTTATCTCCAATAATTAGATCTGAAATTAAGCACATGAATTAATTGGGATAAAATTATGAATTTGAATCATATTAATTCTATATTTAATTTACACCCAATAAATTCAAAATATAATAAAATAGCAGAGTTGGCAACATTGAAATAGCAATAGGACTAAGATAGGGACTAAAAAGTATATAAAAATGCCAGATATCAAATTCCTCTGCTAAGATGCTCCTTTGTCAGCAGTAAAGTTGCCCAAGGTTGGCTTGATGTTTTGGCAAGAAGAGACTTTGCAAACTTACTTAATACCGCCACGGTTAGCTCTGTTTTAGTGTAGTAAAACAGAGGCAAAGTTCTAGTTTTCTATCATGCTTTTCTAGCTCACGGGTGGCCCTCTAAAACTTCAAGGAAACCCACGAGTTGAAGCTCTTTCTCTTTCTCTCGGGTTGGGCTTCAATAACTCTGTTTTTGGGTAGCTAAAAAGAGCACAATGTAGCGTAAGGTCTCAGTTTCTGCAAAACACTAAGACATACTATTTCTCTCTTGGTCTCTCTCAAATTCTTTCTTTGTACAGACAACAATTAAAATGAAGACTTTTAAAGCATAAAGCTCATGAGTTGCTGCTGTTTCGTAGCAAAGAAAAGCATCTTCACCTTTATGGGTTGCTGTAGAAAAAGGTCTCTCACACTCACTTTCTGTAGTAAAATAGAGGCTCACATTTTCTACTGCACCCTCTCGGCTTTTGCTAAAGAAAACATTATCTTACGGGTTCTCTGTTATGCCCACACTCCCCAGCTTTTCACATAGAGGACAAGCTCATAAAGGAGTTAAAAATTCTCAGAAAACCTAGAAAAAGAACTGCTAGCCGAGAATATACTCTAAAAAATCTGCTGTCATGCTCTTCTCGGATTCACGTGTTCAAGTGGCTAAGGAATGGAGTGGATATCTCTTAATGCATGGAGGGAGGAGGTCTACGTGGCTACTCTTAATGATTCCATCGACCAAGGCATGCCATATAGGTTTCAACTCATGCACGTGAATGGAGAAGGATCATGTGCAAGCTCCTCGGCCAAGGTAAGAGGATAAAGTGGTTTACACTTCGTATAGCCTTGAGCTGCCACCGAGCTACACATGCCTCCTCCTCCATGTTTAGTTGATGAAGTCTTTAGTGCTTCCCAATTGAAGCAAGGTATTTCTAGGATGTGGTGATTGAGTGCTCCTTCGGAATTGGAGAAAGGAAATTGTGCAGAAGCTAAAGTGGAGCCAGACCATTAAATCCATGAAGGAGTACACATGTAGCATCATGGGTTTGTCTTTGAAAATGCAAGGAAGAAAAGGTGCATAATTTGGTCCAGTATTACTTTATAATTCATGAAGCTTTTGGTTAAAGTGGGAAGTAGTAGATTCACGTACATTATTCTAGTGTGGCCACTGGATTAAGATCAGCTCTAGGCACTTAGAGGCTCAAGTTTTTTGTTAGCTACGGTTTTGTTTATTTAGTCACGGTTAAAACTATTGCTAAATAAAAATTTTAGCTACAGTTTAATTTAGCCACGGTTAAAACTGTGGCTAACAAAGAGCTGGAGCCTTCAAGTGCTTGTAGCGGATCCGCTTCCGTGGCCACCAAGATAGAATTAGTGGAGTACACACATGTGCTTTATTTGGGCTGCCACCAAGACCATTTGTTTGAATTATTTGGAACTTCTTTAAACTTTTTTTTAATGCCAACTTAGTTGTCTATATTTGCACCTTAAATAAAAATTTAAATTTCTTGTACAAAATATATTATTTGTGTGGGTTCTGTAATATCTCTCTTCCTTAATAAAATTCCTTATTTTTCAAGATAAGCACCAATAATCTTAATTAAGTTCGAAAATTTCCATTTGGTCCCGAAGTTTCTCAAAGTTTTTAGAAATTTCTCAACGTAAATACTTTAGGAGTTCACTTAAGTCCCTGGGTGTTACAAGTAGGCTTACCATCAGGAGTAGAGCGGGGTATTCTATGCATCCCTCAACCAGAAAATCCCTCATTGGACAAGCCTCATCATTTCCAACCCAAACCAAAAATAGAATTAACAGCATTTCATGGAACGAATGCTAGGTGTAACCGTTATTTCAACTATTATGTAACACTTGACAGAGAGAAGGTACAGTTAGCTGCACTTTATTTTAAAGAAAAAGTTGAAAAATTGTTCAATAATTACATTGTGGGCAAAGCTTATGTTTCTAGGATGAACTATCTAAAACAATATTGTTTAAATATGACAAGCTTTATTATAGCCAAGTTGTAGGGTCTTTTAACAAATTGAGGTAGGTTGGGAGTTTGAGTAATTATGTACACTCTTTTGAAGATCTAAGGGCCATTATGCTAGATTTAATCCACTACTAACAGATGACCACTTTCTCCATAGTTTCATTAGTGGTTTACAGGAAGAAATTAAACATAGTGTAGTCATGTTTAAACCACAAAGCTTAGACCAAGTCTATGAGCTAGCAAAAAGAGAGGAGAAGAAACTAGAAGCCCTAAGAAGAAGAAGACCCTATTCTAGAGAACCTAATGATGAACAGAAAATAATCACAGACAAAAGGGATAACAACATCCTACTGATATATATATATAAAAAAAGCAGTGCTACAGATATGGGGATAAATGGATACCAGGCCACCAGTGCCAGAAAAAGACATTTCACTATATTGAAGGAGAATTAATGGATGAAAAAACAGAGACAAAGAAATTATTGCAAAAGTACGCCTAGAAGAAGGCAATAATTTCCTTCGTTCAATCTTTGAGACAAAGATTTCCTAAGGGGGAGAGAGTGTCATGTGCTGCAAATTATTTTTTTTAATTATTAGTAATTTATAATTTCTATTTTTTAATTCCAAAAATTAGGTATTTTTGTAAACTGTACCATGACTCAGTCCAGTGTACACCCATGATCTTAGTAGAAAGGTATTAGGAGAATATGGCTACTCTGTGATGAAGTGGAGGATATTAGGAGATTGTAGAATGGGAAGAATGTACTGAAAATTATTATCATGAATGAAAAATTGAAATACGATCTTATTTTCTTGAATCTTTTTCTTGGCTTCTCATATTCTCAATGTCACATCCCAAAAATTGAACATGTGAAAAGTTACTATTTTTAGGGAAAATCTCAGTGGTATCCCGAAATCTTGGACAATCTTAATACCACAACTACTAATTTGATAAAATTCTCAAACATGAGTTACTCACATATATTCTATAAGTTTTTACATTTAACCTTTATCATTCATTCCACACAACAGAATTATAATCACCTGATAAATAAATACAGGCATACACAATATGATATGTTTATCTTATCGCATGCCTAAGAGACCTATACAAAGTACAGAGCATTCCTAAAATTCACATTATTCAGTACTGGTATCCCACCAGACAGAAATGGAGAATAACTCCAAGGGCTTCTAATCTTCAATCGGATACTCTTCTTACTTGTTTGCTGTATCTGAAAAGATAATTATAAAGAGTGTGAGTTTATTTAAAAACTCAGTAAGTAAAAATTGTACCGTATAAAATATCAAAAGTACAAATACTACATTTACTCATATAATCAATTGTCTTATACATCGAGTAGTATGAGACTCTAACCCTTTGAAACTCGTGAATAAGATTTCATAGATATACACTGAGTAGTATGAGACTCTAACCCTTTTAAACTCATATTTATGATTTCATCTATATACACCGAGTAGTATAGGGCTCTAACCCTTTCAAACTCATGCATAGGATTTCATAGTTATACACTGAATAGTATGAGACTCTAACCCTTTCAAACTCATGTATTAGATCTCGTAGATCTTTGCTCATCAATAAAATAGTGAGAATTTATCACAGTACAATTACCATGAAATAAATTAATTCATACATACTTTTATTTCTTTGAATTTCTATAAAAAAAATACACCAATCATCATATACTGTCATCTGAAAGATTGGTTGCTTAATATCCAAATAATATTGTAAATGGGACTTATATTGTACTTTGACTAATAACATCAAACTAGCTTAGCAAGGTTATTCACTTACCTTGATATTTGTCCAAATTTACCTTGTTCTACAATAGAATCTGTGTAGGAAAATTTCCTAGTAAAAGATATACAAGGAAAAATAAGAAAGGGAACAAAATCATGAAAATATGCAATATTTTTTAATTGCTACAGTAACGGTCAACGGTCAACATAGCTATAGTAACTTTGACCAAAGTCAATGCTACAATGCTGCGAAAATCTGGAAAATTTTTTTAGGATGAACAGTAACCGCGATTTTCCCTCTTAGTTTTTCATGATTTTGGAGATCAAATCTTCATCATTTACCTTGATTTCTTCATGGGTTTTCATCCTTAATGTTTAAGGATTCTTTTGACACCAAAATCCCCAATTTTAACCTACAGACTAAGTCTCAATCTTCAATTTTTCATCTTAAACCCTAAAAACCAAACTTCCTCCAAATTATCTGATAAATTGAAGTTTAAGGAAATCAAAGAGATTGAAGCTTACTTTAGATTAATCAGTTGAATCGAACAAATGATCAGAACTCTGAAGATCAAAGGAAAGGATCTGAGAGGAGGATAAAGAAATGAGAGAAAACTTCACTGTTCAATTTTGCCTTGTTTCATATACGAGAATTGTGAAGGGAAAATTGTAGAAATTTTAGGTTAAGGGTTTCTAATGGGTTATTTAAATAACTCATGGGTATCTATAACCCAACACTTAAACCCCTCTAGTCAAATTACAATTAATTGACTAATTGACCATTCTTAAACCATTTTTCTATGAATTTCTCCATTCTTAAGAATATAACCCACATGGTACAAATATCCAGTCCAGTCATTTAACTCAATTTTCATAAATAATATTTAAAGAGAACATTAATATATGAAAATTAAAATGACAAAATATAGAATAAATCCAAATAGCATTATACACGCATATAATTCCAAAATTAGCGGGTATTACACTCAGCCACTCTTCTCGCTTCTTCCTCAAATCTCTTCTTCTCAGATCTTTCTCTCCTTCCTCAAATCTTCTTCTTTTCTTTATCCCAATTAAATTTGGGTGTTGGGCTTAATTTTGAGGGCTCTAATCCTTATTGGATTTTGGGACATCATAAAAGATCAATTTTTCTTTTTTGAAGACGACGGCACAGATAAAGTAGGGACTCGAAGTATACCTACCTCGGATTCGAACTTTAATTCTTCGAAAGAGACGGCGAAGGTGGATGAACTTCACGAATCAACTGCAAAGACGACGTAGGGACTCGAATCGAAGGAGGAGCCAATGAGGATTTGGGAAATTTGGTTAGGGTTCAGATTTCAGATGGAAGAGGAGAGGTACTGGAAGTCTAGAACTCGAAAATTTATGATGTCTGTGTATAAGTGTATTCAAGAATCATTAATGAATATATGATATTTATTAATATATATATATAGATATATATATATATTTCAACGGGGTTACCCGGGCTGGCCAGTAGGCTTAGTCCTATATGGATTGGCTTTTTGATAACCCAACCCTTTCTCTGTTTGGATAGATTTAGCCACACGTAAAAACAGTTCTTATATAAGAATCGGTTCTTATAAAAAAAATAAAATAATCAAAAAACAAACTTTAAATTAAATGCATTAAATGACCTTGTTCACCATTAAAGTAGTGAAGAGTTGTTTGTAGGACCTATTTGTGGATTCTTAAGAGATTCACCATTTGAGTAGAGAGTTGCTTAAAATAGTGGGGAGTTGATTAAGTTGATGTGGTATTGTGGGACCCATAATAAGAACTTAAGTGAGATTCACCACTGGAGATGCTCTAAGCTAACATAGATAAACATATGGAAAATGAAATCATTTACAGAGCAAGTCAATGCCAACATATCCCAAATTATATAATTATTTAATAAAAATAATTTTAAATTGTAAAAAAAATTGAAAAACATTAACAATATATTTTATAATACCATATATTATTAGGGATAACATCAAATATTTAAAAATAAATTACTTATAATTTTACTTTTGCAATTTTTAAATTTAAGTTATCATATTGTTGGATGATTATTTTTAAAATAAAAATGTATGTATTTGCTAGCAAAAATTGGTTGCTTGGCCGACAAGTAATCGTCCAAGGTGGTGTAACACAATAGTGCCAATTGTCTAAGTATCAAAATAATAATTTGGCACAGAAATCCAACAAGAATAGTAATTCGACAAAAACCAATTCGACAAGAGTAGTCAAAGAATAGTCGTCAATTTGAAAGCACTTCATTCGAAAAGTGCATTCGTAGACATGGTCGACAAATAAGCTGAGATTAAAGTTAATAATGAGAAGATATCGGTCAATGATGCAACTTGGTTGTCAAATGTTGGAAGCAAGAGAAATTGTCAGATGAAAGCCGTCAAAGATAGTTGCTCCTATTATCAAAATGGCTAAGGCAGTTGTGTCTAACAATGTACATTGTCATTTACATGAGTTTAGGTAGTTATGCCAATATGTAAACTGTCACTTACATGGCAACCAAGTAGACAGGTAGTTACTTCTGTCATTTGCCTATAAATATTAGATGTTTTGTTGTAAATGGGGTTGGCAACTCTTGATTAAGAATCCTAACATATCACACGAGTAGATTAAAGGATCAACATTAAGGTATACTTTCCACCCTTACATTTTAGTCAATTTAATTCAAAGTCTTTAATCACTTTCCTTTAAACTTTCTGCATTTTAACTTTGAGCAATTTATTTTTAGCAATTTACTTTCTGCTATTTACATTCTGCTCTTTATCCTTCTACTATTTACATTCTACCATTTACTTTCAGCTGTTTACCTTCTGCAATTTACCTTTTATGCACTTTACGTTCTGCAACTTACTTTACTGTAAATTGACCATTTTTATTCAACTTCTGCAAAAAGCTTATTTCAGGCCTTATGTTCTTTTATGAAGTACTTACATTCGACGTATTTTCATAAAAAAAAAAAAAGAGATTACTGCATAATTTTGAAAATACATCGCTCTGGATTTTCATTATTTGTTGTTAGATTTAGTTTTGACCAAAAAAACACCGTAAACACATATATAAAGAATTATATTATACATGTATAATTTATTTAAAATATTTTTAAAAATGTTTTAGTTTTAATCAATTAATTTACGGTCAAATTATTAAACTATGAAAAACTTACTTCATCTCAATGACCATTTTGATGATTAGCCTATGAGTTAATTTCTTTCATTTTCATTTTTGTGCTAATGTTAATTTTTACTTCCTCTCCTTTGTTGGTATTTACATTCTAGTAAATAGATTGGATGTTATTTGTCATATGTCCCATGAAGACAAAAATGGAAAATACTTTGTAAAATTTGTCTAGCAAAGCTAATACATATATATGCTACATGACTTACTATCACATCCCAATTTTGGGCATGTGAGTAATTCTATAAAGTCAAAGGTGTACCTCTATGGTATCCCATAAAATCTCTGATCAGTACTAATGTATAACATAAATTTTCTAAGAAACAGATTTCTGCATATTTATATAAAAACTTCAACATAATAAAATAGTAAATACAAGCCAAATATCATACAGTATGATACAATTTTCTAAGCCTAGGTGACCTATAGAAATTACAAAGCATTTCCTAAGCTTTTAGATTCATAAGCCCTCCAGAAAACATGGAAAGTATCCTCAAGGAATACTAATTCTCCTATAGATTTCCTTCATTCTCATCCACTGTAGCTAAAAAAAATGTTCATAGAGAGTGTGAGTTCATCAAAACTCAGTGAGTAAATGACTGTGCAATAATAAATGTGTTACAAGTACAAATACCATAATCATTATCACAATAAGAACTGTTATATTCATATCCAGGGTTTCTATACCTCTGTATTTGGTTTATGTTCAGGGATTCAGTTCCCGTTGTATTCATATTCATAACCATTACATGCATTGGTATCTTAGGGGATCAAGCCCTCAACCATTCTATGTGTATAATTACATACATTAGTATCTTGGGTCAAGCTCTCAACCATTCCATGTGTGTATTTGCATGCATTAGTATCTTAGGTCAAGCCCTCAACCATTCCTTATGTATTACATTCTCAATCATAATTCTCATCAATATAATCTTAAATTAAACAATAAATTTCATTTTCTAGCTATCATTATTAAATAGGGAATCCAATTGCGATCTGAGGTGAGATTTATATTGTACTAGGAATAAAAGTAAATAAAATCGGTTAGCAAGGTCATCCACTCACATATATTCCGTATCCAACTCACTTTTTCTAGTTGCTACAGAAAAGAGCACGTAGCTGGATTTCAAGTTCTGCTACAGAGATTTTATGAAGATCAGATATAGAAAGTCAGAGTTATTTTTGTACAAAATACTATTCATACGTATTATCACTATTCATATATATGAATACTATTTATGTCTATAGATACTATTCATGTATACATACACTATTCATACATATGCATACTATTCATATGTACGGATACTATTTATACATACAATTACTATTCATATCGGGAATAGTGAACATAAGCTCTAAAAGAGTACACTAGGAAAGTTCCTAGGAAAGGGATGTGGGTCATAATGGACACTCTCAAGTACCAAATCTTTCCTTATCCAGACCTTTTCTAGACATGTATTCTTCATAGTTTTATACTCTATTTCGTTAATCAAAAAATAATTCTCAAGCAGTCGAGGATAATTCTTTTCTTATGTGGAGAATCAGCTAAAGCCGCAACTATAGAGCATACTAAGAATTTAACCTCTAAATATTTACAAGAATTTAAAGAATCATAGTATCCTCACCTTGGATCTAAGCTAAGAATGAAAGACCTAGAATTTCAGAGCCCTAAGGTCGGAGCAAGAGAAGTTTTAAGGAGAGGAGAGAAGTGAAACTGAATGTGTGAGTTTAGAAGTGAAATGGAAGGGCCTATTTATAGAAGAAGTCAGAGTACTATGCGCTAATATAATATTCATTTTACTATGCGCTTTAATAATTTAGTTTATTGTGCGCTTTAATAATTCAGTTTACTGTACGCGCATGATTTTCACGACGATGGCGAATTATTGATTACTATTGGGAATTAAAGGGAAAATTATCCTTTCTCCTAAACCTTTAAGTTTCTTTTCATTTTTGTCATTTTCAATTTAGTTCATAAGGGGATTTTCTCATATAAAATATTTTTTCTCCTAGTTTCTTTCAAATTCTTCTTATGCTCAAGCCATATTTTATCCATAGGATAAATTTCATATCATAACATTCATTATACCCCAAAATTTATGCAATCTATAAATGAAAATCTGTATTTTCAACAATATGCACAAACAAACATACAAAAATTAAACAGATAGGGGAATTTATTTTCTTCAAAATAAATTTATCGTAATTCTTGAATATTTATAATTTTAAAATATAGTGGGTATTACACTTACATTCTAGCTTTGCATTTTTTTTAAAATCCATTACCTCCTTGAATACTTATAATTCTTGAATACTTATAATTCTTGAATACTTATCGTAATTCTTGAATACTTATAATTTTAAAATTCTTGAATACTTCTGAACATTTGAATTTTGGCCTAGTTTCTCGTAATTTCAAGTCGTCACATACATTCTAAAAATACAATCTGTTTTATAAAAGAATTCATCTTATTTCATTTATGAATTAATAAATTAAGTGCATCAAATTAAATTCAAGGAAAGAAATGGAGGCTATGGAAATATGTGGCCGCAGCTTCTACTAATGTTATTTATCTCTCAATCATTTTGGGGCAAGATGATTCAATTTGTGTCCACAAACAGGAAATACGAAAAGAACATGTGTGTGGAAACATGTATCGTTGCAACCTTACAAGACGAACTTACAAAAGAACAAGTAGTGAAAGGTGTTGAAAGAAAGCTTGATGTAGACAATTTGGCTCCTTGTGGATATGATTTAAAGCGTAGACGTGATCCACAAATTCATTCTTCTTCTTTTGAGATATCGTTTTATGCTTTCTGCTCTATCTACAATCAAGTTGGAGACGATACAGATATGAATTAGATCTATGTTATGTCATTTAGAGGACTTTACTTTTATTATTATCCCTTTTGAAATTTGTAAACCTTTTTTACCGAACAAAATGAAGTTGCAAAAACACATGAACAAACCAACTTTTGAGCATCTTGACCGACTAACAAAAAAAATTTGGAATTAATTAATAAATGAAAGCTTTGTTTAAAAGTGCATTGATCGTAATGGGCAGAGCTTCTCTGGTTGTCGGAAAGGGACAAGCATCGTACTTGTCTTCTGCCAACCGTTGGATTAGGGGTGGGTCCCACTTTTCTGTGTGGGGCTGTTGGACGATTATTTTTAAAATACAATATATTTTATTTTAAAATGTGAAAGTTAGTTGCTTGGCCGACAAGGAATCTTCCTCAGTAAAGTGACAAAATAGTGCTGATTGTTTAAGTTTCAAAAGTGATCTGGCACAAAAAATTAGACAAAGGTTAGTAGCCCGGTAGAGATGAATTCAATAGAAGAAAGCAAGAAGGATGGACGTCAAAGTAGTTCGCAAAGACATTTGTGTACATTTGTCAAAGTTTAATCATCAAAAGCACTATGCAAAGAAACACGGTCAACTAATGGGTCAACTAAAGTTGTCAAAAGACCAAGATATGTCGATTAAGGGCATAACTTGGTTATCGAATGTCGAAGGCAAGGGAAATTGTCGAATGAAAGTCATCGAAGACAGTTATTCCTACCATCAAATGGTTAAAGAAGTTGTGTCAGACCATATAAACTGTCACTTACGTGGGGTTAGGTAGTTATGCCAATGCAATGTAAACCATCACTTACGTGGCGACTAAGCAGATAGGTAGTTACTTCCGTCATTTGCCTATAAATATTAGATGTTTTGTTGTAAACGGGGTTAGCAACTCTTGATTGAGAATCCTAACATCTCACACGAATAGATTAAAGGATCAACATCAAAGTATGCTTTCCACCCGTACATTTCAGTCAATTTAATTCAAAGTCTTTAATCTCTTTCCTTTAAGCTTTCTGCATTTTAACTTTTAGTAATCTATTTTCAGCAATTTTCTTTCTACCATTTACATTCTGCACTTTATCCTTCTGCCATTTACTTTCGGTCGTTTACCTTCTGTAGTTTACCTTTTATGCACTTTCGGTCGTAAGAGAGTTTTGATAAAATATCCTAAGGAATCAAGTCGAACGTAATGTGAACCAAGTAATGGAACAAGTCCCTAATAGATTTGGTTTCAACATGGGTTATACTAATCAACCTTATTTCACCTCAGCTTTCCCTGATTGGGTTCAACAAGTAGAATTGCCTAAAGGAATAGTCAAGGTTCCTAAATTATCCAAGTTCACTGGAGAAAGTAGTGAATCGACCGTCGAACACATCGCATGGTACACCATTGAAATGGGAGATCTAGTGACAAATGAAGGACTTAAAATAAGATTCTTTCCCAGTTCATTCATGAAAAATGTCTTCTATTGGTTCTCGACATTGAAACCTAATTCTATTCATTCATGGGTATAAATGAAGAGAAGTTTCCATGACTAATTCTTCAGAGGAGATCTTAAAGTTAGTCTGGTAGATTTGTTTAATATTAAGAGATTATATAACGAATCTGTCGAAGATTATTTGGAAAGGTTCAAGCAAATGAGGAGTAGATATTTTACTCAAATTCTCGAAGCTAAGATTGTCAAAATGGCTATGGAGGGCCTAAATTATTATGTCAGGAAAAAGCTTGTTAGCCAACATTTAGTTGATTTTGCCCAACTATGAGGCAAAGTTCAACAAATAGAATAGTTAAAAGCTGAAAAAATACAAAAACAAAAGAAGTTTCTCAAGAGAGAAAAGGTAAATTACGTTGGACTGAAAGAGTCTGACAGAGAAGAAGAGAACGTTGATTATGACATAAATCTTGTCGAATTAAAGAATGGACCTCTCTATGCTTGTCAAGCTATAAAGCCTGTAAGGGCCAAAGAAAAAATGAGCTATGTCAATAGAAAAGTATATACATTCGATATTACAAAAAGCTGAACAAATTTTTGATGTTTTGTTAAAAGAAAAATAAATAAAATTATTGGATAATCATAGGCTGTTAAAGTTTAATGAAGTTAAAGACCGAAAATATTGTAAATTTCATAATGTATTCCGTCATGTGACTAACGAATGTGTACATTTCAAGGACTTGATTCAAAAAGCCTTGAAAGAGGGAAGATTGAAGTTCACTGATAAAAAAGTAGACATGAAGGTTGATATTGATCCCTTCCAGACAAATGTTGCAACTATTGACAACGAAGTTCCTTTGAACATTGGCATGGTCAATGTGAAAAGAAAAGGAAAGAAGCATGTTGAAGTAAATTTGACTGGGGTAGACGTAGATACCAACCCTATGGCAGATCTTTATGACACATACCAAAAGTCTTGGGAGACTTATAAAGAATTCATGACAAGAAAGAAAGGCTCAATATCAATCCAGATGTGCCCAAGATGTAACCTCCTGTATGATCTGAAAGCCATAGAAGCACGTTGAAAAGCAATGGCTGATACCCAATTACTTAATAATTAGGAAAAAGAACGACTTCATAAGAAGAATTCTCAAAAAAAAAAACCATCCTATACACTAAGATATCGGCCATATCATTCAGGTAGGTCAAATTCCAATGGCTGATGGGTTGCAAAGCTAAAAAAGTCAGTTAGGAGCAATTTGATTTCCCAAAACTATTTCTGACATGTCAAAACTTGAGTGCTTCTTGCAAAGTAATGCCATTTGACAAAAATAAGCCTGAAGCATCTCATCGGCCTTTGTTGAAAACCCAGAAAAAAAAAGGTTGTAGAGATATTGGCAGACGCAGAAAAGGAAAGCCTTGACAAATGCACTTCGAATCAAAGAAGAACCTTCAGGGTCAGGAAAAGTGTTTGATTGTCAAAACTAAACCAATACCTGACACAGAAATCATTGTACCACGAGAAGAAAATGTGGCATAGCCACAACCAAATTTGTTAGGTACATGGCTTGAGGTAGAAATTACAAAGGCTCAGAAAATTATACAACCAACACCGTTGACAATAGAGCCTGACAGAAGTATCCTTTTAGAAGCTAGGTCAAAAGAATACCAAAAGAAGTTGGCTAATCGGATTGGTGGAAACTGAGAATGTCAACCGTGATAAAGGAAAACAAGTGGCCATGATAGAAGTCAAAGGGAAAGATTATAAAGATTGGACTAATAAAGAAATAAAAGCAATCTTAGCAGATCCCACAACTGACATCGAATAGAAAAGAGAGACCTTAGCCAAGGTTAAACAAGGGGATAACTCGTTGAGTTCAAGCATGAATGTCATATGTTTGACATGGATTTGTTAGCTGACAAGATCATATATGATCTTAATGATCCTAAACATCCTCTAGGTCTCAACAACAAGGAAGAATTTGATCTAGACTTTGATATGGATAAGAATTCAGATGACGTGATCATGGCCAAAGGAACAATTTTGTTAGAAACAGGATCTAACGATGGTCCAGTAGACAAGGATTATCTTAAACAAGGGCTATTCATAGATGAAGATGATTAAGACGTACTTGAAGGAAAATTCAGAGTCGTTGAAGAAGAAGAGGATCCAGTTAAAGGAAAATTTAGAGACATTGAAGAAGAAGAAGACGTCAGAAGAGAGAAGGATGCAGATGAATATCCTGTCAACATAAGTCTCTATCAAATTTCTATGATACCACCAGAATATGAAGCTTATTATGAGATTTATGTAGGAGAGAATGAAGAAGATCTAGAAGATTTGTCAAAGGATTGGTTATTTTTAGAAGACGATGTAATTTCAAGATTCGACAGTCTAGAGAATGACTTGGTTACTGGACCAGGCAATTTGGCCAAGTTTGAAAAACCAATTGATGTAAAAAAGACATATCTACAGCCTTTGCATATCAAGGTCTCATTGGAAAGGAAGTCTACCAACAAAGTTCTGGCGGATGGTGGAGCTACCATTAATTTGATACTAAGAGCCACGTTCAAGAGGTTAGGGAAGGATAGGTCTAACTTAATTCAGACAAATATAATTGTCACTTATTTTAGTGGCAAATCTTCTCCTTCTGACAGAGTAGTGATGCAGAATATTCACGTCAGATCAGTTAAAAGGGCAACCCTCTTTGTAGTAATTCCCCCAAAGTCTAGTTATAATATACTGTTGGGTAGAGATTGAATCCATACCATCAGGGCTATCCTGTCAACTGTACATTAGAAATTGATCCTAGAGAATGGTGAAAGATAAGTAGAAGTTGTAGAAGCAGATGATAGTCCATGTTACTTACAACAACTCCACATCGATTTCAGAATTTAAGCTATGAACGTCATACCAGTAGCTACAGAGGATGGAATGATCAATAAGGAGGCTTTGGAGGTCTGCTTAATGGATCAATTTGGTGTCAAATTAATGGATAAGGCTGACGAACATCAGCTAAGTACCAGCAATGAGTTTTAAATAGACAAGTTATCGGCCTACCTGACTGACAAGGTAGTCAATACCATGGAAGGTATCTTGTCGGACTACATTATAGATAATGGCCCTTTGAGATTTGAGAAAGGTCCCAACAAAAAAATAAATGTTGAAGCGCAAGATCCTTTGGAAGAGGTGAACTTGGATACCAAAGAGAATAAAAGACTTATTTTTGTAACTGCATTTCTACCAAAGGAATTCAAAGAAGAACTTGGCATGCTAATTACAGAATACAGAGATTGCTTCCCCTGGGATTACAACGAAATGCTTGGTTTAAGTAGAGAACTTGTCAAAACAAATTACCACTCAAGGAAGGATGCAAACCTGTCAAATAGGCCAATAAGAGATTTTCCCCTAAAGTGGTGCTGAAATTCAAAGAGGTAGTCGAATAGTTGTTCAAAGCTAAGTTCATCAGAACTATCAGGTATGTCGAATGGCTCTCTAATGTAGTTCCAGTTATCAAGAAAAATGGCAAGTTAAAAGTATGCATAGATTTTAGAAATTTAAATTTGGCTACTCCTAAAGATGAATATCCAATGCCTATAGCAGATATGTTAGTAGATGCCACATCTGGGCATAAAATTTTAAGTTGTATGGATGGTCATGCAGGTTATAATCAGATTTTTATAGCCGAAAAGGACATGTCAAAAATTGCTTTTAGATGTGTAGGAACTATTGGGATATATAAATGGGTCATCATGCCTTTCAGTTTGAAGAATACAAGGGCCATCTATCATAGAACAATGAACACTATCTTCCATGATGTTAAAGGAAAGTTTATGGTGGTTTACATTGATGATGTCATTGTAAAGTCAGAAGATAAGCAAAATCACTTGACACATGCTGGTTACTTTTCTGCCTGCTGCTGTTTTTTTGCTGTTCCTGATGCCGTGCACATGCTGGTTACTTTTCTATTTTCTAGTTGCTGCAGAAAGGCTTTTTGGTTGTTGTTTGTATTTCTAGAAAGTGAAGACCAGTGGGCCCCACTAGAATAGTCAACCCTAGCCAACCAGTCAATGCCGAGTCAGTAACCCATGTCATCAAATTCGTCTATGTGGCATCCAAGTTAGCAAAACATTCTCTAATAATTAAATCTACAAATTAAGCACAAGAATTAATTGGGATAAATTATATAACTAAAGCATATTAATTGTATAATTAATTTACACCTAATAAATCCAAAATATGATATAATAAGAGAGTTCACAATATTTAAGATGCAAAAAGGACTAAGATAGAGACTAAATTGCATATAAAAATGCTTGATATCAAATCCCCCACACTTAGCCTTTTGCACTCCTAGGGAAAATCATATTCAGAACACCAAATGACACCAAAGGAAAAGTGTGGAAAGCATGCAAGAATGGAATAATTAAAATTTGAAAAGATTTATCATTTAAAGAAAGTCAATCTTCAATTTCTAAAATTCCAAGCATCATGGCAATTGTTTGACAAGAATGAATTCAAGTAATTAGCCTCCTCACAAGGGATGTGTTTACTCTCTATTCTCTCAAGTGTTGAGGTTAAATCACTCATAATTCAACTTATCACAAAATCGCTACCATAAGCTTGTGAAGTATCTAAAATCTCCACTATTCAAATTCACATGCATGCTTGAATCCAAAGGACTTTACAAGGATGTAATGTTGGGTAGAAAACAATGGAAAGAAAGGGGGGAAAGAAGAAACAAGGGTGAAAAATAGCTCAAGAAAGTAAAGGAAACACAACAATAAAGTGTGGAAACAATTTAGAGAAATGAAGGAAACAACTTAAGAACATGAAGAGCAATAGCTATAACATTACAAGAGATTGAATATAAATAAATTCTGGGTATAAAAAGTTCTATCTACTCCTCTCTTTCTTTCTTTATATTCTTCTTCTTTTTTTCCTTTTTCTCTTTTTCTCTTTTTCTTCTTTTCAACGTCGATGCATATTTTTTTCAATCACAATACTTTTATTCTTGAATAGTCTTTTTTTTTTGCTTGCGCGTAGAGAGAAATATTAATTCCAAAATATCCCAAAATTTACAAGAATTTTTAGCATATCAACTCTCTAAAAGAATTTAAATGCTCTTCACTTCTCAAATTGAGAAGCAAAAATTCTGGTTTGGGAAGAAAAATGGTGGAAAATGCAAGAAGGAAAGTGGAAACAAGGCACAAAATGGCACACAATGGAAATAACACATGGGGATGGCTATTTGGCTAAAAATGGCTCACAAAGAAATGCTTAAATCATCTCCAAGCATGCATATGGAAATGTAGTCTCAACTAAGATCCAAGACAAGTTCTAGAGTAAAAATCCATGATAAGCAACACACATCAAGAAAGAATATCATTTTGCAATTTGGCTCAAAACCTCACAGTTTAAAGACTATCACTAAAAATTCATTGAAATCAAATTTATTGCCATTTAAGCTTGAACTCTAGAAAAAACAAGGTTAAAATCTAATCATGCTAAAACAATTCAAACCTAAACTATTCCAGCAAGTATATTTCCACAACAAAATCTTCTTCCTAAAACCAAAAAGAAAGCACTAAAAACTAAACTAAAAGCAATCTGAAATTCTGCACCCAAAACACAAGCTAAAAGCTCCAAAAATTGCAGAAAAAGGGTACAAACATAACAAAAAGCAAATAAAAATAGAACAGAAAAATGCATGAAATTTAAAGGCAAAGACCATTTCATTCTCCCCCTACACTTAAATTTTGCGTTGTCCTCAATGCAAACAATTATCAGCACATATCATTAAAGAGACATAGAGGACATGAAAATAAAAGCAAGAAAAGGGAAAAGAAACAGCCTTATCATCAATGGTGCGCCTTTTACGCGTCTGCCAATTGCATGGCACTGGCTTCTTCCAGAAGTTTTTCTCAGCAGCAGGTTGAATGATGGAAAGAATTGATTTTATGTCACTAACCTGAAGAAAAACATAAGAAGCTCCGTTTGCCATGGAAGGGTGAGAAGAACCAAGAGAAAAACAAAAAGAAAGGGAAGGACTACTAACTAAAACATAATTTAAAACAAAAAGAGAGCTACTTTCTAAAACAGAATTAAAATTAAAAATCCTACTCCTAAATCTACTCCTACTCCTACTCCTACCCTTACTCCTACTCCTAAATCTACTCCTACTCCTAAATCTATCAGGACAAGAATTATCTAAAACAGAATTACTATGTAAAATACAATTAACTAAAATAGAATTATCTAAACAAAAACTATCACCTGAAACAAAATCTAACCGAGAAACAGAATTAAAAACATAAGGGACAGAATCAGAATTTACAATGGAAACAGAGGTGAAATTGGAGTCATATTCAGATGCAATTGCACATGTACTATCAGATTCAAATACAATTTCAGATGCACTTACACATTCAGATTCAGAATTAATTGCACATTCAGATTCAAAAGCCTTAAATTTAGGTGTAGGTGCAAATGCAATTTCAATTTCAAATTCAGATGTAAGTGCAAATTTAGGTTCAAATGCATGTTCAAATATAGGTGCAAATGCATGCAATTCAGATTCAAGTTTAGATGGAAATGCATTCAATTCAGGTTGAAGTATAGATTCAGGGGCAAGTTGTCACGACCCTCAAAATGGTACGTGACCGGCACAACTTAGAGATACTCTCTAGTTGTAAGCCTATGCTTTTAGCACCATATAATAATCATTCTAAAATGTGAGAGTAATAATATAACAAAGACTTATCTTAGTTAAATACTCCGATTTTACTTAATAAGCTACAATCTTACAAAACATACAGTAAACTTAAAGTACTGTAATAACATAATTATGTACAATAACCACTTCCTCCTAGATGTCCTATTTGACTGCAGAGCTTTCTAGAATTTAAAACTGAAGAAACAGCTTTAATTCAAATAAACACCAACCCTTGAAGCAAAGAGGGTTAGGATATTGAACTTGCGCTACTCCTCAAACGGATGTTTTTCGTTAATCTCAGGATCTGAAAAAAATATATCCACCACAATATGAGATAATAATCTCAATGAATAGATAACGTTACAAGGATAGAAACTTAATTACAGATAATCATCAAGTGATTAACAATACACAAGTATATGTATAAAATGCATAAGTAAAATCATATCATACTTATAATCGACAAACAGCCATAGAATATGACCATAATCATATTCGGCACACAGCTATCTCCACATTTGGCATACAGCCATAGCATATGACCATAATCATATTTGGCACACAGCCATATTCATATTCGGCACACAGCCATCTTCACATTCGGCACACAGCCATAAATATGACCATAATCATATTCGGCACACAGCCAGATTCACATTCGGCACACAGCCATAGCATATGACCATAATCATATTCGGCACACAGCCATATTAATTGAAATATTCAGTCAAAGGTAATAGTAGATATACTCTGAATATGTAAATTACTTGGACTATTCATATAATTAAATAAGTATCCAAACCAGCTACTCACCTGAAATCCAAGTTACTATATCTTCTTTAAATCTACACAATTACATTTAATGGATTCAATTAATATAATTCTTTAATACATATAATCACGTATACGTACGTGTACTTTTCAAAAATACATATAAAAATGTACACGTATATGTACTATTCAAAAATACATATAAATACTATTTATATATAGTTACTATTCATTTATACGTATAGTTACTATTCATATGTACGGTTACTATTCATACGTACGGTTACTATTCATATGTGCATGTACTATTCATATCAGAAATAGATAATATAATCTGTAAAAGAGTACACCAGGTAAGTTCCCAGGAAAGAGTGGAGAGTCCCTATGGACACACTTAACAACCATGTCTTTCCTTAGCCAGAACTTTCCTAGACATGTATTCTTCACAGTTTACATTCTATTTCGGTAATCAGAGAATCAAAACAACATATAGGTAGCTAAGGACAGTTTTTCTGATGTGGAAGATCGGCCAAAGCCGCAACCACAGAGCATACTTAAGAAAATAACTTTTAAAAATCTGAATGGCACAGAAAAGGGGCATAGTATTCTTACCTTGGATCTAGGCTAAGGAAGAAAGACCTAGAATCTCAGAGCCCTAACGCCGGAGCAAGAGAAGTTTTGAGGAAAGGAGAGAAGAGAAACTGAAGGTGTGTGTTTTGAATTGAAATGGAAGGGCCTATTTATAGGAAAAATTATGGTACTATTTGCTACTATTCCATCTACCATTCTCCTATACTATTTCATCTACCAGTTTCACTTACCAGTTTTCATCTACCATTCTCCTATACTATTTCATATACTATTTCATCTACCAGTTTCACTTACTAGTTTTCATCTACCATTCTCCTATACTATTTCATCTACCAGTCTCACTTACCAGTTTTCATTCTAGATTCCACTTTTGAACTGTATATTTACTTAATGGGATTAATTCCATATCATATCATCCATTATATCCCACAATTTATAGAATCTATAATTAAAAATTTATATTTTCAACAATATGCACAAACGAGTATACAAAAATTAAACTGATAGGAAATTTATTTTCTTCAAAATAAATTTATCGAAATTCTTAAATACTTATAACTTAAAAAAAATGGGTATTACACAAGTGCATCTAATTCATGTTTAACAAAATCATCACAATTGCCAAGTTTCAAAGCTTTGTCTATCTCAATGCAAGCATGACAAGTATGAAAATCACAATCAAACATAAAATCTCCCACAAAATTTGACTCTTCTCTTTCTCTAGCCATAGTATGTCTACTTTTTCTTCTCTTAAGGTCTCTATCTCTTTTTCTAATTCAAGTTCAACTACCTCAAATTGGGTAGCCTTATTTGGAGAAGGTAATGGTCTATAAAGGAAAGGGAACTTATCCTTATCAGCTTCCTCATTCTCATTTTTCTCACTTGTACCACTAGAGGAAGGGGATTCCCTATTTTGCCCATCTAGCTCTTCTAATTCCTCTAATTCAGATTGGACGGCTAGACCATCATCTAATTGAGTGCCATCATTTAGTGAAATGACACTATCATTGGCTTCTAGGTCGGCCAAGGGTGGAGAAAGTGGACTACTATCAAACCCCTGATGGATCATCTCATTAACAGTGCAAGCTAGTTAGCCTAATTGAGATTCTAAATTTTGTAAGTTCACCTTAGTTCGCTCTTGGAACAGCAGGTTATTTGTGGCCAACTATTGAATCATTTCTTCTAAGCTTGATTCTAGCTCCTTAGGGGTAGCCCGAAGGGGTAATTCACTAAGGCAAGTGATAACATGCTTTTTCCATTTATTTTAGTCTCTATTTTAGTCCTTTTTGCCTCTTTAATTTTGTCAATTCTCTAATTTTATTATGTTTTGGAATTTATTGAGTATAAACTATTTATGGATTGAATGTGTCTCAATTATATATTTTTAGAACTTGAATTGTAAAATGCTCAATTTAATTTCTACAAATTTTAATTTTGGAGAGAAAAGTGTTGACATGGACAAAGATGCTGATTTGGATGCTAATGTGGCACTTTTTGGGTGATGCAGATGCTGACTAGGATATGCTGGATGTGGGGCCCACTTGAACTCTTATTCAATGCCATGTAGTCAGAATTTTTAGGCAGAAATATTAATTTTCGTAGGTCAAAAAAAACCATGGCTGAAATATTAATTTTGCCATGATATTCTGCTGCTGTTTGTCACTTTCTGCTGCAGAAATATTAATTCTGCTGCTGCCATACCATTCTGCTGCTGCCATACCTTTCTGCTGCTGCAGAAATATTAATTTTGCTGCTGTTTTGCTGTCAAAGTGCTGCCACATCATGGAAGAAGCATCCAAGGAGGCATCTAGGGCAGAATATCCCTTTAGGCATGTGTTAGATCAGTTTTATATTTGCAAAACCGAAATTTATTGAGGAAGCTAAGTCATTTTTCTGATGGGAAGTCCTAGCAGCATTTTTCTGCCTTCCTAGAGCAGCAGTGGTTTGGAGCAACATAGAGGCAACTCTCTAGCTTGGTTTGAGGGAAAGGAAGCCTTCCCACTTGGGAATGGCTCTCCTTCTCCCATTTTCCTTCCTTTTCTTGCATTTTCCTTCATAGTTTCTTAGATTTCTGTTGTATTTTCTGTTTTCTGTCATGTTTTTCCTTCTCTTCCATGTAATTTTCTAAGTTTAAGGATTGATGTAGTTTGGTTCTATGATGTTTTATTGCTGAACAATTTCGATTTTAATGCACTTTCGTTTAATGGAATGGATTTTACCGATTATTAAGCTCTTGAATGCTTGATTAACCTTCAATGAGTTTGGGATTTTGATGTCTATGCTAGAGTTAGCTAGATATTGAGCTTGACCTTGTAATTTTCACCATAAATTAGATTATCTAGATATAGATAGTTTTATTTATGTGGCTTAAATAATTTTCTTGAGCTTCATAATTTAATTGAATGGTTGATCTAAGATTTTAGTCAATTATTTTGGTTAAGTTAGATTGTAATTTCAAAGTTTTTGAATTCAATCATATTTTAGAAAATTGGCCAACATTGAATGGATTGTAATTTAATTGAATTGTTCTTCAATGATTCAAAGATTAATTTGTCTATAAATTAATCGGATTGGACCAACGAAATCAATCTCATTTTCTTGTGTAGTCGGTCATTTGATGAAATGGAAATTGTACTTTAATTCATTTGGACCAATGAGTATTTTCTCGGCCAAAGTTCTATTTTATTTATTGTCCTATGAAGCTTGTTATTTATGCATGCATGCGATTGCTATGTATTTGTAATGAGTAGGACAAGAGATAACATGTCATATGCGATTGCGGGGCATTGATGTGATTAGGACTTGATCGGATTATATTTGAGTTATAGATTAGTGAAGATCTTCCTAACTATAATTTTAATATAATTCAGTCTTAGAAGACTTTCTAAGAATTTTAGATTGAAGATTACATAATAGAATTAGCCAAGAATATTCAAAGGAAAGGATGATGATGTACAATTCTATGGAATTTGTGACCAATTACACATCTTTTGTCTGTTTCATTTTCTGTTTAGTTATTTAAATTTCAGTTATTTATATTGCGTTGTTTCAATCATCACCCCCCTTTTTTGTGTAATTTCTGAAATTTCCTTCATAAGTCTTAATAGCATTTCACTTAGCCTAATTGAATTTTATTTGATACCTCAATCTCTGTGGGACGATACTCTACTTATCACTTTATTACTTGTTGTGACCCAGTATACTTGCTGGAATATTTTATGTGCTATAAATTATACGCACCAGCAAGGACATGAATTTCGTGCTCATATGATGGATAGGATAAGCTCTCATACCCTAGGTTTGGATGTTCAAATTCAGAAATGTAAGTGGTGGGGTAATGTGCATACTATTGAAGATCTTGTTGAAATTTCCTAAGGCCATGAAAGACTCCTATATAAGACTTTGTACTTTCTTGAAATTGAAGATATGGGTCAGTCCTATATGTAGAGAAGGAATCTGTGCCACTCACATATGGAGAAGGTAGATGGGGAAATGGTGGTGGCTTTTGTTGTTCTTGCCTAAGGGTTAGGTGCCTTAATATGGATCCTAGATCCATGGTCAAGGTCTTATTTTGACTCACTAGAAGCAACCTCTAAAACAAAATTACTCTGATTCTATGCCAACAACAACAATGCTACACAAAAGAAGGAAAACTACAACAATTACAACAACTACACTACAGACAACAATAATTACAATACTCCTAACACAACTACTCTAACTAGCCTACAAACAGGGCCTATCCAATGTTTGATCAAAATTAGCCAATTCTTCTTGACAAACCTTTTTATAGGCTAGAAAGATGATACACACAGGAAAAACACAAAGGAAACTACTCCTATGCTATTGTTTCTTACTAGCCTATAGAAGGTCCTATCAATTTTTGGATTAAAGGTGGATAAGTCCACATTAACAGACCTTCTCATACACTAAGAAGGGCAAAATTCAGAAGAAAACCACAGAAACACTGAAATCGGCAAAAGCAACAAGAAGCTCCAACCAATGAAAATCACCAAAAAATGAAGTATCTCAGAAAAATCTGATTTTTCTTGGAAAAATCCTTCTCAAGTTGGAGGAACAAATGCAAAAAACAGAACTTAAAAATTTGATCTACAAAAATCACACTAAAAATTAGATTTGCGGTAACTTGCAATATAGTAATCGTTCCAAGTCATTTCACTCTTGGAGCCTTGCTTCTAAATTGCCTAATTAATTATTCTAGACACTAATCTACTCTAATCTACCCTAATTACCTATTGATTATAGCCTAATTACCACCGGGGGAGTGCATAATTATGGACTAAAACAAAAACTAACTACAGCAAAACAAAATAACATAACACAACACAAAACAGAACAGAACGAAATTAAAGAACAACAGATGAAATCAGCCATGGAGTCCTAAAAGTGTAACTATCATCATCCTTGTCTTCAAATTAATTCTAATTTTCTCCATCATTAGGTTTTCTAACCAATATTTCCAAGAAATTTCCTAGAACTAGATTACATATAAGTTAAACCTAACCCACATGCAATCTGATTAAGCCCTAACCTAAATCATGCTTGATAATTACCAAAGCAAGCCATTCTGTTCTACTGCAACACTAACCAGTGAAAGCAAGATAACTTCTCATTTCAGCGATGATAAACCAAAACAAAAATAAAATAGAAGAACAAGAAAAAACTTATCTCATTTAGCTCCAAGAATTCATGTTACAAATTCTATTCTTCCATGGATTGATTACACAAAAGTTTTAGCCTTCCATGGTGACTAAAACCCACAAAACATAAGAGAAATACAAGGGGGAAATGAAATATAGAACAAAGGTAGAAGAAGACAACTCTTCAATCAAGTGAAATGGTGGTCTAGAGGCCCTTTGTAGATGCTGCAAGAGAGGAAGACTAAATTACCATTTCAAAAAGTCTTCATGTGCCGTCCCTTTCTGCTTGCTACTGCTTTTCTGTTTTTCCTGATACTGTGCACATGCTGGTTGCTTTTCTATTTTCTGGTTGCTGCAGAAAGGCTTTCTTGTTGCTATTTGTATTTTTGGAAAGTGCATACCAGTGGGCCCCACTGGACTAGTCAGCCCTAGTTAACTAGTCAATGCCCAGCCCTAGTTAACCAGTCAATGCCCAGTCAGCAAGCCATGTCATCAAATTCGTCCATGTGGCATCCAAGTCAGCAAAACACTCTCCAAATAATTAAATGTACAAATTAAGCACAAGAATTAATTGGGATAAATTATATAATTAAAGTATATTAATTGTATAATTAATTTACACCCAATAAATCCAAAATATGATATAATAGGAGAGTTCACAATACTTAAGATGCAAAAAAGGACTAAAATAAGGACTAAATTGCATATAAAAATGCTTGATATCATTGTCTCAAAGATGGATAAAATAAAATTTATGTTATTCAAACCTGTTCTCAATGGACGTATTGGTAAATAGACAATTGAGTTTTTAGAATTTTCTTTACAATGTGTTCCAGCGAAAGCCGTCAAAGGCCAAGCATTGGCTGGCTTTCTAGTTGACCATCTTGGACTTGACATAGAAAACGATATAAATTTTGTCAAATTGAGACCATGGTGTCTTTATTTCTACAGATCAAGGCACAAGAAAGGAAGTGGCGTTGGGATTTTAATAATTTCTCCCAAAGGAACTCCAACCAAATTTATGTTTGAACTAAAGTATTCTTGTTCTAACAATGAGGCTAAATATGAAGCTTTAATTGTTAGATTAGAAATACTTTGTCAAATGAAAGCACGAAGGGTGCACATACTTGGAGATTTCTAGTTAGTCGTTAAATAACTTCCTCAGGAAAACAAATGTGTTAATCAAAATTTGATTAAATATTGTGCTGTAATGAGTAAGTTAATAAAGAAATTTGACGAAGTTATTGTCCAACACATTCGTAGGGAATCAAATGAAGAAGCCAATGACTTAGCCCAAATAGTTTCTAGGTATAAGGTTTCTCAAAAAGTTTTGACAAATTTAATAGAAGTTAGGGAACTTTTATACCCCTTAGAAAAAAGAGATGTATTGCGAAATGACGTTTAAACAAGTAATGATTGGAGGAAAGAAATCATTGATTATTTAGAGAATCCAAGTTCTAACGTAGAACGGAGACTCAAATATAGAATGTTAAATTTTGTAATGTCGGGTGGACAATTGTATAGAAAAATTGTCAACGGAAAATTAGAGGAATGCTTTAGTGAGTCAGAGGCATACATTACCTTGTCGGAAGTCTATAAAGATATTTATGGAGCTCACCAAGGAGGAGAGAAAATGAAATTGGTCCTTCAATGGAGAAGATTTTATTGGTCGACACTAGTTAAAAATTGTATAATGTTTGCTAAGTCTTGTGAAGAGTGTCAAAGACATGGCCATATACAAAACATCCCAGGTAGTGAATTACATTCAATTGTTAAACCTTGGTCGTTTAGGGGATGAGCTTTGGATTTAATAGGCCAAATACACCCTCCTTTGTCGAAAGGACATAAATATATTTTAGTTGGGGTTGATTATTTCACCAAGTGGGTTGAAGCAATTGCACTAAAAGATGTTACTGAGAAAGATGTGATCAATTTTATTGAAAATCACATCATTTGCAGGTTTGGAATACCTCAAACTCTAACGACCGATCGAGGTACTATTTTTACTGGACAAAATGTCACAAATTATGCTAATATTAGAAAAATAAAGTTAATTACATCGACGCCATACTATGAGCAAGCAAATAGTCAAGTAGAGGCTATCAATAAAATACTTATAAGCCTGATCAAAAAGCATATTGGTCGAAAACCTAGAAATTGGCACAATACCCTTGATTAGGTTCTATGGGTATATAGAAATTCGCCACGAGAATCGACAAGCACATCAGCATATAAATTAGTTTATGGTCATGATGCCATTTTGCCTGTCGAGATCAATCTTCAATCAATTCGCATTCAAACATGTATATGTGCCAAGAGACAAGCTTGACCATTCTTTCAATCAATTAGCAATTCATTCTTTTTGTCAAATTAAATTTTCTAAAGCAGTCAATCTTTCATCATTCAATTCGTTCAATTCGTCGAACATTGAATCCCAATAACTTTCAATGGGTAAGTCTTTGAATGTGAATTAATTGAAGATTGATCTCGATAGGCAAAATGGCATCATGAACATAAACTAATTTATATGGCGACATGCTTGTCGATTCTCTTGGCGAATTTCTGTATGCCCATAGAACTTGATCAAGGGTATCATGCCAATTTCTAGGTTGTAGACCAATATGCTTTTTGATCAGGCATATAAGTATTTTATTGATGGCCTATACCTGACCATTTACCTGCACATAGTATGGCGTCAACATAATTAACTTTATTTTTCTAGTATTGGCATATTCTGTGACATTTTTCCCAGTAAAAACAGTACCTTGATCGGTCTTTAGAGTTTGAGGTATTCCAAACCCGCAAATGATGTGATTTTCAATAAATTGATCATATCTTGCTGGGTAATATTTTTTAGCATAATTGCTTCAACCCACTTGGTAAAATAATCAGCCCTAACTAAAATATATTTATGTCCTTTCGACAAAGGAAGGTGTATTTGGCCTATTAAATCTAAAGCCCATCCTCTAAATAGCCAAGGTTTAACAATTGAAAGTAATTCACTAGCTAGGATGTTTTGTATATGGCTATGTCTTTGACACTCTTCACTAGACTTATTATACAATCTTTTACTAGTGTTGGCCAATAAAATCTTCGCCATCGAATGAACCATTTCATTTTCTCTCCTTCTTGATGAGCTCCACAAATTCCTTTATGGACTTCCAACAAGGCAATGTATGCCTCCAACTCACTTAAGCATTCCTCTAACTGTCCGTCGACAGTTTTTCTATACAATTGTTTGCCTGACATTACAAAGTTTAACGTTGTATATTTGATTCTTCATTCTATGTCAGAGCTTGGATTCTCTAAATAATCAATGATTGCTTTCCTCTAATCATTACTTGTTTGAATGTCATTTTGCAATGCACCTCTTTCTTCCAAGGGGTATAAAAGTTCTGTAACTTCTATTAAATCTAGAAAAACTTTTTAAGAAACCTTATAGCCATAAGCTATTTAGGCTATGTCATTGGAGTCTTCATTTGATTCCCTAGGAATGTGTTGGACAATAACTTCGTTAAATTTTTTCATTAACTTACTCGCTAATCAAATTTTGATTAATACATTTGTATTCTTGAGTAAGTTGTTTGACGACTAACTGGGAATCTTCAAGTATATGCACCCTTCGTGCTTTCATTTGACAAAGTATTTCTAATCCGACAATTAAAGCTTCATATTCAGCCTTATTGTTAGAACAAGAATAATTCAGTTCAAACATAAATTTGGTTAGAGTTCCTTTGGGGGAAATTATTAAAATCCCACCGCCACCTCCTTTCATGTGCCTTGATACATCGAAATAAAGACGCCATGGTCTCAATCCAACAAAATTTATATCTTTTTCTATGTCGAGGCCATGATGCTCGACTAGAAAGTCAGCCAATACTAGGCCTTTGACGGCTTTTGCTAGAACATATTGTAGAAAAAATTCTGATAATGCAATTGTCTATTTACCAATACATCCATTGAGAACAAGTTTAGATAACATAAATTTTATTATATCTGTCTTTGACACAATAAATACATTACAAGGCATCATGTAATATTTCAGCTTAGTACAAGAAAAATACAATGACAAGCATAACTTTTCAATTGCACTATATCTTGTTTTTGCATCATTTAAAACTCGACTAAGGTAGTAAACATCTCTTTCGACACTAGCCTCATCATCTTGAGCCAGTAAACATCCTATCATTTCCTCAGAACTTGAAATATATAACTTCAGTGGCTGATACAGTATTGGTGACATCATAACCATAGGATTCGTCAAATATTACTTGATTTGATCAAAAGTCTCTTGGTGACAAGGCTCCCAGACGAAATCTTGCTCAACTTTCAGCTTGACCAAAGCTGAGAAGACTTTGGTCTTGCCCGACAAGTTAGATATGAATCTTCTTAAGAAGTTTACTTTCCCCAAGAAAGATTATAATTCCTTCTTATTTGTCAGTGCAGTGGCTTCCAAAACTGCTCTAGTCTTATTCTTGTCCACTTCAATACCCATTTTATAGACTAAGAATCCTAGAAATTTGGCAGTCGACACTCCAAAAGCACATTTATCCAGATTCATTTTAAGGATGTGCTTTCGTATTCTTTCAAAAGCTTTCCTTAAATGTGTCAAGTGATTTTACTTATCTTTCGACTTGACAATGATGTCGTCGATGTAAACCTCTATAAACTTTCCTATAACATCATGGAAGATAGTGTTCATTGTTCTTTGATAAGTGGCCCCTACATTCTTCAAACTAAAGGTATGACAACCCACTCATATATCCCAATAGCTCCTTGACATCTAAAAGCAATTTTCGACACGTCCTCCTCAGCTATAAAAATCTGACTATAATGTACATGACCATCTATACAACTTAAAATTTCATGCCTAGATGCAGCATCTACTATCATATCTACTATGGGCATTGGATATTCGTCTTTAGGAGTAGCTAGATTTAAAATTTTAAAATCTATGTATACTCTTAAATTGCCATTTTTCTTGACAACTGGAACTACATTAAAGGGCCATTCGACTTACCTGGTAGTTCTGATGAACTTATTTTGAGCAACCGTTCGACCTCCTCTTTGACTTTCAGCACCACTTCAGGGGCAAATCTCCTATTGGCCTGCTTGACTGGTCTGCATCCTTCCTTGAGCACTAATTTATGTTCAACAAGGTCTCTACTTAAACAAGTATTTTGTTGTAATCCTAGGGGAAACAATCTCTGTATTATGTAATTAGCATAATAAGTTCTTCTTTGAATTCCTTTAGCAGAAATGTGCTTACAAAAATGGGTCTTTTATTTTCTTTGGTACCCAAGTTCACCTCTTCCAAAGGATCTTCTGCTTCAACATTTATTTTTCGTCAGGCTTTTTCTCAAATCTCAAAGAGCCATCATCTATAATGTAATCCGACAAGATACCTTTTGTGGTATTGACTGCCTTATCGGCCAGGTAGGCTAACAACTATCTATTTAAGTCTTAAGACTTATGGTTGGCTCTTGGCCAATTTTCATCGGCCTTATCCATTAATTTGACACCAAATTGATCCATCAAGCAGACCTCCAAAGCCTCCTTATTGATCATTCCATTCTCTGTAGCTATTGGTCTGACATTTAGATCGTAAATTCTGAAATCGACATGGAGTTACTATAAGTAACATAGACTATCATCTGCTTCTACAGCTTCCACTTCTTCTTCGCCATTCCATAAGATCAATTTTTGATGCACAGTTGATAGGATGGCTTCGGCGGTGTGGATCCAATCTCTACCCAACAATATATTATAACTGGACTTTGACAGAATTATTACAAAGAGGGTTGCCCTTTTAACTGATCCGATGTGAATATTCAGCATCAACTCTGTTAGAAGGAGAAGATTTGCCACTAAAATTAGTGACAATCATATCCGTTTGAATTAAGTCAGACTCATCCTTCCCTAACCTCTTGAATGTGGCTCTTGCTATCAGAATAATGGCAGCTCCACCATCCACAAGAACTCTGTTGGTGGACTTCCATTCCAATAAAGCCTTGATATGCAAAGGTCGTAGATTTGCCTTTTATGCATTAGCTAGTTTTTCAAACTTGGCTAAATTGCTGAGTCCAGCAACCAAGTCATCCTCTAGACTATCGAATCTTGAAATTACATCCTCTTCTAAAAACAACCAATCTTCCGACAAATCTTCTAGATCTTTTTCATTCTCTCCTGCAAAAATCTCATAATAAGCTTCATATTCTGGTGGTATCACAGAAATGTGATTGAGACTCATGTTGACAGGATGCTCATCTACATCCTTCTCCCTTCTGACATCTTCTTCTTTAATGTCTCTAAATTTTCCTTCAACTAGGTCCTTTTCTTCTTCAATGTCTCTGAATTTTCCTTCAACTATGTCTCAATCATCTTTATCTATGAACGACCCATGTTTAAGATAATCCCTGTCTACTAGACCATTGTTAGATCCTATTTTTGATAAAGTTGTTCCCTTGGCCATGATCACGTCATCTAAATCCTTATCTATATCAAAGTCTAGATCAAATTCTTCCTCGTCATTGAGACCCAGAGGATCTTTAAAATCATTACGGGCGTCTATAATCTCGTCAACTGACAAATCTATGTCAGACATATGACATTCAGGCTTAAACTTGATGAGTTACTCCCTTGTTTAACCTTGGCTAAGATCTCTCTTTTCTATTTGATGTCAGTTATGAGATCTTCTAAGATTGCTTTTATTTCTTTATTAGTCCAATCTTTATAATCTTTCCCTTTGACTTCTACGATGCCACTTGTTTTCCTTTATCACGGTTGGCCTTCTCAGTTTCCAACAACCCAACTGACTAGCTTCTTTTGGTATACTTTTGACCTAGCTTCTAAAGGATCTTCTGTCAAGCTCTATTGTCAACAGTGTCAGTTGCATCATTCTCTAGCCTTTGCGATTTCTCCCTAGGCTATATACTTAACAGATTTGGTTGTGGCTGTGCCACATTTTCTTCTCATGGTGCAATGATTTATGTGTCAGGTATTGATTTAGTTTCGACAACGAAACACTTTTTTCCTAACCCCAAAGGTTATTTTTTGATTCAGAGTGCATTTGTTAGGTCTTTTCTTTCCTGGGCCTGCTTGTATCTCTATAGTCTTTGTTTCTGGATTTTTGACAAAGGCCGGTGGGATGCTTCAGGCTTATTTTTGTCAAATGGAATTACTTTGCCATAATGATAATATTTGTTCCAAAAAGGCTGCTCCTTATGGAATTTATTTCTCCTGGCACTATCCTTGTTTTCTAATGCGAAATTCTTCACCTATTTTCCAACCTTCATGTTTGCAGATGGCACTCGATTTCTGACGTGCCAGAAATGGTTTTGGGAAATCCAATTGCTCGCTCCCAACTAACTCTTTTGGCTTTGCAACCTACCAGCCATTGGAATTTGGCCTACCTAAATGATGTGGCCGAGATCTTGTGTATAGGATGGTTTCTGTTGAGAATTCCTATTACGAAGTCGTTCTTTTTCCTGATTGTCAAGTAACTAGGTATTAGCCATTACTTTCCGACATGCTTCTATGGCTTTCAGATCATACAGGTGGACACATCTTAGGAACATCTGGAAGTCCCTCAAGACTTTTGGTATATGTCATAAGGATCTGTGATAGGGTCGAATTTACTTCGACATGCTTCTTTCCTTTTCTTTTCACATCGATCATGCCAATGTTCAAAGGAACTTGTTTGTCAATAGTTGCAACATTTGTCTGGAATGGATCAGTATCAACCTTTATGTCTGTTTTTTTATCAGCGAACTTCAATCTTCCCTTTGTCAAGGCTTTTTGAATCAAGTCCCTAAATGAACACATTCGTTAGTCACATGACTGAATACATTATGAAATTTACAATATTTTCAGTTTTTAACTTCATCAGGCTTCAACAGCTTATAATTATTCGACAATTTTATTTGTTTTTCTTTTAACAAAACATCAAAAATTTGTTAGGCTTTTGTAATGTCAAATGTGTATACTTTTCTATTGACATAGCTCTTTTTTTTTTTTTGCCCTTATAGGCTTTATAGCCTGACAAGCATAGGGAGTTCCATTTTTTAATTCGGCAAGATTTATGTCATAATCAATGTTCTCATCCTCTTCATCCGACTCTTTCATTTCGATGTAGTTTACCTTTTCTCTCTTGAGAAACTTTTTTGCTTTTGCATTTTTTTCAGCTTTTAATTATTCTATTTGTTGAACTTTGGCTCCTAGTTGGGCAAGGTCAATTAAATGTTAGTGGACAAGCTTTTTCCTAACATAATAATCTAAGCCTTCGATAGCCATTTTGACAATCTCAACTTCAGGAATTAGAGTAAGACATCTACTCCTCATTTGTTTGAATCTTGCCAAATAATCTTTGACAGATTCACTATATAATCTCTTAATATTAAACAAATTTGTCAGACTAACTTTAAGATCTCCTCTAAAGAATTGGTCATGGAAACTTCTCTTCATCTGTGCCCACAAATGAATAGATTTAGGTTTCAATGTGGAGAACCAAGAAAAGGCATTTTTAGTGAGTAAACTGGGAAAGAATCTCATTTTAGTCCTTCATTTGTCGTTAGATCTCCTATTTCAATGGTGTACTGTGTGATGTATTCGACGATCGATTCACCACTTTTTCCAACGAACTTAGATAATTTAGGAACCTTAACCATTCCTCTAGGCAATTCTGCCTATTGAACCTAATTAGGGAACATTGGGGTGAAATAAGGCTAATTAGTATAACCTACATTGAAAACAAATCTAAGGACTTGTTTGACTACTTGGTTCACATTAGGTTCGACTTGATTCCTTATAAGGTTTTGTCAAAACTCTCTTACGGCATTATCTACCTCTGGCTCATTCTGACTTAAGATTTGTACTTGACCATGTCTCAACTGAGGTTGAGGTTGGTCTTGCCCTTATACTACATTGTTTTGTTGATTTTGGCCTTAGTCTTAGGCAATAATCACTTATTCTGGTTAGACATTTTCAAGCACAACAATCCCCAAAGCCTGAGTTAGTCTACCTATTTGTAATGCTAACGTATTACATACATTATTGGTAAAGGTTTCAGTACAACACCTATTTGTTGTGTCAGCATACTCACCATATAGTGATTACTTTGGTCCATTTATTGTCGAATGTGAGCTAATGAACTTACAGTAGATGTGGCGATAATATTTGGCATGTCTCTTGACGTGTTTGGGAAAACGGGTTCCAAATTCAGTCTTTCTTGTCGAAACACAGTAGGAGTACTGCTTCTTGCCATATTTGCCAATGCAGAACTTACACGCTTGGCTTTGAACCATTTGACATATGGGATTGGTCAATAATTTTCAATCCCAAGTTGGGTCATCACAGGAGGGACATACCCTTGAGGTAATCCGTATTGAGCCACAAACCTTGTAGTTTGATTGCCTACTAAATTCAATGACACTGGTGTCGATCTAGACACTAGTTCCAATATGGGATTTCCTGAGAAGAACACGTTTGGCACAAAATTTGTAAGATTAGCAATTGTTGTAACTGCTGGCACATTTTTCGTGATTACGACAATTGTAGATGTAGTTAGTGAACTTGTCACTTGACTAGCACCATTTGCGTTACTCATGATTTCAGAGTTATGAGTAGGTATGTGTTTACCACTTCTCAAACTCATACATTCAACGCGTTACTTTGAACTCGTCCCACCGAGTGTGCCAATTTGTTTATGGTGTTTTTTGGTCAAAGCGAAGTCCGACAATAAATAATGAAAATCGAGAGCGATGTGTTTGCAAAGTTATGCAGTAATCTCATTTTTAATGAAATCATTTTGAATGCAATGTACTTGACAGGTACTATATGTTATGAAAGATCATGAGGCCTAAAATACATCTTTTTGCAGAAGTTAAATAAAAACGGTAAATTTGCATAAAAGTAAGTTGCAGAACATAAAGTGCATAAAAGGTAAACTGCAGAACGTAAAAGATAGAAAGTAAATGGCAGAAGGATAAAGCGCAGAATGTAAATAGTAGAAAGTAAATTGCTAAAAATATATTGCTAAAAGTTAAAATGCAGAAAAAAGGAAAGCGATTAAATGACAGAAGGAAAATGAAAGCGATTAAAGACTTTGAATTAAATTGACTGAAATGTAAGGGTGGACAGCATACTTTGACGTTGATACTTTAATCTACTCATGTAAGATGTTAAGATTCTTAATCAAGAGTTGCCAACCCTATTTACAATAAATCATCTAATATTTATAGGTAAATGATGGAAGTAACTGTCTATCTACTTAGTTGCCATGTAAGTGATGGTTACCTAAACCCACATAAGTGATAGTTTACATGGTCCGACACAATTGTTTTAACCATTTAATGGTAGGAATAACTATCTTCGATGACTTTCATTCGAAAATTTTCCTTATGTTCGACGTTCAACAACTAAGTTATGCCCTTGATCGACATATCTTCGTCTTTCGATAACTTTAGTCGACCCATTTGTTGATCGTGTTTCTCTGCATTTGTTTGTCGAATGACGTACTTCCGACGATTAAACTTTGATAGACGTACATGAATGTCTTTGTGAACTACTTTGACATCCATCCTTCTTGCTTTCTTTTGTCGAATTTGTCTCTGCCGAGCTGCTAACCTTTGTGCCAAATCACTTTTGACACTTACACAATCAATACTATTTTGTTACTTTACTGAGAACGATTCCTTGTCGGCTGGCAACTACCTATCACATTTTAAAATAAGATATACTTTATTTTAAAAATATTCGTCCAACACATGCATATAGATATCAAAATGGTCTAATAATAGAAGAACTCAATCTCTCAAGAGATAGAACTCTCTATAGACTCACCCAAATTACATGCGAAATGTGAAAATCATGGCTTTTAATGACACAACATGCAACTATTCTTCAAGTCAAAATATATCAATAGGATGATGTATTAACTATTAATTAAGCCATCAATTACCTCATTAGTGTAACATCCAAGGCTAAACAAAATAAATATTGTTGTTGGGTAATTTGCTCAAATCTAATTAACAACAAACTTGAGACATCTCCAAAACTGCTATCTCCAATTTCTACACCACTAACTATTAATTACAATGCAAATTTAACCCTATTTTATAAGAAAGTAAATAATACAAATTTTTTAGTTTTTCACAGGTATTCTTCATTAGAGAAAATTCTGCTCGATGACTGTCAAGTACTAAATGTAAATATCTCTTTCAACAAAAATTTTAACTTAGATTCACTACCTTGTGAAAAAACTAACACCTCCTCTAAACTCAATACCTATTGATTGATAAATAACACAAATTTAATTTGTAGTCTTTACATAAACATGCTACGGCCTCCGCACGGAATCTCCCTTTTTGTTATGGTATGTATAATTGTATAATTTAGTATTTGCCTAAAAAATAACTTTAGAATATATATATATATATATATATATATATATATATATATATGTATGTATGTATGTATGTATGTATAAAGTAAAACCAACTATCACTTCAAGAATAAGACCTGCAAAAATCTTTCTCTAATTAATGAAAATTCCTTCCCTAAACAATCTGACACGAATTCAGAAACAAAACATATTTTGTCTCTGATTCGGCCATTGCAAATCATTTGAGACAAAAAACATTTCTGTCTTATAGCTAATGATAGAATATTCTGTCTAAAAAAATTTCATCTCTAATTAAAATAGTATTTTCAAAAATGAAAAACTAATTATGTGACAATTCAAGGATGACTTTTCCGTCCTTGAATCCGTCTCTAATTAGAGACGAAAATTTCCTCCCTACATTCATCTCTAATCTAGGATGGATTGTCTCACCCATGAATCCGTCTCTAATCAGGGGGAATTGTTTTATCCCTAAATTTATCTCAAATCTAAAATATTTTTTCATCCCTGAATCCATCTCTAATCAGAGACAAATTTTTTCAATCTGTCTCAAATTAGGGACAGATTTTTTCATCTCTAATTTCATCTTGATTCAAGGAAAGATTTTTTCATTCTTAAATTCGTCTCTAATTCTCTATCCAATTTCTTTTTCTATATTTTATATGAATTTATATATCCCAACCTAATTAAAACTTGAGGCAACATACATAAACGTGCAAACGATTAAATGAAGGAGAATTAATTTAGGTTAATAGAACTATACTTACGACAAAACAATGTTAAAAGAGCAACATCATATAAGGGAAAACCAACGTCTATTTCATTGCACAAAAGGAAATTAAAACATTTTCTATTTTAATATATTTCAATTAATATTTTATAATAATAATATCTAATAGACCTCACACGTTCGGACGTCAATTCTTGTTTCCGTTGTGTTCGTCGAATCTAGCAGCTCTGCTCTTTTAGGAGGGAAGAGCACTCTTATCTTTCAAACCGTTGCTAAAAAAATATGGCAAAAAAAGTGTCAATTAAATTTTCAGCAACAGTGTTAAATATATTAACTATGACACTTTTTAGTTATAATTTTTTAATAATGGTTAAAATCATTGTTAAAAGGACTTAAATGCAGGCGATCTCGTTCCGTGTTTGTCCGACCTACTATGTATCAAATTGACTCTTTCATCTGCACTAACGTGATGTATGTTTTCTATCTAGTTTGTACTAGACCTTGCTTATTTTAATGAATTACCTCTTTTACCCAAAGAAAAAACTATTGGATTTGGACCACAAAGGAAAGGACCGTCGGGAACACTTTCATTTATTTAATTAAACTTGAATAAATCAATAGGCAAAAACAACTCAAGTATGTTTGTTTATATCTCTAATTTTATAATATTTTTAATTTGATCATTCTAATTACAAAATAGACAGTATTGCTCTTCATTTTTTTTCTCGTATGTTATTATCTAAATTTAATCTTCAAATTTAACAATTACTAACTTAGATGTTATGTTAGATATATTACATTAACCTCCGTGAAGTTTGACTTCAAAATTTTAGATTAAAAAAAATAAGATACAAGTAAAATTAGATATCTTAAATAATGAGAAGAATAATATATATTTTGAATTGGGTATGTCACACCCGAAATATGACCGGCTGGTTTTTTTGAAAAAAGAAAATAGTATAAAATCAGTTTTCAAAATTAAAAACCAATTTTATTAATAGTTGTCACCAAAATTTATTTGATAGGAAAATTTTGGGAAAAAAAATTTAAAATGTATGGTCTATGTTTAGAAAAAAATTGAGTTCAGAAGTTGAACCGCATAAGAAAGGAGTCAGGCACCCTATACGTTTGATTTAGAAAGTATGCAATTATTTTATATTCACCTTAAAATTACATTTATAAGTCACATATAAAAAAAATGAAGACAGAAAGAACAAATAAAGATATATACAAAGGCGGATTTGGCTAGGGCAATGTTTAAGACCTACGTACTCGACGGTGGAGATCAAAGTCCACGTAGTTTGTTATTTGGAAGACATTTTTTTTTAAAGAAATATTTGAGAAAATTTTCCTCATAAGCATTGTTATATAATCGCGTAATGAGTACTTTGTCTAAATTTTAAAGGGTTCAGATTCAATGGATTTATATTTTAAGAGAAAATTTTTCCCATTAACATTGTTATACAATCGCATAGTGAATATTTGATTAAGAAAATAAAGGAAGATTCACTCCAACGGAGTCTACCTTTTACTCCATCAAAGATTATTTGATTTTTTTAATTTATTATCATATGACATTGATTGACAATCACGCAATAGGATAATAAAATTTTACCTCGAGATAGAGATTATTATAGTATTCCAAAAGAATCAGTTGTTTCTCAATTCATCATCGGCAATGAAATTAATGGAAAATCTCTTTGGATTTTTTGAAATTATTTTGAATATGAATTTAAAGGAAAATATCTTTTTGGGATTTTTCAAATTCTATTTTAAAAAAGGATTTAATCAACTTATCTTTTTGGGATTTTTGAAATTTTATTTTAAAAAAGGATTTAATCAACTTAAGTTAGGATTTTAATATTTTTTTATTTTTTATTATTTTTTAAATATTTAAGATTACATAAACGCACATGTGTATATATGTATATATAAGATATGCATAAAAATATTATACCGCACATGAAAACACACATACATATATATATATATATATATATATATATATATATATATATATATATATATATAAACACAAATATACGCATAGATGTATCACATATTATATAAAACATATATTGATATGCATATTCGACGCAGGCAACGCATCAAACCTTCGAAGCTTACTTTGCCCACCGTGAGTCCCTGCTTCTCTCTCTGCCGTGTTCTGCTTCTCTCTCTCCGCCGTAGTCTGTTTTCGGTTTTCTAGCGAGCTCTCTCGGTTCACTCTTTAGGTGTCTCGCCGTGCTCTGTTTTTGAAGACTCAAAACAGGGGGAGTTCTAGTTTATGGGAGGAGCTGGTGAAGGCTGGTTCTCTCGGTTTGGGGGTTTTTTGTGTGCCAAGGGGATCACTCCTTCTCCACTGTAGCGAACAAGAACAGAGGAACTCTCTCTCGGCCTCTTTCTATTTTGTCTCTCCCTTCTCTTTCTCTCTCAGCAGGAATGGAAGAAGAGTTGATGGTGTTGTGTGGATGCAGGAAGAGAAAAAAAAAATGTCGTGTAAATCGTGAGACTGAGGGAGATACAATCTGGAATCTATTTCGCAACTCTCGATTTCTCTCCCTCTCATCCTCTCTTCCTCACAATAAACTCCATGCCCCCTGCAGTGATCTCTCATTTATAACCATCCATGATGACCTCTGTAACGTGGCAAAGTAGTTGGATATTCCTTCCTCAACTTCCGGCGCAAGCTCAGAAGCAGTTCTGCAATGTGCATATCATGCTATCTGTCGTGTACATCCTGATTCTCTTCTAATCTTTTTTCTTTTTCTTTTTTTAATTAATTAATTAATTTATTTATTATTCTTAATGAGTTTAAAACAAGAATTAAAATCTCCCCTATAAAAAATTGCCTTCATTTCTATTTTTTAATTTTATTATACAGGACAAAATTAGGTGTTCACAGGTAGATTAATTTAAAACTTCTAAGGAAATCAAAATTTTATTCTATCTAATATTTAACGTCAAATTTCACACGCATTTCTCTTGTCCTACGACTACGTGAGCATGAACCCCATGGGGACACAGGCATTTTTCCTATAACTAGTTAAATACCCGAGAAAATGCACATGTTTGTGTCCAATTTAATTTTGTTAGTTCAAATGTTAGATATTATTATAAAATATTAAGTGAAATATTAAAATTAAAAAAAATGTTTTTAATTTCCTTCATTACTGTTGGCGCCTCAGATATTTATATACATACTGAATTTGCTTTACGTTAGCTATATCTAGATGTCGGAATGCATTAGTTTTTAATCAATTATATCCAATGCTATAATATTGCTTCATGTCTCATGATGCTACAAACGTATCATTTTCTTTATGGATGGAAATGTGTCTTTATGTAGCCAACGGTGATTTCCTACGGCTTTTAACACTATATATATGTGTGTGCTTATCTTGTAAAAGATATGAAAGAAAACATAATAACAGATATATACAATGCGTATGTTATTTGGGTAGAAAAGATGTGTGAGAAAAAAAAGTTTTATCTATATTTTTTGTTCATGAATTGTAGATTAAATAGACGAGTTTTCAACTGTTATATCATGAAAATAACACGTTTGTATATCTCCTGCATCAAGTGATATGACAAAATAACATGTGGGAGATGTGAAATTACTTTAAAGAAAGACAAGTTATTCAAATTTCAGTCTAATATTATGCAATTTATATTTTAACGCTAACTTTTAATTTCTTTTATTTTGTGTTTATTCTTATTTTTCAAGTTGCTACTCCAACAATTTTAAGATAATTCTTTTTCATGTTTGATTCCACACAAAAAAAAAAAGCAAATGAAAAATAAGAATAGTGAAGGAAGAATTTGAATAATCATTTTCTATATATGAGATTTTCTCAATTGTGAAATTTCTCTCAATTGAGTAAATCAATGGACTTTTTTTTTGGTGAAATATTTATCTTTCCATTATAACTCATAAATTTTTTATAAGCTTTGAAATTTAAGTATATGTTTTTTCTGCCACCTTATTTAAGATAACAAATATTTGATATCTAATTACGCGTATTTTAATTTGTTGTGGGCTTATAAAATACCACTATCTTTTATTTCGTGTTGCTCACAAAAAAAAATATTTATGTTGAAAATTCACTTTTTTTTATGGAATCCATAAGTATCAATTGTTGCTCAATAGGAGAATTCATGGAATGGTAATTCCTTCTCCCTACATCATGAGACATGTGTCACTATTTTAATCTTTCTCTTTTTTGAAAATTTTATTAATAGTAGGGGCTGTTAGACTTTTGTAGATATGCCATACTTCATACTGTGTTCATAAGTGCAGCGGATAAGCGTAAATACCTCTTACCATTGCTTGCTTGTTGAAAGGAACAGAGTGCTTCCAGCCTATGCCTATTCTTTATGTTTTGAATGATGGTGTTCAGAACTTTTATTGAATGTTAGTGTATAGGTTAAGCCAGGGACCCTGTCCTATTTATAGCAAATTGTAGTAGCCTCTACCATCAAAATAACTACATAATTAAAACTTTTAACCAACTCATTTAAACAAATTTAATATGGAATAAAAGCATTCTTCCGTTATTATTCCATATACTAATTATTGATAAATGCTATCTTTAATAGTGAGCCATATTTAATTAGCCAAATCGTAATTGTAGCTAACATTCTCTCACTTGGCCCACGTGGCTTTATCAAATAATTTCTTTGTGACAAATCTTAGTTTGGCCAATTTTCCTAAATGTCACTTGTCGGTTACAAAATATTTAATTAGAACTCTCAATACATGGATCATAGCGGTTATGCTTATATGTAAAGCACTTCCTTCCATGTATCATGATGTATGATCATTCTAAATAAGCATCAAAACTTTATTAATCACTCATTATGAGTTCATTTTGGGTCCAGCTTTATTGATCACAATATGTTAAACATTAGTCATACATAAAACTGTAATGTGCATATAACTCTATGTTTTTACATAATGACTAAGGGGGCGTTTGGTTCGCACCCTTGGCAGGAAAGCAGAAAGGAATTCCGCGCCAAAGTATATCTTCCTATGTTTGCTTCGCACACTAATAGGAGAGTTACCTTTCCTCCTTGTACTGTTTTTCATCATTTATGGTACGAATTTTTCCTCCCCAAACCCTCTGGAATACTGGCTTTCCGTATGGAAAACATGGTATAGTTACGAGATTACCCTTCTAGCCACATCGTCAATTAACATTACATCATCTATACAAGGATGAAGATGGAACAAGGAAAAAACATGAGGAAGAAGATGAATGGGAAATTGAGAATTGGTGCCAGTACATCCTTGAAACTCTATATATTTATATATAACAAAACTAAAATCAATTCCCATTTAAATAATTAAATAAAACAAAAACAAAAAAATGGTGTCTGCTGCTATCGGAGGAGTAGAGCTAATGGAGGCCTTCAATCACCATCAGAAGGCAATTCGGCCACTGTCGATTACACTTGGAGATGGAGAGGGGGCAACATAGGCAGAGTAGTTGTGGGTTACGACAGTTGGCGGAACGGGCATCGAACTCGTGTGTGCAACTATACAAATCAAGTCTGTTACTAGAAGAAGAATGCAGAGACCTTCGGCCATTTTTGGAAGGCATGCCAGTCACCAGAGCAAGCAACTACAGGCAAGGTGTGAGAGAGAGAGAGAGAGAGAGAGAGAGAGAGAGAGAGAGAGAGAGAGAGAGAGAGAGGGGCAGTGAGAGAGTGAGATCTGGATTGTGAGTGTGAAAGAGATAGAGGGGCACAGAGAAGGCACATAACTTTTTTTATTTTTTTAAATAAAAAACATCAATAGGGATAATTTAATAAAATTACCCTATTAAAATATATATATATATATACCAAAATATTTATTTTCTCTTTCCTAATCATTTTTCCATACCTAACCAAACAACTTTTTTTTTCTTTTCCTTCTCTCTTTTCCATCCCTCATTTCTTTTTACATTCCTAGCCTGTAATGCAAACCAAACAAACCCTAAATGTCAACGAGAATTACAAGACATGTAACTTGAGCTAATAAGCTCCATATGTTCTACATGATCCTTAAATGCTTTAATTGGCATGTTTTAGTTAAATGATCAGCAATCATCAACTTAGTGCTTATATGCTCAATGTCAATAATCTTATCCTTGACCTTGTCTATGATCATCAAATACTTTATATCAATATAGGCTTTTTGTGATAGTCCTAATGTCCGTAAGGATCTATCTCTATGAATCTCTATGCCAAGGACATAAGAGGCTTAATCCATATCCTTTATATCAAAGTTTTGAGAAAGAAATAGCTTAGTCTCTCACAAAAGCCCTAAGTCACTGCTTGTAAGCAAAATATCATCTACGTATAGGACTAAGCATATGAACTTGTTCCCACTAATCTTAAGGTATATATACTGGTCAACGATGTGTTCTACAAAGTCATAAGAGAGAACAACGTTGTGAAATTTAGTATACCATTGACGGGATGCTTGTTTTAGCCCATATATTGATTTCTTTAACTTGAAAACTAAGTAACTACCATTTTGACTTTCAAATCCTTCGGGTTGATGCACGTATACCTCCTCCTCAAGTTCTCCATTCAGGAATGTCATTTTCACATCCATTTCATGTAGCTCCAAGTCAAAGTAAGCTATTAAGGCCATGATTATTCTAAATGAATCCTTCTTTGAGATTGGAGAGAAGGTTTCATGATAATTAAAGCCTTCCTTTTGAGTGAATCCCTTAGCTACTAGTCTTGCCTTGTGTCTTTCAATATTACTGGAAGGACCCCTTTTGGTGTTATAGACCCATTTACATCCTACCACATATGCCCTTTCTGGTAATTTAACAAGGTCCCAGACTTGATTTCTAACCATAGATTCCATTTCTTCTTTCATGGCATTATGCCATTTTTAGAATCTATATCACTCAAGGCTTGTGAAAATGTGTTTGGATCATCTTTAGGTCCAACATCATAGTCAATTTCTTGGAGATATGTAACGTAATCACTAAAAATTATTGATTTCCTAATCCTTGAAGATCTCCTTGATATCATTGTTTCTTGATTAGTATGTTCTACTACTAATTGTTCAGTGAGTTCCATATTAGTGGATTCCTAATTCAGTAAACCCTCACTTAGTGGCATTTGATGTTATTCAACATCAACTTGAGAAGGAATATCTTGAGTAGGAATCACATCAATTATACGTGGAAGTACAACAGGTAATTCTCTTGTTTCCTCGAATACCACCCTTTGAGTGTTCTTACTCTCACTATCTTGATGATCTTCAAAAAACTTAGCATTTCTAGCCTCAACTACTTTAGGAATGTGTGAGGGAAAGTAAAACCTATATCCTTTGAAGTTAACTGCATAACCAATGAAATAATCACTTATTGTTCTAGGGTCCAATTTTCCCTAAATTAGGGTTATATACCCTTACTTCAATTGGACAACCCCATATGTGTAAATGTCTTAAGCTAGGTTTCCATCCGTTCCAAATTTCAAAAGGTATTTTTTGGAACAGCCTTTGTTAGAACTCTATTTAAGACATACACATCAGTTTTCAAGGCTTCACTCCATAAGGATATGGTTAGACTTGAATTATTTATCATACTTTTTACCATGTCTATTAGAGTGTGATTCCTTCTTTCAACTACGACATTCTATTGAGGTGTGCCAGCCATTGAATATTGAGCATTAATACCCTCCTCTTAAAGGAATTGAGCAAATGGATTTGGTGTTTGTCCCTTTTCTATGTATCGACCATAATATTCTTCACCCTTATTTGATCTTACTATATTGATTTTCTTTTCCTTTTGTTTCTTTACCTCTCCTTTGAAGACTTTAAAGGTATCAAGTGCCTCAGATTTATCAAACAAGAGATAGACATACATATTTCTTGAATAGTCATCAATGAATGAGATAAAATATCTCTGACCATTCAAACATGGGGTGGGAAAAGGCCTACAGATATCTATATGTATGATGTCAAAGCTCTTTACTCCTATTGGCACCTTTAGAGGACTTGTGAGTCTGCTTTCTCTCTATGCAGTTCACACAAGTGGTAAAGTCAGTAAAATCAAGGTCCTCTAGGATCCCTTCTTTAACTAACCGCTTATCCTTTCAATGGAGATATGTCCTAATCCTTGTGCCATAGTAAGGAGGAATTTTCATTTGCATTGATTCATTTAACACCAATATCGGTATTATTTAGGGTTAAAAAACTTGCCTCAAATGTAAAGTTTAAATCAACTTTGAACAAGTTGTCAATTAGATTACCAAAACCAATAACTTTATTATCTTTAAAAATATCAAAAGTAGTACTACGAAATTAAAACAATATCCATGAATTGTAAGTCTGGAAACTGAAATCAAATTTCTACAAAAAGAAGGTACATAAAAGGTATTCTCAAGATCTAATAAAATCTGGTTTTCCACTTGTGAACGCATCCAATTTCCTAAATAGATGTCTTGTTATTCACTTCCTATTGGTTTCCATACGGTTTGGAAGCCCTACAAATGATTAGCAACATGAATAGTAGTTCCAGAATCAATCCATCATGTGTTGCTAGGTGCTTCTATAAAGCAAGATTCATAACATGTAAAGGTAGAGTTAACTTTCTTGGTGAGCAAAAATAATATGTGTCCAGGCCTTTTTCAAAAATAACATTGTTATTTCTGCACCAAAATATGTTTGCCTTTTCCAAAGACACTTTTGCCCTTCTTGGCATTTCCCTTATCATGAGCCACCAGATGAACAATATCAGGTGTCTCATGCTTCAATCTCTCTTCCTCTTGAACATACATAGTCAAAAGTTCATTGATTGGTCATTTATCCTTATGTGAGTTATAAGAGATTTTGAAAGGTTTATATTCAGTAGGAAGAGAATTGAGAATGTAATGCATAAGGAATGACTCAAATATCTCAACCTCATGCGATGATAACTCTGAAGCAATATCCTTCATTTCCATAATGTGCTCTTGCTCATCTTACTTTTGTCATGCTTCATTCTTGAAAGCTTGTTCATCAAGGTGCTGACTAATGCCTTTTTAGTGTAGTTCACAAATTGCTCTTCAATAGCCCTCGTATGAGCAACAATTGTATCATATTAAGGGATAGAATCCCTAATGGTCTTGCTTATATTAGATTTGATAAACATCTTACTTAAGCGATTCGATCGCTCTCACTGTTCATAGTGAGCTCTTTGGGATTGAGTACTTTCTTCTGTGGGAGGAGAGGGTATCTTACTCACACGAAATGCCAAGTCCAAATCCCAGCATCTAAGAAGTCAAATAGATTTGGTCTTTCCAGTCAGAATAATTTTCTGAGTCAACATTGGAACATTATGGTTACTTATATTAGTAGGAAAAGTTGCACATGCCAAGGGCACTCATAAAATATTATGAAGCATAAAATTCACAAATATTTTACATACAAATTCTAACCTTCCTATGGGCAAAGGTTCCACAACATGCATAGAATTTATACATTTAATAAGACTAGTAGATATTTAATTATTTTGTCTACTATCTTATTATTAAAATAATTATTCCACTGTAGGGCCAAGTAATTATTTTTAATATTAAAAATTTATACTTTAGTCATAACCCTAGCTACTCTTTATTATTATTATTTAATTTTATGTGATATTATTCTTATTTAATCTTTATGAGATCATTACTAACTATAAACCTAAAGATGCTTTGGATACTCTTTAAGTTTTTAATTTAACCTTATGTAATATGGTCCACAACCTCAAAAAGTCAAAAAATAATTCTATAGTCAAAACTTCAACTTCATTCCACACTAATTTTTAGATAAAAAATTATATAGTTTAGAAAAACACTTTAACATCCTAGAATGACTACCAGAAACAGTACATTACATATATTGTTAAAAACAATGCAAGAAAAATCACAAAAATTCAGTGTAAAAATTCGAGAGTATAATATATTTTCTATCCTTTACATTTTCCAAATTTTGAGAAAAACTATTTCAAGATTTTCAAAAATTCTTAAAAATTCACAGAAAATATATATAGGCGAGTGAGGAAGATCTGAAAACTTTGGTTACAACGCTCCCTATACGCAAGTGGGCTTTGTCCAGATAGACCAAATTTCATTTTCTTCACCCACTGGGTCAGTAAAACGGGTCAACCAACCCAGTTTCGGATCTAGTACTGTAAAAAAAAAAAAGTGTTTTTCCTCCAGTTTTTGTCATTTTTTAACGCCATTTTTCTTGGTTTTCATTCCTATATAAAATCCCCATATTAATTTGATCAATTGTCCATGAAAAATACTTTACACGAATTGGGGTTTTTCATGTGCTTCTTACCATCTGTCATTAATATTAAGTAAAATCCAAGCAATTTAAACTAATTTAATGTGGATTGCTCGCGTAAAGATGATGGGTCGTCCGCTGGGTGTGGAGGCGTGATCTGGGATTCGACGGGCAGATGGGTCTCCAGTTTTATCATGAACCTTGGTAGCGTGGATAGCCTCTTGGCTGAGATTTGCAGCATCTCCCTTGACTGGACGTTGCATGGCAGAAGGGCCTCTGTCGGATCTGTCTAGAAACGGACTCCAAGGAAGTGTTGCGTTTCACCAAAAATGGCTGTCCAATAAACCATCCCCTCGCAGCGCAGATACAAGAGCTGAGGAAGATGATGAACAGGGAATGGGAAGTTAAACTGCAGCTGAGTTAGGTTAGCAGCGGCGGAAGCTCAGGGCATCTCCTCCGGTCTGCGTGTCCTGGACAAACCTCCAGATGGCTTGAAGAGCATTCTACAGAAAGATCTGAACCCAAATGGCGTGCCCAGATGGATACCCTGTTTAGTTTAGCCTCTGTTTAGTCCTTTTGAGTATTAAAAAAAAATTTTGATGATGAGTTTTTGAAAATATTACTACAAGCAGATTGTAATTTTCTTTGAAGCTAAGTCCCAAATCATGGGAAGCCTATGCAAGGTTGACTAAATAGGGGCAACTAATAATTTACTCATATTCTAATTCTCAACGGTGAAAAGGTAGGGGAAGACGAAGTTTCCTTATTACAGAAACATCAAAGGAACCTCGTAGTCTACTTTGTTCTATTCAATAGGAGGAATCTGCGGTCATTTCTTTTTATAATCCTATGCAACGTACTATAGAATCCTAGTTCCTGATACGAAACGGAATCCATGGATTCTGCAGTCAGAGGGGTCACTTTACATTTCCTGGTCTGTAAAATTTCCTATTTTAGAGCAAAAGCAAAGAATTGCTTCTTCATGAGGCCATCCACAATAAAAGAAATCCTAAACCCAGAATCGCCGTCTTGCCGCTCAGAATTTCACCAAAGCAACGTAGCGCTTTGGTTTTGTAATGCACAGTTGCAGAATCGCCATATTACATATAGTTGGCATTGTCCAATAATCCCACAATATCATTGGAGAATTAGGTTCCGTTTGATTCCAAGTTTGGGAAAAAAAAAGCCTTTTCTTCTGATTTTCATCACAAAATTAACTGTTTAGTTTGATATTCATCTTTTTTTTTTTTCCTTCTCAAATTCCCTTCTTACTGAAACAACATTTGAATTACTTCTACTGTTCTACATTGATCTAAAAATTAAGTTTGGCTAACATGATTTTAGACATAAAATCAGTTGTTTAATTTAGTGTTTATTGCATAATTCTCAAATCATATTTTGTTTCTAAAGCTTGCAACACTTGAGTTGTTTCTGGATTAATCTGAAATCAAGTTTGATCAACACAAAATTAATGCCCATAATGGCATGCTTAAAGTTGTTAAACTTCCTTCTCGCTCTGTTCCTATTGATCTCTTGTTCCGCCGCCTGTACATTCACCATAACCAACAACTGCCCGTACACCATCTGGCCGGGCACGCTGGCTGGATCGGGGTCGCCGGAACTGACGTCGACGGGGTTCCAACTGAACTCCGGGCAGAGCACGAGGCTGACGAGCAGCCCGGGGTGGTCGGGGCGGATATGGGGGCGGACGGGGTGCAGGTTTGACGGAACAGGGATAGGGAAGTGCCAAACAGGGGACTGTGGAGGAAGGCTGGAATGCGACGGGAGTGGGGCGGCGCCGCCGACGTCTCTGTTTGAGATAACGGTGGGGGAAGGGAATGTTGAAGACTTCTACGACGTGAGCATGGTGGATGGGTATAATCTGCCGATACTTGCAGTGCCACGAGGGGTTTATGGTAGCAGGGCTTGTAATGCCACAGGGTGTGTCTCTGATATCAACAGAGGTATGACTTTGATTTCAAATTTCTCACCTTTTTTTTTTTTAAATATCAAATATTTCAGTTTATTCCTTGTAAATTTATATGAGGGTATGGAATGGGAATGGTGCAGGTTGCCCAAAAGAGCTGCAAGTGGTGGAGGTGGGGGGAGAGGGCGGGGTGGTGGGGTGCAAGAGCGCGTGCGAGGCATTTGGGTCGGAGCAGTACTGTTGCAGCGGCCAATTTGCGAACCCAACCACATGCCGGCCCACCTATTACTCCACCATCTTCAAGAAGGCTTGTCCCAGAGCCTACAGCTATGCCTTTGATGACGGCACCAGCACTTTCACCTGCAAAGCCACTGAATACGACATCGTTTTCTGTCCCAACCCCCTCAACAGGTATTTTCCCCCGCTTCTTTTTAAGTTCAACAAAAATAACTATAGATTTAATGAAAGTTTAAAAGTTAGTTAAAAATTTAAAAATTAATTTTTAATTAAAAATTATTAAATTAATTTATTGAAATAAAAGTGTTTAATAAAATAATTATTAAATTAATTGATAAATATAAAATAATATTAAATGACATATTATATAATATTTTGTAATCTCTAAATAATACAAAATAAAAATATTATTATTTTAATTAAATTAATTTAAATTATTATATATATAATTAATTAACTATATATATATATATATATATATATATATATTTTATATGTATATGAGGAATAATGGTAGAATAGGAATTCTAATAAAATAATAAGGATAAATGAAAAAAAAATATATAAAAGCAATAAATTATTCATATTAGCATTTTAAAATAAATTATAATCTACTCAAATAAATTTATTTACCAAACACATCTATTTTGATCAAATAAATTTATAAACTAATCAAATAAATTATAAACTAACTTAAAAGCTATGTCAAACGTAACCTTATTTTCTTTTCTTTCTTTAATTAATTTATATACTTTAAAATATTTAATCATCTCATTTTAATTTTAAATTTTTTTAATCAGTTCCTATCATTGAATTTTAATTATAATTGAGGGCCAAGATTCGAAAAAAATTAGTCCTTATAGTTTTATTTAATTTTTAATTTAATTTTATAAATTAAGTTTTTAATTCAGCCCTGATAAATTAATTTTTTTTAAATTATTTCCTGTCATTTAATTTTTTTCAATATTACATAAAATATTAAAACCTGACTAATCATATGTTTTCTTAGCACTTTAAATATGTATCATTTTTGTCAATAAAATGAGTTAAAATAAATAATTGAGCGAACTTAACATATTTATAATAATGGCTTGTGAAAAAACTTATATTAATAATTTAGGTGAAACTGATCACCTAAACTTTATATATTCAAAGTGCTAAGGTTGCTTCCAACATTAGTTCATCATAATGATAAACAACTATTTAAATCCCCAAAACTGTAATAGTCTGATTCTTAGAAATATCTCTCTCTCTCTCTCTCTATATATATATATATATGGTCAACATTCTTTTAAATTTTGTTAAAATATGGTCAACTATATACCAACTTAATATATATATATATATATTAAGTTGGTATATAGTTGACCATATTTTAACAAAATTTAAAAGAATGTTGACAAGTATTTAATGGTAGGAACCAAACTAAAAAGATTTTAAAATTGTAAAGACATAACTATAAATGGTTTTTAAAAATTAAAAATAGAGTAAAATTATTTTCTGATTACTTTTTTCCTTTGACGCAGGATGAAGAAACCGTATAATGTTGCATCTCCACATCCACCACCGCCACCTCACCGGATTGATCAACCTTACGGAAGGGACAAGGAAATGGCTTCCACCACCTCATCCTCAACTACTCTCCTACCCTTTTCTCTCCTTATCTTTCTCTTCATTTTCACCCTCACTTTCTCACTATGAAACCCACAACGCCACATTCTTCCTCTCCTTTCTAACATTAACCAATGCCATCATGGAAATGAATGTCTACTCAACCATGAGTTTCTCACTTGGACAATATTTTCCACCAAAATAAAAATATTGAATTGCTTCACATAATTATACCCTTTCCAATTGATAGCTTACTTAGTTGCTCATTCTGAACCATTGGGTATTAGCTATATATATAGATATAGCACTTGGCCATACATATATAGTTTCAGTTTATATTCACTGTATCAAATTATGATGACTTGTGTAACAGATTCTTAACGTGTTCTGTCCTGAATTCATGATCTATGATTAAATATTTAAGGAAAAATTATACATAATACTTTCGAATTATAATTTTAATTTTGAACTTTAGAGCCTAATTAAACTATCACAAAAAATAAAATTATTACATATTAGTCTATATCAATATATAAAAAACATATAATTTATTACATGAAATTTTATGTTTCTACCATTTTCTTAAATCTTGTCCTCTTCATTATTTTTAATTTGCGTTTTTCTCAAATAAAAATAAAAATTATAACTTAACGATAATTCAAATAGCTAGCTGTATGCGTTCTTCTCAATTTAACTGAAGTTGTTGGTTAATTTTAATGAGGAACAACATAACGATGTAAGTATATGTTTGGCATGACCTTGCTTTTTTTCCAACCACGTTTCAGTCTCCTTAAATCACGGTTATAGATTTTTTGGATGTTTGGCAACAATAGACCAACCACGTTTAAGCAAACATGGTTTGGGATATGCATAATGTAACATGGTTGAAACCAATACTCCCTAATATAGCTTCTGCATTAGAATTAACGTGGGTGGCTATATAACATTAATGCTATATCATTTTACCCCCTGTTATGCTGATTATTTGTGTGTGTTGCCTCTAGTCTATAACATTCTATTTTTCTCCATTGCTACATCTTCTGTGTGCCTGCATCTTGTGTTCCATCTCTTTCTCATCATTCTCCTCTTTCTTTGCCTTCCATTTTCAGCCGTTTCCCATCATTCCAGTATGGTTTCTCCTCGTTATTTGCATCCTCTGTTTCCCTATGTTATTGAGCGTGTGATTGCTTTGTGTGTTTAAGGTCGTTTTTTAGTTTTCTTTGGTGTCGTCCGCAATCGGGGATGTGCCAATGATGACGAGAGCCGCATGGCGCAACTCTCTAGAAGCCCTAGTCGTCAAAAACTGACGGGTCACACATCAAGTCTTCGTGACGGGCAAAGCATGAGCCTAGCGGGCAAAGCATGAGCCTAGTTGGGAAGACGACTCCGATGTGTGTGTGTGTGTGTGTGTGTGTGTGTGTGTGTGTGTGTGTGTGTGTGTGTGTGTGTGTGTGTGTGTGTGTGTGTGTGTGTTATTATTATTATTTTTTAAGCTATACATAATTAAATCTGGGCTTAGAAACTAATGGACTTAATTATGGGCTATTGGACATAATTATGGGCTACTAGACATAATTAATCTAATTTGGGCTAATGAACATAATTAACATAATCTAATTATGGGCTACTAGACATAATTAATCTAATTTGGGCTAATGGACCTAATTAGCATAATCTAATTAATAGAATCAATCTTTTTTAATCTAATTAAAATAATTAATATAATTAATGTAATCAATCTTTTTTAATCTAATTTCTTTAATCTAATTTTATGCAATTAAGTTCTTTTTTGTATGATTTGCATATTGGTTATCACTAGTATCTCATATTTCCTTTAAAATAAGTAATTAGTAGTTAATTGAAATTACTATAGGAAATTAAAATTAGTAATTATTTATTAATAAAAAATTAGTCAATAATTCAGTTTTTATCTAGCAATTTATTATAGATCTCAAACCACAATTTATTACACACTCATAAAAAATTAGCTTTAAATAAATCACTAAGTTAGCTTTAAATAAATAATAATAGTACATCAAAAAATAAAATATAAAATTTATGTCATTTCAAGTAATTACACATCTTAAACTACGTTTGCACGCCAACATCGAAACATCATGTTTTGCACCAAATCACGTTTTTTTGCTTCAAACCATATTTTTCTAAATTTTTCCCAAACATAAATCATGCTCATCCAAAAAGTTTTCTCCAACCACATTCAATCAAATCTAGTTTATCCTACCTACATTTGCCCATCGAGTTACCAAACTGTTAGACAGAAATTTTCAATTTTTGATGTTGTCTACAGAAGTATGTTTTTGACAAAATCAATAGTAATTTTTCGACAAGATAGTCATGAAAAATGCCAATTTTCATTATCAAGATTAAGCAATGTCGAGTACATATGAAAGATTTTACTGGCTTATCATGATCCATGAAGAAGAAGAAAGGTTAAATGGGAAGGTTGCTGCGTCCTGTCAGAAGAAAGCTGTCGAATAAATTAAGTAGATGTCTGAATGGCCAAGGCAATTATGTCGAGTGAAAGTTGTCAAATATGTTAATTGACGGTGCAACCAAGTTATCGAATGTCGAAGACAAATTAGGCGGATGTGTCTAATTGACAAAGTGGCTAAGGCACTTGTGTCGAGTGATATAAACTGTCATTTACGTGGCAAATAGATAGATAGGCAATTATTTTCATTATTTGCCTATAAAATATTAAGTCTTTTGTTGTAAATGAGGTTGGTTCTCTTGATTAAAATCTTAGTATCTCACATAACAAATTAATAAGTTAACATCAAGTATGCCTTCTACTTTCAATTCAATGTTTAGTTTATATAATTACTTTATTTCCTTTTACCTTCCAGTTTTCTTTGCTTTCTTCGTTTTTACATTCATCTTTACGTTTATCATTTTTTTCTAGTTCTATATTTTCTATGTTTATATTTCTTATTCTTTTTACTGTCTTTTTTCTTTAAATGTTTTCTATTACTTTCAAGTCACTTTTAAAGCTTTTGTTTTTTTTTTTGTGCAGTTACCACATTTGCTTACACATTCAAAATCATTTTCTTTACATTTTTTATAATTAACGAAATTACTGCATAACTATAAAATCCACAACTCATCTATTTTCTCTTGTTTCATATATTTGTTGTCGGATTTGGTTTAGACCAAAAATTTCTGAAAACGCAAACACACTCTAAGTTTATAAAAAACTCAATTTTTAGAAAGGTTGACTGTTTATACTTTTCAATCATTTTGACATCTATATAAATTATTTTTTATTATCATATACATATATCTTAAGATAATTCAATGGTAGGGACACTTGAACTTTCTATAAACCCTCCCTAAAATAATGTCTCTCTCATTTCTTGCTCTTTGGATTTCCTGAAACCTTTGGTTTCCGGACTTCTTTGTCTTGTTTTCTCAGCCCTCCCTTGGGCATTTTATATTTGGTTTGTTCTTGAATCTGCTTATTATACAGTATTAAAAATAATTCTTTTAATAAAACTTACCAACGCCAACTTGATCTTTTCTTCATATCAAAACTTTTAAAGAAAGGGATGGAATAAGAAGCTTCATAACCTCTTTTATCACCTCAACCTCACCTGTCACAATTAAATTTTTAAACTTTCATACTTAAACGAAAAAAAGTTTTCATTTAATTTTTTTTTTCATTACAGTATTATTTTATTTGCTATGTCAAATCTTTTATGTACCAACTAATAAACTAGTGCATTAGAAAATATAATATAATTCAAAGACAAACCATTTTAGCATATTAAAATCTAAAGTCGCAAATGAATTGATACTATAGAAAAAAATTAAATAACACAACTTATTTATTTGACTGTTTAAGTTTAGACACATTATTAATTTTAAAAGTTTAGAAAATTACTCAAACAATCCAAAATTTAAGGAACTTTTGTATTTTCTCCTATAATTTCATTGGGTAACCCTATACTGTGAATTAAAGGGCGCTATTAACTGAGAATCTTATCATATGAAAAGGTAGCACGATGAAATCATATAAAGAAAAATAAACAAAACGTATAAAATTACACCTAAATGGTTAGTTCTTATAAAGAAATCTCTCATCTCACTCACATGTGTCCACTTCCGAATCCACCAACACCGCAATTGATTCACCCAAATATAAGTGTACGAATTCCAAGTCTAACAAACGCCATTTCAAAAAATTTAGGGTGTGTTTGGTATATACTCACATAGAGGGAATCCTTGTCTTTGAAACCAAAGTGTATGTTTGGTGTGCAAAACAATGCCAAGAAATGGAATCTATTTTCCTCACCTAGTTGTACGGCCGATTCTCTTGGGTAACTAATGTAATGGCTTTCTTTTACATACTAATTGAGTGAAATCTCATTTTTGTCTCCTCTTTGTAGTCATCCACCATCACCTTCCCCCCCAAACAAAAACCACCACTCATCGTTGGCCTCCATCACCCCCAATCTCAGATTTGCGAACCGTAGAGGGAGAGAGATAAAAATCGACACGGTGGAGAGAGAGACAGAGAGAGGTGAAACAGACAAGTTGGAGGAGAGACACGAAACAGACGAGATGGAGAGACAGAGAGAGACGAGGCCAGCCAGAGAGAGAGAGAGAGAGAGAGGATGTTTGGAGAAAGAGTAGAGAGGGGTTCTGTTGAGGGAGAAAGAGACATTAGATTGGCGGGTTTTTTTTTGAAGGGTAAATTAGTAAATTAATACATATTTCTTTCATTTTCTTCATTTTAACCCCATACCAAACAACATAAATGCAATGTATTCCATTTTTTTTATATCATACCAAACATAATTTTTGTTTCCTATAACCATTCTCATTACTATTTCCATTTTATTTCTTTTTCCTTCATAATCCTGAATTTATACCAAACGTACCCTTAAGAATTTTTGTGTGATTACTTATTTTACACTTATTAATATCAACTCATTAGTTAGGTATATTTTACATAACATATTCTTTTGTAACGACAAATTATTTTTTTTATTCAAGAAAATTGAATAGGAATAGTATAAGACAATTTTATTATTTTTAAAAAATATTTTAGTAAGATTTGTTTAGCTAGAGTTGTCGATTGTCATTCACATATGTAAAATTGGAAAGCTTCTAGTCGTTGGATATGTATCTAACATTCATGTTTTCTTTCTATTTTTTATTTTTTTAAAATTTTAAAATTGTATTAAATATTAATCAATATGATGGTCGTTGATCAAGATTAGATTATCAATAAAATTTTAAAAAATATATAAAAAAAACATACACTATTCGATGTGATACATTTAATGGTTCACGTTATTCCCATAAAATTAATAAGCACAATAGTAATAATTGTTAGTTTAATAAATAACGTTAAGAATAAAATTAAAATTAATTTAAAAATGTATGATAAGTTTAACATAAAAGAAATTTTTGAAATAAAATTAAAATTTGGGTGAAATTTTAGGGAGGAAGATAATGTTTTCGCCATTTTGAAACTATAAAATGAAAAAATATTTGTTATCCATCCCGCATTCAGCCCCCGACCCTTGTTCTGTAGTTAGATAGAAGGGTTAATCGAAGCTGAAAATGGAGCAAGGGAAGGGAGGAGTGCTGGCAGCGAAGGTGTTACCTCATCAGCTTCAGAACCCCATCGGGCATCTCCAAGCTCGCTTCAAGGAATTGGAGAATGGCTTCAGGGTTTGGCTTGCCAAGCAGTCCCTTCCCGTCGAGGCCGCCGTCGTCACCGCCACCAGCGCCGCCCAAGGGGCTGCCATCGGCATCTTTATGGGTACCCTAACGCCCGATGCTTCCGCCTCGTTCCCCACACCGCCGCCTCAGGCTTCTCTCAACCCTCAAGCCATGGCCTCCTTTAAGCAAGCTCAGGTTCGTTCTTTTACTTTCCCTTCACTCTTTCGATGATTACTCGTTTGATCGCTAGAGTTTCCTTGTCCATCTTCGTGTCCTCAGTCTCCAATAGACAAATTAAATTTAAGTGCCATTTGCGCTCAATCTTGGGTAAGGGTTTAATGGAACTTTAGTTTTGAAATAAACAGCGAAGGGTAAAACGTGGAAGATGCAGCTCTTGGTGGTTCTTCAATCCCCTATGCCTTCTTATTGTAACCTGAGTTTGTTTGTTGCCTTTATATCCCCTTGAGTGATCTTTTGGCTTGTTATTTAATGATAGAGTAAGTTTCTTCATACGGAATCGAAAATCGTAGCACTGTTTCAGGCTTAATTGTGTTTTATTATTGGCATAAAACTAGTTTCATCACTTGCTCTTTATGTGAATAGATGGATTATTGATAAATTATCTCACTATCACTTGCACATTGATGGAGGAGTTACATCTGTCTGTTTGTGACATGAATTTTGATAATTATTTTAGGCTCTTTCTGGAGGTCCTTTAGTACAAGCTCGCAACTTTGCTGTCATGACAGGAGTGAATGCTGGTATTGCCTGTGTCTTGAAAAGAATAAGGGGCAAGGAAGATGTCCAGTCCAGGTGAAGTTTAAGCATTCGATCTCTTCTATTTTTTTTTTCCCCCTTCTTCCATAAGCTTTTAACCTTCTCTCCCTCAATGAACTGGTCCAAAGTTTTTAGTGAGTGAACTTGAAATGAGTTGTCCTGTTGTTAATATATGCTGTATTGACCTTGCCAAATTTGTCCTTTTCAAAATTTTGGTTGTTACTGCTTTTCTTACATTATCTTTGCTCTGAATTCCTTCTAAATGCCACAAATTATACCGGGTTTTTTTAATTGTGACTTGTTACCCATGTATGTACTGGTCTAATATTTTTTTAAATAAGTCATGATAGGTAGTCATTTTGGGCCTCTGTTACCATACTCATTGCTAGCATGAAATTATGAAATAGTCACTATCTTATTAATTGAAGTTCTCGACAGACATGACCCTTCTTTTCACAGGAAATTTAGAAACTCAACCATATAATTTACTAGGCCTGCTTTTCTCTCTATCTGCTCTTTTATTTTTATTTTTATTTTTATTTTTATTTTCTTGAGGTAAGGACAACAAGCCAAAAATATTTGCGGTTAGCCAGTGCAAGGTCTATAAGTTTTTATTTTTTTATTTTTTTCAAAGTAAAAACCTTACGGCTGTGATTGTCATTGTATGAGGAAGGAGGTTAAATTTAGAGCCTAAGTGGTGATAACATACCCATCATTGTTAGTAATTATATGTATGGGGGTAGTAAGTGTGTTCAACTGTTCCATTGAAATACCAGGTTCAATTCAATACACTTTGGTAAGGACAACAAGCCAAAAATATTTGCGGTTAGCCAGTGCAAAGTCTATAAGTTTTTTTTTTTTATTTTTTTCAAAGTAAAAACCTTACGGCTGTGATTGTCATTGTATGAGGAAGGAGGTTAAATTTAGAGCCTAAGTGGTGATAACATACCCATCATTGTTAGTAATTATATGTATGGGGGTAGTAAGTGTGTTCAACTGTTCCATTGAAATACCAGGTTCAATTCAATACACTTTGGTAAGGACAACAAGCCAAAAATATTTGCGGTTAGCCAGTGCAAGGTCTATAAGTTTTTTTTTTTATTTTTTTCAAAGTAAAAACCTTACGGCTGTGATTGTCATTGTATGAGGTTAAATTTAGAGCCTAAGTGGTGATAACATACCCATCATTGTTAGTAATTATATGTATGGGGGCAGTAAGTGTGTTCAACTGTTCCATTGAAATACCAGGTTCAATTCAATACACTTTGTTTATCAGAAGATTCTTTATCAAGCCAAGATGAAGTTTTCTCAGTGGCTTGGTTGTGATTTCTAAACAAAATTTCACTCTGGATGTTGATAACGGCAAAGGGTAAACATGTACGAACTATGTATATGAAGTTGTTCTTAGTTCCTGTGTAGTAAGAATCTTGCCAACCAGACTTGATTCGTATCAAAGTACTTGAAATGACTCCTAAAATACTTTATGGGTCAAATTTTATTTCACATTTATTTTTTCAATCAAAAGCTTCGAGGCCAGTTCTCTAGCAGTCCACTAATTATTCTGGTTTGCTAGGTCCTTGTTACATGCAACTTGCTTTCTTGCAGCAATTATGATTCTGATAACATGTTTATATATATCATACAGCATGGCAGCAGCTTTTGGTTCCGGGGTCATGTTTTCATTGGTAAGTGGCATGGGTGGACCAAATCAAGCAGCAAATGCAGTCACTTCTGGATTTTTCTTTGCTCTTGTTCAAGGTGGACTTTTCCAGGTGAGCTTGAGGAAAAACAAATGTTTTTGCACAGATTTTGGGGGCCTTTGTTTTCACACTTTACTTTCTTTGTGATAAGTGTTGATAATAATCTGGCTTTCCATGCTGGCATCATTACACAGCTAATATGTGTTCATGATCTAGAAATGAATTCGAGGGGGCATACAGGATAGAATTAAAAATTCTGAAATGACCTTTGTCCGAGTTGTGCTTGCCTGAATCACTGCATACTATATGTAATTTGTAATGATGGTTTACAATTTTGCATTGCTGTTGCATTTTTCCATGCTAAGAGCATGTCCTCTTAATCATGCAGTTAGGACAGAAGTTTTCTCAACCTCCAGCCGAAGACATTCACTATGCCAAAACGAGATACATGTTGAACAACCTTGGCCTCCAGAGTTACGAGAAAAATTTTAAGAAAGGCTTATTAACGGATGGCACTTTGCCTTTACTCACGGACAGGTAGGCACCCGGATAATTGTCTCTCAGTTTCCTTAGCTGTATATCATCTTATTCATAATATTGCTTATACCATGTTTTGGAGTTGGAATCCATCTTTTTCCCACATTGTGTTTCAGTGCTCTAAGAGACGTAAAAATCCCTCCTGGACCAAGGCTTCTGATTCTTGATCACATCCAGAGGTATGACCATATGAATTTTGCTTTATCTGTAGTTACAGCATATTCTGCCTCTGTATTCATCTCGCATATCGTTGTCTGGCTTCAGGGACCCGGATTTGAGAGAGAAGCGAGGAAGCTGGAATTGAGTTTGCTGCCAACAGAATCTAATTGTCGAAGATGAGTTTTGTCAGTTTTGTTTATTATACCCTATTCAATTGTTGGTGCATTTTACTTATTAGACACTTTGATAAGATTATGCTCTCTGGAGCTTGAGTTTGTCAACCTTAGAAAATAAGGGTAGGTTTGGTAGTCCATTTCAAGTAGTTTTATTTATGTTTTCAAGAGTAGTAGTAGTTTTCATCATAAAATGTTGCTTGTAATAGCTCACTCTATGTTGTACCTCTTCGTCACGTTATTTTTACTGGCATTGTTCAAAGTGAGATTTCATGGCAAAAAGTAATCGGAGGAATAAATGAACTGCAAAATTGGGGGTAACTTGTAAAATTTGTCAATTGCTTTAATTTATAGCCCTGCTCATGATCAGTAGAAGTCCTTATAAATAGTGTTGGTTAAATACTAATAGGCCTGGAATAATGCTATGAAGTCGTTTAAGACAATAATTCATATATGAAATTATGAATTATAATTAGAAGTAAAGTTAACCAAAAATAAAAAGTAATGTCTAAATTATCAATAATTTGTTTCAATTTTTAAAATAATTAAAAAGCTACAACAGTTCTAAATAAACACTCGTCCAAGATGAATTTTTTCCTCGTATCTCATTCATCTCTGTTTTACTTTTAGATTATTATTATAATTTTTTTGGCTTGTACATAAATATACCAATTTTGTTAGCGAAAAGCTGGCTACTTTTTTAGAAAAAAGAAAAAGAAAAGAAAAGAAAGTTTTAAGATTGAAGGTTTGTTCTCTTTTAGGAAGAGGACACAAGTTTCATTCTTTCTTCCCCCCCCCCCCCCCGCCCCCTAATTTGCTAGTGTTATTATTGCAAAATGTTTCTATAAATACTGGCCAATTAATCCCAATTCCATTTTTCATATTTAAATTTGTATCTTTCTCCTAATTACAGATTCAATCTTGCATCTCTCTCCCACTCTCAAATTGTTTCACCTGTGTCACTTACGAGTCAAAATTGAAAAAAGCGAGAAAGTGTACTTCAAATCCCAACAAGGTAATTGACTTTCATAAAAATATAATTTTGATTAAATTTTAGCTGAAGCATTTTCTTGTTTTAACTGAAATTGTTATATCTTTTAAATAATTACTTTGCTTGCATTTGAAGGAATACGGAAGTGAAACAATACTCGTTTTTGTGCATCTAAATAGCTATATGTGTAAAGACTAAGGACTTGTTTGGTAGGGTTGAAAATAGTGAAAAGGAGAGTTCCTTTTATGTACTGTTGTTTTTTTTTTTTGTGTTTGGTAAGTATTATGTACAGTATATCGATGAAATTCGGAATTCTTAGCGCATATGGGAATGAAAAGGATGCTAAACTTCTGAAACTCTCCTTATCCGTGTACTTGCAATTTTTTTTTTGCCCTTTGGTCTGTGCGCCGCTGACCAGAAAATTCAAAATCACTGATGAGTTTTTATAATATGGGGTCGACGGTGTCCACCGGGGATCACCATTGTAGATCTTCACTCTACCACTCAAGAAAGAGAGATGGTCAGGGAGAGGAAGAGAAAGAGAAAAGCAGATATCGAAGAGTCAGTTGCAGTGAATAAGAAATTGAAGGCGCAAAAGACAGGGGGTGGCGTTTACAAGAATGTCCGCCGATTGACCTACACGCAGTCAAGGTTGACGCCAGGCGGTTGGTCAGGCGGTCGACCGACCACTGTCAATTGGCCGACCGCCTGGTAGTAGGCCGGTCGACCGGTTGACAAGACGTATGAATTCTCATAGGGATAATTTAGTCATTTCGTTATAATTTTTTTTTCTTCTTAAAAAATACATACCAAACACACAAAATATTTCATTCGTATTCTATTTTCTATCTCATACCAAATATTTTTTTTCCATTTTCTTTTCTCTATTTCATTCTCCTTTTCTTTTCATTTCCTTATTTCTTTTTCATTCCTAATTATATATTTAATACTAAAAATGCCCTAAGAGTCTAAAGATGTTACTAGTGCCTACAGAGAAATTAAGCAGGAGACATCTTTAATGAATTAAGGCCAGGCAGTACTCTCCTGCAAGTTAAGCATGCAATCAAATCAAATAGTGTTACCAATAAGACTAACACATGTTGGAATTCTCGTTGAAAAAAAATATTTACATTTAATATTAGATATTTAAATATCTACTCTTCATTACACTTACTAGACAAAAATTTAGGTGAGTTGGACACCAATTATTACACCAAGGTCAAAGCAAGCCTTATACTCAGAGAATTTACGAAAGACTTACAAATTACCCATTAATAAGGTCCTCTTATCGGTAGAAAGAATTAAACTTGCATCTCTGTAGAGTATAAATCCGTTATTTTTTTTTGACCGTTGATATATATATATATATATATATTAACACTATCAATAATTGATGATTGATGTGCATGTTGGTCCCATGGCTCACGTGCCAGCCTATCATGGAATGTATCAGTGCAAATTTAAACACACGAGATGTGTGTGTGTGTTTCTTTGCAACCACCACTTTTATAGTTAACACTATCAATAATTAATGATTGTTGTGCATGTTGGTCCCATGGCTTACGTACCAGCCTATCGTGGATAGTATTGTTAAATGAGTCCATTCGAATTAGATCATACTAGTCTATGATGGACCAATGTTAAAAGGTTTTCAACACCTAATTCAAAACTGTCTGCGGGCCAATCGATTTGAATTACATCAGACTAGTCAACGATGGGCCAATGTTAAATGGTCTTCAACACTTAATTCAAGACCGCCTGCGGACTTAAATGGGCCGGCCTGTGGGTCATTTTTTTAACTATTTTTTAATATTAAAATAATATGTTTTTAAATTTTTTAGTATAAAACCAATAATATTTTTTAAAATAGAATTTATACATGTAAAATATTAATTCTTTAATTTTTAAATAACTAATAACCTTAATTTGTCATATTTTCTTTCAAAATTAACTATATTATATCTAAATTTAAAATTTTATATTCATTTTTAAAAAATTACAAAAGTTTTTATATTCGAATTTATTGTATTTATTGAATATAAGGTTAGAAAATATAGAAATGTTATAAAGTGAGATTATTTATACTAAATAATTTTTTTTTAAAAAGAGGGAAAGCTCGTAAAAACGGGCCTAAATTGATCAGTACAAAATAGCCAATTTACGGGCAGTCCCGATCTAGCTCGCGAGCCACGGTCTTTTTCTCTAGTATTAATCATGGAAGGTATCAATGCAAATTTAAACACATGAGACACACCAAATGATCAAATCTTAATTCTTAAACTAACGTCGTCAAATGGGTTAGTTCGGATTAATTCATCACATGTTAAAGATAAACGAACTTTTTTGTTGAAGATTAAGACAGCCCATCATGACTCGTGGGTCTAAATAGACCTGCCCATGGGCCTATATATATATATAATTTAATTTAAAAAAATTAGTAAAAAATTCAATAATTTATACATGTAAAATATTATTTCTTTAATATTTTTAAATAACTATTAACTTTAATTTTACATATTTTCTTTTTAAACTAAATATATTATATTTAAAATTAAAATTTCTATATTTATTTTTAAAAAATTACGAAAGTTTTCATATCCAAATTTACTATTTTAATTGAATATAATGTTATAAAATATAAAAATGTGATATAGGACTATTTATACTAAATAATACTTTTTCTTTTTTAAAAAAAGGTCATCCTATAGACTTCGCAAACCCTATTTTCTTGAACTCAAAAATGTCCATTTACGAGTAGTCTCTGACCAGCAAATCACGGGCTAAAATGACAACTTTTTCTCAAACCTCTTTAATTCTACATATATGAGCCCATGCTTCTTAATTTGAGTGTTGCACATTAATTTTAGAGAAAAAAAAAATTTAGTCTCTCACAAATATCAAGCAACAATTTATTAGTACTTTTGTTTATCAATTTCTTTTTTTACTAACGGAATGTCTAATGTCTAATTTATTAGTGCTCATATAACTTGTTAATTGCATATTTGAATGCTTACTAAATCATAAGAGGAAAAAATAACTAAAATAGGAAAATGTGTAACTGAAAAGAGAGAGAGAGAGAGAGAGAGAGAGAGAGAGAGAGAGAGAGAGAGAGAGAGAGAGAGAGAGAGAGAGAGAGAGAGAGAGAGAGAGAGAGAGAGAGAGAGAGAGAGAGAGAGAGAGAGAGAGAGAGAGATCACAACATCTAAAACAAAATGCAAGCACAAAAGACGTAAAACTAGGGAAGGATCAACATAAGCATGACTGCATAGAGACAAAATCGTCTATGAGATGAACCATTTATGGAGTTTGGCCAAGCTTCGCATTGTGTCGAAGCATTTGCAATTTGAATATGTATTTTTTAAAAAAAATCAATTAATGCAATTGCTAGTGTTATGTGTTTGATGCTAATGTCTTCTTTTTTACACATGTTAGTTTTTTTTTTTTTCTCTTCCTTTTGTAATCTAAGTAAGCATCCAAATAAGTAATTAACATATTAAATCAGCGCTTAATAAATCACACCTATCAAGAATTTCAGCTCAAGTGATATCTTTCTGGGACCTAAGTTTTAGAGAATCTTAATAGTAGTGGATTTGATTTTCCAGTCTCTTTTTCACTTTCTTTTTTCCAGATCGAATGCCTCCTTTGTAATAAAAAAAAAAAACCCACATCAAAATTGAGCTGATAAAAGAAAAGACTAACTAGTTGATGTTTTAGATTTTTGTGGGACTAAATAATATATTATGATATTTCAAAAATTTAATAATTTCCCATAAATATATTTTAGGCCTAAAATGTTTTTTTTAATAGATTTACAATAATCTCCTTCTTCTCCATCCTCGTTTTTATTATTTAAATCTTATTTCTCTGATTATATTTATATCTTTCCGGTCATTCAGTGTCTCACAATAATTTGAGTTAACTCATCTTATTTCCTTATCTTGATGATTAAAATATGAATGTTATTTTTTAAAAATACGTTTTGAAAATAATTCTCCATTAATTAATTATCCAAAGTCCAAACAAACACTAGATTTTAAATTTGGAAAGGGAAAAAGATAACCTGTTTGGTTTAGACATTTCATGTTTTCATTTTCACTAAAAACAGAAAAAAAACTTGAAAATGCGTTTGATCGAGTTAACTGAAAATATTTCTTAAAATATGTCTAAATCTGAAAATACCAAAAAGATATTTTCAGTATTTCAGGAAATACATTTTAGGAAATAAAGACTGAAAATGAAAATAAGAAATGTCTTCATAAACCAAACATACCTCAACAAGAACCATTGAAAATCGTATTAATAATTTCTTTTTGGACTGCAAAATCATAATTCATAGCTTTTTTTTTTGTTGGATTTGAAATGCTTTTCTTGTTGTACCTGTCAGTGGTAACAAGACTGGGACAAGTATTGTACTTGTTTCAATAGATACACTTAAAATCATGATTAAAGGTTTTAGTAATAGTTAAAATTGTAATTAAAAAAATATTTTTTACAATACTTTTAACAATAATTTTAATCGTGATTAAAATACAAACACAAAATCCAGTTTCCAATGATGACCTATGCCGGGCCACTTTATGCTATCTATAGGGCTCCATTAATAAGGAAGTGACCTAATGATATTTGAAAAATAATTGAATAAACTTAAATTTTGAGTTAGTTTAATTTTTAAAATTAATTTTGGATAAACTAAGATTTATATGAATGTGATTTATATTAAAAAATTATTATTAGAAAAGTGAATTTGAAAAATTAATTTCGTTTAGATATTGGTGAGTCAAAATATTTTTAAATATTTAATTACCATTTATCAAAAAGAGTATGAATTTTATATTATTTTATTTCATTTATCCTTATTTAATTTCTCATATATCAAAATGTAATAAAATAAATTATATTACAGTTTTAATAATAACTTTTTAATTATTGATACTAATATTTTATTAAAAATGTAATTTATGAATATATAATTACCAAAAAGTATAAATTTTATATTACTTTGTTTGATTCACTCTTTTTTTTTATGTCACTTATTTTTAAATATAATAAAATAAGTTATATTAATGATGCAATAATTTTTTCACTATTAATACTAGTAGTAGATTAAAAAACTAAATACCATTTTAGTTTATTAAATAAATACTAATCCATGGACCCACTCATGCTTCACGGATCATTCTAAATTACCATTTTTTTTTTCCGTGTCACACCCCTTCAAATGTCTTGTTTTCTCCGTAAATTGTTTGTGTTCTTCCAATTTCTCTTGTCTTTCTCTATTTTCGGAGACAGTGGTCACAACAATGATGGCGACAGTGCTACCTTCAAGTGTGATCTTTAAGTGAAATAAAATGGAACGAGTTAGGGTGTGTTTTAATGGAATGAGTAAGTTTGTTCTATTTGATCTTATTTGTGTTGTGAAAAATATATATTTTAAAAAAAATTTAAAATTATAAAAATATTCTTAAAATATTTATAACTTTTAACTAAAATATAATGTGTCTTTAATGGAAAGTTACAATTTTAAAAATTAATATGTCTTTAGTAGCCTGTTATAGTTTCAGAAATTTATATTATTTTAAAGTCTTTATAGCAGTTCATTAATTTCATGTCATAAATTATGTTTTTATACACCTATAAAAGAATTCTCTTCCCTCTCATTTTGAAAAACCTCTCTTCTCTCCTCCTAATCTCTTATTTTTTGGATTACATTTTATTATGTTTTGTTGTTTTGGTTCTTGAAAAATTCTTACAAAGATCTATTTAATCCTAAAAGAAGTTTTACAAATGCAAAATAATTTGCCTAAAGATCATGTCTCTTAAGACTCGACTCAGACTATGACTGTGTTGATGATAATTTTTTACAACAATCTTAAGAAAAATTATAATATTGATGCTGCCACAGTCACACCTTGTTGATCTTTTTAAGGGACGTTAGTTGCTTGTGTGTATATAGTTACATGGTTGTTTATCTTAGAATTTAATTTTTTCAATTTGCTAGCTACATATAAAAATGGGAGACATATATATATATATATATATATATATATATATGATGTTGGGATATTATTATAAAATAGTAAATAATAAAAATTTTAATTTCCTATCCCTCATTACGTTGGCACTTGAAGTATTTATATACATTAATTTATGGTGTCTTAATGTACATAAATCATTGGCTTTAATCCTCTATAAAAATTATCCGTTGGTACCTTTATTTGATGACTCATCGTATTGATATGGATCATTGTTGGTACTTCTTAATTCTCTTTAATCATTCTTTATTGTGGTTGACGTTCAACAATGAAGTGTATATATATATATATATATATGATGTTGGGATATTATTATAAAATAGTAAATAATAAAAATATTAATTTCCTATCCCTCATTTTGTTGGCACTTGAAGTATTTATATACATTATGGTGTCTTCATGTACATAAATCATTTGCTTTAATCCTCTATAAAAATTATCCGTTGGTACCTTTATTTGATGACTCATCGTATAGATATGGATCATTGTTGATACTTCTCAATTCTCTTTAATCATTCTTTATTGTGGTTAACGTTCAACAATGAAGAGGGGCTTTAACGATGACCAAGGACATGGGAAGCCAATAAATCTATATGTGTGTGTGTGTGTTTGTTGTGTGTATTCTCTTTTTATAAGAAGTAGTGGTAATATGGAAGGTGACACACACACACACACACACATATATATATATATATATAGAAAGTGTGTGTGTGTGTTAACGTGAATATATATATATATATATATATATATATATATATTTTTTAAAACCCAACATTTAGTTTTCAACTTTGAAACGTTGGACAATTAAATTGTTTTGATTGCTTTACATTGTGAAATCTTTTTATGGTGATTGAAGTTGGTGTTTTAAACATACACATATGATCATGTGGTGTGGGGTGCTTATGTGTGTGTATTCATATACATGGTACATTTATAAACCTTGGTCATACAATAAGAATTTTATTAATGGTAAAGCAAAAAAAAGGAAAAGAAAATTTGAATATTATTTTTATAACAACTTGTAGTGAGCTAATGATTTGTTTGATATTCTTATCCGAAAATTAAAATTATTCATATAGCTTAAATGTTGCACCTGGAAACTTAATTACTAGAAAAATGTGTAATAATGTAAGAGTGCATATTTAGAAAAAGTTTTTGCTAGGAAAGATTTGATTTTTAAATGTGACATCTATTGTGACTCATCTCTCTTTCCTGAGAACTTACCTAGTGCACTACTTAAAAATTGGTTCCACTATTCTAGTAATTAAGTGAGGGATACAAGAGTATTATAAAAATATTTTGCTATGGTCAATAGTTAATAAAATTGTGGTTTAAAAAATTTTATGGGCTTAATATTCAATGTTTGAAAACATGGTAAAATTTCATAAAATTCTATTAACATAACTATTGATTTCATGGAAAATTTTTTCTTCGACCATTTAATATTAAAATGCTAGAATTGTGTTTGTGGAATTTTAAATTACACAATAAAAGTGTTATGGCCATATTTTTTTGTAAGTTTTTTAAAGCTATGTGAAATGAAATTTTCTGTGTGAGTTTTAGTTGTGGTTTTTATAAGGCCATATGAAACATTGTACATTATGAAAAATTCTTTGGTTTTTAGAAAATTCACATATATAAGTTGTGATTGTGAGTTTTGTGAAAATTAAATTTACATAAATAGTGATATCACATATGATATTTTTATAGCACCACAAATTTTTTGGGTGAACATAGGATGTGGAATTCTTGAAACAAACATCTATGTGGGGGGGGGGGGTTTAATTTAAGAATTCAAAATAGTTTCATCTAAATTTTTTAAAGTATTATTGCTAAGCAATATTGTTAATTACACATGTCTTTGGAACCTAAATTTTTGAGTATTTGTTACCAAATTTGTGAATATTGGCATATAAACTTTTGGGTCAATTTGAAAATTAAGGAAACCATCTCATAGAGATGATGATATGTCATATATATAAAAGTTGGAGTTAGCATTTTCTAATGCTAATCCATGAAAACACTTCTATTGTACAAAGATGTACAATGTTATTGAGTTATTTGTCACAAAAATGAGATTGAAAATATTCAAAATAATTATGTATAATTATTTTCTTGAAAAATAATACTATATGGTGGATGAATATAGATGCGCATATATGTTATGTGTTTGATGCACATTTATAGTAATTATGAGGTTTTATATGAGTTTGGTTGTCATACTCTTATAGATTTAAAATATTTAAAAGTATGTGGGTATTTTGCAAAATTTTTGTTGCATGACTATAAGGAAAAGAAAATGTATTCTAAAAACCTTTAATATTATGTTCGAAAATATCTCTTTTAAATGTGGAATGATGTGTGTATATATATGATAAGGAAGAATATTTGCCTGTATATGTATGATATGTTTGTTAGCATGTACGTTTCATAAGACAAATATTTTTTTGCATCTAATGTTAAAGTGAAAGACATGAGTGAAATAAATATGATTTGGGAGTCAAAATCATAAGAAAGGTAATAGTAATTTGTTATCACAAGAACATTATATTTAAAAGTGTTTAAAAGTTTGATCATTTTGATAACAAACAAGTGAATATCTCTTATGATTTTAAACAATTCATTAAAGAAAATAGAGATGAGTATGTTGTTTTTTTATAAACTTTATCTAGCTTGACATTTCATGAGGTGAGTGTCAGATGAATGTCTATACATACACAACTCTAATGAAAGAGTTAAAAGGTCCCATGAATTATGGTATCATATAAAGTATATTTTCTATTATATTAGAATAATACAATGATATTAACTGAATCTTTCATTCAAATAAGACAAATTCACTAGTGGTTAAACCTAACCTTTGGTGGTGGGATGCTATCTTAGAGAACAACCAATCAAATTTATAAATTCACTCTAAAATCAGAGTTCAGTGTTCTGAAATTGGCTGAAAATGAAACTAAGTGGTTGAAAAACCTCTTAGAAAATTTTTTGTTGGGTAAGAGCCCAATGATATCAGTATCTATGTTTTGTAATTGCTAAGGAGCGATGGCCATTGTAAAAAACAAAACTTTTAATGGTAAGAGCAGACACTTGTGGTGACACAAAATTAACAAGTAATTGCTAAAAGATGAAATTTGAAGTACATTGATCATGTACTTTATTTGGCCAAACCATTAGCTAAACATGCATGTAAGAAGGAAATTAGTGCTTCACACATCGAGGAGAAGTAGACTTAAGCTAATTAATAATTAATAATGGTGGTAACCCAACCTTTGTGATTAGAGATCTCATGAAGAAGTTTTATACGGGTAATAACAAGTCAACTGTTAGTTATGTTAGCACTATCTTTCTCAGTCCCTTCCTATGGTGTTAATGTGAAAGTGCCAAAATGCATTGATTGAAAAGTTGAGCGAAAGCTCTTAATGATTTTCATAGCCCTTCCTTAAGGGTGGTGTATTTATTGCAGATACACTCGATAAAATTACCTATATGAGTGTGGAGTGGGGCTGCTCTTATGAGATCTTGGTAAAATCTCTAGCACTCATGAAAATCAGACATGCGCATGGCCGAAAACGCGCACAACAGCATTAATAGAAGAAATTGTGGGGGGTGAGATGTGACTGGTAAGTTCTCTAAATTACGACAAAGAGCACGTTGGTTCATAAAAGCTATATGCTTCACCACTTACTCTGTGAGTTATATCTTATCTATGTAAATCAAGTTTATAGTCTAAAAGACACTGGATTGATGCATCTACATCCATGTACGTAACCCAGTGGTTTTTCAAAACTTCTTTTTGAAATATGTGGGGGATTGTTGTGAAAAATATATATTTCAAAAAGAATATTTAAAATTGTGAAAATATGCTTGAAATATTTATAACCCTTAATTCGAAAATAATCTGCCTTATAAGCTAGTTGATAGCTTATAAGCTAATTTTTAGCAGAAAGTTAAACGCTTATAAGCTAGTTTATTAAATTAGAAGTATTTAAAAGTAATGGTTGGAACCCAAGAGGGAGGGTGAATTGGGTTTTATAATTTTTTCACAAGAATTAATTGGAAGTTAAAATGATTTTCTGTAAAAGTACAATGCTTAGGATAATAAATACAATACAGAAAATCAATGTGCTGTCAAGATAAATAATTATAAAGATCAAGGAATTAAAGAATAGATATCAATATGCACAAATTAAAGAGTAAGGGATAGAGAAAGCAAACTCGGAGATTTATACTGGTTCGACTAATCCAAGCCTACATCCAGTCCTCAAGAGACCACTTGAGTATTTCCACTATAATTGTAAGTTTAATCCGGGTACTTGCAAACCACTACAACCACGCAAATTCGATCCGGGTATTTGCGAAACCACAATGGAGAATTTATGAATCTGGGCTCCTCCTCAACCCAAAGCAAGTTCTTCCAACATCGGTACTTGCGAACCTCAACTCAGAATAATATTAGTGTTGATCAAAATCAACAATACAAAGAAACTCTCTCTAAAGAGTAGATGAATACAAATGAAGCTCTAATAACTCTAATGATAGAGAATATGCAAGATTTGGCTCAAGAATGCTTTCCTTTCTCTCAAAGATGATAGAAGAGGTTAATATCACATTGTAGCACTTTGTTATGGCTCAAAATCGTGTATCTAAGGTCATATATATAAGATTTTACAAAACTAGCCGTTATAGCACTTATAGTGCAGTCCAGGTGTCCATTGGTCAACCAGTGTGGCACGTTGGTCGACCAGTGTAGTCCAGAAGTGATTCATCAGTCACGTTGGTCGACCAGTGTAGATGGGATGGTCGACCACCGGCTGGCAGTAGCGAAATACAGATTTTGAGCTTTCTTTAAAAATTCATAACTCCCTCATTTGAACTCCATTTTAAACAAATAATATACCATTGGAAAGCTCTTGGAGTCTAGTATCAAATGAGCTAAGTTTTACTCAAAAATTATTTTTCGTTTAAATGATATAATCAAAATACTGATTATAGGTCAGAACAGAATAATTTTTGAGTACAGTAAAATCAACTTTCAGTTTTTCAAACTATACTTTAAATAGTCATATATTTCTCATTTGGACTCTGTTTTGAATAAATAATATACCGTTAGAAATATCTTTGAGTCTACTATCAAATGAGATTAAAATACTTGAAAAACCGATTTTTCATTTATGAGATATGATATAAGGAGTGACCAAAAGTCAAAAAAATAACTTTTGTAAAACTTCATATCTCACTATCTTTTTGTTCAAAAATGCTTGAGCCAATGTATGCAAATCTAAATCATTGAGTTGCACAAGTATACTAGCCTATATAAAATACACCTAATGTAAACACATAGGCTATCTTGATACATCTAAGCTTCCAAGACTTCAAATCTTCTAGTTCTTCATTTCTTGGAACTTTATCCTTGCATGTTGTTTTCCTTGAGTGAAGCAAGATATTTCTTTTCCTTGTTCTTCAATCCAATGCTCACTCTTCTTGTTTTGAACCAACCTATAAAATATATCTTACTTGCAAACCAAATGGTTAGTTCAATTCATGATAAATAGCATGATTAATGTATAAGACATTACACATTAAATAACATAGTCATGCTTAAATACTTGTAGCATGTATATGATAATTAACCTTTATATATATATCAATGCTACATTTCAACTACATTTATCATCATCAAAACTTATGGCATAAAGCCTTAGGGTCAACAATCTCCCCCTTTTTGATGATGACAAATCATCACAGAAAAATATATATCACAAGATAATGAATGCAATGTTATAAGTATATACACATATTTTTCTATTGTTTCTTCTCCCTCTATTTGACATCAACAAAAAGGTACAAGGAACACAATATATAGAAGTTAAAGCACATACCTTCTTTAAGCCAGGATGTCAAAAGATGTCAATATAGCATGGGGTGAGGATACATCAAAATTTATCGTTGAATTCATTGACATGTAAAAATAATTTTCAGAAAAATTTCGCATGTCAAATGAAATGAGCCAAAAGATAAAACTTGAAAGAGTTTTAGGTTCCCCCTTAATCCTTGCATAATTTGAAAAAGAATAATGAATAATGAATATCTAATTTTTTTAAGATATATTCTTTTTCAAGGTCATCTATATATTTTCAAGAGAGATAAAGCTCCCCCTGAATTTCATAACCCTTTTCCTTTGAAAAAGATTGTCCAAATCATTATAAAGGAAATTCAGTTTTTGATTGTAGAATTTTGAAGTAAGATTTTTTAAGAAATTTCTGCAATATTTTCATTGAAAATGATTTCTGCTTGTTTATGAAAAGGCATTTTTAGTAAATAGCAGAAAAATTGAACTCTTTGAAATAAAAAAAATAAACATCATTTGCTGTCATATGATAGAAATATTTGCAGCACACATCAGAAGTATGATATATGGATTAGCAAAGCATGACATAAACAAGAATATTAATCATAATCCATAAATCAAATAATAATATTTTTCAAGATTTTTGAAAACAATTTCTGCTTATATGCATAAAAACATTTCAACATATAGCAGAAATAATTTAAAATGAGGATATTCAAATCCATTTCTTTTCAAAGTAGATGTTGCTTCAACGTAATTTATATATGGCAAAGTAATTTCAGCATAGTGGAAGCAATTCAAGAATTTCATGATATTTTTCTAAAATATTTTGCTTCAAAAGGAATTTAGAAACGTTTCATCCAAGGAAGCAATATATATGGATTAATGTAACAAGATATAATCAAGGATATAGTTCATAATCCATATATTAAACATTAATATTTTTCATCCCCTTTGTCATCAACAACAAAAGAGATCTTTAAAACCTTTTCTTTTTCAAAAAGAATGTTGCTTCGTATGATAAAACATATTAACATAGCGGAAACATTTTAAAAGTCCTTTTTAAAATAAATTTGCTTCATAAAGGATAAGATAGATTTCAGCACAATGGAAGCAATTTATATACCCATTCAAGATGTAAAACATTATAAGCAGGATATATATAATATATATCATCACAACAGAAGCAATATAAATCAATAAGGCCAACATGTAAATCACTAAGGCCAACATGCAAAGGACATATATTTAAAGAAGATCAGTCAAGCAAATTCAATATAATATCCATTTTGAGATGAGTAATCATACCTCTCAAAATTCTTTTAACCAATCAACTGATCGTTCTTACCTTTCTTTTGCAAGAGCTTGTTTATCCAAGAATTGTCTTGGTGTATAGACAATTTATTTTGTAATCCTTGACTATTTGATCCTTGATGAAGATTTCAAACTTGTATAGTTTGACAATCCTTTTGGAAGAGTCATTTGTACCAATTTTTGAGTGTGCACGCTTGATTAGAATCACCATCTTCGTTGTAGAGTCCTTCATCCTCAAGATTCATTTGTCGTCATTGCAAGCTTGAGTTTGAGAATACTTTTCCTCACAAAACAATGTGACTCTTAATCTTAGGTACCCAACCAATTTGGGTCCTTAACAGGTTAGTTCATAATTCTCAAACAATGAAGATGTTCAATAAGAATGCTATGCATCCATGTAATACCCATGAAAAATAAAATATAAATGCGTGTTTTCAAACTACTATTACTATTTACGTATATGGTACTGTTCATTTATACAATCAAAATGTCAAATACTAGATGTGGTTTGGTCATAAGAGAAAACTATAAAGAAGTTTGTAGTAGAAAATGACGTTTTATGTGTAAAAATACCATCAGGAACTAAATTGAAAGGACTGAATTGAAAAGAAACTTAAAGATTTAAGGTGAAAGGATAGTTTTCCCTTTAAAGTTTCTAATAGTAAATAAACGAAAATTTTCCATCGTAAGGTGCACAGTAACTACATTATTAGAAATGTCATTTTCATGAATAGTAAATTGAATATTTTATTAGCGCATAGTGTCAAATAGTACCCTTGACTTTTACTATAAATAGGCCCTTCTATTTCACTTCTAAACTCACACCTTCAACTTCTCTTCTTCCCTCCTTAAGTTTCTCTTGCTCCGACGCTAGGCTTCTGAGATTTTGGGCCTTTCCGTTTTTGTTTAAGTAAGGATACTATGCCTTTTCTATGTCTTTCAAATTTTAGAAGTTATTTTCTTAAGTATGCTCTGTGGTTGCGGCTTTGGCCGATCTTCCACATCAGAAAAACTGTCGTTAGCTGTTATTTTGATTCTCTGATTACCGAAATAGAATATAATCTGTGGAGAATACATGTCTAGGAAAGTTCTGGCTAAGGAAAGACCTGATTTTTAAGTGTGTCCAGTGTGACCCTCCACTATTTCCTGGGAACTTACCTGGTGTACTCTTTTACAGATTGTATTATGTATTTCCGGTATGAATAGTACCCATACGTATGAATAGTGACTGTATGAATAGTACCGTACGTATGAATAGTGACCGTATGAATAGTACCCATACGTATGAACAGTATCTATACGAAAATGATCTTAACGTATTTTCTGTAATCTTTCATGAAAATCTCTGTAGCGGAACACTGAAATTCACCTGCGTACTCTTGTCCGTAACGATTTAGAGAAGTGATACTCGTACAGAATCCATGTGAGTGAAACGACCCTGTTTTAATAGAGTTTTAGCATTACTGGTGATAAAAAGTATGTCGTAGGACACTCCCAAGATTCATAGGGGGAAATTGGATTCAGAATGACGAATATAATGAGATAATTAATCCAGAAGTATGGATAAGACAAAGCAAGTATCTCATGATGATATGAAATTTGAATCATATAGTTATATACTATACCTGTTATATGGATGAGTATTATATTGTGCTTCTGATTATGATATGAACTGTTGTACTATTGATTGTGATTGAGCGGTACTGTACCCCCTCTCACGGCAAGGCGGAAAACCCGGGTTAAAGGGTGTCTTGACCAATGAGTGTGGAGACAACGATTCCCTCAGTAGGGATATAGCCCGGATTGGTGATAAATCCATGAGGCGCCCTAGCTAAGAGGATGAGGTTGTGCGTTATGGCGGAAAAATACAAAATTGGTGAGCCGGCCTGTGTGCGCTCTCCGAGATATATTGCCATTGACGAGTACTAGTATCGTTTGTTGAATTGGATGAATTTTTCTTGTATGTAATTTCTAACTATGTCTATTGGTTGAGCTTGAGCCTTCGGATATGCTTGCATGACTGGTGATGTATTTGAATTTTATTAACGCGAGGCCGATTTGCTCACTGAGTTTAAAAGCTCACACTGTTTGTACAAACTTTTTGTTCAGATCAGGTTGCCGCCGAAGTACATCCGCTAGAGGAGTAGATCACGTTGGACCTTCCAGCTGTCGGGTAGGCCCTTCTTTTGTTATACAGTATGTTGCTCTGTAACCGTCTAGGACATCTAGGTCAGGGGTTTGGTATTTGGCTTGTATTTCAGTATGATAATGTGTTTTGTACTGAGGATCTATTATTAATTAAGAAAATCTGATGTATTTTCTTTGTATTTATTAAGGAATGGTATTTTGAGAATATAGAGATAATGACTAACAATTTTACTTGTGGGAAGAATTTATCGAAAGGCTTACAGTGATGGGGTATTCATCATTGTGCCGGTCATGTGCCTAGAAAATGGGTCGTGACAATCCATGAAATCTAAAAATTTGTAGAGAAATCGTTCTTCTTTAATGATTGATATCATAAGAAGCATACAAGATGAAATCCTTTTAGAATGAGGATTTCTAAATGCTTTTCTTTTCAAAACGAAATATGATAAAGCAATTTTTGAAACAAACTCTTTTGAAAGAATGATCTTATGACAAGATTATCTAAAAAACTTTGGCAAAAAGAATTTTCAAATTCTTTTACTTTGAAAAACAAATTTTTCTTCAAAAAGCATAAGATGTAGAAAAAGATGCAGCGCAATAGAAGCAACATATATATCCTTTTAACGATAATGACAGATGATATTATAACAGGATATATATCACAACAAATGCAAATTATATACTCATATAAGATATATCATTTTGAAACTAGAGTATATAATAGCACAACAATTTTCTTGGATTAGCAAAATATATAACTAGTGTAAAGCATAATCCATAGGCAGAAGACGATTTTGAGTGAGTACCCATTGAGATGCTTCTTCAATGATGAGTTCCTTAGGATGACTTTTGGCATACCTCAAATCCTTTGAAAAATCATCATTGTTGCTTGATGGCTCCTTCTCATGAGGTAATTTTTCTTCTTAAGGTTTTTCTTCTTCTTGAGATAGTTTGACATTCTCTTCAATGCCATTATCTTCTTTTGAAATAAGGGTACACTTTCCCTTTTCAAAAGTTCTGAAAATAATTTTCTGCTTATGTATAGAGACAATTAAGTACATTACCAGATGTAATTTTGAAATAAGGATTTCCAAATTCTTTTCTTTTTAAAAAAATGATAAAGCAATTTCAAATCCTTTTCCAACACTTTTTTAAATAATTCCTATTGAAAGAATGTCACCAGATTTAGCACAGTAGAAGAAAATATATATCCAATATCATATATAAAACATTTTATATCCAGGATATATCATATCATCTCAGTAGAGGCATTATGTATTTTGAAAAGTATACATATATTTATTCAGGGCTATAAAAACATTTTCTCACATGAATATATATATCATCATTACATAGCGGAAGCAAGTTACATACTCATTCAAGATAAAGCATATTATAACCAGAGTATGTAGTAAAATAATTGAAGTAATATGGATTAGTAAGATATAATCAGATATAAACTATAATCTATAAACAATTGTTCATAACCCATAGCTTATGCAAAGATATAACATGTATGATGCTCAAACCATGATGAATGGTATAAAGACAATTTAAGCATTTAACATATCTTTATATGCAATGATATGATCAAGTATGTAATATATCAAAGAACAATATGTCATTGCAATGAAAGTATGTCAGTAAAAAGATTTGCCAGAATGTTCAATAGAGATAAAGGAGTATCATTCAATTAAATAATAAAGAAGTAAAGGATAGAGATACTCATCAATTTTGACAAACTTTTGTTGCTTCTTGAACTTCCTCCTTAAGATGTTGATATCCTTGTCTTCCTCATTGCCCTTCTTTTGATCCTATCTTCTTGCAATTTTAATGATCTTCATTGATTGATTATTTGCAAGATTCTTTCAAAAATAATCTCTTATAAGATCACCCATGAAGCTTTGAAGAGATCATTTAGTACATAGCAGTAAAATTTAAATCCTTCATTTACTGTCATCCGCTGGTTGACCAACGTGTCCATACTGGTCGACCATTGTGAGAATGAGAAGGTGGAAGGAGCTTGCTGTCAAGCATTGGTCGACCACTGTGAATGAATTGGTCGACCACTCCTTACCAGAATAGCCTTATTTACCCACTGCCTTGAGTTGGTCGACCAATCTAAGGACCTTGGTCGACCACTTGTCTCAGCGTTCAGCGTTCTTCTCCTGGCGCTGGGTGTTGATTCAATGTAGGCTTTGTTGGTCGACCACTGATAGGAGCGTTGGTCGACCAACCAACTTCATAACTATAAATCTTACTGATTTCGGAGAGCAGAGGAAAGAATGTGCCTTAGAGGATAAATTTGAGGATTAACTCCTGCAAAACACTTTTGGTGGAGCACTTTGATGTTCAAGTCAGTAATGTTCAAATAAATCTCGAGCACTAGGAGCAACATTATGTTCAAGATACGCCATATTAATAAGAGTGCTATGCTTCCATGAAATACAATTTTGCAATAAATTTGATTTCATTGAAAATATTTGAATAAGATTACAATAAGGATAAATACTATAGGCAAGAGTAATCTTATTGTTGTGAAAGCAAGAGAAATATGCATGTAATGGAAGCAAGTTTTCGTGATGCGGTAAAAAGGATAGTTTGAGCAGAATTTAAATGAAAGATTTTAGCTCAAAACAAAATTCAAATCTATAGGCCACACACCTAACAGTTGTTTTCAGATATAGCATGCATGAGTATCAAGGATAGATGTAAGGCATGTTAGAAAACAGGCAAAACATTAAAGAGTAGTAAACATATCAATCAAATTTCTTACAATGCATTCCAGCTTATATGTTTACTTATCCATTGCCTCCTTTTGATGCAAGAGAGTGGAGTTTGAATGATGTAGCCATTGAAAAGTCATTTCCGCTCCTTGCTTCGAGGCAAATTTGCAATTTAATCTTTTGTTTTTGGTACCCAAATTTCTTTGGGTCCGCCTGGGTCATGAGTTCCTTTTTGAACCCATTTCATTTTTACTCTATGAACAAGATTTTTCTTATAAAAGTAGGAGTAAGATTTGTGTCCTTTCAGTCCACAATAAAAACAAGTGCAAGGTGGACTTTTGGACATTTTTGTAGGAACAAAGTAGTTTTTGAAATATTTCTGGTTTGACTTGTTAAGAACAAAACCAGTTTTGTTAAAGCTACTACTTTGTTTCTCAACAGAAGAGTTTTAAATTTCTCTACCTTGAGAAAGTTTTTTAAGTGTGTTTTTAAGATGCTCATTCTCCTTTTTCAAAGAATCACACTTGGTACAAAAGCAATTTTTGTTGATAGAGATATTTATTTTTAAAATCAAATTCTCTTCTTGCAAAGTTTTGTTTTGATTTTTAAAAACAAAATTCTCTTCCTTGGAAATAGAAAATTCGTTTTTCAATGTTTCCAACTCATTTTCAAGAGAAGAATTTTTCTGTTTTGAAACATTTAGTTTCTTTGCAAGTATAAGAGATTCTTCATGTAAATCATCAAAGGCATCTTGTAATTCTTCAAAAGAGTAGTCAAATGAATTTACCTCATCTTTATCTCTGGCCACAAGACAAGTGTTGGCTTCTTCATTTGTGTTCTCCTCATCAGAATTTCTATTTCCCCAAATGGAAGATAGGTAAGCTTTCTTTGATGATTTAGCTTTTGGTTGTGGTTTCTCTTTTTTTCCTTTTTCTTTTTCTTCTATCTCCATGGTGATTTGAGATTTTCCTGTAAGTTCAACACCAAGAGCTTGCAATTGATTAAGCACAAGTTGTATTTCATTAATGGTTTTGCAATTGTTCATTTAACCAATTTCAAGTTCATTAATGAAACTTCTATACCTTAATTCCTCTGCAATAAGATCTTCCTCATGTGCAACTTTAAGAATTTCCCACATTTCTTTTGTAGTTGCACAGTTGGAGATTTTGAAAAATTCATCTTGATTCAATGCACAAGAAATAATCAATTTTGCCTTAGCATTGAGTTGTATTAAACTTCTTTCAGTATCATTCCATTCACTCTTGGGTTTTGGAATGCATTTTTGTAATACCCAAGAAAAATAAAATATAAATATTTGTTTACAAACTACTGTTACTATTTCAGTATACGGTACTATTCACCAGTATAATACTATTTACGTATATGATACTGTTCATTTATACAATCGAAATGTCAAGTACTAGATGTTGTTTGGTCATAAGAGAAAACTAGAAAGAAGTTCGTAGGAGAAACTGACGTTTTATGTGTGAAAATACCCTCAGGGACTAAAGTGAAAGGACTGAATTGAAAAGAAACTTAAAGGTTTAAGGTGAAAGGATAGTTTTCCTTTTAAGTTTCCAATAGTAATAACAGAAAAATTTTCCATCGTACGCGTGAGGTGCACAGTAACTGCATTATTAGAAATGTCATTTTCATGAATAGTAAATTGAATATTTTATTAGCGCATAGTGTCAAATAGTACCCTTGACTTTTGCTATAAATAGGCCCTTCCATTTCACTTCTAAACTCACACCTTCAACTTCTCTTCTTCTCTCCTTAAGTTTCTCTTACTCCAAAGCTAGGCGTCTGAGATTTTGGGCCTTTTCTTTTCAGCTTAGGTAAGGATAGTATGCCCTTTCTATGTCTTTCAAATTTTAGAAGTTAATTTCTTAAGTATGCTCTGTGGTTGCGGCCTTGGCTGATCTTCCACATCAGAAAAACTGTCCTTAGCTGTTTATATGTTATTTTGATTCTCTGATTACCGAAATAGAATGTAAATTGTGAAGAATACATGTCTAGGAAAGTTCTGGCTAAGGAAAGACCTGGTTTTTAAGTGTGTCCAGTGTGACCCTCCACTCTTTCCTGGGAACTTACCTGGTGTACTCTTTTACAGATTGTATTCTCTATTTCTGGTATGAATAGTATCCATACGTATGAATAGTAACCGTATGAATAGTAACCGTACATATGAATAGTATCCGTACATATAAATAATATTCATACGTATAAATAGTGATCGTATGTACGAATATTATCTGTATGTATAAATAGTATCTGTACGTATGAATATTGACCGTATATATGAATAGTAACCGTACGTATGAATAGTTACCGTATATATGAACAGTAACCATACATATGAACAGTATCTGTACGAAAACAATCCTGACGTATTTTCTCTAATCTTTCATGAAAATCTCAGTAGCAGAACCCCGAAATTCACCTGAGAACTCTTGTCTGTAATGACTTAGAGAAGCGATGTTCGTACGGAATCCAGGTGAGTGAAACGACCCCGTTTTAATAGAGTTTTAGCATTACTGGTGATAAAAAGTATGTCGTAGGACACTCCCAAGATTCATAGGGGGAAATTGGATTCAGAATGACGAATCTAAAATGAGATAATTAATCCATAAGTATGGATAAAATGAAATAAGTATCTTATGATGATGTGAAGTTTGAATGTTTTCAAAAATGGATTAATTGTTATCTTGATATGTGGTTTATAAATCCATAATATAGTTATATACTATACCTGTTATATGGATGAATATTATATTGAGCTTCTGATTATGATATGAAATGCTATTGATTGTGATTGAGCGGGACAGTACCCCCTCTCACGGCAAGGCGGAAAACCCGGTTGACAGGGTGTCTTGACCAATGAGTGTGGAGACAACGATTCCCTCAGTAGGGATATAGCCCGGATTGGTGATAAATCCGTGAGGCGCCCTAGCTAAGAGGATGAGGTTGTGCGTCATGGCGGAAATATACATAATTGGTGAGCCGGCCTGTGTGCGCTCTCCGGGATATATTGCCATTGACGAGTACTAGTAACGTTTGTTGAATTGGATGAATTTTTATCTTGTATGTAAGAGGATGATGTTGTGCGTCATGGCGGAAATATACATAATTGGTGAGCCGGCCTGTGTGCGCTCTCCGGGATATATTGCCATTGACGAGTACTAGTAACGTTTGTTGAATTGGATAAATTTTTATCTTCTGTCTATTGGTTGAGTATGAGCCTTTGGATATGCTTGCATGACTGGTAATATATTTGAATTTTATTAATGCGAGGCCGATTCACTCATTGAGTTTAAAAGCTCACATTGTTTGTACAACCTTTTTGTTCAGATCAGGTTGCCATCGAAGAATATCTGCTAGAGGAGTAGATCACTTTGGACCTTCCCGTTGTCGGGTAGACCTCTCTTCTGTTATAGATTATGTTGCTCTGTAATCGTCTAGGACATCTAGTTCAGGGGTTCGACATTTGGCTTGTATGTCAGTATAATAATGTATTTTAAATTGATAATCTATGAATTTCAAATAAGAAAATTTGATATATTTTCTTCAGGAATGGTTATTTTGATAATGACTAAACTCATGGGTAGAATTTATCGAAAGGCTTACAGTGATGAGATATTTATCATTGTGCCGGTCATGTGCCCAGAAAACGGGTCGTGACAATTTTCCTTGTTTTTCCTTGACAGGCATATAAAAACCATTTTCTATAACTTCCCAGAGTTTATGGTCTACTGAAATTAAAAACATTTTCATTTCATACTTCCAATATTGAAAATGATTAGCATCAAAAATTGGAGGTTCTGTGAAAGAACAATTTTCAAACATAAATCACTCACTAAATCCAACCATGTTTACTCTTAGACGGTTAAGTCTCAAATCAAGAGCCTAAGCTTTGATACCAATTGAAAGTAATGGTTGCAACCCAAGAGGGGGGGTGAATTGAGTTTTATAAATTTTTCACAAGAATTAATTGGAAGTTAAAATGATTTTCTGTAAAAGTACAATGCTTAGGATAATAAATACAATACAGAAAATCAATGTGCTATCAAGATAAATAATTATAAAGATCAAGGAATTAAAGAATAGATATCAATATGCACAAATTAAAGAGTAAGGGATAGAGAAAGCAAACTCGGAGATTTATACTGGTTCGGCTAATCCAAGCCTACATCCAGTCCTCAAGAGACCACTTGAGTATTTCCACTATAATTGCAAGTTTAATCCGGGTACTTGCAAACCACTACAACCACGCAAATTTGATCCGGGTATTTGCGAAACCACAATGGAGAATTTATGAATCTGGGCTCCTCCTCAACCCAAAGCAAGTTCTTCCAACATCGGTACTTGCAAACCTCAACTCAGAATAATATTAGTGTTGATCAAAATCAACAATACAAAGAAACTCTCTCTAAAGAGTAGATGAATACAAATGAAGCTCTAATAACTCTAATGATAGAGAATATGCAAGATTTGGCTCAAGAATGCTTTCCTTTCTCTCAAAGATGATAGAAGAGGTTAATATCACATTGTAGCACTTTGTTCTGGCTCAAAATCGTGTATCTAAGGTCATATATATAAGATTTTACAAAACTAGCCGTTATATAGCTGTTACAGCACTTATAGTGCAGTCCAGGTGTCCATTGGTCGACCAGTGTGGCACGTTGGTCGACCAGTGTAGTCCAGAAGTGATTCATCAGTCACGTTGGTCGACCAGTGTAGATGGGATGGTCGACCACCGGCTGGCAGTAGCGAAATACAGATTTTGAGCTTTCTTTAAAAATTCATAACTCCCTCATTTGAACTCCGTTTTAAACAAATAATATACCATTGGAAAGCTCTTGGAGTCTAGTTTCAAATGAGCTAAGTTTTACTCAAAAATTATTTTTCGTTTAAATGATATAATCAAAATACTGATTATAGGTCAGAACAGAATAATTTTTGAGTACAGTAAAATCAACTTTCAGTTTTTCAAACTATACTTTAAATAGTCATATATTTCTCATTTGAACTCTGTTTTGAATAAATAATATACCGTTGGAAATATCTTTGAGTCTACTATCAAATGAGATTAAAATACTTGAAAAACCGATTTTTCATTTATGAGATATGATATAGGAGTGACCAAAGGTCAAAAAAATAACTTTTGTAAAACTTCATATCTCACTATCTTTTTGTTCAAAAATGCTTGAGCCAATGTATGCAAATCTAAATCATTGAGTTGTACAAGTATACTAGCCTATATAAAATATACCTAATGTAAACACATAGGCTATCTTGATGTATCTAAGCTTCCAAGACTTCAAATCTTCTAGTTCTTCATTTCTTGGAACTTTATCCTTGCATGTTGTTTTCCTTGAGTGAAGCAAGATATTTCTTTTCCTTGTTCTTCAATCCAATGCTCACTCTTCTTGTTTTGAACCAACCTATAAAATATATCTTACTTGCAAACCAAATGGTTAGTTCAATTCATGATAAATAACATGATTAATGTATAAGACATTACACATTAAATAACATAGTCATGCTTAAATACTTGTAGCATGTATATGATAATTAACCTTTATATATATATATCAATGCTACATTTCAACTACATTTGTCATCATCAAAACTTATGGCATAAAGCCTTAGGGTCAACAGTATTTGGTAAAAGTAGCTGTTGAAGTAGCTAAAAATGTAAAATGACATAAAATGACATATATTTTATAATCCCAAAATAATACAAATAAACATATTATTTTTTGTTTTTTAATTGAAATAATTTAAATTATTATATATATAAAATTAATTAAATATCTATGTATTATATTATATTATATAATATACATATAATATTATATTTTGCATGTATAAATATATTTTATATATAATATATTTATATATTATATATATATATATATATATATATATGTGTGTGTGTGTGTGTATATATATATATGTAATGAATATGACAATAAGATTATAATGGGTGCTTTCATAAAATAATAACAATAAAAAGGGAAGAAAAGTACATAAGTTATAAGCTATAAGTTACTCAAAGTAATATCTCAAAATACTATAAGCTATTAAAAGAAGCTCATTTACCAAATACTTCTAACAAGCTTATAAGTTAGTCAAATAAGCTATAAGATAACTTATTTTGCTAACCAAACACAGCCTTTAATGGACAATTACAATTTAGAAATAAAGGTGCCTTTAATGGACTATTACAGTTTCAAAAATTTTTGTTGTTTTAAATCCTTTATAACAGCTCATTAATTCTGCGTCATAAGTTGTGTTTTTATGCACCTATAAAAAGGCTCTCCTCCCCTCATTTTGAAAAACATACAATTCTCTTCTCTCCTCATACTCTCGTATTTTTTGGGTTACAGTTTATTACATTTCTACTGTTCTAGTTCTTGAGAAATTCTCAGAAGGGTATATTTAATTTGGAGGAAGTTTTGCAGACGCAGAATAATTTTTTTAAGGACAGTGTCTCTTAAGACACGACTCAGACTGTGACTGTGTTAGTGACGAGTTTTTATAATAATTTGATTGTGTGATTTCCTCTTTATTTGTGACTCTCTCTCTCTCTCTCTCTCTCTCTCTCTCTCTCTCTCTCTCTCTCTCTCTCTCTTGTACTTCCCTCCCCAAGATCAGTGGTAAAAGAGGGAAAAATTCATTTTTTTAACACAACTAGAAGTTTGATGAGTGTAAAAGCTAATGTGAGTTGCGTTGATATAAATTTTGGTTTGGTGAAGAATCAATTCTTTTGTAAAGCTTGCACCATAACTAAACAAGAATAGTTTATACTAAAATTTGGTTTTCAACTCCAAACATGATTTTGAATGTCTCCATTGTAAAAACAAACAATCCTTTGTCTCTTTGGAGAATGAGCATCAAATCTCGTATCAATTCATACTCCATAAAAAAGGGGGAAAAAATTAAAAAGTCCATATGAAAATGTGATTGGAAAAAGAAATTTGGTACTAAACAATCTTGATACTTGCATAGAATGTGCAATTAATGTTGTAAAATTTTGATGACCAACACAGTGTGAGTCGTGTTATGGAGAATATTGTTCTTAAAGAAAGATTTCACAGTGGCAAAACTTTCCCAAGCATTAAACAAGCTCTTCTGAAAATTTCAGGAAGAGAGAAATGATGAGAGTATCCTAATATTCTTTCTAGAAATTAGGTTAGAAATCTAGCAAAAAGTCATGAGATAAAAATGAAGTGAATGATTAAAAATTGTAATTCAAAAATTATAAAAAACTAATTATAATATGATGATAGTAGTCTATAACAGTCAAGATTATGCTAGAGGTTAAATCGCTTATACGCACTAGACTGGACCGGTGATATAAGCCTGTGAGTTCATATCTTCTCCTAACTCTTTTTGAGCCCATTATAATATTCATATATATAAATAAGGTCTCTGTCTCATTCCTCTCATGTTTTAGTTGATGTGAGCCTAAAATCTTACTCTTTTGAAATACATAATTTTTATAATACAAATTTCATAGCAGTTAATCAATGAAAAAGAAAAATTAAAGAATCATTCTCCCAGGTGCAAACTTGGGATTTGTGACTATTACAGGATTGTTCTTATACTTCAAAATCATTTGTTGCATAAAACCTTTTTTTTTTAATTTTTTTCCTCTTTCTTATTGTTATGATAATCCATTAGAAAAGTTTTGAGAAGGGAAGTGTCTGTACTGGAACAATTCGACATCTACCTGATCATTATAAGTCAGGCAAAAGCCAAAGTCCTTAATGCTAACAAAATAATGTGCATAGTTTAAGGTTGTGTTTGACATGTATTATAATCTAACTTATAATTTATTTGACTAACTTATAGTTTATTTGACTAGCTTATAAATTTGTTAAAAATATTTGATAAATAAGTTTATTTTAGTAGCATATAGTTTATTTTAAAACGCTACTTTGAATAGTTTATAGCTTATATATTTTTTTCTATTTTACCCTTAATATTTTATCAAAATTCTCATTATACCCTTATAACTCATTAAAAGCTCTATGTATCTTCTCCTTCTTTGTCAGTCATTGTGTGTCATCATCCATAGTCGTCTGTCATCATCTTTCGTCTTCTTCGTTATCATCTTCTTCGCTTGGATATATATACATAGATGGAGAAGATGATATATTATATATATATATATATATATATTATAGTATTTATATATATTATATATAAAAATATATATAAATAACATTGAAAGCTCAAAAAACGAATTAATTCTTTAGACATAGATGATAAATACAAACAAAGTCTAATGAGTATTCTGTTAGAAGATCAAAACTCTGAGTCAGAATATAATTCAGATGAGTCTAGTGTTGAAAATGAATTATATCAGTTAGATAAATTGAGTAATTCATCCTTTAGTTCAACATCTGATGACGAAAGTCATTCAGAAATAGGAATCTGTAGTTGTAAGGATTGTTCAAAAAACAATTGTTCAAAAACAATAAATGTGCTCAATAAGGATAAAATCCAAACTTTAATAGAAATAATAGATAAAATAGATAATTGTGTTCAAGAAGGGTTAATTCTCACTCAATACTATGAAAAAACTACTGAAAGTCTCAGTGGTGCAGGAGGTAATAAACTTCCAGTTAGGTACAAGCTGTCTAATACCAAGATATGTAATCAAGGCATTAAGTTCAACACAACCTTCATTCTTGTAAGGAACTTGAATGAACCCATGATTTTAGGAATGCCATTTCTGACCCTTATTTATCCATTTAAGGTCTCAAAATTAGGAATTTCAACAACAGTTTCAGGCAAAGAACTTTGCTTTGAATTTCTAAATCCTGCTAGGTCAATAGATGTCAACCTGCTCAAAAGTTTAGCTGTTTCTAAGCTAAATCTGATCAATAGAAAACAAACCCAGCTCAAAATGTTAAATAAAGAAGTTCAATACAAAAGAATTGAAGAACAAATAGAGAAACCCCATGTCAAAACAAGGATAGGATTTGTTCAACAAAAATTTGAAAAAGAAATATGTTCAGAGAAGCCCAATACTTTCTGGAATAGAAAGAGACACACAGTCTCGCTTTTATACGAGCCCAGTTTTACCGAGGATAAAATCCCAACTAAGGCTAGGCCCATTCAAATGAACAAAGAAACCTTAGAATACTGTAAAAAAGAAATTCAAGACTTGTTAAGTAAGAAGCTGATTAGGCCCAGTAAATTCCCTTGGAGCTGTTCAGCCTTCTATGTTCAAAATCAAGCAGAAATAGAGCGAGAAACACCTCGCATGGTCATTAATTACAAACTGCTCAATAAAGTTCTTAGATGGATTAGGTACCCTATACTCGATAGAGGAGACCTAATTTCTCGTGTTCAAAAAGCCTCTCTGTTTTCAAAATTTGATATGAAATCCGGTTTCTATCAAATACAAATTGAAGAAAAAGATAGGTACAAAACGGCTTTCATCGTTCCCTTTGGTCATTACGAGTGGAATGTAATGCCATTCGGTCTAAAAAATGCTCCCTTTGAATTTCAAAATGTTATGAACTCTATTTTTAATTCTTTTTCTCAGTTCACTATAGTCTACATAGATGATGTCTTAGTATTTTCTAAGTCAATAGAACAACACTTCAGGCACCTTGATCAAGTTCATGAAATTGTTAAGAAAAACGGCTTGGTCGTTTCTGCTAAGAAAATGAAATTGTTCAAAACAAAAGTTAGATTTTTAGGATATGATATCCATCAGGGTATGATCAAACCTATTAGTCGTGTTAGATTTTTAGGATATGATATTCATCAGGGTATGATCAAACCTATTAGTCGTTCAATAGAATTTGCAAATAAATTTCTAGACGAGATAACAGATAAAAATCAACTCCAAAGATTTTTAGGTTGTCTTAATTATGTCGCAGATTTTGTTCAAGACTTTAGGATAATTTGCAAACTTTTATATTCTAGGTTAAGAAAGAAATTTCCCCCACGGGATAGTTCAATGACGGATGCCATCAAAACTCTTAAGTCTAAAGTCAAGAAGCTTCCCTGTTTAGGAATACCTGACCCAGAAGCCTTTATGATAATCGAAACAGATGTGTCAAAAGAAGGTTATGGAGGTGTCCTTAAACAAAGGCCCATAGGAAGTTCAAGAGAACAATTGGTTAAATTCAATTCTGGAGTATGGACTGAAGCCCAAACCAAATACTCCACTATCAAAAGAGAAATTTTATCTATTGTTTCAAATGTCAAAAAATTTCAAAAAGAAGTGTTAAATAAAGCCTTTTTGCTCAAAACTGATTGCAAATATGCAAAATCCGTTTTAAAAAAAGATGTTCAAAATTTGGTTTCAAAATATGTTTTTGCCAGATGGCAAGCAATTCTTTCTTGTTTTGATTTCGAGATTCAACGTATAAAAGGTAGTGAGAAAGCCCTTCTAGATTTTCTCCCACGAGAATTATTGCAGGGTAAAACAGAAGAATGGACAAAAAACAGAAATCAAAAGAAGTAAAGAAAGAGCAATACGGATCCCTACTGGATCCTAGCAATGTTCAAAACAGAACCTCTGTGGTTCAAGCAAAGTCACCTCTACTGGTGACACCATTATCGTTCAATAGCCCTTCCGGCAGTGGTCCTCGACCACAAGTAAGAGGTTCTAGACCTCAATCTCCTTCATCTTCTTCACAAAACCGCTTTCTTCCTCTCACCTATGATCAAGCTCTAAACACTCCTCCACCTTAGAAAACAATCACTTCTGTTCAACCTTCCTCTTCCATGGTTATACTTAACCAACCCTCTCCGCTCAAAAGATCCCTTTCTGAAAAATATATTGCAAAACCCTGTTATGCACCAATTTGCGCCATTGAACCAGAATGGCTCAAAAATCAAAACGCTTCTCCCAGAGAAGTAGCTCAAAAGTATTTTCCTGAAGGACAAGACTTCTATAATGCAGATTTTGCAAAAAACAAGAATTTTTTATAAATTTATTTTAGTTGATACAAACTCGATCACGCTCACGCACGAGTATGATCCTTTATTTCCGTCTCGGATTCAATACTCAAAGTTTAAAATCAACAAGGTTTTAATACTTTCTCAATGGAATCAGCATCCTCTTTCTTTAAAAAGCTTTTCAAGACAGTTCCAGCCTCAAGGTTTCAATTACTGAGACTACAAAATGGTTTGGTTCAATACTTTGCTGATTCACCCCTTTTCTCATTCATGGTTTATTTGGTTCAATAAAGGAAATCAGGATTTTCCAGCTTGGTTTTCTGAATGGTTTCACTTTTTTGGTCCAAACACTGATTTTCTTCCATCTTATGCGAAGGAATCATTTTCAATTTTTTCTGCTCAAACCAGTTTTCACACTGGATTATTACTTTTAAAGTTTTTCTCAACATTCGGAACTCCATGGATTATGTCATGAGATTTCAAGTTTAAAGACAGGTTCAATACTGGCTATCCTCTACACTTATGCCGGACGTTCAACATAAAATGGTAGTCGACTTACAACCCCAATCTGCTCAACAAAAAAGCCGTTGAAAAATGGCTCAGTCAGAATCCACACCTAATGAAATACTCTCAGGGTGTTCAACATCAGTCACCATTCCTTGCTTCAAAATCCCAGATCATGGCTGAACTTGTAAAAGCTCAAACAGAGGACGAGTTCAACCGTCTTGTTCAACAACTCTCAGAGAAAGCTTCATTAGAAAAAGCTCCTTCTGAAGAATTCAACCCAGAAGATAGCATTCAATTTCAGAATGAAGACGACTGCTACAACATTGACTTCACCCACCTTAGTCAAGACTAACTCTGGTTGGGTTAAACCGTCGGCAGAAGAATCCAATGCTTCAGCCAGCTCAATAATTTTGATTCCCATCGACATCAATATGTTCAATAGGTGGCAGACCAACTTTTACAAAAGTAAAGCGTCGGCACAAAACGACAAAACTACTTTTGAAAAAGAAGATGTCCGTGATCAACTTTTTAAAAAGCAACTGTCCACGCGTCTTCGCTTTTCGGATTCCAAACTTGCTCAAATCGGCAGACTCCAGAGCCACTGAAATCCACGGACTTCACTCTTGTTCAAATCCGCCTTCATATTTCTATAAAAGGCGAAGTAGTTCAGTAGTAGAGAGAGAGGAGAAAAAACAGAGAAAAAACAGAGAAAGAAAAACTTCTTAAGAACTCTCTGTAATCATTTATGTTTTCAAGAAGCTTTTTGTTGGTTCAATATTGTAAGTTCAAAATCTTCTCTGAATATTAATCTATGTAATTTTCTAAGTTCAATACATATTCCGTTTCAAAATGAGAATTTCTTTGTTACAATTTATTCCCATTCCTTTTACTGATCTTATGCTTGTTATTAAATTTGAATATTTTGTTCAACCTAATAGTTCAAGAATTTATATTGTTAATCAAGAGTCTCATATAGAGTTTAGAGATGAAATTTTAAGTTCAGAATTTAGTTATATTTTTATGTCAGAAGTTCTGCTATCCTTTGTTGGAAATCTGTGGGATTTCCTACAAAGTATTTTGAAAGGGCATAAATTAAGACTGCTACTGAATCTTGAACTTCTATTATTTAATCATTAATTTGCTGTTGTTTAACCACGAATTTAATCACTGATCTTTCAGCTTCCGTGAGATAGTTATCCCACCAGCCTTTTAATTGACCAGTAAAACCAGTTGTTAACATGGTTACTATTGATCTTTCTTCATTATTTTTGATCCTATACAACGTGACGCACATTGACATATTTTGAATTATTCCTAAAATTTGATGCTCACTGAGACCATCAATGTTCCATTCTTGAACCTAAATTATTTTCTATAACTAAATTATTTTCTTCATACTGGGTATCTGGGTAACTAGGCCTAGGGTAGTAGTTCCTAGTCACTGGTCTTGGATTCTTGAACCTAATCCTATTTACTTCTAATTGTTAATCAGTTTCCAATTTTGACAGTGTGTTGATCTGGGGATCTTTTGACCTATTCTTTGAGACATTTAGTTGATCTAATCTTTTGGTGATCTCATCAACTAATTTTTTAGAAGATTGTCCTAATTTTATTGATTTCAACTCTGCTTGTGTAAGGGTTGGAATCTTATACAAGGGTTGTTGAGGTATTGTATTGATAGAGTTTTGAACAGAGGGGCTAGAGGGGAACTCTAAAGCTCTATTATTGACCACGTTCTCTATCCTATCTAATTGTTTACCTATGGTGTTGAATGCTAAATTAGTAAAATTATTGAGACTCAATGTTCTTGACATCTCGTTTTGAACTGTGTTGATCCTCGTTACCTTCTATAGTTTTGAACGGTGTTGCTTCTATCTCAGAACTACTTTTTGAGAATTTCAAATTTTCTAAAAGTGAATGAACAGAGATAATTTTTTGACCTAAAGTGGTATCTCATTCTATTGTTATTCTAGTATGGGTGTTTACTTCTTTTTTAACAAAAGGGTTTTCTATTTGATTATTGAAACAGTGCATTTTGAACCATTTAAAAAAGAAAATATGTTGACCTAATTTTTCCATAAATTTATAATAATCTAGCTTCCATTGTTGAACTTGTTCTTTAGAGAAAGTATCGAAATACCATTCTCTTCTTGACCTATTATAGTTTTTCATAAACTCAGTATTTAACATTTCTTTATCAATTTTGAACTCTTTACTCAGCACTAAGATTTGTGATCTAGTGGGTGAGTGATTGACCGAAGGTGTTTCTTGAACTGATTCATAGATGGATTGTGGAACAGTCGGTTGAAAATCTATTCCTCTGAGACTAGTTGAAGTCTCAAGAGTTTCTACTGCAGATCTGTAATCAGAATCTACAGAGTGTCTTGAACTAAATTCTAATTATGGATTATTGAACATTCTAATTCTTGAAGAGGATGATCTATTCATAGATATCCTGACATGTCCTTTTGGACTTTGAACAAAGTTTCCTAAACTTTTAGATTCTATCTTCTTGGACGGTTGGATATTTTCCAAATTCCAAGAGTCTGGAAAAACAGCCATGATTTCATCATGTCTGAGTGGTTTTGGTGTCATCATCATTGACTTTTGAATGTTGGCCTCCATAAGGATGATTTCATTCTTAGGTGACTCTTTCTTAACAGAAATTCATATTCCAGTTTTGGAGATTTTATAATGAATCCTAAAAACAATAGAAATATTATCCAGATCCTCACTGAATATTCTTTCTGTGGTCTTGACATGTAATTTTAAGGTGTTTTCGACATTTCTCAACGTCTTCATGTAATTAGGAAAATACTAAAAATAAATTGGACCATTGCAGAGATTCGACTCTACAAGAATTAACATTGAATCTTGAAAAGACAAAGCATGCCTATCCTATAAAAGTAACAGAATAGGATGATTAATTCCTAACCTGTGCATAGGTTTGACCGTTACTTGGATTAATCTGATGTGGATAAACCCAAATTTATCCTTCCTATGTTGAGCAATTTTATTCTTATCTAAGAGATTGATTGTGTCCTGACATTTTCCTAATGTCATGGTGCACTCTATTATTCTTACTATGTCTTGAACTTTAAAATTAAAAGTTGAATGCTGGTAAATTTCACTAGGTCGTACCTGAGGCATTTCTCAATTTCTTAACCTTTCTTCAGCTTCTATAATAGAAACTTCAGAGTTATTGAACTCATCTTGATCTACAGAACTATGATAACTAGAAGTAGAGGGAAGACGGATTTCAGAACTATTCCTATTAAATAATCTTCTAACTAATTCAGACATATTTAAGAAAATAAAATTCTTCAAATTCTTCTAGGTTCGTTAAGGTTTATCGGGACCACCTCCCACGGGAACACCTGCCTCTCCTCGGGCCTTACAGCTTACTAATGCAGTCACAAGGCTGCCCAACGCTAACGCTTAACTAACTAAAAGTCTCCTAAGAAAATAAATTCTTAAATAAATCTAAACTAACTAGAGGACTATTAACAGAACTAGCCTCTGATACCATTTTTCTCGCGGCCGCTGTGGATCGTCGTTCTGTATGGTCCTAGAGTTCCTATGTTCTAGTTGGTGGAACTGTTGAATAAGAAGCCATACATAACTTCTGACATAAAAATATAACTAAATTCTGAACTTAAAATTTCATCTCTAAACTCTATGAGACTCTTGATTAACAATATAAATTCTTGAACTATTAGGTTGAACAAAATATTCAAATTTAATAACAAGCATAAGATCAATAAAAGGAATGGGAATAAATTCTAACAAAGAAATTCTCATTTTGAAATAGAATATGTATTGAACTTAGAAAATTACAGAGATTAATATTCAGAGAAGATTTTGAACTTACAATATTGAACCAGCAAAAAGCTTCTTGAAAACAGAAATGATTACAGAGAGTTCTTAAGAAGTTTTTCTTTCTCTGTTTTTTCTCCTCTCTCTCTACTGCTGAACTACTTCGCCTTTTATAGAAATAAGAAGGCGGATTTGAACAAGAGTGAAGTCCGTGGATTTCAGAGGCTCTAGAATCCGCGGATTTGAGCAAGTTTGGAATTCGAAAAGCAAAGACGCGTGGATGGTTGCTTTTCAAAAAGTTGATCACGGGCATCTTCTTTTTCAAAAGTAGTCTTGTCGTTTTGTGCCGACGCTTTACTTTGGTAAAAGTTGGTCTGCCACCTATTGAACACGTTGATGTTGATGGGAACCAAAATTATTGAGCTGGCTGAAGCATTAGATTCTTCTACCGACGGTTTAACCCAACCAAAGTTAGTCTTGACTAAGGTAGGTGAAGTCAATGTTGTAACAGTCGTCTTCATTCTAAAACTGGCTGCTATCTTCTGGGTTGAATTCTTCATAGGGAGCTTTTTCTGATGAAGCTTTCTTTGAGAGTTGTTAAACAAGACGGTTGAACTCGTCCTCTGTTTGAGCTTTTACGAGTTCAGCCATGATCTGGGATTTTGAAACAAGGAATGGTGACTGATGTTGAACACCCTGAGAGTATTTCATCAGGTGTGGATTTTGACTGAGCCATTTTTCAACGGCTATTTTGTTGAGCAGATTGGGGTTGTAAGTCGACCACCATTTTATGTTGAACGTCTGGCTTAAGTGTAGAGAATAGCCAGTATTGAACCTGTCATTAAACTCGAAATCCCATGACATAATCCATGGAGTTTCGAATGTTGAGAAAAACTTTAAAAGTAATAGTCTAGTGTGAAAACTGGTTTGAGCAGAAAAAATTGAAAATGATTCCTTCACATAAGATGGAAGAAAATCAGTGTTTGGACCAAAAAAGTGAAACCATTCAGAAAACCAGGCTGGAAAATCTTGATTTCCTTTATTAAACCAAATAAACCATGAATGAGAAAAGGGGCAAATCAGCAAAGTATTGAACCAAGTCATTTTGTAGTCCCAGTAATTAAAACCTTGAGGCTGGAACTGTCTTGAAAATCTTTTTAAAGAAAGAGGATGCTGATTCCATTGAGAAAGTGTTAAAACCTTGTTGATTTTAAACTTTGAGTATTGAATTCGAGATGGAAATAAAGGATCATACTCGTGCGTGAGTGTGATCGAGTTTGTATCAACTAAAATAAATTTATAAAAAATTCTTGTTTTTGCAGAATCTGCATTATAGAAGTATTGTTCTTCAGGAAAATACTTTTGAGCTACTTCTCTAGGAGAAGCGTTTTGATTTTTGAGCTATTCTGGTTCAATGGCTCAAATTGGTGCATAACAGGGTTTTGCAATATATTTTTCAGAAAAGGGATCTTTTGAGCGGAGAGGGTTGGTTAAGTATAACCATGGAAGAGGAAGGTTGAACAGGAGTGATTGCTTTCTAAGGTGGAGGAGTGTTTAGAGCTTGATCATAGGTGAGAGGAAGAAAGCGGTTTTGTGAAGAAGATGAAGGAGATTGAGGTCTAAGACCTCTTACTTATGGTCGAGGACCACTGCCGGAAGGGCTATTGAACGATAATGGTGTCACCAGTAGAGGTGACGTTGCTTGAACCACAGAGGTTCTATTTTGAACATTGCTAGGATCCAGTGGGGATCCGTATTGCTCTTTCTTTACTTCTTTTGATTTTTGTTTTTTGTCCATTCTTCTATTTTATCCTGCAAGAATTCTTGTGTGAGAAAATCTGGAAGGGCATTCTCACTACCTTTTATATGTTGAATCTCAAAATCAAAACAAGAAAGAATTGCTTGCCATCTGGCAAAAACATGTTTTGAAACCAAATTTTGAACATTTTTTTTTCTAAAACGGATTTTACAGATTTGCAATCAGTTTTGAGCAAAAAGGATTTATTGAACACTTCTTTTTGAAATTTTTTGACATTTAAAACAATAGATAAAATTTCTCTTTTGATAATGGAGTATTTGGTTTGGGCTTCAGTCCATACTCCAGAATTTAACTTAACCAATTGTTCTCTTGAACTTCCTATGGGTCTTTGTTTAAGGACACCTCCATAACCTTCTTTTGACGTATCTGTTTCGATTATCATAAAGGCTTATGGGTCAGGTATTCCTAAACAGGGAAGCTTCTTGACTCTAGACTTAAGAGTTTTGACGGCATCCGTCATTGAACTATCCCATGGTGGAGATTTCTTTCTTAACCTAGAATATAAATGTTTGCAAATTATCCTAAGGTCTTGAACAAAATCTGCGACATAATTAGACAACCTAAAAATCTTTGGAGTTGATTTTTATCTGTTATCTCGTCTGGAAATTTGTCTGCAAATTCTATTGAATGACTAATAGGTTTGATCATACCCTGATGGATATCATATCCTAAAAATCTAACTTTTGTTTTGAACAGTTTTATTTTCTTAGCAGAAACGACCAAGCCGTTTTTCTTAACAATTTCATGAACTTGATCAAGGTGCCTGAAGTGTTGTTCTATTGACTTAGAAAATACTAAGACATCATCTATGTAGACTATAGTGAACTAAGAAAAAGAATTAAAAATAAAGTTCATAACATTTTGAAATTCAGAGGGGGCATTTTTGAGACTGAATGACATTACATTCCACTCATAATGACCAAAGGGAACGGTGAAAGTCGTTTTGTACCTATCTTTTTCTTCAATTTGTATTTGATAGAAATCAGATTTCATATCAAATTTTGAAAACAGAGAGGCTTTTTGAACACGAGAAATTAGGTCTCCTCTATCAGGTATAGGGTACCTAATCCATATAAGAACTTTATTGAGCGATTTGTAATTAATGACCATACGAGGTGCTCCTCGCTTTATTTCTGCCTGATTTTGAACATAGAAGGCTGAACAGCTCCAAGGGGATTTACTGGGCCTAATCAGCTTTTTACTTAACAAGTCTTGAATTTCTTTTTTTCAGTATTCTAAGGTTTCTTTGTTCATTTGAATGGGCCTAGCCTTAGTTGGGATTTTATTCTCGGTAAAATTGGGCTCGTATGGAAGCGAGACTGTGTCTCTTTCTATTCCAGAAAGCATTGGGCTTCTCTGAACAGATTTCTTTTTCAAATTTTTGTTGAACAAATCCTATCCTAGTTTTGACTTGGGGTTTCTCTATTTGTTCTTCAATTCTTTTATATTGAACTTCTTTATTTAACATTTTGAGCTGGGTTTGTTTTCTATTGATCAGATTTAGCTTAGAAACAGCTAAACTTTTGAGCAGGTTGACATCTATTGACCTAGAAGGATTTAGAAATTCAAAACAAAGTTCTTTGCTTGAAACTGTTGTTGAAATTCCTAATTCTGAGACCTTAAATGGATAAATAAGGATTAGAAATGGCGTTCCTAAAATCATGGGTTCGTTCAAGTTCCTTATAAGAACGAAGGTTGTGTTAAACTTAATGCATTGATTACATATCTTGGCATTAGACAGTTTGTAACTAACTGGAAGTTTATTACCTCCTGCACCACTAAAACTTTCAGTAGTTTTTTCATAGTATTGAGTGGAAATTAACCCTTCTTGAACATAATTAAGATCGGCACCAGAGTCAATCAAAGCAATAACCTTAATATTAAAACTTTTTATGGTAAGGTTAACATAACAATACCATTTTTGAACAGAGATTCTGGAAATAATATTTAAATAACTTTATTTTTGAACTGAGCTAGTTTCTCCTAACTCATTTTGATCATTAAGATTCCTAACATCTTTGTTAGCCATCAAGCTTAAAATATCTAAGAATAAGTCATTATCTATTTGTTTGAGCAGTTGTATTTCTTCTTTAATTATTTTGATCTCTTCTTGAAGTTCTTTTATTGAAACATTTTCTTGAACAGAATTATATTGAAATCTATTAATTATTTCTTGAACATTATAAGGTTTAATTTCAGGTTTTGGTTCGGGTTCCTCCGAATCCATGATGTCCTTTGTAATGCCCGTCAAAAAAAAAAATTATGTCTACTTAAATTTTTACGTAAATTTTATCTTGGCTGTGTATGATGTTGAAAATATGAATTTTCAATTATAAATTGAATAAATTGTGAGATATAATGAATGGTACGTTATGGAATTTATCCTATTAAGTAAAATACAATTCAAAAGTGGAATTTAGAATGTATAGCTGAAAGTGAGACTGGTAGATGTAATAGTATATGAGAACGGTAGATGAAAACTGGTAAGTGAAACTGGTAGATGAAATAGTATAAGAGAATGGTAGATGAAAACTGGTAGATGAAATAGTATAAGAGAATGGTAGATGAAAACTGGTAAGTGAAACTGGTAGATGAAATAGTATAAGAGAATGGTAGATGAAAACTGGTAAGTGAAACTGGTAGATGAAATAGTATAGGAGAATGGTAGATGGAATAGTAGCAAATAGTACCATAACTTCTCCTATAAATAGGCCCTTCCATTTCACTTCTAAACACACACCTTTAGATTCTATTCTCTCCTCTCCTCTAATTCTTCTGATTCTAGTGTTAAGATTCTGAGTTATTATAAAAGTCATCCTTTATAGCTTGGATTCGAGGTGAGGGAATATTCTACTATGCTCTTTTAAATTCTTATAATAATTTAGAGGTTAAATTCTTAGTATGCTCTGTGGTTGCGGCCTTAGCCGATCCTCCACATCAAAAAGGAATTATCCTCAGCTACTTGAAAATTATTTCTGATTATCGCATATATAAATAGTACCATACCGTAAATAGTATTATACAGTACATATGAACAGTGATGTATTTATGAATAGTATCACACTGTACAATATCATACGTACATATGAATAGTGACATAGTCATGAATAGTATCGTACCGTATTTGTAAATAGTATTATACCGTACTTATGAACAGTACCATATTTATGAATAGTATTATACGTACATATGAATAGTGACATATTCATGAATAGTGTCGTACCGTATTTGTAAATAGTATTATATCGTACTTATGAACAGTATCGTATTTATGAATAGTATCATACGAACAGTGACATATTCATGAATAGTATTGTACTGTATTTGTAAATAGTATTATACTGTACTTATGAATAGTATCGTATTTATGAATAGTATCATACATTACATATGAACAATATCATACGTACATATGAACAGTGACATATTCGTGAATAGTATCGTACCATATTTGTGAATGGTATTGTACGTACATGTAAACAGTGCCATATTTATGAAGAGTGTCATATACTATATATGTGAACAACATCACATACATGGGTAGTATTGTGTGTAAGGTTGAATTATTGTTATGTTTGTGATTGATGGAGAATGTTACGGGGACGGGTCCCTGTGTGGGAGGAAAAAGGGAGGAGCAGGAGATAATAAGGGTGGCAAATCATGTTAAACAAAAATTTGTTCCAATACAAAGAGTATTGAAAATATAGGGGTGAAATAAGGGAGGCATTTATGAAAGCAGTAATAAGGGAGGATGCGGCAGGGGCCGTGGGACAACGACCACCTTATGTGGATTGGACCCGAAAAATGTCTGGGAATTTAATTTGGAACTATATGATATGTTTTGTGATTTTATATGATTGTTTCTTATGTTTGTGATAGAATAATATATTTCCTCACTGAGTAAAATATACTCATGCCATTCCTCCCCTCACAGATTCTCAAGAAGAAGTAGACGCACAACCAGCTAATCGTTCGAGTCCTCAACCCCATTGATCGGGGGTAAATATTTGTTATTATGTAAAACTTTATCAAAAGTATTATAGTAGTAGCTCTGTAATTTGGGTAGGTAAATCTTGGACGAACAATGCTCGTTGAGAATATCATTTATTAATGAATAAATGGATATATTTGAAATATTTATTGTACTCTCTTTCATGAGATAGCATTTTTATATATATCAAATTGGTACGGAATTAGGCTTACGGTGGTGAGGTAAAAGCTCATCTATCGTGCCGGTCACATGCGTAAGTTAGAGGCGTGACATCCTTAATCTTGAGCAAGTATTGGTTTCTAATTTCTTCGTTATCTATTTTATCTATTATTTCTATTAAAGTTTGGATTTTATCCTTATTGAGCACATTTATTGTTTTTGAACAATTGTTTTTTGAACAATCCTTACAACTACAGATTCCTATTTTTGAATGACTTTCGTCATCAGATGTTGAACTAAAGGATGAATTACTCAGTTTATCTAACTGATATAATTCATTTTGAACACTAGACTCATCTGAATCATATTTTGACTCATAGTTTTGATCTTCTAACAGAATATTCATTAGACTTTGTTTGTATTTATCATCTATGTCTAAAGAATTAATTCGTTTTTTGAGCTTACAATGTTTTGAAATATGACCATACCTCCCGCATTTAAAACAAACTACATGTTTGCGATCGGTATTTTTTGAGCTATGGTGTCTAGGTTTGCTAGACTGTTGAACATGATTTTTTATTTGGAATGATCTAATAGGTTTGTCAGAGTATCGACGATATGTTTTTCTGACAGGTTGATACCTATTGATCTTCCTATGTTTTTTATTTTGAGCAGAAAGGGCTCGAATCTTTTCGATCCTGTATTGATTACAGAAATTACCTAATTCTCTGTGGGTGCTCTTGAACTCATATTTTAATTTTGACTGAAGCTTCATATCGTTACATACGGTAAGAGCTTCGTTTGTAACAACAAAATGATATGTTTATTGGTATTATTTTGTGATTATAAAAATATATATCCTTTTATGTCATTTTACATCTATTAACTAATTCAATAGTTACTTTTATCAAACATTTCTAATTCAATAAGTTAGTTTAACAACTTTCAGCTACAAATTAGCTTATAAGCTTTCAGTTGGTTTATCAGTTATTTTTGTCAAACATAACTTAATTTAGAGCTTTTGATTTCAAACAACTCATTTTATTTTAAAAAAATGGATCTCACTTGGACTTGTCCAAATATTTAAAAACCACGGCATGTTCATTTGTCTCTATAAATTTTGCCTACATATGAGGCTGAAGAAAACTTTGATAATGTTATTAATCTTAGTTTAATTCTCTTCAAAAGCTAATTCAAGAAATAAGGGATGCTCAAGTTTTAGAACACATTCTTCTTTTCGACGTAGGATTTTAATATACTTCTTGCATGCCTAAGACAAAACAACTAGAACATAAAATTATATGCTATTCCCCATTTACATACAAATATAAAATTTATAGAGGATATAATGGGTAGCTTAATACTAATAGTCCACTGTCAAAATATTAACCTAAGTCTCTTACCATATTAAGAATGATATTTGAGTTTAACATTGTAATATCCCAAGAATTTTCATGAATATTTAAAGTCTATTTGAAGTTTATTGAAAAATTTAATTACATGAGAAATGTTCTTTTTGAATTAGTGAAGGAAATTTGGAAATAGAAATTTCAAAAATTTTAATTTAGGACATTTTACAAATTCTCAAGGACTAAAACGAAAAGAAAAGAAAGTATGGAGTACTTTTGAGAAATGACCAAGTAGGAACCTGAGAAGAAGAATAGAGCTTATGGGAATGAATTATGAGTCCGGTACCAAAAGGATGACGGATTCGAGGTTAAAGTGGAGTTTGAGACTTTGAGAGGGACTAAAGTGAAAGAAGAAAATTATGGGGCAATTAGGATTTAGAATCACCCGAGGTGAGATTTTATGAATTTGTTTTTACTAATCTTGACTGAGGGTCAACTGAAGAGCAAGTGATAATTTCACCCCGGGCGAGTAAATAGGCGGCCTCACCTAAATTTTCTTCATTTTCTCATTTCCTCTCTCTCTCTTCACTTTCTCTCCTCTCTTTCTCTCTACACTCCAACTCCACAACCGAGCTTGGAGGGTGGATCTCGGGCTACGGGGCGAGCCTCTAGGAGCCAAGCATCGTAGGGAAAGCAAGGAATTGAGGTAGAAGTTTCTATTTCTCAAGCTTTTTCCTATTTTATAGTTTCAGAAAGTTTGGGGTAAAAATCGAGATTCCGGCTTCGTTTCTCGATTAAAATTGGTGTTTTTGGTGTCTAAATGCTCCTTAGACATTAAGGGTGAGATCCTATGGAAGAAATCATGGAAAACGGTGAAAATTTGGCCGGATCTGAGCCAAAACCGAGAGGAATCGCGAAAGGTCGCGATCCTGGCGCCCAGGCGCCAAGGTTCAGAAAATTTTGGGAAGAAAAGGGACTTGGCACCCAGGCGCCAGGTGTGGCGCCCAGGCGCCATGTGTGGCGCCCAGGCGCCAGGTATGCTGAAAAGCCTTAGCTTATTTTTCAATCAGTCATAACTTCTTCATCCGGACTCCGTTTTGGGCAAACTTTATATCGTTGGAAAGCTCTTTGAGTCTAGTTTCCAATGGTATAAATGTCATTTAGAAATTCATTACCGGTTAGGAGTTATGACTTAAGATGTGAGTAAAGGTCGAGAGTAGTGATAGGAAATTTATCTATTTTGTAACCCTAATGGTTTTTACCTGGTTACAATAGGGATTTTTGGGGGCGCAAGGTGAGAGCGCTGAGAGCGTGGAATCCAGGTGAGTAGGCAACCTTGCAAAATTAATTTAATAAATTAGTCAAAGCACAATATAAATCCCATTTGCGTTATTTGTGAAATTGAGAAGATTATCAGTGTGTGTTCAGGTTGAGAAAAAGTACAATATCATTGGAAGGTATTTTATTACCTTTGAGAATTGATTTCTCTAGTTGACTAAAGAACTAGATGTGATTGTTCCTTGAATAAATTGGAACATTTTGTAAGTAAATAATTTTACTAAACTAATGTGATCTTATTAGATAAAGTACAATACAAGTCTTGTTTATAACATTATTGAAGTGAGAAATAATCAATCTCGCTGTTGATAATATATGATGATTGTTATGGTTGATGATAGACATTCAAGGGAATAAAAGTATGTGTAAATTCATTTATTTCATAGTAATTATATTGTGATAAATTGTCACTATTTTATTGACGAGCAAAAGATCTACGAGATCTAATACACGAGTTTGAAAGGGTTAGAGTCCCATACTACTCGGTGTATAACTGTGAAAACCTATGCACGAGTTTGAAAGGGTTAGAGTCCCATACTACTCAGTGTATAAATGTGAAGACCTATGCACGAGTTTGAAAGGGTTAGAGTCCCATACCACTCAATGTATAACTGTGAAAACTTATGCACCAAGAGTTTGAGGGTTAAATTCCCAAGTCACTCAGTGCAAGTATCTATGACATATAATGCAAAGTGATTGAGGGATTGATCACCCAAGAAATCATACGCAAAATTTAGACAAGTGTATTACTATAATTATTTACAATAAATGATAGATTGATTGTATTAGTAAATGTGGTGTTTGTGCTTATGATATTTCCATGTACAGTTGTTTACTCACTGAGTTATGATAAACTCACACTCTCTATGATTATCTTTTCAGATACAGTGGTTGAGGAGAAGAATTTATAGCCTTTAAGGATATACTCTACTTTTGTCTGGTAAACAATTGGTAAGGATTAGGATACGCTCTGTAATCTAGTAAGTCACCTAGGCTTGGGAGGTTGTATAGTGTTTGAAGGTTGAACATTTCCTGAATATGTATACAAAATATCTTTCTTGGAATATTTATGATTCACATAATTATGGATATTAAGAATGTTCACAGAGATTATGGGGTACCACGGAGGTACACCCTAGGTATTTTATGTTTATATCACATATAAGTTTTGGGATGTGACAAACATACTCTAAAAACTAATTTAAAGTCGAGAGATGCTCAAATTCATATATTGAGCTTTCAACAAATCCTCTTCACCAAGAAGAAACTTCTAAATGTCAAAGATGAATCTTTCGTATGACGAGTGAAAAATCTGTAGCAGCAAAAGGAGAACCTGAGATTTTATGATTCACATGCCATTCCCCACTTCAATGCTTGATGTACCATGTTCATGACTTTGAATCCGATGTTTGGAAAGATTAGTATTTTTAATTTGGTCATAAAATTATTTTTTTAACTTAACCCCTTACATATAAATATGTTATTAATGATATGATTCCATCAATTTGTTAATAATAAAATTAACAAATATAATAATATCTAACATATTTTATTTTACAAGTTATTGCTTAGTTAATATTATATAATATGTAAATTAATAGTCTGTTGTGACTAAATTAAAACAGTAATTCTATAGAAAACTAAATTTAAAATCACCCTATATGAAATTGTAGTTTATTTGAAAATGAAAACTGAAGAAGTCGGCCTTTTGTGTATATGACACAATTAGAATTTACAGGGGACACAAAACAATTAGAATTTTCCGTTCACATTCTTTCACGGTACCGAACGAGAAAAGCAGGATTTGATCCATGCCTTATATTAATATATGGATCACAAATCCCTAAAAAACTGCGCTAAGTAAAACACAGAAAGGAAGAGCAATCATGAAGAAGACGGAAGGGTAATGGGAGAGCTGGTCCAGGAGGGAGAGGATGCGAGCGTGATAATGACGCGCCTGGCCTCCAAGTCGGCAAGCTGCGAACATAGGCTCTCCTCGGCGTCCTCCGCCACGCGGGATTATGTCCCAGAAGCTTTGAAGCTGGCGCCTCAAGCTCTACTCCCTCTCATTGCTCTGCTTCACGAGAGTCGGTTTCTCTGCTTTTTCTCTGGTTTTTCTTTTCTTGATTCTTGGATCTCCACGAATGTTTTTTTTTTGGGTACTTGCTTTCAAAAATTTATTTGAAAGAAAAAAAAAAGTCATGGACCCATATTTTTTTGTGCTTATTGTTGAAAACTTATTTAAAAGAAAGATTTTTAAATAAGTCTTAATATTTTTTTTTTGTGTCTAGGGGCTTATTTGAAAAAAAATATTAGAACCTTAAAATCTTTTTTTTAAATAGGCCTCAGGCACAAAAAAAAAGATTCTTAGATAGGTTCCAATATTTTTTTTGTGTTTGCTTTCAAGTACCTATTTAAAAGAAAAAAAAAGCATTGGGACTCTAAAATTTTTTCCTTAAAATAAGCCTCTGAAAACAGGCACAAAGAAAAAAAATTTTTTTAGATAGATCCTAATACTATTTTTTTTCTTTTTTTTTTGTTTTCAAGGATTTATTTGAAAAAAAAAACATTAGGACCCGAAATTTTTTCTTCAAATAGACCCCTGAAAGCAAACACAGAGAAAAAAATATTGGAACTTATTTAAATTTTTTTTTAAATAGATCCTTAAAAATAATTTCAAAAAAAAAAAATCAATGACCGTTAAACCTGTGACCTGAGAGAAAAGAAGAGAGAGAAAAAACAGACAAATCAGTTCCGTTTTAATGAATCCCTTCGCTACATCTAATTGCCTCACTCTTCGCTGTAACAATTTTTATAGTGCTTTACTGATTTGTGACGCCGCCTCTCAATCATCCTCTCACTTTCTTTTACAATAACAACCTTTTTATATCGTTTTCGTATTGGTTTAGGATGAAATTAATCGAATTATAAATTGGAGTACATTTATGTAAGGAAAATATTATTGGTTACAAAAAGATAAAAATAAATGTTTGGTAAGAATTCCCTGAAAATGGTCGTTAATAATTTTGAAGCAATTATACCAATGAATTTTTTTTCCTAAACCACCATAAATATGTTTCTTTACTAAATATTCAATCAAACTACATTTATAACTTTTGCTTAACTCAAATCTTAATGAAAAATTACAAATTTAACAAATTAAAGATACTTCGAAAAAAAAAAGAAAGCGTTTCCAACAACACCAATTCAACCTTAAGTCACTAAGTCAAACAAAAAAATATTATCATCTCAATTAAATCATAATTAATTCAATTGGTTAGATTACAGAAGTTTAAATTTAGGTCATCGCTAGAATCGACCGATTCAATCTTGACCCTAATATTATGATAAGAAATACCACAAGTCGAATATCTAATTAGAATTGATTCTTATAACTATTCTTTCGTCAATTCAATAAGAAATTTTCATATATTATTATTGAAGAAATAATAATTCAGATAAGTTATAGTATGAAGCGTAGATAAAAGTCTATAAATGTGCCATACATATTTTTTTTAGAGTATCTTGGTACATTATGTTATAGATTACAATCCTTGTACTCTACTGCCAAGTAACACAAAACCATGGCATTATGGCAATTAGATTCTAGATCTTTCCCACTTCACTTGGATTTACTCATTCTTCCTATATATTTATTCTTTGGTTTTTTTTTTGGGGATCTGAATATAAATAATCCAATGTATGAACTTACTCCGGGTATGATCTTACTCCTTAAAGGTCCAGCTAAACAGTTTTTTAATGCAAAAAGAAAACCAGCAGATGTGGCCTTTGGGCTATGACATTAATGGGTCGTCCAAGCCCAATAAATTTTTTTTTTTAAAATTTCCGACGGTCTCAAGTCCCACTCTAATGTCAAGGAGCTACAATGATTGGGCTCCAATTGAGAATAGGGCCCGAGGATGTTTTACGCAGCGTTTACTTTTGGTACTAGATTTTCTTTTCTTTATTTTTAAAACAAAATAAAAATAAAAATTCAAACTTCAGATTTTTTGTATAAGGAATTTTTTTTGTCATTAGAAGATATATATTTTTTATTATTGAGTCTTTGAATTTTAAAACATGTAATTTAGTCTTTAATAAAATTTATGCTTTAACTTATTTGATTTTTAAATTTTAGAATTATACAATTCAATTTTTGAAAAGTTTAGACTAGTCATTTGTTAGTCCTTAGAAATTAGAATATACACTAAAATGAGTAATTAGTCAAAAATATCTACAGACTAAATTTTATATTTATGAAATTTAAGGGTTAAATATTTAAAGCATGTAATTTTTTAAAAATAACATGAATATTTTTAAACTCTAAAAACTAAATAATAGAAAAATATATATTTCAAGAAACAAAAAGTTGCATTTCATTTCTTATTAATTCTATACTTACAATATACAACTCTTTTTTTTTTTGGGGGGGGGGGGGGGAGTGATGAGGGGAGTAGAAGTCTGAGGAAGCCAAAATCATATAACAGTGGGGCTCAGACACAAAATCTGTAAATTTTTAAATATAGTAATATGGACAATAATTATTGTATAAATATATCGATTAATTTTTTATTGTTTTGCAAATGAAGTTACATTATTTTTAAAATAACTGTGAATATCCATTTACATAATTCCTTTATTAGAAATATAACTGGAAACTTTAGTAAAATTTTTTAGAATAAATTACATTTGTTTCTCTTAAAATATACTTGATAACTATTATGTGTGTGTGTGTGTGTATAATTTACTCTTTAATTTATTTTTCTCAAATAATTAAATTTTTTTCATAATATGAGACTTTATTTTCAAAATAATAATAAAATTAATTGCAATATTACATTAATAATAAACCCTGTATGAAATACATAAATTATTTTTTTTTACAAAAAAATTACTAGATAATTAATTGAAAGAAAAATACATTTTTACAAAAAAAAAATAGTGACAAAAATAAATAAATAAAAAAGAACAAATATAATTTTATTTAAAGTTACTAGATAATTTTCAGTCAAACTATAAAGAGATTAAATAAAGTATTTCTTTTTTTTTTTGGGTAACGACAGTAAAAAGTTTTCTTTTGGGGGTCAAACTTGAAAGGAACAGTGAAGGTGAAGAATACGAACGCCGCCAATCACATAGCAAGTGGGCTTCAAATAAGATGGGCGGTGGAGAGAAAACAGTAGTGAAGTTTAACGAGACATCTGCCCTTTGCGTGCCAGAAAGTGTAATCCTCAGACACATAAACTAATGGGTTCTTAATTCCATTCCATTTGTTAATCTTATCTCAATGTATTGAATTTGTAGAAGTTGAGGCAACGCGAGAGAGAAAGAGAGATTGCATCGCGGCACTCTGTGCTCTTCGCTATCTTCCTTCTTCTTGGGCTCTATGATATGGCGTCTCCCTTCACGCTCATCGTCCAATTTTAGCAAAACCCATCATCTCCTACTCCTACCTGACTCGGCAGTACTCCACTTTTTCTCTCTGGAGATTCTATGTGTAAGGTATGATTTTCTCTATTCTTAGATCCCCTGATGATTTTTTTAATTGGTTAGTTGCTGGGTACTTGATGATCCCATATGATCATTTATTTAGTTACTGATTCGTTGATGATCCCATATCAACATTTATTGCTCTCGAAGGTTTACTTAGTGTTCTCTTTCCGTGGTCTAATATACCCAGTTATTTTTTTTAATCATCGCATTTAAGTTGAATTTGATCGTTGATAGTGCGCTCTAAATGAGTTTGCGACTAGCTGTTTTTGAGTCATCAGCAGGACAATTTGCGATACCAGTTTATCTCATCGCTGCTGAGGAGCTTATTGAATTGATCACTGATCACAGAGGTGATTCTGAGAACGATTCTTGGACTTTTAGAATTTTCTGTCTGACAGAAATGCTCAAGTTTCATTGGCACAGGGGTGGATATTTCTCGGAGTACTTTTCGTGGTAAAACAATGTTCTTCGGGGAAGAGAGAATATGATTAGGAATTCTTTAGTTCTGGCGAAAGATGGATTTGCAGAGTAACATGCAACCTGAATCGGGCAAATTCGAACAGATTATTTCTCAATTTCTTTTGAAGAGCTTGCACATAATTTTGGACTCAAGGGTTCCTTTCCTTCACCCGCGTGATAGAAGTGGTGAACTATCAACAGGTTCTCGTGTGAAAAAGAGTGACAAATGGTTTAACTTGGCCTTAGGCGATCGACCTGCTGCTTTAGATGACTTGAATTTCTGGCGAAGAAATTTGATGGCTCCAATGATTATCGACATTATACTAGTTCATGAGGGGACTGGTTCAACTATTGAGACAGTTATAGAGAGGTGGGTTGTTCAGTATGAATCCCCACGAGTAATGTCACCTCAAACTGGTGACATTACTGGCTCTAACAAGAAGGCTTACCAGAAGTCCATAGTACTGTTTCGTTCTCTTTATTGTCAAATGAGGCTTCTTCCAGCATATCGGATATATAGGCAGCTAACTACAAGTCATACTTGTAATTTTGATATTATTTACAAAGTGTCTCCGTTTTGTGATCCATTTTCTGGGGCACAGGAGGAAATGATGGAAGTATACAATTTCACTCCTATTGAGGCCCTTCCAGGCCGCTTTTGTATATCTGTGGCATACTGTACTACAATATCTGATTTCAACCTTGAGTTTTCAACACCGTTACCACCAATAATAATTACTGATTATGTTGGAAGCCCCAATACCAACCCTCTGAAGTCGTTGCCTGCCTCGGCGAAGTATGTTCGTACCACTTTTTTTCCACTGAGAGGAATACAACCTCCGCCTTCTGTGCCACTTGAACATCCTCATAGCTGGACAAGTGGCTTTCATAAGACTGCACCTTATGTACAGAACCAACTCATTGTTGGATCCCCACCAATATCTCGTCCTCCTCACATGCCATGTGATTTTTCATCTCCAGTTCACAACTATCCAAGACTTACTATGCAAAGGTCTACAAGTTATGACGAGTATATGCTTTCGCCTCCATTCTCACCCTCACCATCACTGTCTCCATCTGCATCTCCACCTACGGGCTTCTTTAGTGGCAATACAATGCAAACTCAATTGCATTCTGAAACTACCCCTGTAACTATTCCCCCATCAGGGATGGGTCAAGGATCTAGAAACTTCTCTCCTAATTTTTCAGATTCTAGAAGAAATTTACTGCCACCTTTATCCCCCAGAAGCATGAAGAATGATAATTCATTACAGGAGTCTCCATCTGGAATCAGGTCATTCAGGAAAATTGATGCTTCAAGAGCTGGAGATGTGCACTCTAGGATAGCAAATTATGGTGTTCAAAAGGTAACCTTGGTCCTACTTTTTTGCTTTTGAAGTTCAAATTTATATATATATATATATATTTTTTTTTTTTTCTGTTTGATATGCTTTACTTTTGTTTCATAGTTTGTCAAGGATAACAAGGATGATTCGGGGCGGTTCTCTGGATTACTATCTTCCAGTGGCTCACCACGCATTGGATTTTCTGGAAGCTCCGGTCGATTATCTTTTGACGATGACTTTGATGATGGTGATTTCTCATATCCTTTTGATGTTGATGATGTTGATACTCCAGATGTTCAGCCCAGGTACCTTAATTATCTTTGTCATTCACAATTAAGTCATGTCTTCCAGTAATTCCTCAATAAAATTTAATAAAATTTATAATTTTTAAACCACATATGCATTATATATATCTATATATATATATATATATCAGATATGTAAAATTTACCAGATTAGAAGTTAGTCTAATATGCTTAAATGATTTGAATGGTAGAGAAATAAGTATAGTGAGGATCTAATTCTGCACTTTCTGGACTAAATTCTTGAACAGACAATGTTCTTCGACATATGCATGCTCAAAAGAAAAAGTGAGTAAAAGGTAGTTATATGAAATGCTGATGAAAAACAGATGACCTAAGGAAAATTTGAGAATGTGGATTTGTCTTTCTGGGGATGTTGTAGATATATTTTTCAGGTTGTTAAACATCTGAAATTTTGATATGTTTCTGAGTCTTCTCTCTAGATGGTTCAAAATTTATTCTTGTAAAAGTTTTGACTGTGATTTTTGAGTGAACACTGAAAGTTATTTGCAGCCAGAACAATATCAAAGAAGGTATTAAATTTTCTGGGAAAAATGTTTTTCAAGATACTTTTAGTTAACTGCCGTCCATCATTAGCCTGTGTGAACTCACTCCTTTGTCATGGATAATTTAAGAGTTGAAAAAGACTAAGATGATGAAGATTATATTTGCTTTATCCAGATTAAAAATAAACAAGTGTGTTCATTGTTGTTTATAGGAATGCCCTTCTTTATAATCTCACGGTGCTCACAATCATATAGATCATATATAGAAGGAAATTACTTCAGAAGAAGACAGATGATCATAAACAGTTTCAAGTTGTAAGAATAAGCAATGAAATAATTTGTTTGATTAGATTAAATAAACTTACCAGAATATTTGCCTTTCATAGCTTACCAAGAAATATTTGCTTCTTGTAAGAATAAAGTTGGTTTTTATTTATTATTTTTTCGCCAAATATGCAAAGAACCCCCATCTATTTAGAGAGTTGTGCAATTTACCTCCCTCGACTTTGAAAGTTGGCTATAAACCCCCTCCCTAAACTTCCAATTTTGTGTAGTATATCCCATCTGTTGACTTTTTTGTCACAAACCCTTACACTATTTGTCCATGCAGGTTGAAAAAGGCCAAATTAGCGAGAAATACATCTAACTTATCATCTTAAGAGCTTTCTTGTTGCTAAAGTGTAGAATAGAATGACAAAAAAACCATGGTTTTGTCATTTAGGATGATATGTCAGCGTAACTTCTCTCAATTAAGCCATTTTTAGGTAATGTTAGGGTTTTGGATGCAAAGTCATCAGAGGGGTTATATTGCACAAAATTGAAAGTTTAGGTGGGGTTTTTGCCAACTTTTAAAGTTGATGACGTAAATTGCATAATCCCCTAAACTGAGGGGGTTCTTTGCATTTTGGTCTATTTTTTATTTTTTAAGCCTGGAGGAAAATAAAAAAGGTACATAAGTATAGATGTGTCAAAAAAAAGAAATGTTTCGCCAAAAATTTTATCTACAAAATTCAAGTTTGTGATTGCCCCTACCCAAATCTCCTATCTATCTTCAGCAACAAGCCAACAAGTTAGGTACATTTCTGCAAGTTGGGTGCATCATTTTTCATCCAAATGAAATTATCCTCATACTGGTAAGACAGGTTGTTAAACCTCATTTAAACAATAAAGTATGGCCTACCTCTGCTCCTTTGGGTGGTCCATATCTCTATGTCCTGTGCTGATGAGCACCCTCAATAACCAATATGCTGCTGGTCGTGCTTGCCACATGACTGCAGAACAGCGTAACTAAAAAGGGAATGCTCTATAATTTGCTTGTTGTACGACACTAATGCTCTATAATTAGCTTGTTGTACGACACTACCACTCGTGGATTGTACCATTGCAGTTGATGCTGATCTTATATATATATATATATATATATATATATACATATATAATTCTTTATGTCATGCTTTCTATTAAACATAATATTATCTAGAATAATTATCTGAGTGTAGTAATTCTGCATCATGATAGCTGTCCGGTGATAAATTAAATGCAGATATAACCATGTGCAACAACTGTTGCTTAAATGTGTAAAACAAGAGCCCAAAACCTTTTCTCTATATCTCCAAAGTGACATTTAGCATTTCAGAGTGCTGACAAGTATAGAAGCATGAAATTGCATGTCATGAGTATGTCAGTGACATGATCCTACAGTTCCTTCATTGCAAGCCTAAACCAACCATTGATTCTTTGGTTATTGATGATAATTTCTTAGCTTTTATTCTAATGTTGTATAAAGTATAAACACTTTACAGATTCTGTTATAGTATGTTTAATTGGATGATGAAATTATAGACGATTTGTTATTTGAGTTCATAGTATTCTCCTTTCACCTGCTTTAAGATACCGAATGCACGGTTATTTAGACCTACCTTGCTAAATGTTATTTTTGAGGTCTATGATTTTTGTTTTAATATCTTATTAAGTCATTTCCTTATTCTTTTTTTGTTGATTTTCTTCTTAAGTAGTCGGAATATGGATAAGAGTGCTTTGGAAACCACTTCAACATCGCTGCCTATGGGCAGAAATTCACCAGGTGCTGCTGTTGGGGTTCTTGTACGCATGCTTAGAACAGCACCTCCTCTGCACCAAGATCCAAGTTGTTATTCATCCCATTCCCTGAAGACTGAAATTGATGGAGAAGTTGCCACTGCTTCTGGAGTCTTTGTCCCTCGAAAGACAGATGATGCACTCGAGGAGCTCAGGAGTTACAAAGAAATGAGAGACCTTCTTCTTTCTAAGAGCACTGGGGTCATGAGCAAAAAAGAAGCTTAAGCCTGCTGGAAACTTGGATTTACGGTTGAGCTTATAAAATGGTGGAGGAAGTGAGTTGCTGCTGCATCAAGAATCACAGTTGTACAGAACAAACACATTTTTTAACAGAAACCTAATTGATCTATGTACATATCCTGACTGAATGTTTCCTAGAAACACCATTGACCAAAATGCATTACGTTTCTACTTTCTACTATGTACATTGTAGCATTAAACTGACAAGACCTACTTCCCCTGTGTACATGGCAGAGGCAAGGTGGGAAGGTTTTAGAACTTGTCATGGGGATGTTGATGAAAGGTTGGTGAGTTCCATTGTATGCTTGAACTTGGAAAAGGAAACCCTATTTGTGCAATGTATGCTTGTTCTGTTTAGCACACTGTTCTGATTTGGAGACAAATCATAATTTTCACAGCATCCTCGCATTTCTCCCTTTTTGAACCATACTTTACAACATAAAGATATGATTTACAGCGTCCCTCTCCCTATCTTCATTTCAATTTCCATGAATATATTTTAATCTAGCCGACTATGTGGAGTTAAACTTCTGGAGTTTTGTTTCTATAACGTAATTTTAAAGTTTAATGCTTTGACAACTATTTTGACTCAAAATCTGACAGGTAAATTAGAAAGTCTGACAAAACGATTTGTCTCTACAATGGATTATAATTTAGTTTTATAGTCCTATTTTATTCACGCAGACCTGGAAATTACTTTGATTAAACTGGTTTCCAGTGATTGTATTCAATGTTGTTAAAATTGAAAATTGGATCGTAAAATCATAGGATTCTACGATCTTGCTCCTAAACATGATCCCGATTTCACTTAGAATCGTTTTTGTCATAGAATTGTGGAATTGTAGAATCCAAGTTATAAAATTGTAAAATCGTGGGATTTTGTAAATCCTGCCGATTTTTTTTTAATTTTTAATTTTTTTTAAAAATTTTGTATTTACATTTATGTGTTTGTAAAAATTTTTTTTAATATTTTTAAAAATTTTGTATTTACATTTATGTGTTTGTAAGTCATTTACGTGTTTTTTTTTTTGAATTTTTTTAAAATTTTAAAATTTTTTTATTTATCATTTATGTGTTTGTAAATTATTTATATGTTTTTTTAATTTTTTTTAAATTTATTTTATTTATCATTTATGTGTTTGTAAATCATTTATGTATTTTTTTAATTTTTTTAAATTTTTTTATTAATGAAATTGTAGAATTAGGAGATTCTACTGATAATGAGAATGAGGATTAATTTATATTTTATTTATGTTTGGTTTTATATAGTTTATGTATTTAATATTTTAATGATTTTTTATCAATGTTTGATATTTTGATTATCTATGTATAAGTGTATGACTATGACATATTGACATATTGATATTTGGGTTTTTTTTATTGAAATATAATTAGATTTTAGTAGTTTTGTATTATATACAAAGTTTATATCATTATTATATTTTATTATTTTTTTAATAATTTTATATATTTGATAAAATTTTATGATTTTGATTTGATCTTACAATTCGATTCTATCTGTGCCTTTTCCGATCCTGTGTCGAATCTTGATTTTGACTACTTTGGTTGTATTGATATTGAAACCAATATTTTATATTTGAGCATGCAGATTTTTCCCCTTATTTGTTCTCAGTCTTCATATTATTCAACTTAATAAGCATAATGCATTAGTAAAATTGAAATTGGCACATTTCATTTGTACAAACATCTGAGCGGTATAAAAACCTTTGAGCAGATCAGTTTTCTTCAAAGCTCTGCAACCTGAATAGCCTTGAGTAAAGTCCTGCCTCTGATTCTATCAAGGTTGAGTGGGAACCCATCTCCACAATTTCACCTTTCTCCATAACAATTATGGTATCTGAGTTTACTATTGTGGAAAGTCTATGCGCAATTGTGATATGGGTTGTTCCTGCATGCAACCCTCTCCCTCCCTTCAGACTTATTGCTTTCAAAGCACTAATCACTGTTCTTTCAGACTCAGCATCAAGAGCACTTGTTGCTTCATCAAGCAGTAAAATTGCAGGTTTCTTCAGTAATGTTCTGGCTATTGCTATTCTCTGCTTCTGCCCTCCTGAAAGCTGGCATCCTTTTTCTCCAACAACAGTGTCATACCCATTTGGTAGATTGCTCACAAATTCATGTATGTTTGCTTCTCTTGAAACCTCCACTATTTCACTTTCAGAAGTCTCATTGTTGCCATAGCAGATGTTCTCTCTTATAGAGCAGTTAAAGAGCAGTGGCTCTTGTTGTACCAGCCCTATTTGTGTTCTGAACCATCTTAGGTTATACTCTTTTATGTCTTTCCCATCAATGAATACCTTTCCTTCCCTTGGATCATAGAATCTCAGTAGAAGGGCCAATACAGAGGATTTTCCAGCCCCACTTGGCCCCACAAGAGCTACCTTTGATCCAGCTTCAATTTTTAAACTAAAATTGTCAAGAACAGCCACCTCAGGTCTCAATGGATAGTTGAACTTCACATGTTGAAATTCAACATCTCCTTGTATCCTCTTAAGATTTGCTTCATCTTCTTGTCTATCTGGTTCAATTTCAGTTTTACGGTCAAGGGTCTCGAATGCTGGGGTCAGTTTGTTGATAGCAGAGATGACAGTGGGGATCAGTGTGTACAGCTCTGTGATAGAAGGAACTGTGAGAGAAAAAATCTGGTATGATCTTATGCCATTTTCAAAGGAGGCTTGGCCTCTGTCGACCAAAATTGTTGTGTACCACAAAGCTACAGCATGTGCTATGTTCCATAGGCAAAGGGAGAAGCCTTGAATGATCCCATATTTGATACTTTCTATCCTGTACTTTTTCTTTGGCATGTCCAAGGATGTTTTTGCTTTTCTGAGCACGTGCTCTTCATGGCAAAATGATGCAATGGTCCTGATGTTGGCTGTGGACTCAGATGCCAGAGCAACAAGATCAGAATGTGCAGCAGAGTAGTCTCCTGAGAATCCTTTGGCAGACTTGGCTTGAACCAGACCGCCTATGAAGTGGCAGGGCATCACGGCCCAAGCTACCAAACCCATTCTCCAGTTAACAACCATGCTGACCACTGTTGCTATCAGTATGGAGGACATGCATTGCACAATCACAGACATGCGATCAGCAATTATGATTTTGACCATGGTTGTGTCACTGATGATGCGTGAAGTAAGCGAACCGACACTGTTCTCAGGTTTGTCAAACCAGCCTACTTCATTGCGAAGCACACCTGCAAAAGTGGAAAAGGCAGTAATGACTGACTTGCTATGAAGCACATACACTTACAAAAAGGAGCTTTGTATGATATAAGAGTTGCACTTAAAGATTGTGTTCTGGAGTTTGTATTTGTGTTAGTTTCTATATTTCTTGGCTTACATGTGTGCTTGTGAAAGCATTTTAAGGAAGTTCATATATGACTCACTTCATTTAGTGGAAGAAAAATTAGATGGCTGTGTGCAGAAATTCTAATAGGGGATATCTGATACCTGAATAAAGAGCACGTCTGAGATTTCCCATGGCCTTTTCTCCAATTACTCCAAAGAAGTAATGCTGCAAAGTGTGACTGAATAATGAAATTAACCCTATTCCAGCAAAGATAACAGAGTACAAAGCGACCTTCCATTTTGCATTGTCATGGAAGTATGCTACTCCAATGGTGATGATGAAGAATCCAAAAACAGGCTTCGAGATACCTGAGAAAGCTGCTGCAAAGGCACCAATAGCAGTCTTTACAAACTCCCTTTTTTTCAGACCAAACCAGATTCTGAAAAATATACTTCTTTCTTTTCTGCTTTTCTTTTCCTCTTGCGCAGAACGCCCAGAGAGAATTTCAAGGGCCTCTACTTGTTTCTCTTGTAGTCTAGTATCTTCAAAAGAATCTTCTTTGTGGACACTTGGAATTTCATTTTTGGAGCTTGATGTTCTAGCAAGTCAATACTTTCAACTGGTTAGAATTCTTTTTTTTTTTTCCTGAGATAATTCTGGGTATAATAAAATAAATGTTAAAATGGTTGTCTTATTTCTACCTCAACTCGGGAACTGGTTCAAGGTTCTGCATGTTGACTAGTGCACTGTAGAATGCGCTTGTTTCTAGCAAACTGTTATGCGTTCCTGTTTCTGAAACTTGTCCGTTCTGAACAACAACAATCATATCTGCATTTACCACTGTTGACAGCCTGTGTGCAATCAAGGTGACAGTCCTCCCCCTCATAGCTTTCTCAAGAGCTTCTTGAACCAGCTTTTCTGACTGTGAGTCAAGAGCACTTGTAGCCTCATCAAGCAGGAGTATGGGAGGATTCTTCAGCATGGCTCTTGCTATTGCTATCATTTGTTTTTGGCCTCCTGATAATTGGACACCCCTTTGTCCTACCTGGTAACCATTTTCGCCATGTAAGGCACTTTGTGTAGGCATATTTGGAGAGAATTTAAGAGAGTTGATATGGGTAAGAGACTTCAGAGATAGGAAACTAAGTAGCTGACCTCTGTTAGGTACTGATCAGGAAGCTGTGATATGAAAGAACGTGCATTTGACATTTCTGCTGCATTCTGTATTTCTTGATCATCTGCATCCATTTTTCCTACTTTCAAGTTATCCTTGATGGTGCCTGTAAAGAGTGAAGGTTCTTGTGAAACAGCTCCTATGTTTCTTCGAAGGAACTTCAGATCAAGATCCTTGATTTTGTGGTGATCAATGAAAATTTCTCCTGCAGAATTCAATTTACAACCACGTTAGGTTTGGCAGACATATTCCAATACATGATCAAGCACTAAAGTTATTCAGATGTTGAAAGTATACTTAGTTTTTGACCAAATAGATAGAAGATACAGAAAGCTAATAAGAATTAGCATATGGTGCAAACCTTTTGAGGGGTCATAAAATCTGGAAACCAGGGAGATAACAGTACTCTTTCCACACCCACTGCTACCAACTAATGCTACTGTCTTCCCTGCAGGGATTGACAACGAAAACCCTCGAAGGATAGGTTTCTCTGGACGTGACGGGTAAGAAAAGTAAACATCACATATGTCAATGGAGCCCTCAATCTTGTTAGGTGTCTTCCCTTGTGACTCATTACTTATAAGTGGCTTTCTTTGGATCACTTGGAAAACATCGTACCCTGCTGCTTTTGCCTGATTGAATATTTGCATGTCTGGTGCAGCATAAGTCAAAGATCTGCAAATTCCAAAGGACGGTTTTGTGAATGGCAGTAATTAACACCATTAAATTTGTCTGATGAAGATTGTTTATATATTGTTGCTTCCTTACATGGCACCAAAGAGAATGCTCATGACTGCAGTAATAATGTCTCCTCCACTTGCTCTCTTGGCTGTGACCACCACAGCTCCAACCCATACAATGAGAGCCCAACAACAGAAGCTCACAGTTTGGAACATTCCTGTTCCAACTCCCTTTATAAGTGCCTCTCCTTTGCTTATACTATACAGTTTGTCCATGTTCTCTGTGAAGGATTTCAGTGCAGAGCTCTCCCCCACAAATGCATATACCGTTTTGATATGTGATATAGTCTGCAAAATCAAAATCACAGCTTGTTGTAAGTTGAACCATCAGACACATGTTTGTGATTGTTGAAGACTAAGCTTATGTTATGTACCTGTTCTGTCATGGCTGTGACTTCAGACTGGTGAATCATTTTGGTAGCATATATGCTGTTCATTTTCTTGGTGTAAGTGGCTCCAATCAGAAGAATGAGTGGAACAACCAATAAACATAGAAGTGCAACCTCCCAAGTGCATATGGCGGCAATCACAAGTCCAGAGAAGAAAGTTGCAAAGCAAGAGGTGAAGTGACCCAACTGAAAGTAAGAAATTTCACTCTGGGATTCAGTTTCAGTCATGTAAATTTTTGTGAAGCAAGAAAATGAAAGAGAGGAAAAATATGATTTTGCGGACCTTCTCTCCAATAGCATCTTGTATGAGGCTCATGTGATTGCTGATTCCATTGATGATTTTTCCATTTGTCAATTCAGTGTCAAAAGCTCCAATCTCTTGGCTAAGGACTGCTCTTAGATATGCCAGTTTTAGCCTTACTAACTGTCTTTCACTTGCATACATCCAACACCCGATCTCTGCAAATTTCAATAAAGAACATGGAAAAATTCTTGCAGTATGATGAATTGACATTCATAATAAGATTAATATTGCAATATATTCAACAAAAATATGCATCATGTTTCATTGAGTAATGAAAAAAAAAAAGGAATACAGTGCTAATTAACCCTCTCTGAAATTATTTTATTTTTTGATCTATTTGAACTTTTAAATAATTCTTCGCAGAAATGAAGAAGGAAACAATTCTTTGCTCCGCAGGAACTTCAATTAATATGTAACACTTGGGAGTGTGTTTATCCGGATTTTGTTAGTATTATATTACACGAATAAATAAATATACTTACAAGAGGTAAGCGTTTATTTAATTAAAATAATACTTTCGGGGCTCATCTTCAGTAATAGTATTGAAAAGTAAATATTATTATTTATACATAACGATGAATTTATTTTTAAATTATAATTGAGTTAGATTATAAAGTTTTAAAAATTATATGATGGATTTCTCTTTCATCTTTTGAAAAATATCCAAATTACATTATCTTCTATTATTAAAAAAATTACAAATCTTTCTTGAAAACAAAAGATGACCAAAATTACCTAGCCTGTCGTCCTTTGGTACCAACCAAAAAAAAAAGGTTATAATTAAAAAAATAAATAAATAAATGATGTTTTGTGTCACTCAGAGAAATCTAAGAAGAGTTGAATTTCCTAAAATATATACAAGGATAGGTGAACAAAGTTATATCCACATATACATGTCGATCTAAATTCATATGCAATTTTTAATATTTTTGTTATCAAAGTTTTTATTAAAAACACAATATGAGTAATAGATTTTTTTTCAAAAAGTAAATCATGCAATGTTAAGTTGTAAAATATATACAATTATTTTTAATAATCACAAACTTATCGTGTTTTAGTTAAAAAATTATACATTTATCATATTTTAATTAAAGAATTTGATAATATCTAAATAAATAATGCAATTTTTTTTAAATGTTATTATTACCACCCAATAGCTTTTATATATCGTGCAAGTTGGTTGAGAAGATATTACACATTCTGTAAGAGTATTATTCCACTAAAAAATAAAAAAGCAAGGATAAGCTTATTAAAAGCTCGACTTTTAAAAGAAGTTAAATTTGTTTGATATAGAATTATTTTGAAATTTATATAAAATATTTTTTTATTATTGTACATACATACAAATCTAAAGTATCTAATTAAAAAAAAAGGCGATCTCTGAAAAAGTCATAAAAATAACTCGAGAAACAGATGAGCAAAACGCATACCAAGTATTCCAGCGGGAAATGTAGCGAAGGCCATATACCACACGTACGGAACAACCTGAATAATACACAACAATCCCACATTACTTCAACTATACCATGCACACTCTCATAATGAAAATTCGAGTAATTAAATTATTTATTTTATTATCAAATTATTTCAATTTAGTCTTTTTAAGATTAAACATTCTAATTTAATCCTTAAAAAATTATGTTTATTTTAATTTGGTCATCTATTTGTCAAAGTAATTTTTGACAATAAAAAATTTAGCAACAATAAATTTTGTGATTTTACAATGAAAAAGATCTAATTGAGACAAATATAAATTTTTAAAGACTAAATTAATATACTTAATTTTTTAAAGACTCAATTAAAACAATTATAATCTTTTAGAAACTAAATAAATAATTTACTCCAAAAAAATAATACTTATTAATTTAATTCTCTAGCGAGTCTGCTTCTCCTGCAACATGACAAGATCTACCACCGGCACCAAGTTAATATAAGGACATGACTTCTAATACCACACTTATAAGGTAATTTTTTTTTGTAATCTAAAAAATTTTTGAATTTCGACTAACCTAATTCAGGATAGATAGAATAATAAAAGTATGAAAATCTCTCAATATTAATTTTTTCTATTCACAAGACTCGAATTTATAACCTTACTCAAGAAAAACAAGCAACAAACCATTGGAATAAAGTAACATTTTTTATTTTACATATGAATTAATTTACTAAAAATGATACTTAGATGTTGTACCTTTTTAAGAGCTACAACCATGGCATCAGTGTCACCAATATTATTGCCAAAAGCATTGAGGGCTTTTCCTAGCAGCAGGTAGCCAACAGGCAAAGCCATGCCATGCACTATAGACCCCAAAGTACCCAACCCCATCAGAATCCAGTCAACTGCATCGGCATAGCTCAACAGTTCCAGAAAAGGAAACGCTTTTGCGACGATTTTCTTCTGCTGCTGTTGATCGTCATCGTCGCTAAAGTCCCCTTCTCTGTCCACTTGGACCACTCTTTGGGATCTGCTCAGAGCCATAGTTTCCTAAACGATAATGCATGCATATATATATATATATATATCTTCGTAGGGATATACTCCCGAAACCCTATTTGTATTTACGTACTCATCGATTAATATATTGTTTGCATGTGTAATAATTTAATGGACGACTCAGTAATATACGAATGCGGAAGAGAATATGCCTTAATATCGTTTTTCTTCCAAGTTTGAAAGTGGTGTGGTTGTTGTTTTATCGATATTCACAAAGCTATGTTGCTGGCAGTGTACTAAGAAACATACACTAACATACCAAATATCTGGTTTACTATCCAGAACCCTATATATTATATATAAAATGGATATGTATTACTATATTATTTTATATGTATATGACTTGACCAAAGTTTTATTTTTCATAATTGTTTCTTATTTTATTTTTGTGTTTTGTCGGTTTTTTTTTTTAAAATACCAGATAACATGCATTTGTTTTTAGTGAAGTGCAATTCATCGTATATATGGCTGTTAGCGGCAGGAAATCCTTAATGCAGAAGTATCTCTAGAGTATCTCTAGAGGCGAGTATTTTTGAGACATAATTAATATATCTATTCTGTTAGTTTTTCTGGGAATGAAAAAATTCTTCAACTAATCTTAGATTCTTAGAAATTCATGGTCCCTTTGGATCTTTTTTACCCTAGATCAAGATGGTCTTACGATGATTGCGACGTGGGATTATACTATGTAGCTTCATTTTATAGGACCATTGATAAGTTACGTTCCACATTTGGTGGAATATATAAAGATATGTTTGAGAATTGAGGTAACTTTACCCAACAAATTAGTCTTTTAGAATAGATTCACCTTATTATTTAAGTTATATCAATATACCAAGACATTTCATTTGATTTCAGTTGAAACCATGTAATGTGGTCGGCAATGTCAATATGACAATATTTGTCCGAGACTAACTAATACAAAAAACATATGTGAGCATGGGATTGTACAACGTGGCGAAATGTAGGACTAAAAGTCTAGATCGTATCTAACATTTTCTAGCTAGGCTCTTTGGCACTCTAGATAGAGTTCAAATTTTTTTTTTTTAAAGAAAAGTCATTTGAAGCAAGATCATAAATTAGGTGGGTGAAATATGAGTAAAATATATATTATAAATTCAATTTTTTTTTGTTAAGAAAAAAGAAGGAGCAATCAATGAAGACTCATTAGAGTTTGTAGAGGCAAATCTGATTTCTGTTCATTCTTTGTACGTATCAATCTTAGTTGTGAAGGGTAACAAAAAATTTGCTTAGACTTAATTGTAATGATTATTATTTACCTAAAATAACATAGGGATTAGAACTTTACAGTGGTATGTATTTTGTTTATATTCGTTGATACCCTAATTTGTCATTTTCAAGTTACCAATATATATATATGCGACTAGCAAGTTCCTATTAACTCCAAGTGATTGTATAATTAATATATCGGTAGTCTCAGACACTGATAGTTGTAAATTATAATCTGTATCAAGAGAAAATGATTTTAATTGATATAATTTTTTCATTTATTGTCACAATCGATTTTTACTGCTCCATTGTATGTACATGTTAATTACGGTACTAGTATACGTATAAAATAACTTAAAGTCAGATTAATATTTTCCTTCCTTGATGACATAAACTAGCCAGCTATAAACAAGACCAATATTCGCTAATATATAAAATACAGCCTTAATTTGGTAACTTCAAATGTTATATGATGTTCAAGAAGAATGTTTTACGTATAATAAAAAAGCATAAATTCATTTTTTGGTTACATAAAGCATAAATTCATGATTAGTGCAAATAATTATATTGAGCTTTGTAAATGAAAAAATCAGTGCAAGGAAAACTTTATACTTTTATAATTTGACTAAACTCAAACATTACATTAGTTGAAGCCCAATAAATTTTTGAATGCTGATGATTCCAACAAAGCAAAACAAAAATCTTTATGAGATGCCAATAAGAATGAAACCCCATCACTTGATGATTAGGAAGATTCAAATAATTAAATATGCACAAAAACTTAATACACCCAATTTAGGGAGTAATGACTAATAATAGGCTACATCAACATAAATGGATCATCAGTTCTTCCTTCAAGATTGTTGTTTGCTTTAGTTTTGGTGCTTCTTTTTACGAAATCTGATAGAAATATTTGCTATTTCGGTTTCGTAATGTTGAAGAATTTATTATTAATTACTTTCATTCATATTTTATCAATTAAGTAGTTTTTTTTTTCTAAAATTTATATTTGAATTTCAACTATGATTTTAAATTAGATTATATAGCTTTTATTAAAAAAAATTATAATGAAAGTAGCTAGTACTGATCAATTCATTCAGTACTTCTATGAGTACCCAAAAAAATCGAATTCTAATATGATTGATTAGTGAGGTTAATTAAGTATGATGATTATTTATGTGATAATTCTAATCTGATTTGTCACATAGTATTTGAAACTATATTGTTAGTTGGATATTGAAGTGCCGTAGTATGTCACTGTATAGAAAGACACATCCCATGTAAACAACAAATTCTAGGAGACAACGTAACTGGGTCACTTTCGATATTCTAAAATATATTTGTTACGTTAATTCCTCATCAAGCCTTAAGCAAATAAATTAAATCAATATGGTATTTGGTTAACCAAATTTATTAAACAATTTTTTTATTTGAAACAAAGAAGTTGTGCAAGAAATTGGATTAGAGATAGAGGCCTCACATGCTGGTAACTTTTCTGTGGACCAACCATATATGTATTAGTGAAGACAAACCCATATGCGAGCCCGTTGAAAAAAAAAAAAACTATACTTGGTCATATATACATACTTACAACACTAATATTTTATACTACAACTATTAGTCTTCACTTACAAAACTAACTAATATTGTGGGACTTGTTAAAATAAAAAATAAAAACTTCCTTTTCTCTTTCTTTTTTTTTTCCTTTAATAGCACTTGTGAATTGTTAGGATATCTATAATAGTTATTGTAACAGTAGAAAAAATTGTTAGTGTATTATATTTTTAGTAGTAATTATTATTGTTAGTGTATTATATTGTTAGTAAAAAAACTGCTACTAGTGCTTAATTTTGCTATGGTGACGGTATTAGTGAAAAGTTTAAAATAAATAAAAAATTTATTTGATAGATTTTCTTTTGGGAGCAAGAGTAATTATTGTTTTTAATTTTTAAAAAATAATTATTTTTTAATTCATATTTTCTAAAACATCTTGTTTAATAATAACTTTTATTTGTTTGGTTTTATAAGATCAAAGTAAACATTTAAGAAAATATTTTTTTTCCTGAAAACAATATAACGTATTAGGTACAAAATCCAAATGTAGTACATGAACAATCTGTTGTAAATTTTGAGGTAACCAGCACAAATTGAGTCGTATTATGAGAGACGTTGTCCTTAAGAAAATTATTTCACGATTACAAAACTTCTTCCCAGGATAAAACACGCCCTTCTAGGTGAAACCCATGAACTAGAATAGTAGAAGAAATTAACACTATAACCCCCAGTGAGAGCAAAAAGTGGAAAACATGGAGGAGGAGGAGAAGTTTAGAGAAGAGGTGCCTCTAATCTGAAAAAATGACTTTGTTTTTATAGTGACAAAAAAGTGGAACCATCGAAGTAAAATAAATGAGGAGTTACATTTCTAAAATAATGGTAGGGAGAGTTACATTTTAATTAAAAGTTATAAATGGGTAGACCATTATAAACAAGAAATAATAATGATGGTCAATATATTTTATTACAATAATTTTCAATTAAAAATTACAAATATTTGAAGAATATTTTCTCAATTTTAAATATTCTTATTGAAATATCAAATTTCACAACAATCCCCCACATATTTCAAAAAGAAATTTTGAAAAAATCAATGGGTTACATATATGGGTGTAGATTCATCAATTTGATATCTTCTAGACTATGAACATGATCTAGACATATAAGATATAACTCATAGAGAAAATGGTAAAGCATATAGCTTCTATAAAACTAATTAACTCTTATTAGAAGTTAGAGATCTTATCAGTTACATCTTACCCCTACAATTTTTGTTGTTAACGTTGTTGTGTACGTTTTCGGCCATGCGTGTGCTTGGTGTTCATGAGTGCTCTAGAGATTTCACCACGATCTTATAGGACTTATTCTACTCTACACTTATATAGGTGGTTTCATCAAGTGTATCTATAATAAATACACCACCCATAAGGGCTATAAAAATCATTATAAGCTTTCGCTCATGAAACTCGGAACATCTTAGAGTGGCTTTGACAATTCTGTAGGAAAATTAACTTGTGATCAACCTCAAAAAGTGTGTTCTATTAGCAAAAATTGGAGTACTTGGGACACATAATCTCAAGTGTTAGAGTGCAAGTTAATCCTATGAAAATCAAGGCAATGATTAATTAGCCAGCACTTAAGAATCTTAAAGATTTGAGAAGTTTTTGGGGACTGACTAGTTATTACCGAATATTTGTTCATGGATACGGGTCCATTACTGCACCACTAACTGACCTACTTAAAAAAGGATGCCTTTCATTTTTTTTGGGGGGGGGGGGGGGAGGGGAGGCTCAAAAGGCTTTTGAGGGACCAAGGTTCCGGTGTTGACATTACTTGACTTCTCTAAACTATTTGAATGAGAAATTGATGCTTTAGGGATAAGAGTTGGAGCTGTCCTAATGCAAAATAGGAGGCCCATTGCATACTTTAGCCAAGCTTTGTCATCAAAGGTGCCAAGCAAAGTTTAGTTTGAATGAGAATTAATGGCAATAGTTGTCACGCCTTAAAATCGGGCAAGTGATAGATGTGGACAATGCCTGACCCATACCACCGGAAGCCTAACTTTCACCTAAAATCCTTACATTTTTCGTTTACTTAACCATCTTTAGGTTAAAAGCAAACTGAATTTACTACTGAAACTAGTTAAATTACCTTTTCATTAATAAATTACCATTTAAATAAATAACATCTTTACACTCATCTCAACATAATCACAATTATAATTCATAATCTTTGTGCTAGTTCCTACTATCTTTCATATGAGTATATATCATAGCATGACCTACCCGATTACAGAGCTTTACTAAGATTACCTAACTTATCATGACTCTAATCTACCTTTCCCGAACAATTAGGAGGTGTCCTTGACTCATACGTCATTGGCTATGCAGTCTTCTGTACCTGAAATTATAAAGGGGTGAGTCCAACCACTTGACTCACCAAAAACACCTTTACCTTAACAGATATATATAACTATGCATGCTAATGGAGGGGTACAAATAACATGTGCATGAACATATGGATATTTATAGATAACTGTGCATCATCCTCATTCATAACAATTCGTCAAATATAAACATACACATAGCGCAACATCAACATATTTATTTCTACCAGTTTAGACTCACATATTTGACATGTATTATGTTCTTCTTAAGAAATCTAATTTTCTTCTCTATGCACAACTCACATACATATGGGGATATGCTCATCAACATAATTCCAGTAATTATTTAACTTTTATTAATCAAGTGGACCATATAGCATGATAAGACTACAACATAGATCATTACACGTCAAGTCTAGACTGGCCACAGATCACCAAAGACCTTATAAACTACGTACCACTAGGCCTCATGTGCAGGAATCTTGTTGTGCCAACCTCTTAGGCTTCATGGACTACATGCCACCGAGTCCCATGATGTATTTGAGGATAAAGCATCAAATGAAGTCCATAGGCCTTATGGACCACATGCCACCAGGCCTCATGAGTGGGAACATTGTTCTATTGACCCATAGGCTTCATAGATCATGTGCCATCGAGCCTATTGGAACATCCCTAAGAGTCACACATGCAGATGTGATATTCATTCCATATGCCATAATACCAACTAAACCGGGGTACAATAATGCCAACCAATCCATAATACATAACCCATATATCAAAGTTTACGAGGAACGTATTATGCATAAAGTGCCAATTGGTCAAATTCCACTTTTTTCATTCATCAACAAGATTAGTTCACAAAGTATCGCTTAACATTTAAATACAAAATTTATAATCAATCTTTTCCATTCGTGGTTCATGACAATCATGCATCTCAAATCAACAACCACACACATGTGTGTTCATTATGTTCTTAATCATATAAAGATTTATGTACAACAAACATCCTATCAAATCCTAACAAGTTTTATTTTTATGAATTGTTACTTAGTCCATAGACGTAAAGACGTCACATTCAATTATGATCATCCAAGAATTTTGACTATCACAAACTTGTATACTCATCCAATACCGACCAAATGGGGATTCATATATATCATCAATCTAGATATTTTTCTTCTATAATTTGCTAGAAAAAGTAACATTTCTAAAAAGAAAGCAATCAAGGCAAGGCTGAATCCCTTACCTGAATTTGAAACACTTGTAGACTCTGAAGGATGCCTCGTCCAAGCCTCAAACCATGACTAAGCCTATGAGATATTAAAAATCATCTTATAATTCACAAACCGTGAAATCCAAACATATCCAGGCCATGGCGCCATGGCCTTTCTAACACCAAAAAGGCTCTCTAGATGGTGGCGCCTAGGAGCCAACTTCCTTATGCACTCTACCAACCTCTGTTCTGTGGTGCCCAATCTACAACATTGAAGGGAGGCTCGATTTTGGGCCCAAAATCCGTAAATCTTCACCAATTTCACTGATTCCTTCAATGGGATATTTTTCCTAATGTTCTAGGATCAATTTGGCACCAATTTCCCATGTTAAAACCGAGTATAAGAGCTTGAATCATCAAAAGTTCATCATAAACCCTAACTTTCACCATTTTCATCTCATACTCTTTAATCACATTCCTTACATGGCCATTCCTTTAATTCTTTGTTCTTTCCTCATAAACTAACATTTCAGAACAACAATCCCACATCATTCGGCCCATAAAAACATTTACAACTTTTTTCAGGTTTTGATGTTCTTGAAAGAAAATGAAGAAGAAAAGAAGAAGCTATTTAGGAAGAGAACCTTACCTCCACAGAAGGTTAAGAAGATGATTGGAGAAAGAAGAAAATTTCCCTAGCTTTTGTGTTTGTGTGTGTGCTGGCCAACTGAAGGGAAAGAGACACGTGAGAGGGAGGGGGAATGCATTATGAGAAAAGAATTGAGTGTATGTGTATAAATAAATGTGTGTGGGGGGCCAACTACCTCCTTTTTCAATTTGGTCCCTCTAGGTGGTAAATTTTTAAATTGAGACTTGTAAGGGAATTTGAGAAAAACTTTTAATTCACAAGTAAGGAACCCAACCACACTTTCACAAAAATACACATCATCACAACACTTTTTTCACTAAAATTTTACATTCATTTACTTTAATCCTTCACAGTGTCTCAACATCCATTTTAACCTCAACCCAACAATTTTAAGCTACTGGATTCATAATTTCATCCTCATGAAGTTTATTTTCCCACACGAGTTTCCTATTCGGTCCTTTCTCTAAAGTATTCTATATTTTCTTTTTCTTTCACTCTAGTCCTTGAACACACTCCTTACACTCAACACATTCCTTTCCTTTCTGGTGAAATCTTACTTAGTCCAAGACATGTTTTAATTTTCATCAACTTTAGGATCCCTCATTCCTCTAGTCGGAACTCCTTAATTGGCAAAAAGTTTTCATCCTCATGAAAATACGTACTTATAATTAAATTGTAATACTGGGGGTATTACAATAGTCTTTGCCATTGAGAGGTGGCAATCATTATTTGTTAGGGCATCCTTTTATAATCAGAACAAATTAAAAGGCCCTCAAAATACTTACGGGAACAACAAGTCTTTAATACTCCGGTTTTATTTTGTTGATAGGTAAGGGAGTATCACAATTTTTTAATTCCATTCCTTGATTATTAATGATTTCTGAATATGTTATTTTCATTATTATGTGATGTATTATGTGGTTTGTATTTATGATGTATGCAGTTTGCATAATTGTGATTAATGTGGAAGATATTACTTTTGGCCAAGGGAAATGGTAATGGAGGGGACCTATGTGCATGTGGTCAAGGTAAGAAGTCCCATTTTTCTTATTTTGCATCATTTTTTTTTTGTTTGGAGACAAGTTTGATATTTTGGAAAATGTTTACTTAAGACCCATACTTAGCAAAATTTTCCCACTTTACTATCTTCCTTCCATCACTTTCTCGTCAAACTCTCTTCTCTCCCTCTCCCGTTCACTTCACGCACACATAACCACAGCTTCAAGTGTCTCCATTCTTCAGTCTTTTCCCTGCGTTTTGGGTGTGCTCTTCAACTAAGGTATGTAATCATCTTTTTCTTCTTTTCTCTCTTGCTTCTTGAAACCCTAGGGAGGTCTTTGGGGGGTTTTCCTTATATAAGGACTCTTCATGAATGAAATAGGAGGAATGAAGTTCTAAGCTCATTTACTTTGAAAACCTAATTTGAATTTGACTTGAGAAATGCCAAAGATAGGATAAAGCCATTGGTGTATTGTGGATGCTCAAAAGAAATAATGGGAAATTGGGCAATAAGAAGTATTTGATGTTTGAACTTGTGTCTTATGTTCTTTTTATTGAATAAAGAGCTCATTAAACACCTCATTCCATCCTAGAAATGGCCCTTTAGTAGAGGAATTTAGTAGGGAAGAAATGTGATTTTTGGGCTTTTATTTGCTCACCATCCATGGCTTCCTAGCAACTAGAGAGCTAAGGGGATGGTGCCCTGGGCACCAGCTTATCTGAAAGTTTGCTTGGTGGCACACCCTATAATCTTGAACCTGATTGCATCTGCTGCAGGGCACCTGGGGTGAGCTGGGTGCCTAAGGTGCCCTAGCCTGGGGTGAGGCCGAGGTCTCTCCTATGTGGGCGCCACTACTTGGACTGAGTTGAAAACTTGAGTTTTGATCTCCTTTTCTTGTCCCCTTGGTCAGTGAGCTTCTGGCAGGTCTTTGTATCTTTATTCCATTTTCCTTTGTCCTGCAGCTCCTCCATACGCAAAAGAATTAGAAAGATATATATTCAATCAAGGTGAGGGAAATCTCTACTCTTGATGATGCCTAAGTTATATGATGAAATTTCTTCCACTTCCTCAAGAAATTACTATGTATATCTCTATAGTTATGATTGATTTCTCTATGGAAGCTTACACTTATGAAACATTGATTTTTCCTTTGCTGCCAATTGATTAGAGTTCGTTTTATGTGATAGATATATAATGTTCTCATTATGAATATGCATAGGCGTGGTATGTAAATTTTTATCAGTATTGATATTGCCTCAGGAGATCTTATTAGAGGATAAGGATGGACATTGGTCACTATTGAGGCCACGTGATGTTGTGAGCATGATGAGTAGGATAAGGGGGAAAGTGTTCCATGCCACAGATAATCACGAGTGTAAAGGGTACCGATATATGTGTATATGTGCATATAAATGATTACGCTTCCATGAACAATGACACAGTGTTCCTTTACCTTTTGCTTTGTTTTACATGCATGATTGTTGGTAAATAGACTTTCCTCACTGAGTTGTTACTTATACCCCTTTTAAACATTTTCAGACTCTGAAGCCACTGAAAAGGAGCCCTATGATGACTAGAGATCGCTTCTATTCCCCAGTTGTTTTGGGGTATTTTGAACATTTTGATTCTCCTCACTGATTCTTTTGTATTACTCTAGATATGCTCTGCTTGTATGATTTAAATCATTGAAGTAAGATATATTTGTAATATTCTTGATACAATTGGCATTTAGAATGTAAACAAATAGATACTTGTTAACTTATTTTTTGATCAACAATGAATGATTCAGATTTCTCCTTGCGTCCTATATGATAATCGAATATGTGTATGTTTTTAGTTTTATTGTTGATTTCTTGTTCTGCCTTGTGTGAGGGCCGTTGGGTTTGAGGCTTACAGTGAAAAGGTGAGATACCTCTCCACTGTGTCAGTCATGTACCTGTCGGGGCTCGTGACAGGGTCTTGGATGAAGACCAATAGGAGTGGGTAGCAAAGTTAATGGCTCGTGATCAGGTGGCCGATGCATTGTCTCGAAAGGTTGAAATGGAGTTAAAGGCAGTCTCAGTTTGCTAGTACGATGGACTAAATACATGGGAAGAGGAAATTTGAAAAGATGAGCATTTGTCCACTACTTGGTAGCAAATGGTTTCAAATAATAATCTAATTGTAGGGTACAACATGAAGAAGGGATGTCTGTTACTTGAAGGAATACTAGTTTTGCCTAAAACATCATTTAGAACTTTTTTACTTCTCCAAGAATTTCATGTAACACATATGGAGGGCATTTTGGATACCTACACACATACAAAAGACATGCCTTTGTGTATTGGGAGGATGTGAAGAGAGATATTCAAGATTTTGTGGCTAGATGTATTACTTGTCAACAAAACAAATATAATAGGGAGGACATCAACATAGACTTTATAATAGGGCTGCTCGAATCCTCACACTACGATTCTAATTTGATGGTTGTCAATCAGTTGACCAAATATAATCACTTTATCCTTCCATCTCACCTGTACACAACCAATGATGTTGCAGCTATCTTTGTTCAAAATGTTATCAAGCTGCATGATTTTCCTAAAACATTGTCTCAGATAGGGATAAATTGTTCATGAGTCACTATTGGTAAGAATTGTACAAATACTCAAGCACAGTTCTTAAATTTAGTTCGGCCTATCATGTGGTAATAGATGGTCAAACGAAAGTGGTGAATCTCACCTTGGAGACCTATTTGAGGTGTTTTGTAGGAGACAAACCAAAGCAGTGGGTGAAGTGATTACCATGGGCCAGTATTGGTTTAAGACCACTTATAATTGATACACCGACATAACTCCTTTCAGAGCTTTATATGGCTGGGAACCACCAACATTTTTAGAGTAAGAAGACTCCCTTGTAGAAGAGGTGAATGAGAAAATTTAGTTGTGGAATGCTGTTATATTTGAAGGAGCATTTAACAGTGGCACAAGAGCAAATGAAGTTGTGTGCCGATAAAAAAAGAAGGGATGTGCAGCTGTAGGTCAGGGATTCCATTTATTTGAAGCTTAGACCATATCGGATGAGGTTCGTGGCCTGGAAACTTAATAAAAAACTCAACCCCAGATTTCATGGGCCTTTCAAGGTCTTAGAAAAAATTGGAGAGATAGCGTATAATTAAGTAAATAAATAAAGAAAATAAAATAATACATTGGACGACATGTCCATGATGTTTTCTGGGCTTGCTTTTCGGCCTTATTGTGAGTGCAAGCTTGGGCTTATGTGTATGAATTGCATGACTTGGATGCCACATGGAGACACCTTGGATACTAGAAGTTGACGTAAGGGCTATGTGTCATTGATATCACTATGGCAAGTCAAAGTTTATATGATGATAAATGAAATAAATAAATAATAATAAAACATACTTAAGATGACTAGGCATTTATGATGTCTTGTAATGTGGTAAATTAAATAAAAACATTTAAAACTAATTAACTAATTAATTATTATGCTTTGGGAAATAAATAATTTGAGATATATGAGATAAGGAAAGAAAATCAAAAGAAATAGAATAGGAATGTTAGCAAAAAGGTAAGAATTGAGAAGAAGGAAAGTTTGGTGTAGCTTAGGAGGAAAAAGAAAACATGTATCATGAGAGTTATAGCAATGAATTAATATGGAAAGAATAAAAGGGAAGTCAATGTAATAGAATAGGAAACCACAACGAAAAAAGATATATAACTAAAGAATAATAAATTAATGAGATACAATAATAATATAAATTAAATATATGATTAATAAGTAAAAAACTCCTCTTGGAACAAAACTAAATAAAGTCTTAACTTAATTTATTCAGATGATCTCCCTTAGAGGTGGAAACAGTAGTTAATGCATACAAAAGAAATCCTAGGCACCACCCTTACCTCCCTCACACACACAAGAAACAAAACAAAACCTAGTACATACTAAGAGATTCCTAGCCGCCACTCTCTTCTCTCTTCTCTAATATCCCTTCTCTCTTTCTTCTCTCTCAAAACACAAGAACCATAGACACCACATCTCCACACTTAAACCTTAAAGAACACAATTGACAATTTTTTTGATGTCGAAAAATTTCAAGAAAACAAGGTAAGAATTAGAAAAACCCAATTTTTGTACTCCGTTTTTCATATTGATTAAAAGGTCATAACTCCCTATTTCGAACTCTATTTTTAATGAGTTAAATATCACTGGAAAGCTCTATGAGTATATTTTCTAGAAAAACAAAATTTTTTCAAAAAGTCTTCACTGTTTTTGGAGTTATGACCAAAATAGTGACAATAGGTCATGTGCACTAACATGCAGTTTTTTCTAATTTTGTAGTTTTGAACATTTTCTTCAAATATTTTGTATTGTAGTTGCAAATTGGGTTTTTGCATCCGACACCTCTCTAAATAATGCTCGGGACATGGTAGAAAGATTGACGTGGGAATCCAGGTGAGTGAAACGAACAAACTTTAATCCAAGTTTAGATTTTCATTACATAGTAAGGCGTAAGGTAGTCTCCCAGATTTAGGAATGGAGTAACCTTTCAAAAAGAGAAAATGGAAACTTAGTGGAAAAATTTGAATTGTGTATTAAAGATAACTTAATATATTAATTTCATCAATGATGGAATTATAGAATTCATTCTTGCTAATTTTCATCATTTTTTTAATAGTTGACATTTACAAGAAATATGATAATACTCTATCATTTTGGTGGGATGAAAATTTCATTAGATTGTGCTACATGGAAGCTTTAGTAAAATTACATGATAAAAGAATTTTACAAAAATTGAGGAATATAGAAGAACACAATTTCTTTATAAATCAAATAGTATGAGAATGCTTAGGAGTTAATGAAAATAAGGAATCTTGATCAATGGTTGTCATTAGGATTATGTGATAATTAACCATACTGTACAAGTGTAATGGAAGATTTCTTAAATTTGTTAATGTTGGAAAAGTAGGACATATTCTTGAAACCTACTCGTTATTTTTCCTTTGATTATTGCCAATCACAAGTAAAAGTTGTTGTAAATTATGTGAAGAGAACATTTTCATGAAATTAAGAAAATAAGAGAGTACTCTTATAAATTAAATAACATGAAAGTCTTTAGGATCTAATTAGAGTAAAGAACCTTGGTGAATGAATGTCACATGAAATATGTAGCTATCAATCTTTGTTGTATACATGTGAAGCTAAACTCATAATTTCACTATGGAAGTGAACATTATATTGTATCTTGTCACCTATGAGTAAATTGCTCTATGTTATGGCCTCACATGTTGATATTATGAAAATGCGATGTTGAAGTTTAATGTACATTTGTATTGGGTACTTTGTCGTTTGACATCAATTTATGTGTTAGTGTAAATTGCGTTGTTTAGTACTAGTGGTACACACCTTCACAATGGGTTCAAGAAAGTGGCTTGGGTGAGCATGACTCTCGATTGGCACCTTGATAAGTGAGTGGTGGTAAGCGTCCCTCATGACAAGATGGGGGAGGTGGCTTGGGTGAGCATGGCTCTCGATTAGCACCTCGATTGGTGAGGTGGAGTCGTGTCATGGTAAGAAGGTGGCCTGGGTGAGTTGGACTCTTAATTGGTGCCTTACCATTGGCTTGTACCATTAGTTGGATGGGAGGTGGCTTGGGTAAGCTTAGCTCCCGATTGGCACCTTGTCATGTTTGCCCATTCAATGTGTTTTGGATGCTATGGTGCTCTATGGTAAAGAGGTGGCTTGGGTGATCTTAACTCTCGATTGGCGCCTTGTCATGCACACCCATTATATGCTTTATGGATGCTAAAGATTTGAAATGTTTGCTAAACCCTATCTCTTGTTTGAGAAGTTGGCTCATGGTCCTATTGTGTAATGTTAAATCATTGATTTGTATTATGGTTTGATCATTTTATTCACCAAGTTTGAAAACTCACACTCGTTGATTTACCTTTTTGCAAATCTAATTGTCAAGAAGCGCCCACTTGAGGAGTAGCGGGAGCTTACATGTGACCCTCTCGTTGCCAGGTAGGCCACATATTTTATGGTTTTGCCAGGATTTGCTTTGTAGTAGTCTAGGACACTTAGCATGGGTTTTGGGTTAAGACAACTTTTTCTTTGTATTTCCATTTGAGTTAATTTTTTTTGCATCATATTTGTTGATTGATTCAATGGTTTAGATTTTCTTGAACTTATTGTGGTAATTGAGTTTGTGGGCATCTTCGTTTATGGTTTTCACCTTCCACTAAAAGTGGGGAAGATTCTCTTAAATGGTTCATATAGTTTGTTGTTGGCACTTGCTAACATGATATCATATATTGGAAAGTGATGGATGTTTTATTTGTGTTATTGTTGGTATAAATGGGGAATGTTGTTAGATATGCCTGATGATCGATTGTAGTAGGTTGCCATAATAAACTTTATCATGGTCATCTAATTAGATGTATGAATTAAGAGTGAACACTAAAGTTAGCATGTTAACGCTAAAATCCAAGGGGAGAAAATAAAATTGTCGTTTGAATGGAACTTCTATGAACATCCAACTTAACAAATATGCAAACCTATAATGTGAATTTTAGAACTAATAGGTTAATATTATGCTGTGTGATTTATTGCATTGAATTATCAATGATGCTTGGAGAAACGATGAAACTAGGTACGAACCTTCCCGTGTATGTGAATGATTCAAATTGGTGCAAGGCATATTTTATGTTTGAAATGTATAATTGATTTGTTGAGCTGTTACATGCTTTCTTAATTCTATGCATGCAAGGTAGTTGCTAAGGGTAAGGCTTACAGTGATAGGAAGTGTCGTCACTGTGCTGGTCATGTGCCTGAGTAGCGGGTCGTGACAAAGTTGGTATCAGAGACAGGTTTCTATCCTCCGAACTGTAGGTTATGAAAAAAAAAGCCATAACTTATGAAAAAGGGAACTTTCAAAGAAATTCTATAGGAAATAAGTGATTTTTTTCTCAAGCATTTAACATGAAAACTTTTCAAGAGATGATTAAATTGAGAATTTTGAAGGATGGATGCCAATTAGAGTATGTAGCAAAATAAATGGTATTGCATCATATTCCTAAATATGTTAAGGAATACAAATGTTATGTCGTATTGCATTAATTATGAGTAAATTACTCTATGCTACTATTGCTCGTGTTAATGTTATGGAATAGAGGTATTGCAAATTAATGTAAACTGATGGTTTTATAGCTATTTGTTATTACTCTATGTATTGACATGACTTGCGTTGTTTGGTACCATTGGTACACACCATCATGATGGGGTTGGGGAGGTGGCCTGGGTGAGCATGGCTCCCGATTGGTGCCTCGGCCAGTGAGTAGTGGTAAGCGTCACTCTTGGCAAGGTGGGGATGGACTGGGTGAGCATGGCTCTCGATTAGAACCCCGGCCAGTGAGGTGGAGTCGCGTCATGGTAAGGAGGTGGATTGGGTGAGTCGAACTCCTGATTGGTGCCTTACCATCGACATATATCAATAGTTGGGTATTGTGGTCCCGCATGAGAAAGAGGTAGCCTGGGTGAGCTTAGCTCCTAATTGGCACCTTGATATGGTCGTTATTTAATGTTTTGTGGATGCTGAGGTTTCGGTATGTGCATAAACCCTATCTTTAGTTTGAGATGGGGGCTCGTGGCCTCATTGTTAAATTTTGAATTATTATTTTGTTTATGCTTGATTGTTTTCTCACTGAGTTATATATCGATGTTTTATTTTATTGCACATCAGGTTGTTGAGAGGCGCCCGCTTGAGGAGTAGCGGGAACTTATGTGTGACCTTCTCGTTGCCAAGTAGGCCACCTTTTTTTGGGGAATGTTGTTAGGATTTGCTTTGTAGCCGTCTAGGACACCTAGGATGGGTTTTAGGATTTGAGATATTGTTTCATCGCACTTGAGATTATTTTTTATTTTCCGTATTGTTTATGTTGATGAAATAATGTTGCAACTATTTTGTGTTTGTTCCAGTGACTTGGTTTATGGATGTTTGGAATAGCATTTTCCACTAAGCGTGGGATTACATTCTTTAATGATTCACATGACATATCATAATGTTGTTTTCATGTTAATATCTTGAAAAGATTGTGGAGGTACATATATGCTATGAACTGCTAGTTCATATGTGATAAGTACGTGGATATCATGTTATCATCCATGTCAAGTTTAATTAATAGATGTTTAGGGCATTGTGAATACTATTACTACCATGTCAATATTGAGGTTTAAAATGGAAACCTAGTTGAAATGTTTCTTAATCATAACACTAGTGCTTTAATGAAATCAGTATGCAAACCCTTAATATGCAATCTAGGGTTGATAAATAGGTATTTGTGATTTATGATATATGTTCTACTGGGTTACGTTCTACCAGGTTACTTGTGATGCGTGGAGAGCGAGGAAACCAAGTACGACTCTCTCTATGTGTTGAACAATGAGTTGTTGTATGTTACCTATTTGAAAAGTATAATTCTATATTGAATTGTGGAAATGTCGTGACTCAGCATGCTTTGTGTTTGAAATATATGATTGATTATTAATCTGTAATTGTTTTCTCAATGTACTATATGTTGGGTAGTTCGTTAAGGGTAAGACTTACAGTGACTGAAAGTGTAATACCCGTTAATTTTGGAATATAATTCGCCTAAGAGTATTTTAGAATTTTACAACGTTACTTTAGTTATTTATTTTGGTCATTTTTAATTTTCATATTTAATTGTTCTCTTTGAATATTATTTATGAAAATTGAGTTACATGACTGGATTGAATATTTGTACCATGTGGGATATATTCTAAGAATGGTGAAATTCATGGAAAAGTGGTTTAAGAATGGTCAATTAGTCCATTTATTGTAAATTGACTGGATGTGTTTGGATGTTGGGTTATGGATACCCATGGGTTATTCAATAACTCATTAGAAATATTTAATATAAAGCTTCAATAGTACCCCCTCATTTCTCACGCATCGAAGCAAAGGCTGAAGTGAATAGTAAATTTGCTTTCTCTCGTTTCTTCATCTTCTTCTCAAATCCTTTCCTTGATCTTTAGAATTTCGATTATTTGGTCGGTTCAAAAGCTTTGTAAGGATCAAAGGTAAGCTTTAATCTCATTATTTTCCTTAAATTTCAGTTTATATAGAAGATCAGAGGAGGTTTTGTTCTTGAAGATTTTGATGATAATCCATAAATCTTAGTTGTTTTAGAGGTTATATTTGAGTTAGGATTGAGTTATAGTCGGTTAAAAGAATTGAAATTCTAGTTTTGAATCAAGAAAGGAAAGGATGAAATTTTCTGCAAACTCGAATTTACTGTAGCGACAAGAAAATTTCAGAAAATTTTTCGCGTTACTGTAGTGTCGGCAGTCAACGTACTGTAGCAGTCAACGTTACTGTAACAAATTGTCACTGTAGCGAACCGTCACTGTAGCAAAACGTCACTGTAGCAAACTGTTACTGTAGCAATCAGAAAATTTTTCATATTTTCGTGATTTTGTTTCCTTTCTTATGTTTCCTTGTAATATATTTTACTAGGAAATTTTCCTACACAAATTCTAGTGTGGAACAAGGTAAACTTGGACAAACATCAAGGTAAGTGAATAACCTTGCTAAGCTAATTTGATATTACTAGTCAAAGTACAATATAAGTCCCATTTACAATATTATTTGAATATTAAGCAATCAATTTTTCATATGAGAGTATATGATGATCGGTAGAAATAAGAGTATGTAGAAATTATCTTATTTCATAGCAATTGTACTATGTGACAAATTCTCACTATCTTATTAATGAGTAAAGATCTACGGGATCTAATACATGAGTTTGAAAGGGTTAGAGTCTCATACTACTCAGTGTATATCTATGAAACCTATACACGAGTTTGAAAGGGTTAGAGTCCAATACTAGTCGGTGTATATCTATGAAACCAAGGAAGAAGAGTATCCGTTTGAAGAATAGAAGCCTCTTGAAATTATTTTCTCTTTCTGTCTAGTGGGATACCAATACTTATTAATGTGGATACTAGGAACGCTCTGTACTTTCTATAGGTCTCCTAGGCTTGCGATGAGATAGAAACATCAGATTATGTATGTCTATATTTGCTTATCAGATGAATATAATTCTGTAGTGTGGAATGAATGATTAAGGTTGAATGTAAAACCTTACAGAATATATGTAAATAACGTATGTTTGAGAATTTTATCAAATGAGTAGTATCTTTTCACATGTTCAATTTTTGGGATGTGACAATTTGGTATCAGAGGATAGGATTTATAGGTCCCCTATAGAGTACAGAGAAAAGTGATCTTTGTGGGCCCTTCCCTATTGTCATGAGCCGCGGCATGACCATAGGATTAGGTTCCATAAAAGACCTTGTAGAGTATAACATGATTTTATAGATAATTTTCAGTGGGGCTAGTAAGTGATATTTTGATTATGTCTGAAAATTGTTTGTTATGTGTGTAGATCTGTGACAATTCAATGTCAGAAGGATCTTCTAATAATAATGAGCATATGGGTCCAAGGAGGGCCATAATTCCACCAGTACATGGGCAAGATGATCCTAACCGTGGTGATAGTTTTCATGCTCAAAGTACTGAGGGCGCAACTAGTGATCAAGCAAGAAGAGTCGAACCTGATGCTCACATTGATAATGCAACTATCGCACATGTGATTAATTTAATGAATGAACGATTTGACCGATTTAAGGCGGAAATGAGAGGTCGAGCTGCACAAGCTAACCTGCCAGTGGATCCTCCTATTGTTGAAGCTGAAATTGTACCACCAGCTCAGTTAGCTGAAGGAGGTAATGTAAGGGAGGTAAAAATGTCTGAATTCCAGAAAATGAGGCCTCCTACTTTTTCAGGGGAAGATCCCAAAGAGGACCCACAATGTTTCCTTGAAGATTGTGAAGCAATCTGTGATGCTATAGGGTGTTCTCCTACTCATAAGGTAGAATTCACTTCTTTTCAGTTAAAGGGTAGGGCTGGGAAATGATGGAGGAACTGGAAGAAAGCTAGAATTCAAGGCGCACCGCCAGTTATGTCGACAGAGTTTTACAGATTGGTTATGGATGAATTTCTTCCGGCAAGTGAACGATCATCTAGGGCCAGGGATTTTCTGTATCTACGGCAAGGAACCATGACTGTTGATGAATATTCAGCTCATTTTGTTAAATTATCTGAATATGCCCCTGAAATCATTCCTTCTGAAAGGAAGAAAATAGAAAAGTTTGTGGAACGGCTTTGTGATGCCTTATATGATCAAGTGGGTTCCAATATGAACGATTACTCTTCATACTCAGAAGCTGTTGATGTGGCCCGAAGAATGGAAAAGAGGTCAAAGAATAAAGAAGAATATCGTCAAAAGAAGAAAGCCAGATATAGGAGATCTTTTAATCAAGGGGAAGACTCAGGGACTTTGAAACCCTTTACTGCATCACAACATGTTCCAGCCACTCCTACTAAGTCATCTTATTCTACAGCCAGTGTGGCTAAGCCTCGTTCAGAGAGCAAGGGTGGTTTTAGCTCTTCTAGTAGAGGAGGTACTCAAGCTAGAAGGGAAAAACCTCAATGTCCTGAATGTGGAAAGTTTCACTTCGGAGAATGCAGGTTAAACACTGTTGGTACAGGTTGTTTTAACTGTGGACAAAAAGGACATTTTATAAGGGAGTGCCCTCAGCTCATGACAAGACCAGGTTAAGGGTCTACCTTGCCACCTCGACCACAATCTATTTCTGCTTCTATTACTCGAACACCAACCCCTTCAATAGGGGGTAGTATGGGAAGAGGTTCTGGAAGAGGCCAAGGTGACCGTGGAAAATAAGCTGCTGGCAGAGGAAATGCAAGAGTATATGCTCTAACCCGACAGGATGCTCAAACATCCAATGCTGTAGTTACAGGTATATTATCTGTTAATACTTTTGCTGCATGTATTTTGTTTGACCCCGGTTTTACTCACTCATATGTGTCACCCCTATTTGCCAAGAGATTTGCATTTGATTCAATTACTCTTAAAGAACCATTCTTGGTTTCCACACCGATGAGAGAGACTTTGATGGTTAAAACATGTTATCGTTCTTGTAAAATAATTGTTGGGGGCATGGAAACTGAGATAGATCTTATGATTCTCAATATGTTAGATTTTGATGTGATTTTAGGGATGGACTGGCTATCTTCTTGTCATGCTACTATAAATTGTCGTGACAAAGTTATTTCCTTTAATTTACCGGGGAAGAGTAATTTTGTGTTTCAAGGAGATCGAAGTGATGTACCTTGCAACATGATATCTATGTTAAGTGCCCGGCGTATGTTGCGAAAGGGATATCAAGGATTTCTAGCTTTTATCAAAGATTTAGAAAAGAAAGAACAGAAGTTAGAAGACATACATGTGGTAAATGAATTCCCATATGTGTTCCCAGAAGATTTACCTGGATTACCCCCAGAAAGAGATATTGAGTTCAGTATTGATTTGGTCCCAGACACACGACCAATTTCTATTCCACCTTATCGTATGGCTCCTGTTGAGCTAAAAGAACTCAAAGAACAATTGGAAGATTTGTTGAACAAAGGGTTCATTCGCCCAAGTTTTTCACCTTGGGGTGCTCCTGTTCTTTTTGTGAAAAAGAAAGATGGTTCTATGAGACTATGTATAGATTATCGTCAGCTGAATAAAGTCACAGTGAAGAATAAGTATCCTTTACCAAGGATAGATGATTTGTTTGATCAGCTTCAAGGAGCAAAATACTTCTCAAAGATTGATCTAAGGTCTGGATATCATCAGTTACGAATTAAGAACGATGATATACCTAAGACAGCTTTTCATACACGGTATGGACATTATGAGTTTCTTGTGATGTCTTTTGGTGACAAATGCACCAGCAACATTTATAGATTTAATGAACAGAGTGTTTAAATCATTCCTTGATAAGTTTGTAATTGTATTTATTGATGATATTTTGGTATATTCAAAGAGTCATGAAGAACATACTGAACATTTGAGAATAGTGCTTCAGATCTTGAGAGAGCATCAGTTGTACACAAAGCTCTCAAAATGTGAATTCTGGATGAGTCATGTAACGTTTTTGGGACATGTTATTTCCCAAGAAGGTATTCATGTTGATCCAAGTAAAATTGAAGCAGTAAAACAATGGCCTAGACCAACAACTGTGTCGGAAGTACGTAGTTTTCTTGGCTTAGCAGGGTATTATCGTCGCTTTGTCAAAGATTTCTCTAAGACGGCTCTCCCATTAAATAAGTTAACCCGAAAGAATGTTAAATACATTTGGGATGATTCATGTGAGCAAAGTTTCACCCAATTGAAAGTGTTTAACTTCTGCACCAGTTTTAATCCTACCATCAGGACCAGGGGGTTACTCTGTATTCTGTGATGCCTCAAGGATAGGCTTAGGGTGTGTATTGATGCAACATGATAAGGTTATAGCTTATGGCTCACGTCAGCTTAAAAAGCATGAATTGAATTACCCCACTCATGATTTGGAAATGGCAGCTGTAGTGTTTGCCCTAAAGATTTAGAGACATTACTTGTATGGGGAGACTTGTAAAATTTTTACAGATCACAAAAGCCTTAAGTACATTTTTGAGCAGAGAGATCTCAATCTAAGGCAACGAAGGTGGATGGAACTTCTGAAAGATTATGATTGTACAATCCTTTACCATCCAGGTAAAGCAAATGTAGTGGCTGATGCTCTAAGTCGAAAGTCTATAGGAAGTTTAGCTCACATTGCCACTATAAGGAGGTCTCTAATACATGAACTACAAGAATTGGAAGCTGATGGAGTATTCTTTGAGATCACTGAGTCAGGTACATTTCTGGCTCATTTAACAGTTAGATCATCCCTTGTTGAAAAAGTAAAAGCAACTTTAGAAAATGACATTGATATGGTCAAAATCAGAGATAAGGCAAGGCAAGGTCTAGCACCAAGTTTCTTGGTAGATGAAGAAGGAGTCTTATGGTTTAATGGGAGACTCTGTGTCCCCAACATTGAATCTTTGAAACATGAAATCTTAATGGAAGCTCATGGTTCGCCCTACGTTGTACATCCTGGTGCTGTGAAAATGTATCAGGACTTGAAACAAGTTTACTGGTGGGAGGGCATGAAGCGAGATGTGACTAACTTTGTAGCTCGATGTTTAACTTGTCAGCAAGTTAAAGCTGAACATCGACGACCACCTGGTTTGATGCAAAAACTAGATATTCCCGAGTGGAAGTGGGAAAGGATCACTATGGATTTTGTAGTAGGTTTACCTCGGTCGATAAAAGGAAATGACTCAATATGGGTCATAGTGGATCGACTTACTAAATCAGCACATTTTCTTCCTGTTCATACCACTTTCAGTGTAGTAAAACTTGCTCGACTTTATGTTAAAGAAATAGTGAAACTTCATGGTGTACCAATATCCATTATATCAGACCAAGGACCTCAGTTTACTTCTCGGTTCTGGAAAGTCTTTCAAGAGGCTTTGGGTACCAAAGTGAATCTTAGCACATCATTCCATCCTCAGACTGATGGATAGTCCGAAAGGACAATTCAGACTTTAGAGGATATGCTAAGAGCTTGTGTGATGGATTTCAGTGGAAGTTGGGAAGATCATTTGTCTCTCATTGAATTTGCTTATAATAACAGTTACCAAGCCAGTATTCAGATGGCACCTTTTGAGGCTTTATATGGGAGACGGTGTCGATCTCCTATAGGTTGGTTTGAACTTGGTGAAACCAAAATATTTGGACCTGAGATGATTCAGGAAGATATAAATAAAGTTAAACTTATCAGAGAGAAGTTGTTAACTACTCAGAGTAGACAGAAATCTTATGCGGACAACCGACGACGTGATCTTGAATTTGCAATAGGTGACATGGTTTTCTTACGAATCTCACCTATGAAGGGAGTAATGAGATTCGGGAAGAAAGGCAAGCTTAGTCCGAGGTATGTTGGCCCATATGAGGTTGTAGAGAGAGTGGGTAATGTGGCATATCGCATAGACCTACCTTCCGACCTAGAGGGAGTTCATCCAATATTTCATGTGTCCATGCTACGGAAATATCTTCCTGATCCTTCTCATGTCATTCAACCCCAAGAAGTTCATTTTGATGAAACTCTCACCTACGAAGAGGTACCAGTAGCTATTCTTGATAGAAAAGTCAAGAAATTACGTACTAAAGAAATTCCTACTGTCAAGGTTCTTTGGAGAAATCATTCTCGCGAGGAAGCTACGTGGGAGGCAGAAGATGAAATGTGGAAAAAATATCCACATTTGTTTGAAACTTGAGGTAAGATTTTAATTCGGAGGATCAAATTCTTTAAGGGGGGTAGAATGTAATACCCGTTAATTTTGGAATATAATTCGCCTAAGAGTATTTTAGAATTTTACAACGTTACTTTAGTTATTTATTTTGGTCATTTTTAATTTTCATATTTAATTGTTCTCTTTGAATATTATTTATGAAAATTGAGTTACATGACTGGACTGAATATTTGCACCATGTGGGATATATTCTAAGAATGGTGAAATTCATGGAAAAGTAGTTTAAGAATGGTCAATTAGTCCATTTATTGTAAATTGACTGGATGAGTTTGGATGTTGGGTTATGGATACCCATGGGTTATTCAATAACCCATTAGAAATATTTAATATAAAGCTTCAATAGTACCCCCTCATTTCTCACGCATCGAAGCAAAGGCTGAAGTGAATAGTAAATTTGCTTTCTCTCGTTTCTTCATCCTCTTCTCAAATCCTTTCCTTGATCTTCAGAATTTTGATTATTTGGTCGGTTCAAAAGCTTTGTAAGGATCAAAGGTAAGCTTTAATCTCATTATTTTCCTTAAATTTCAGTTTATATAGAAGATCAGAGGAGGTTTTGTTCTTGAAGATTTTGATGATAATTCATGAATCTTAGTTGTTTTAGAGGTTATATTTGAGTTAGGATTGAGTTATAGTCGGTTAAAAGAGTTGAAATTCTGGTTTTGAATCAAGAAAGGAAAGGATGAAATTTTCTGCAAACTCGAATTTACTGTAGCGACAAGAAAATTTCGAAAAATTTTTCGCGTTACTGTAGTGTCGGCAGTCAACGTACTGTAGCAGTCAACGTTACTGTAACAAACTGTCACTGTAGCGAAACGTCACTGTAGCAAAATTTTGCATATTTTCGTGATTTTGTTTCCTTTCTTATGTTTCCTTGTAATATATTTTACTAGGAAATTTTCCTACACAAATTCTAGTGTGGAACAAGGTAAACTTGGACAAACATCAAGGTAAGTGAATAACCTTGCTAAGCTAATTTGATATTACTAGTCAAAGTACAATATAAGTCCCATTTACAATATTATTTGGATATTAAGCAATCAATTTTTCATATGAGAGTATATGATGATCGGTAGAAATAAGAGTATGTAGAAATTATCTTATTTCATGGCAATTGTACTATGTGACAAATTCTCACTATCTTATTAATGAGTAAAGATCTACGGGATCTAATACATGAGTTTGAAAGGGTTAGAGTCTCATACTACTCAGTGTATATCTATGAAACCTATACACGAGTTTGAAAGGGTTAGAGTCCCATACTAGTCGGTGTATATCTATGAAACCTATACACGAGTTTGGAAGGGTTAGAGTCCCATACTACTCGGTGTATATCTATGAAATCTTATTCACGAGTTTGAAAGGGTTAGAGTCCCATACTACTTGATGTATAAGACAATTAATTATATGAGTAAATGTGGTATTTGTACTTTTGATATTTTATATAGTACAGTTATTTGCTTACTGAGTTTTTAAATAAAACACTCCCTATGATTATCTTTTCAAATACAGAAAACAAGGAAGAAGAGTATCCGTTTGAAGAATAGAAGCCCCTTGGAATTATTTTCTCTTTCTGTCTGGTGGGATACCAATACTTATTAATGTGGATACTAGGAACGCTCTGTACTTTCTATAGGTCTCCTAGGCTTGCGATGAGATAGAAACATCAGATTATGTATGTCTATATTTGCTTATCAGATGAATATAATTCTGTAGTGTGGAATGAATGATTAAGGTTGAATGTAAAACCTTACAGAATATATGTAAATAACGTATGTTTGAGAATTTTATCAAATGAGTAGTATCTTTTCACATGTTCAATTTTTGGGATGTGACAGAAAGTGTCATCGTTGTGCTGGTCATGTACCCGGGTAGCGAGTCATGACAAAGTTAGCAAGTTAGTTCTTATTGTTGTGTCCCTATGCTTATGTTACATTGTTTCATAAGCATATTATGTAATTACAGTAGGTTATTTCATTTATGATAAATTGATTGGTATTGAGTATATGTGAAAGATGCATGCATGATCATGGTGTGAGGGTGAGATGTGGAGATTTTATTGTAGGATAAGGTTGGACATTGGTCATAACTGAGACCTCATGATATCGTGTGCACGATGAGTAGGATAAGGGGGAATTTTCCTTGCCATTGATAATCATTGAGTGCAAGGGGGACCAGTGTGAGCGAATCGCATACTCATGTACTTCATGGAAATTCACCATTTACTATTGTTCTCTTATATGCAAATTTCTTGAATTTCAATGTGTGTTGATTTCAAAGAAAGATATGAACATTGTTATGACTTATTTGAGCCTGCGAGCAAATTACAGTTTCTCTAGGATGATCTAGAAGCATAATGTTTAAGAGCCCTTTTTAAGGAATATGAGTCTTCATTAATAAACCTAAAGCATGTCATATATGTGCGTCTACCTTACTGTCTGGAAGATTACGAGTATATATATATGTTTGCTTACGCATGTTCTTCCTAAATTATCCGTAATGTTGTTCTTATATAGTAATAGCGTATCTCTTCCTCACTGAGTCTTCTACTCATGCCTTCTACAGTTTCAGGTACCGCCAGAGGCTGTATAGTTGGTCTAGTTCTGTTATCGCTTTCTTGAGCAAGGCCTTACTTTTGGAGCAAAGAGTATCCATTAAAGGACTAGCAGGTACTTTCTTGCTTTTGTTCTGTGTCGGTGTCCATGTGTATGTTATGTTTATGTCTTGTCTAGAAAGCTCTGTGGTCATATAGGTCATCTAGGTGTTAGGGGATGATCAGTAACAGAATGAATTTCATACATGTTAAACATTTATGTTGTTATGTAATGTACACGCTATTTTATGGGTTCTCATGAACAATCACTTAGTTAATTGTGTTCCTGAAACTAAGAATAATTGTGAATATTCATGTTTATGTTATATGTGAATAAGTAAGTTTAAGATAACCTTTATGATCTAAGTCAGTCAGGTTAAGGTTAGGCTTACAGGTTCGAAGGGTTTTACCCTTAGACTCGTGTTGGTCACGTGCCTGGTTAGTGGGTCGTGACATTGAGCTTCAACTCCTGAAGGGCACCTTGCCACCTGATGAGTACCACGCATGCTATATGTGTGGATTCTGATTACATTCTGTATGTTGTGATGTGTTGAATTCTCAATATATGACTGTAGCCTACAGGTGTTTGTTTGATTTGTGATGCATTTGGGTTCGGTTATGGCAACACCACACCATTCACTGAGTTTAAAACTCATACCCTTTGTACATATTTCCTTTTTATAGATCTACTAGTTACTAAGGAGCTCTTGCTTGAAGAGTAGCGGAGTGCACCGTTGCCCTTCCGTTGTGGGGTTGGGTCTTGTCATCTGTTTTTATTTCGTTTTATTTCATTCGGATGCTTTGTAGTGTCGTAGGTCACCTAGGAGGTCTGGGGTCGAATTGTGTTATTTTATTTATTACATTATTTATTTCTAAATTGTATCAATTCGAACTATTTTATTTGAACTCTATTTGAGGTATTTTGGAATGAAATTTGAGATCTTTTATTTAAAGTTGATTTCTCTTATATCATCAATGTTAAATAAAATCAACAAGGAAAATCAATGAGGTCAGGCTCGTAAATAAATAAATCCATAATAGTTAAATCAGCTTTAACTCATACCCTTCATAATTAATGCAAAGACCTTAGGTCGTTTGGTAATAGGTTAAGCTTATAGTGATGTGAGGTATTATTGCATGTCAGTCACATGTCTGGGGTTGGGTCGTGATAGCCTTCCTCATGTTACTATTGTCACATCTAGGCTCACTCTAGAAGATGCGTTAAAAGAGGCTGAAAATTGATACAGGAGGATAGTTCATGAGGAGTTTATATCTGTTCTTGGCTCGCTTAAAGGACAATCCATTCCCCATTCAAAATCTTTTTAGTCTTTCTATTTTATCAAACTTTTGCATGTTCTCTTTTGACATTTTGCATCATTTCCTTGGTCTTGAACTTTTAGTTGTTTCCTTTCTTTTGATAATGCCACAGGGGGAGAATTATGTGGATGTTATGAATGCTTATATTTATAATGTTTTAATGTGTTGAATGAATACTTATACAATTATGTGGATATCTATGAATATGATGATTTAATGTGTTGAATGACTATATTGTTTATGACAAAAAATATAGTATTGGATGTATGTCTATTTGTATGGATGTATGTATGTTTGTATGGAGAAAGACTTCCACTTAAGGATGTAAGTTCCTAAAGTAATGGATTAAGGATGTATGTTCCTAAAGGAGCATAATCTGAGAGGGAGCTCAACACAAGGGGAGCAAAATCAAGAACATCAAAAAGATCTCAGGGAAGTTCAATTTCACTATTTTTTTTCTCTCTTCCTATAATCGTTGTCATTATAAAAAAAAGGAGGAGAATGTTGGAATGAATATATATAGAGTCCATTAGAAAAATATATTTAAGGCCCGCTCATTTTTTTAATAATGCCTCCCATTGTCCATTGGGCCATCTTATCTTTCTTAAAAGCCCATTTTAGTTTTTGATCTATTTCTATATCTATTTCAAATAATGTTTTTAATCTTATTATTCATGCACAACCTTTGAGAGAAAGTTTTTCTTTCCTGACAGCAAATAAATTCCCTTGTCCCCTCCGTAGCTTTTAGAGAAAAAGTTCTTCTAACAATAACATAAAGTTCTAGAGATTAAAGGAGTGTTTGGTAGCTCTTGGGGAGTAACACCTAAATCTGAAATACCCTCTCCATGTCTCTTTATGCTGCACCTTCTCTGTTCAGCTAAGATTGACATTAATGGAGGGTTGCTGCATTTATGAGAGAAATGTTGGGGCTTCAACAACTAGATTGTTGGCTCTTCTATTTAAAGCTTGTTACTGCTCTTGGAGATGGTATTGACTGAAGTGAAGCAAAATTTATTGTGGCAATCATCTCTTCACCTACTCTCTTCATTATATTTATTCTTGAGTGCTCTGTGTGAGCTTATGCTAGTGATATGTAAATTGTTTTAGTGAGTTCATTGCTTGTTATTATTCTTTCTTGTGGTTGATTTGCTTTAAAAAGGTTGTAAAAGTTGTAAGCTGAACCTTTGGGTTGAAAGGTTGTAATTTATTTCCCTTGAGAAAACATTTCAAGTATGCCTAAATTTTTAGGAAGTAAAAGGTTTAGGAAGCTTGTTCCTAGTAAGGTTTCTTGTAAACCTCAGGACATTCAAAGTTTATAAGAAACCCCTTTGCTTGTGTGCATTGGGAGAAGGACGTAAGATCTAAGTGGTTGGGATCCGAACCTCTTTAATTCTACTACCTAAAGTTCCTCTTTTTTCACTTATGCTTACTAAACTCTATTTTCGTTTATCCTCCTAAGGAAAAGAAACTAATTTTTTTAAAAAAGAAGTTGAGATTGTTTATATATACAATTCAATCTCCCTTCTTGTGTATATTTGGTCTAACACTATGCTATTTTAATAACATGATGGTACTTCCTTTCAACTGATACTTATTACTTTCTTAACGTGTTAAGAATAATTAATCTTCCTACTCTAACTAAACACCTCTATTTAGAATTAGCAAAGGCTTCTTTTTTTTCCTTCCCAACTTATGGAATTAAAAAATGATCACACCAGAGGGCACACATAGAAAATGAACAAGCAAGAAGATCGTTATCATAACCTGCTTGGTCGCAGAGCAAACTTTGTACTTCATGCAATTGTAGCCGTTACATCATTCCTAGTATTTGGTTCTATCCCTCTTGCTATTTATGGAATCTTGAATGCTCAGAATTACTCTTCAGAAGTTAAGGTTGCTGAACTAGCAGCTACTTCTCTTGCATGCATTATTCTGCTTGCTACCTCTAATGTTTACACCCAAAGACCACCAAAATTCCACATTATAACTGTGTTGTACTATGTTACCTTGGCACTTGCAGCCTCAGAAGTGTCTTATGTTGTCGGAGACCTATTTAAGGACCTCATGGGGAAACTCAAACTCAGTTAGTCAGAGTCTACACGGTTTTGTTATTATGATGCCCTTTCTAGACACAATTGAGATGGAGCAAAATGGGCATCTCAGTGAAGAAGTGGGTTCTTCTAAAGGATTAAAGATGTTGATAGAGAAAAATGTACAAAATAATATCTTTGGCTAATTTTGGAACTTTGTTTTATTTGGCGCCTTTGCTATCATCCGAGTAAAATGCGAAGGTAATGGAGTGAAAAAATTTATTAGAAAATTTGTGGTATAAGATGAATCAAAATTTATATATGAATCATATGGTATACGCCTCAAGTCTCCGAGTATTTGATATTTATTTAGACAAAAAATTAAAAACATCATACATAAAAAGATTATTGCTAACATAAATCTTATATCATTATATTTATCCTTTACTCAAATATTATAAATAGTTTACAATTATTCAATAAAAAATACTATCAAACACTACCTTAATATATTATTTACGTACTATTTATCATGGAGAGTTTATATTAGGGATAGCAATAGGGCCTTGGATTTGAAAATCCCTACATTCTGGGTCCTGTCAATGGGAATTTTTCCCTTGCAGGGACAGAAATCAAACTCCTCACCTTGCGGGGTCTCTGTCCCGAAGAGTATTTTAGTAATTTCACTGAAATTATTAAAATACTATATATATATATATATATATATAAAGGATAACATTGTCATTTCACAATTAAAAATAATTTAAACTAATTTAATTAAAAAAAACTTAAAACGCTAACCCCAATCCCCTATTCGACCATTCCATATCAAATTGTGTCGTCTTCATTCTGTCTGATTCTTGTGCTCTGATTCTTTGTTCTCTGTCTGTCATTTGTCATCGAGCTTGTGCTTCCTCCTCCTCCCATCATCATCATCTCTGCTCCCTCGTCATTGTGCTATAATTGTCATGACCCCCATCCAGGTACATGATCGGTGTGGATGATGTCTCTTACCGTTTGGGAGGTATCTTGAATCTACACAAACAAATGTAGATTTCTAAGTTACTTATAGACCCCATCAGGTACTTAGAAAGAAACAGATTCGATGGGAAAGGAAATACATCCTAAAGGACTTTTGGTGGAGTCATCTCTTTATAGTTGTGCTCGGGTTCACAATGATAGAGGAAGACCCACTAAGGTTACATTGCTTTGTAATTGGTAGGAAACTTAATCCCATTACTCTGAAACCATCTTTGTCACGACCCCTATTGGTTCACGCCACTACGATGCCGAATCGCCCAGAATTAAAATCATGGCAATTTTGCAGCACAATGGTCCCCAGGTCGTTTTCACTCTTGGAGCCTCACTTCTAACTACTAACTAATTGTTATAAACACATAAACACTAATTAAAAGCTAATTAATACACCGGGGGGCTTGGTTGTGACAGAACAATAAAAATTACAATTAAAGACAGTAGCAGCAGCAGCAACAAACAAAACAGCAAACAACAGATGTAAGAAAACAATGGAAGAACGCAACCAGCCTTGGTTTTTCCTGGAGATGTAACCTTCCTAGTTCTTGTTCAGATGCTAAGTTTAATTCATTTATTATTTGATTCTTAACTAAAAAGTCTAGAAAATCTTCTGATATGGATTACACTAAAACATACTCAAAGAAAACCTTCTCTGACTACATGTTATTGCAATCACAGTAAACATAATCAAATCATGTAAGAAGATCTTCATTACATGCCATTTTCATCTCTTTCTACCATTCCAATCAGTCATGATAGATAAATCCTCATATCCAGCAATTAAAACTAACTGTTAAGTCTATGAAACTCTAATAAGAAACATTCATAAGCATAACAGAACAGAGGCTAAAGAAATAGATGAATGCTGGAATAAAGTGAATAAAACTTATCTTATAAGCATGGGAACTCAGATTACAATATCCAGTCTGAACCAAAGCTGATTACAACAGAATTCAGCCCTCCATGAGAGCAAGAACCAGAAAAACAGAAGGTAGAAAGGAGGAGGGAAAGTGGTCTATGAAAATGTGTTTGAGTTACAGCAAAACCAGAACTGAAAAAACTAAAAAACTAAAGTCTGAAAACTAGACTAAACTAACGCCCAAAAAGCTGCTGATGGAAACTAACTGCTGCCTTTCTTTTTGCTGATTTCTAGTATGGAGGACATGTCTTATGCAGAATGGTGGTTGGCTTTTTCAAAAAGTGGCATGGCTGCTACTTCTTTCAGCAAGGTCAGAGGCATGGGGGCAGAAAGTTGGTCTGAAGTGCTGCAGAATGGGTCCCACACATCCATGTCATCAGACAAATGGAATAAGCTGCCAAGTCATCCAAGAATGTGCCACATCAGTGTCCATGTCATCAGGACTGCCATGTCAGCGCCACATCACCAAAAAATCTCCAAAATTAATTCTGAAAATTACACAAGAGGGATTAAATTGAGTCTTTAATAATTTAAGTCTTAAAAGATGAAAATAGCTCATTTTCCATCTAAAATTAACTAGGACCCAATGAAACACCAAGTGCAATAAAATTGGAGAAATTCTAAAGATGAAAGTGTAATTAGACCAAGATAGTGGATAATATGTATATAAGAAATGCTAGATATCACCTATCCAGGTACATGACCGGCGTGAACGATCTCTTAACCTACACTGTCGCAAGCTTCACTTTCCCTTAACCTATTACCTTCATTAGCTAGACTTTTCATTTTGTTGACTAAAAGTAAATTTATAATTCTAATTTACCATGCAAGTATTTGACAAAAGAATAATTCATTTTCTTTTACAATCATAACCAATATGAGAATTTCATTCTCACAATTACATAAATACATCACCAAGGTATCCTCATGCATAAACATATGACATGGTCCACTTACACAACGTAGCATAGCCCACTCGATTACAGAGCTTTTCTAAAAATTCCTACAAACATACTTAACTAAAAGTAAATACTATGACGTTACCGTACCTCGAACAAAGGGGAGGTCCTTCAAAAGTGCACGACACCAACAAGTAAGGCTCTCTTTGTACTTGAAACTGTGAGGGGTGAGTCCAAACCACGAGGCTCACCTAACAATAGCCCTATCTAACATACATATATGACTATGCATGCCAATAGTTATAATTTATACATAAATACATAAGCATTAGCAATGGACAGGCAATAACAACAAGTGTCAAGCATAAGGAAATTTAATACATTATTTAGATTCATCATATCATATATTCAAATTTGTAGTTAACTATGCTCAAGATGTAATACCCATGAAAAATAAAATATACATGCGTATTTGCAAACTATAGTTACTATGCTAGTATACGGTACTGTTTACCTATATAATACTATTTACGTATACGATACTGTTCACTTATACAATCGAAATGTCAAGTACTAGATATGGTTTGATCATTAGAGAAAACTAGAAATAAGTTCGTAAGAGAAAATGACATTTTATGTGTGAAAATACCCTCAGGGACTAAAGTGAAAGGACTGAATTGAAAAAAAACTTAAGGTTTAAGGTGAAAGGATAGTTTTCCCTTTAAGTTCCAATAGTAATAAAAATTCAAAGTGGCCGTGTCTTTCCGCGTTTTGCACAGCAAGTCGAATTATTAAGGTGTACAGTAAATTGCATTATTAGAAATGTCATTTTCATGAATAGTAAATTAAATATTTTATTAGCGCATAGTGTCAAATAGTACCATTGACTTTTCCTATAAATAGGCTCTTTCATTTCACTTCTAAACTCACACCTTCAACTTCTCTTCTTCTCTCTTTAAGTTTCTCTTGCTCCAATGTTAGGCCTCTGAGATTTTGGGCATTTCTTTTTCAGCTTAGGTAAGGATACTATACCCTTTCTATGTCTTTCAAATTTTAGAAGTTATTTTCTTAAGTATGTTTTGTGGTTGCGGCTTTGGCTGATCTTCCACATCAGAAAAACTGTCCTTAGCTGCTTGCATATTATTTTGATTCCCTGATTACCAAAATAGAATGTAAACTGTGAAAAATACATGTCTAGGAAAGTTCTGGCTAAGGAAAGACCTGGTTTTTAAGTGTGTCCATTGTGACCCTCCACTCTTTCCTGGGAACTTACCTGGTGTACTCTTTTACAGATTGTATTCTCTATTTCTGGTATAAACAGTCTCCGTATATATGAATAGTGACTGTATATATAAATAGTGTCATATGTATAAACAGTATCCATATGTATGAACAATATCTGTATGTATAAATAGTATCTGTACATATGAATAGTGACTATATGTATGAATAATAACTGTACGTATGAATAGTGACTATATATATAAATATTATCCGTATGTATAAATAGTGACTATACGTATGAATAGTGACTGTACATATGAATAGTGACCGTACATATGAACAGTAACTGTATGTATGAACAGTGTTTGTATGAAAACAATCCTAACTTGTTTTCTCTAATCTTTCATGAAAATCCCTGTAGCGGAATACTAAAATTCATCTGTGTACTCTTATTCGTAACGGCTTATAGAAGTGATACTCGTACGAAATCTAGGTGAGTGAAACGACCCCATTTTAATAGAGTTTTAGTATTACTGGTGATAAAGTATGTTGTAGGACACTCCCAAGATTCATAGAGGGAAATTGGATTCTGAATGACGAATCTAATGAGATAATTAATCCAGAAGTATGGATAAAACGAAGCAAGTATCTCATGATGATGTGAAGTTTGAATCTTTTCAAAAATCGTTTAATTGTTATCTTGATTTGTGGTTTATAAATCTATGATATAGTTATATATTATACCTATTATATAAATGAATATTACATTGTACTTCTGATTATGATATGAAATGCTGTATTATTGATTGTGATTGAGCGGGACAGTACCCCCTTTCAAGGCAAGGCGGAAAACCCGGTTGAAAGGGTGTCTTGACCAACGAGTGTGGAGACAACGATTCCCTCAATAAGGGATATAGCCCGGATCGGCAACAGATCCGTGAGGAGCCCTAGCTAAGAGATGAGGTTGTGCGTCATGGCGGAAATATACAGAATTGGTGAGCTGGCCTATGTGCGCTCTCTGGGATATATTTCCATTGATGAGTACTAGTAACGTTTGTTGAATTGGATGAATTTTTATCTTCTTGTATGTAATTTCTAACTATGTCTATTGGTTGAGTATGAGCCTTCGGATATACTTGCATGACTGGTAATGTATTTGAATTTTATTAACGCGAGGCCGATTCGCTCACGGAGCTTAAAAGCTCACACTCTCTGTGAAACTTTTTTGTTCAGATCAGGTTGCCAATGAAGAATATCCGCTAGAAGAGTAGATCACTTTGGACATTCCTGCTGTCGGGTAGGCCCCTCTATTGTTGTAGATTATGTTGCTCTGTAATCGTCTAGGACATCTAGGTCAGGGGTTTGGCATTTGGCTTGTATGTCAGTATAATAATGTATTTTAAATTGATAATTTATTATTACATGCAAATCATCTATATGATTTTCAGATAAGAAAATTTGATATATTTTCTTCATATTTATTAAGGAATTGTTATTTTGATAACATAGATAATTTAATCTCATGGGTATAATTTATCGAAGGGCTTACAGTGATGAGAGATGCATCATTGTGCCGGTCATGTGCCCAGAAAATGGGTCGTGACACAAGAATCTTGCATATCTATAAACACGATGTAAACGAGATCATTCGTCATCACAACGCACTACACATAAACATAATACACACATCATTGTCACACAAGACATTTCATAATTTCACACAAACACTTTTAGCAATCACAGGTCTCTCATCCTTCTCCTTCTTCTTCTTTCCTTACCTCCACATCACATTGTGCCCCCTTATTGCCACGCACGCTTCCACTATGTATGCCTACACGTGGGGTACGAATTTACATAATGATTCCTTAGCTCTTATTAGCCATACATTGTCTTTTCTCACCCTTATTCCCTCACACGTGGCGAATCACAAATTTACATTTAATGGTACCCCTTGACAATGTGCCCATTGACACATGTCCTTTCGGCATAGATCCATCCCAGACATTCCTCTCTTGATTGCTACAATTATCACATGTGCTTCTTTATCATGTATAACATCTCCACACATACTAGGGGTTGAGGTTTCCTAAATGTTTTTAAGGTTTCATTACAATAGTAAACAAATGCTTCAACCCCCTAGTATGCAATGGATTCCTCATGTATTATCAAACCTCTTCATAGATGAATATATGAGAATGTACTCCTTGGGCAATCAAAAGAGGAATGTGGAAATTCGTATACTAATCTGAAGGTCATGCACTTGCCCAAAGGCCACATATACATTTACAAACAAACACAAACACAAGGTTTGACATCATATTACATGCTCGAGTCATTCATACAAAGCATGGGATACATCCATGACAATTTAATTTCTTAAAATAAGACCATTCACATAACTCTTACCTAGATACACATGATTACATAAGTCATTCTCAATACCACATTGCACACTAGCCATTATTCTTAACAAGATTGATTCATGACTTATCACTTGCCGTAAAATACACAATTTCATAATCATGTCTTTCCACTTATGACAATCATGTATTTCAAATCAATAAGCACACACATGTATGTTTATGTCATTCTTAATCCCATGAGAACTTAAGCACAACAAGCATTCCATCAACTTATAACGTACTTACAAAATCTTAAAAGTTACCAAGGAAAATCATCTTAGAAAAATAAACAAGCAAAGTAGAGCTATGTCCCTCACCTCTACTCCAAACTAGTCATTCCATCCATAAAAAATGTCAAATACACATCAAAGTCCCTATAAGATAACCATATAAAAACATGTTAAGTTCACAAAATAAGAAAATTCTTAATACTAATTCTGATCTTTGATCACTCCGCTGGACACAAGTCTTAAACGATAAGAAATTTTCCAATGAAACTTATATCACTAGAAACTATATTCAAAGAACTTTCCAACGATATATAATTTGCTAAAACCGAGTTCAAATGAGGGAGTTATGACAACTTGAATTTGACTTATGGTTGATGTCTAGGAGCTGGCGCCAAGGTTGTTCTTCTCGGCTGTGGCGCCCGGAATTGGGCCATGGCTATGAGAAAAACTTCCAAAATCTTCATTTTGCCTCCAAAAATCATACTAAAGCTTAATCAACCAATTTGGATCATCAATTACTTGTTTTTAGCACTTAAAAACATTCTAAAGGATCAATTTCAACATTGTTTTAAGATTATAACAAAACCATTGAAGATTGTCCCATATTCTTTCTTAAATTTCTCAAATTTCATTCTTCCAAATCTTAAGTTTCTTCCAATGATTCTACTGCCTTTAAATGTGGTTTTCATCTAACAATGCTTTCGACCAATAATCCCACATCAATTTATCATTAGCAACACCTTACACAATTTTCCCCAAATTTGCTAGGTTAGGGTTTTTTTTCTTAAAAGAAAAGAAGAAGAAGAAGAAGAAGGAGAAGAAGGTTTACTTACCACAACTCCCAAGTTTCTCCTAGCTTCTATCCTTATGTGAAAGCATGGATGGAATGTTAGAGGAAATGGCTTGGGAAGCATGGCCAAAGAGAGGGAGAGTTATGGGAAAGACGGGGAACGAAAATGCAAAAGGGGGAGGAAGGGAGATGGTGTTTAAGATGATATATTGTGGGCCCCACTCAAAAGTTCTTCAATTTGGTCCTTATGGGAAAGAAAAATAGAAAAATTATTGGTCACATATAGGGTACCCAGCAACACTCCCACTTACACACACCTCCTCACATCCCATATTTTCCATTAATTAACGAAACCTCACTTTTTACTCACTTTTGTCCCTCTCTGTGCCTCAAGCTCTACACTAAACTCAAATCCATCCTCTCGAAGGCACCAGGCTCCTAATTCACCCTCTCAGGGTCTATTCTTCCTCAAAGGTTACTATTTGGTGTTTTCTCAAGAGTCTCAATATTTTTCTTTTCCTTTCACTTTAGTCCTTAGTCCTTATTCTTACACTAGTCGAAGCTCCTTAATTTGAAAAAAAAAAAATTTTCACTTACCAAATTGGTGTACTTAAAACCTCACAGTAATACCTTGGGTATTACACTAATCCCAATACCTAGATTCCTTCATATTCATCTTCCATACGACTACCTTCTGTCGTACTACTCCCTTGTCATCGTGCTGCTCTGCTCCCTCCTCGTCGTCTTCTTTCTCAATCATCGTGCTCCCATCACCGTGCTCTCTTAGTCGTCTCCTCTCTTGTCGTCGTCTACTCGTGCTCCTTCCTTCCCATCGTCGTCGTCCTCTCAATCTCGCTCCTCTCGTCGTCATTTCCTTTCTTGCCATTTGTTCTGTGCATTGCTATTCGCATTCGCTACCACCATTCACTTCAATGATCAATTTGCTGAACATTACAACTATCATTGCTAAACTTTGCTTGATTTGTTAGAAGAATGCCCCCAAATCCACATATGAATGCTCGAATAGCAATGGTATCGATCTATTGAACTTTGCTTGCTTTGTCAGAAGAATGCCAAAAAAAAAAAAAACTACATCTTGATAGAAGAATGCCCAAATCCAAGATATATATTTTTTTATTTTTGTATTTTAAAAAAAAAAAAATAATACCGTGGGGAGACAGAGATCGAGGGTGGGAGTTAAATTTTTTTTCCTGACGAAAATAGGGGACAAGAATTGGGTGCAGGGACGAGGATGGTAGAGGCTCTATCCACCCTCGTCCCATTGCCATTCCTAGTTTATATAGCTTTTTTATTTTTCTGAGATACATAATGAAACAGAAATAGAAAATTAAATTCATGCCCATTTACATTTGTGAAGGTTTTATCTCAACCATAGAAAGTAAATTATTCATATAGATTGTTAAAGAAACATTCTTATTCTTTTAACATAGTCCAACATTGAATTAGTCATGGATAGTTAAAGAAACATTCTTATCCTTTATTGTAATCTTAGCCAAACAAAGACACAAGTCTTAACTTTTATTAGTATATTTCAGTGTATTTCACCGTATGTGTTAAAATAAGAAGTTAAATCTTATACAATTTAATCATTTATTCTAGCATATGCATTGAAATATACTAACATAACTCTTCTATCACGAGAGGATCTGAATCCGAACAAAAGACAACTATGTTTGTACTTCTCACAAAATCAAAAGCATAGTTTGGAACGATCACCCTCAGTCATCCATCTCTCCTTAGAATTTTGGACCCCATCTGTTCATAAATTATATTGATCCCACGAGAGAAAAACGAATGCAGTTGCTAACAGAACTAATTAACTAAAAAGAGTTTAATATTGAAGATGTAACTAAATTCTATATACCATATCACATTCACACGCGTCCCTACGTCAAGGTGATATCTGAGACAGTACATTACATCACAATTATTTCTATAGGTTCCTGAACATACATGATCCAACAATATGCAAAAACTGAGATGTTTTGCATCAACTTTGGTTGAGAGTTGCATCACTGGTTTGGAAAGTGAAAGAGTAAGAGAGTAATTTCGCGGTCTACTTATGAAGCAACCGCATTATATGACTCGTGAACATTTGAAACAACAATGGATCCAACTACAAGAAAAAACCCTATGGTTGGGGTAAATATGAATTCTATTAAAAGGTAATATACTGTAATAATACAATGAGACGAGACACAATTTACAACCTTCGATCCAGCCCCAATTGATTAGTGTCAACCAGCTGAATGAAATATGGAAACCATTCCTGATTTTCGCATGTTTGATGCAAGACAAAGCAGGAAGAGTAGGGACAACTTCATACTAAACCTGCTATGAACATGTTCTGCGATGATAGCAAAAATGATCTTTCAACCAAAGCTATCCAAAGCATTAATGGAACTTCGACTCTGAGGGTTTGCTTCCCCTAAAAGCAGAAAGAGAAAAGAATGACCTTGACCCTGGAACATAAACATGCAGAGGAAACAGGAATGAATTATCAAGGTGCACCACATTCACATTGGAGAAGAGTAGAATATATAATTTCGCGGCATCCAGGAGAAGTAATAGTTTCTTGAATCATTGATTACTGAATAAGGACTCACCTTTTGTAGTAGGACCTGCGCCAAAATCACGGCCTTCTTGCATCTTTTGAGTACCCTTACTATCATGTTTGCTTAAATCTGCATATCCGAATTTTATAATTGATAAAATTCTTGTAGAGAGGAAAATATGCTCAAACTAATAATGCCCTGTCTAATAGCTTTCAATTATTCAAGAACAACACAAAGACAGCACGAAGAAACTAGCATAAAATCATAGCAGCTTTATTCCTTTTGAATAACAGTCACCTAAGCCCAGGAACCAAGGACGCTATCTTGAAGGGTATTCGTAAGTTTGACCAAAATATGCCCAAATGGCTAAATTACAATACCTCCAGCTCTAATTAAGCATCAAATTTAGAAGCATGACTTCTTGACTTGCAAGTTGCAACCCATACGAGGCTGTGCCAGTAATAGAGTTTAAGCACAAGACAGTAAAAAGATTACCCAAAAAAAACAAAAAATCTAAGTTGGAAAACATATCATGTTTGAGCCTATCAATTATCTAGTATGACCACGTAAAAGAAAAAAATTAAGGTGACAAGAAGGGGGGGAGGGTTAAAACAACTAAAGCAACCATGAGAGAAGAGCAAAGCAAAGGGTCAAAGTTGAAACATACTAGATTAGTTTACTAGTACCTAAATTTTTTTCATAGCCTTCATGTAATGAACTCTTTGGTTGCCCATAGCTTTTCGCATGCAGTGCAGCCTTTCTCAGCAGATTGTCAGCATTTCTTTTAGTATAATTTTTAGACTCCTCAGCATCATCCTCTCCTTCAGAAAAGACAGATGGGCTGGACCAGCCAGTGGAATTTGTATCCCCCTTGCTCTTTCGAGCAAATTTCAAAAGCCTTTTCAATCCTTTGGGTGCATCTTTTTGGTATATCATGGCAGGAGGATTCTCAGCATTTCCCCATTCACAGGTGTCAAGTTCACTGCTTTCTTCTTGCAGCATCTGGGACAGAGAATGTCGAACACGAGGACTAGCTAATCCTGCTGGAACAGTATTGGCTGGAGATGCAGGCTGAAATGTGCTGTCCTCAGATGGCTTGGGCAGTTCCAGATGCTCTTCTATTTCCACCCAAGCAGAAGGTGATATCGTTGATTCTTCTTCAGTACTAATTTTCAATGAAGACCATTCCATGTTTGTTGAGACATCAACTTCAGTAGGAACTTGGTCTACGTTTTCCGTACCACCACAGTGCAACTGATTATCTATCTGACATTCCGATTCTGTAGCGGCATTCTGATCACTAGGTGTCACTGTATCCCTGTCAGAATGCTGACTGAGCAGATCAGAAGTATTGACAACTAAATCACTCTCTTGACCTTCAGTCAGAACTCCATTGTCTTTAAGAGATTCCTCTGGCTTAGGAGAATTTTTTTTCTTGTTAGTATTGCCAGCACCAAGTCCAGTCCTTGTACCCTTTCGTAGAAATGGTTTTGATTCCTTTGATTCCAGCGGCACTACACTGCTTTTCTTGGTCCCCTTGTTAATCTTTGAAGGAGCAGAGGAATCTCCAGAAGTCGGCACTTTCGCTTTTGTTGCCTTACTTTGGTTTGTGATTGTTGGCTGCCGCTTTTCATTCAAGCTTTTGAGGCTCCTAACATTATTGGTCTGGGTTTCTTTCTCCTTTCTAATTCGTGGCTGAGGTTTTTCCTTTTGGGGACTTGGTTGAGGAACAGATGCTGGTGGCTGTGACTTTCGACGTGTTGGGGTGGTGCTAGCTGAAGTAGTTCCTCCCCGAATTTTAGCAGGGGATGTCCCAGCAGCCCTTGGTGAAGGTGTTGCTGACCAAGACTTACGGATAGCAGGCAATGGTGATGTTTTAGATGACACCTTTTTGGTAAATAAGGGCTTGGAGATTTCCTTTGTGGAATTTGCAGGTTGAGTTAAATCCCCAAGGGACTTTTGGGGTTTCCGTGCAGAACTTTTTTTAGTTACATTCACATTATTGGATATCATTTGAGCTTTCCTCTTATCAAGTATTTGCTGCATTGCTCGAAATTGTGCCTCTTTTTCTACTCGTTTTCCAGCATTCTCTCCTCGAAGTTTTGCATCTCTTTTCTCCTTGTATTGATCATAGGACCCTCCTCTCTGTTCAATTGGAATATTCTGATTTTTACTAGGCTGCGACCTCCCAAATTTAACAGCCTTACTTTCCATCATTTTCATAAGAATCTGATTATACTCTGCTTGCTTTTGTTGATTCCATTCTGCTGAGGCTGCCAACTTTCTGCTTTCCTTTCCTAGGTTTGGATTTATTTCTGCTTGGTTATCTATTGTATAAGTCCTTACATTTTCTTGTCTTTCTGGTTTTACATCATTTTCAGTGATCTCATTCTTCTTGGGACTTTCAGAAACAAAATCAGACACCACTTCTACTTCTGAACTCTTTGGGATGTTAACATCTGCTATATCATTGGAAGTCTCTGAAACAGAATCTTCGGAATCAATTTGTGGCTGGGATTGGACAGAGGTTTCCCCCATACCTGCACTCCATCTTCTCAAGACAGATTTATTTGTACTAATAGAAGCATCAGTTAATGACCTCCTCTTCTGAACATCTGCAGTTTGGTCCCTCTGTTTGCTTTCAAAAAGGTTGATGGCATCTTGCACGGTTATCCTTCTTACATCAATATCCGGCTTCTTATAAGGTTTCTCAGATATTTCCTCTTCACAGCCATTTGCAGCAGCATCTCTATGAGATGCTGCCCTATCTCTTGCAGGGATAAAATTAAGACTCTTGATGGTTAAGGCAGCAGCTCTACGGGCTCCAGCTCTTCCTATTTGAATTCTCCGCATTGGGGATGCTGACCTTCTAGGTGTTGCAGATCTTGTGATAGAACGACTTCTTTCAGCAGATGTTTGACCCTCATCACTAGAGTAAGAAGATTCTTCACTGTCTGTTGAACTCTGTCTCTCAACTTGAGCAACTTTAGCTGGTGAAACACCATACTTAACTGGTGTTTCTGAAAGTACTGGCTTGGAAATCTGAGAATTTTTTACAGCCTTGATTGCATCATCATTTGTCACATCACATGTGGACAAGGCTGTTTCATTGTTAAGCGGATCAACATCCTGCCTCTTTTGGTTCAGTTCTATAAACTTACACAAAGAGTTCCTGAGATCAATAACAAAGTGAATGGAAAAAAGCACTTAGTAGCTTAGCTCTACTTTCGGTATGAGGGAAAGTAAGACGCATGAAAATTTTGAAGGAAAAGGAGCATATATTTCTCTCTCCAAAACTTACTCTATATTAGTAGCTCCAAATTGTTGAGAAAACTTCGCTAAATAAGCCATATCTTTAGGGGAGCAGGTTGAATCAACAGCCTTGTTAAAAGTTGCTGCTAACTCCTCACTTAATGCTGTGAACCTCAGATCCATAGCTCGCAAGAGTTCGTTCCTGGAAGTATAATTTACAAACTTAATCTGGGGCACAGTCAACAATTATCTACTAGTGAAATTTAATAGCCACAAAACCATACTTTGAAGCATCAGAAGCCATAGTGTTAACCTGGGTCTGTTTATATGCAATAAAATGTTAGTTGAAACATAATGTAATAAAGAATAAGAATATTGAAAGTTTATTTATTGGCAATAGTGAGGCTGAATTCAAGAAATGAAACCAGCCTACACCACTGAAGAAAAGAAATTACTTTGGACAACGGTGCCACATTACTTGAGCTGCAGTCATCTGTCACAGTGGGAAAGCTATAATGATTAGAATCAACGGAAATCCATAGATACAGATATCTTGGGCAAAATTTAAAGTGTTAAAAGTAAGTGGGAAAATTACAAAGGAAATCTTATGCATGACAAACAGACTCCAAATTACTAACTCTTCTTCATAACCAACAATATGAAAGTAAAACTTACAGAGAAAACCTATAATTAGTGTCAAAATGAAGAATAGGTTATCCTTTGCAAGAAAATTATTAAAATCAATTCAGTTATTGATTGCTAGATCAATAATATTAAATTATTCCCTTATCCAATATACTTTGGCACCTTGACAAACTAGGTCAGCACAGCTTGGGAATTTCATACCAATAACAAACATCAGAGACCGAAGTTATCATTGCTACATATAACTGAGAAATTGATAGACTTCATACGTCATGACAATCCTGAATAGATAATCATCAAGTTTGTTAAAAAAAAACAGAAAAACTAAAATAAGAGCTTGAAAAAAAAAAAAGAATCACAAAAATGGCAGTTATTTGTGCTTTGGTTGTTAAAATGGAATTTCGATGGACACAACAGGAAAATACATTGAAAGGTAAGACTATGAATGCAACTCGACTAAATAATTATTTCAACAAGGCATGCCAGCATAATTACCAAGAATTGAATAATTACCTCTTTTCCCATTTTCAAGATGATCCTTATGGCCCTGATTTCAGAAGACAATCTTTAATTAGAAACTACACAGATACAGCATTTATTTATTAAAAGACATGCAATATCACCTTTCCATATAAAGAAAGATGGAAAGTTTTGGATTCCTCCAGTTGAGACATCTCATTTATGATAGCATGGGTAGCGTTCATCAAATCCGGTGAGCTAACAATATCAAGGAATCTGAGGGGTGAAATAACACCAGAGAAATTGTTAACTGTCTGTATTATATGAAAAATAAAATGCGAATGAAAAATAGAGTAGAAAGTACTCCTTGATAAGAACCTTTTAAAGGTTGCTTTTGTAAACCATTCAGCACTATCCAAATTTTCTGGTAATTTCAGGTCAAAGTTTCCATCAAAACCTTTTGCATATAGGGCACTTATTCCAGGTAAATGTGGCAACAAATGTTTCAAAAGCCCTGCCGCCACCTTCTCTGTTTGTTCCTCCCTACAGACAAATGCTTCATACCTAGCCCATCACCACAAAGAAAAAAGGGTAAAGAGCCAGCAAAAGTCCATAAAATCGAGAACGTTCACATAATTGGGAACATATTGGCTAATGCTACTCAATGTACAAGTGAATCTACTCAAGGAACCAATGATTAACAAAGGAAATCCTAATTACTCTAATAGAAAACATGACTGCAATGGCTGACATTTTTAACAAGTACACGACAGTTGCAGAGAAATCAGATTGTCAAACAAGAATTTCTCAAGTATAGTATTAAAAAATTTAAAATAATTATTTTCAATGATCAGATTTGTTATTATTATTATTATTAAAAAAATTAAGATTGAATGAAACAACAAAACATATGATGATTGAAAAGTGATAGGTATAGTCATGCTCTATTTAAGCTTTAAGAGGGACTTTTATGAATACTTCTTGTGTAATTGGATCTGGATCTGGCCCTTGGAGGCCTTTTCATCAATACCCCCAGTCCCCCACAATAAAACTGATATTATATTTCTGACCAAAGATAAAACAAGGAGTTGTATAATGTATTGTGTAATGTTATTTTATCAAATCCCTAGGACTTTTCCAAGTATTTTAATTCATTGCAATCACTTTTGCAGTTGTAGTGCAATGCTGTTCTGGGATTATTACTTTACAAAGATAATACCAATATTAAAATAAATTCATGTGAAAAAAATCTACTTCAACATTGAACCTTGAGGCTTAATTCTACCTCCACTTAGCATCAAAGCTTACCTGTTTTCATTTGGAAAAATCTGAATTGAAGCAGAATCTAATGGTGCATCATCAGCTATTGCATCACCCATTACAAAAAAATTAGATCAAAATCCAAAGAACTTGGACCTGAAAGGGGTGAGAAAAAAACTGCTTAGATGGAATTATATGTTAAATGTCACTCTGAAATACAACAACAACAACAACAACATAGCCTTATCCCACTAAGTGGGGTCGGCTACATGGATCGCACGACGCCATTGAGCTCTATCAATGACCAACTTTTTAGATATCTCATTTACAATGTCACTCTGAAATAATCCAATTTATTTTAACTTTGACGACAAAAGAGGTACTGCGTGAATCCTATGCAAAAAGTTTTAAAACTCTACTCATAACACAAATAGGAGTGAGTGAGAACTAAGTTTGATTTGCATAATGAAAAATATAAGTAATTTCATTGTTAGATACAAAGTATTGAATAACTTTAAGAAATGCAAGAGGGATATAAAAGGGGGAAAAAAACATAACATAGTAGGCTCGTAATCGTGACTCACACAACATATTTTTGTAATAAAATACAAAATTTTAAGCCATACTGGTCCATAAACAATTGATGACTAGAGAGATTATACATGTAAAATATAACCAAAAGATTGACGCATTTATAAATTTATTTCATGTGTGACGTAGAGAAGGAGACAACTAAGATTGGAATTGTAAATTTTCCATAATTATGAAATTTTCCTTAAATACAAGCTGCTGTTTAGCTTGCGCAATTCGCATTACCATGCTCTAGAAAAACAAAAATTCTAAACATGACACAACAGAAATGCTCGTTTTGAAATAGCATGAAGTAGAAAAGCAAACAAAAGAAAAACCAACAACACATTCGCAACATAGTTAAATTCAAGTACAGTTGAGAAAATAGCTAATTCAGAAAAAAAATGACCCAGGCCCAGATTTTGTAAAATTACAATCAGAAAATAATTTCCAGATCAGAAAGAAAAGGATCGTAGTCAGATTTGCGTGCATTGAAGTCAGATCTAGTATGTCTCAGATAATCTTCTAAATTTACTAAAGAAACTCATACACTGAGTTCGTTCTAGTGAAGTGAGAACGAAAGAAACCAGCGGGTTCAAATCTCAGAGTCCACTGATGTTACTACGTATTTCACTCAAATTTCACTGATTCTTGAAGAAACCAAAAATTGCAACTAAAAATTGCAACTAAAAGAATAATTACAAAATGAAGGACAAAGAACGCCCAATGCTTACAGAAAAAAAAAACCAAAAAAAGAAGAAAAATGCGAACGAATCTCCAAAAGCAGAAAACCAATGCGAAGAGAAGATAGACGAGAAGTGTAAACCATTGACCTGAGATCTGGAATGTATTAGTCTCAGAGAATGCGCGAGTTAGAGATCTTCCAAATGCTGAAGCTAAACCAAGCGGAGGCTGAGCTATGCAATTTGGGTACTGCGTGAATGGTGAGTGCTGAGTGATGAGCCTATTGTGAGAGAAGAAAGACGAGACAAAGTGAGGAGGCGCGTCGACGAGCACATGCTCCTTAAATTAGGACTGTGCTTTAACTCACGCGTGACTTTCACGCTCCAGGACCACGAGTCCTCTCTGAGTGGACCCCAACCGTACTGTCGGTTTTGTCCCAAAAAAAAATCTTTATTTTAATTTAAATTTAAGAGGCGTATTTCTTAATCTTACTTTTTAAAAAAAAATTCCTTTTAGAGTCTTGCATTTCTTGTATTTGTGAATTTTTTCTGACCAATAGATATTTTGTATATATGTGCATTTTTATTAAAAATTTTAAAAATTTAACTATATCACAGTATATCTTACACATACATTTATTAGTAAATCTAATAACAAATTAAACGAAATTTAACATGCCCTAAATTACAAGTATAATGTTATAGTTAGAATATATTATATATTTATATCACTGTTATATATACATATATTTACACTATTATATATACCTTAATATAATCTTTTATCATTGGTCCCAAAGTTTTATGTTAATAAATAAATAACAGAAAATAGAAAATATAATATAAAAAAGTTAAGTTACATATATAGGAGAATAAGAAATTAATAATTTATGAGTACTTTTTTACTATTTTAAAAGTATGATAAAAATTACTATAAATTATTTTTATATTCAAGATAATTATTTAAAAAACTAAAAAGTAATTTGGGATGCAAAATGCATGCCAGGCCTAGATTTCTTTTAATTTTTTTACAATATTTTTCAAATGTAAAATAAACTTAACGATTTTTATCATACTTGAGAGATAAAATGAAGTAATAAAAAGTTGTTTACCCCTCCACTTTTTCTTAATGTATATTTTATTTTATTTATCTACTAATTTATGACTTTAGAGGCCAGTAATTAAAATATCTCAAAGTCATATATAAATTAGTGACTTGGCAATTTTTAAATTTGTTTTTTAATGATTGTATTAAATATAAAATATATCCTCATACTCTTATTATTTTAAAAAAATAATAAAGTAGTGACAAATTATTCTTTGTATACGTAATTTAATTTTTCTATATATCTATTTGTATTTATTTTGTTTTAGCCATATAAAATTTTTGGGGTTAAAATATGGATATAAGATTTGACATGGCAAGTAAATTGACAGTAACAGTAAGAGACAAAGATGGGTTCAATAACGGACAATTCCCACCGCAACAAATTGCATAACACGCGTGCATTTTGGGTTTCTACACATATGTTCAGTTTTGTATGTACTCACATGTTGTCGGTAATTTACGTGGGTGCATGTTCTCCCAATTTGGAAAACAAATAACGCCACCCAACGAAAGCGATTCCCATATTCCTATATATAATACTCAACGCCTTATAACCTAATTCTCCATCCCTTTCTTGTCTGATCTAAATCTAAATCTATACCAAAAAAGTGTTTAGAAAATAACATCATATTTAAACGTTAATCCATGAGCAACTACATTATGTGAAAAGGACCCGATCCTGGATTTAAATTTTGAATCAAATCATGTTCTCTTCGTCAAGAGAACGGCTTATACCACTTGGATGATGTTGTAATGAATTAATATTATTTTATGTAGGTAACCCAATTTAGAGCAACTTTGATGTCATCAAAAAATTAAAAAAAAAAGTTAAAACTTACTTTTAGTCTCCCAAATTTATTTCGTATAAGTTAATCCCTACAATTTTCAAATGTTTAAAAAAAAATATTCCTACCGTTTGAAGTGTATTAATCTTCCATTCATTTTATGCTTACATGACAAACAGAATACCTATTTGACATGAAATGTTATACCTATGATGCCACATAAGAATACCATCTCCCTCACCGCTCACCCTTTCTTCTTGCGTTACCGCCAACCCAGAAATTCTGCAATGTAAGAAGCAAAATTGCATTTTTATAAAATATATTCTAAACGAGACTACTATGTCACACCACATATACATTCTGTTTGTCGCAACACAAAATAGATAAGATGGTAAAGACTCATTTACAAACATTTAAAAATTATAAGGACCACCTTGTTACAAAATTAATCTGTAGAGAGCAAGTAAAAAATTAAGTTAAACTATAAGGGCTAACACAAATATACTTTAACCCCCAAAGAAAAAATAAAAAGTAAGCATATTTACTAAGTAATCTCCAGCTCTATCAATTTGCCTTTTGTGGGACGAAATTAGATGATGATGGCAGAGAAAGATTCCATTGATCCCATCCCTATATTGATGCCAAGTGGAAGGGGAAGCGTGTATGTCAGCTTTTGCACTGAGAGAAGATAAGAGCTGGCAGAAAAGAAGCCATAGGTAAAGTTACACAGAGCACAAAAGCAAGTTTGATTGGAGCACCAGAACCTGGAGAAGGTTGGCAAATCGTAAAGCTACCACTAGTTGCTGCTTTTTTCTAATTTCTACCTTTAGTGCAATTGCGGCCCTCACAATCCATGTGGTGTTCCACAGACTAGGCCACCATATGCCACCACATGGGCAAACAAAATGCAAAGTAAAACACTCAAAATTGGCCGGTCTGGGTAGAGTAACAACTACTTGAACCTCAAAAACAGCCCATGTTGAATTTCTGGAGACGTCACTTAAAGAACTCTACTTTTTGCACTTGGTAAGCCTGAAAAGAATTAGTCTTCCATCCAATTGAATAGAGTGATACCTTTGGTAAAACCCAAAAATCAAAAAACAGAAAAAGCTAAGAACGGAAAAAAGATGGGTTGGAGAGAAATACAATTAACATTATTCACAGATTTCACTCAAGAGAGCCAGAGGCCACTCCATAAAATGTAAAATAGATTACAGCGGAAGCAACATCTGGCACGAGAATTACCAGCTTAGAATTCCACTTAATACAACAGAGATGTTGTCAACTGCTGGACAGACTTGCCTGAGATGTAGATAACTAGGAAACAGAGAATGAATTATACAAAAATAGTGAAGGGTTACTTCTCCCACAAGTCTTGTAGCAGGCAAGGACAATCAACTCAACCATGGAGATAGGAGCAACGAAGAAAGAACAAGGCCTTATTAGATTCAACAACGCATCAGTTAGACCAAACATGAACCAGACCATGTCTATTGCCTGTATAGATCTCATTGCGCTCTTCATCGTAGAAGAGAGCAGTAATATCTTCCAAGGCTTCTGCAACTGTGCTCCTTATTCTGGAGATGTGCTTTCGCTTTCTTGAACCACAACCATTACTTGAACAATTGTCACTGCAACTGCATTCATTTTCCATAGGTAAACTATTGCTTGTCCTTATTTTGGCAAGACACTTGCCAGTTAAAATGTTGCTGACATTGATAGATCCTGCTGCATCAAAAGAAGCCAAGCTTGTTAGTATCATCTATCATGCAATTGCACCTGCAATGATAGGTTCTCTCTAACACAGAAGATTAAGTTACAAATCGATCATTAATATACCATATCATGTTTAAAATTTTGAGTTATCACGTTATATTATAATTTGATACATTTAGCTGCATCAGCTTTCCCATCCAATGATTAGGTTACAACTCTCAGTTTCAAACTATTTCTCTCACTGTACTTTCCCATCGCATAAAGTGCATAACAAAGGGAGGGGCAATCAAACAAAAACAAAAAAGGTAAGAAGAAAAAGAAAAATACCAGTTCCTTCAGACAATGGATCATCAGAATCGGCCTTGCAGTATGATATTATCAGATCTTGGTCACTAGTTATATATATATTATTTGTATTGCAGTCAGGATGCCACAAAAGGTGATCCTCAAAAGAAGTTACAAGCTCTCCACGGAAATTCCAGACGGCCACAGTACGATTTCGAAAAGTCAGGAATAATTGGTTCTCATATAGAAATATGAATGCAGATGGTGTCATAAATTCGCTTCTACTAACTTCTGTTAACTCAAAAGTCCGAACCTAAAATAAATTTATAAGTCAGATATCTACAGATGCAGGTTGATGTATAAAAGTCATGTAAAGGAGAATGATACTTACATCAAGAATTTGGAGATTCTCATTTTCTTGCTTGACAAGAAGCTTTTCATTGAATTGTTCAATGAAATCCACCTTCTTATTCCGATGAAGGAGATGGTTGAATGATTTCAAAACAGTACCATCTTCAATCGAGAGGATTTTAAGTGGAACATGACTACTTGCTTTAGCAAAGATCAACAACATGATGCCCGGACTGATCAAGAGAAATAACCAGACAAGAACAAAGTAAATGCAAATTAAGTAAGACCATCCAAAGAAAAAAACGAAAAAAGAAAACTGATTTATCAAGAACAGAGAAGATCATGTAATTTGATCTTAAAATTTTGAGCATGACCATAGTGTGATGCGTAACTGCAAGTAAAATCACAAGTGCATAAAGAATGATCACCTTATCTTAATCTCTTGAACATTTTTATCAGAAATTGAGTACAACATCGTATAGTTTTTCAGATCAAACACCTTGTAGATGCTATAAACAGAAAAACAAAAGAAATACAAGTATCAGAATAAAGAAGCCTTGATATAATCATCAATCTGTGCACAAAAGTATCGACACAATAGAACATTTACCTATCCTGTGCTGAGTACGTGAGTACTTTCCCATTTACATCATCAAACTCCACAAAACCCGGCCACTTCAAAGACTCAGATTCAAAAAGAGCAAATCCAGCATCTGGTTTACCCCTCCTTATGTACCTAGAACAACCAAGAAAAATCAGGACAAAGAAACAACCAAACAAAAGATAGACAGGCAGCTGTTGCTATTTGCTGTTCTTTCATTTCTCATGTCTCTATGCAACCCCCCCCCCCTTTTTTAATTTATAAAAAGAGTTATACATACTCGATTCTTGTGCTTCTGCATTTCAAAGAACTGTAACAGTCTGATGCATAAACAGAAACTGTAATAAGCGAGTCATTGTTCTTATTATAGAACAGACTTCTTATAACTTCATCACGACTGACGTTCAAGAAGCATATCCTTTGATTGGTTTCTGCAACCAAAAATTAAAACATGCAATATATACACCAGATCTATGTTCAGTTACGAATTGAATTGAACAGCATATTTAGATATAATAAGACATAAAAACTAGTTATACCTCGGCTAAATGCTGCGCAAACACCAGATTGTGCAAGAGCAAAAACTATGTCCTGTGCAGCTACAATCTCAATAATTTTTGACCTATTTCTCAGGAAAGGAAGTACCACAGAAGAAGGACCTTTTGAATCATGTGTATCATATTCTTCCTATAAACAGATCCATCAAGCACACCACGATGAGCAGAGTAAAAATTGGCCATAGTTATAGCAATGTACACATCACATCTCACTACTACAGAAACATCAGTGTACCACGAGAAGTTTCAACTGTAACACAACACAAATGAGAGGAACAACACTTCTGTAAGAAGGGGGAAGGGCAAGGAACTCCCTAACCAGTGCATCCTGACATCAAATAAAATCACATCTAGGAAATTACACATTTGAATCCATGTTATTTTCTGTTCTTAGTGGCCCATATGCAACATGCTTTTTGTTATATGCTAAACTATCCAAGAAAAAAAATGTGGTTTGCTCAGACTAATCCCTAAGATCTGTCAAACTGTCACAAACAATGTGTATAGCTGTATATACGCTATACACTAGGGCCCACAGAGTCCTTTACATGCAAAGAGAAAACTAGTTTGCAATTGTCATTTAATTAGATAGGTCCCTCCTAAAGTTCTAGATTCTAAGAAAATAGCAGAAGCAATTGGAGGGACGTGACATCAAGGAATATGCTAGCTAGATGATGGACAAATATACTATTGCCCACAAATGTATTTTGTTAACAGCACTAGTTTGCAAATTACAACTAGCATTAGCAAAAAGCAAAAATAAAAAACAAATACTTTGATGATCCAATCCATTCATTTTCATCCAGCGATCCGCCAATCTTATCATCCAATTTTTTTTCCCCACCCCATCCTTATCATACCAAAATCCAACATTAATACTAAATGCTAACTGCCACTGAATAAATTCACCAAACATCCAGAGCAATTGACAATTTCACACTACTATCTTCAAGGCATCAAAATCAGAAATTTAGAAAAAAAAAAAAAAGTTTCTGAGGCTAAAAGATTTAACCTACAACGTCAATTCAAAGTGCTTCATAAGTTTTAACTTCAAGTTCTATCCAAGTCCAACCATGCAATGATCAACTCAAATTTTTATGCTCTTGAAAAACCTCCAAATTTATGAGCTTTCAAGATTCGCACATAAGTCCCACAAAGAAATTAGAATAAATTATGCACTCGAGGCTAGAAAACCCTTGCAATGAACTATAGAAAGAAAAGAAAACCCCAAAAAGTGGTTGGTAATAACTCAAGACCAAGATTTTGAAAATGAAGTCAGAAAATGTTTTTGACGGGGCGGGGCGGGGCGGGGCGGGCGCCGCCGCCCGGGGGGGGGATTACTCAACTCATAAAAAAGAAACTAAATAGCAAACGAGTAGACCAACCGAACCTGCAAGCGGATATTGCGAAATCTTTCCTGCGCATCGCTCATGCTGAAAGCGCGATCACGCTTTGAGCTAATTTCACGCCTCTGAAGCTTCTTGACGCTGTTGACAAACCCATCAACTCCCCCACCTCGACGCTGTCTCTTTTTCGCAACTACTCTTCGACCACTACAAGGCCTAGGGCTCACTGTTATCCTCCTAGCACACTCCATTTCACCCTCTCTCAACCCCCCCCCCCCCCCAAAAAAAAAACTTCAAATTGGAAACCCGAATTCACACATCATTGCGAGTTCGACATATACTGCAATCTCGCGAAGGAGTGATTCTGCTGCTGCAACTATTGCCAACGTCCCTCACAGAAACCCTAATCCCTTCGACTCCGAAAGCAGACGAAAGTCTAGGGCTTTCACAGTGAAGCTTCGGGAACCATCATCAATTTCTGAGTGACAGTGAAAGGAGGAAGAAAGGGGAAAAGAAAATCAAATTTCAGTCCAACCAAGAGAAAGGCTTGGGTGTAACAATGGGCGTCTTCATGTTCGATCCCGTTTCAAATTCCGTATTTGGGATCTGAGACATTAGAATTTAAGAAAATATTAAAGAAAATAAAAAACTCAACAAGACAAAATAAGGTACTGTCCCTTTTTTTATTTGGTCATTAGTATTGTCCCGTTTGAAGTGGTAGGATCCCGACCTATTCTTTTTTTTTTTGGTCGAAATTTCTTTTTTTTTTGTCGAAATACCAACCTATTCACTGGCGATCAATTTTCTTAAGCCCATTTTTCAGACTTGGGCTAACCATTTCCATTTGATACACAACCAAGGCCCAATAATGAGCCTCGTAACGTTAATAACTATGGGACTTATAATAATTTTAAAAATGAGAAAAGCTCTATTTCTACTTTTAATATGAGCCTTTTGACCCAAGTAACCTAATTTCCAATCTAAATTTTTAAACTAAACTCAATCCCGCATTATTTTTCAAACTAACCCATCAATACATTTTTTTAACCTCCCACACGTTACATTTGGGAGCGTGATACATCTAGGAGTGTGTTTAGTAATTCGGTAGGTAAACGTAAGTTGGGTAAATTAGATTGAATTGAACGTGGTTGGAAAAATCTTAAATTTAAATGAACGTGATTTATGTTTGGGATACATTTGGACAAACGTAATTTAGTGCATAACATGATATTTGGATGTTAGTGTATAAATGTGATTTGAGATATGTAATTATCATAAATAACATAAATTTTATATTTTATTTTTTGATCTATCATTATTATTTATTATCATTTATTTAAAGCTAACTAGTGAATTATATCAATATTTTAATAAGGTGCACTATTTTTTGTTTATTTGTCCAATATGATTAATTATTCACTAATTACTCATTAGAGTATTTTTAAAATTTGAACTAGGTATAATTATAATTAAAGTTAAAATTAAGTGCTAATAAATTGTTAGATATAAAATAAAATTTTGACTAATTTTTTTAAATAAATAATTACTAATTTTCAATTATTAATTGAAATTTTAATTAATCACTAGTTACTTTTAAAAAAGAAAATATGAACTATTATTATTTATTGATGTACCATTTTTAATTTATTTTTTGATGTATCATTATATTTCTTTTTATGATATACCATTATTATTTATTGTTACTTATTTAACTCTAATCATTGTTTGATGTACCATTATCATCATATAATTAATATAAATTAATAAATTACTTATTTAATCATAAATTACTTATTTAATATATCTAATCTATAAAATGTACAAAACATGTATATTATATATATATATATATTGCAGTCGGTGATTTGCCTATGATGTTTTGAACTTTGGTGTTTAAATTTTCTGGAGTTTTAATGGGTTTTGTTTGTTTGCAATGATCTAACAGGTTTGTCAAAGTAGTAACGATTTGTCTTTTTGATTGGCCTATGTTTCTCGATCATCTTATGTTTTTTATATTTTGAAGAAGGGGCTTGGATCTTTTCAATCTCATATTGATCACAAAAATTACCTAACTCTTTACGGCTACTTTTGAATTCAGTTTTGAGCTTGTACTGAAACTTCATGTCATTACATAACATGATAGCTTCGTTTGTAACATAATTTATTAACTTGCCAAAAGTCATGTGTTAATAAGGTATTGTATTATTGCATTGTTTTTGATACTTTATTTAACTCTTTTTGTAAATAAGTTGGGTAAACCTTCTAAAAATCTTTCTTTCCAATAGTCTGCACTACATCAAATCTTGTATAGAGTTTTGTAAGGAACATATCTTTGTACTATCTAAAATCAGACATCGTTGGACATCTGAGATTGACCGACTGATTAGCTATCCTTTGCTGGAAATCTGTGGGATTTCCTACAAAGTGCTTTGTTAATGCATAAATTAAAACTGCTACCCCATCTTGAACATTTATTATTTGACTTCTTGCCTAACTACAAATTTAATTGTTGATCTATTAGCTTGAGTGAGATAGTTATCCCACCAGCCTTTTAATTGACCAGTAAAACCAGTTGTTATCATAGTAACTATTGATCTTTCATCATTATTTTTTATCTTGTATACAGTAGTACACATTGACATATTTTGAATTATTCCTAACACTTGATGTTCGCTATGACCATCAATATTCCATTCTATTATTGAATCACCTGAGTAACTAGATTCTGTAATGGTGTTTTCTTCATATTGAGTGTCTAGATAACTAGGTCTTAGATAATAATTCTTAGTTATTGGTCTTGGATTTCTAAATCTAATTTTGTTTATCTTTTGGTCTTCTTCTGTAAGGTTAGTTTTTGATATTGTATTGATTTGGGGACTTTTTAAAACATTAAGTTGATCTAATCTTTTTGTGATTTCTTCAACAAGATTTTGAGAAATTTTTCCTAAATTTATTGATCTCAATTCTTCTTTAGTTAGAGTGGGTATTTTGTATAAGGGTTATTGAGGTATTGAATTAATTTTATTTTGAAAGAGGGTTCTAGTTGATGCTTCTATAGCTTTGTTATTGACCACGCTTTCTATTCCATCCAATTGCTTACCTATGGTATTAAGAGTTAAATTTGTAAAATTATTTTGAGAATATATGTTTTTAACATCTTTCTTAGAACTATGTTGATCTTCGTTTCCTTTTATGGTCTTCAATGGAGTGGCTTCTATTTCTAAACTTCCTCTTGAAAATTTTCTAAAGGTGGATGAACATATATGACCTTTTGATCTACTGTTATTCTAGTATGGGTATTGACCGTTTTTGGATCTTCTATAAATAGATTTTCTATATTATGGTTATGGCAGTACATACCAAACCATGTGAAAAAGAAAATGTTTTCTTTGATCTGTCTTAAATTTTGGTATTATTCTTCTTTCCATCGTTGAACTTGTTCTCTCGAAAAGGTCTTGAAATGCTATTCTCCTTTGGGAGTATTGTAATCTTTCATAAACTCAGTATTTAACCTTTACTTACCTATCTTAAATTCTTTAGATAAAACTAAAATTTGTGATCTTGTGGGAGAATGATTTATCGAAGGTTTGTTTTTAACAGGTTCATAAATGGGTTGTGGAATAGTAGGTTGGAAATCTACTTCTCTAAGGCTTGTCGAAGCCTATAGAGTTCCAACTGCATATCTATAATCAGAATCTACAGAGTGTCTATAATTGAACTCTAATTCTGGATTTCTAAACATTCTTGATCTAAAAGATGATGATCTTTTCATATTTAACCTAACATGTCCTTCTGGACTTTGAACAAATCCTTCTAAACTTTTTTATTCTACTTTCTTAGGAGGTTGAATGTTTTCCAAATCTCAAGTGTCTAGAAAAGCAGCCATAATTTCCTTATGTTTTAACGGCTTTGGGGTCATAATCATAGTTTTTTGAAGATTGGCCTCCATCAGGATAGTCTCATTCCTGGGTGACTATTTCTTAACAGAAATTCCTATGCTTATTTCTAAAACTTTATAATGAATTCTAAAAATGACGACGAGATTGTCAAATCCTTCGTAAAAAATTCCTTCAGTTGTTTTTCCATGGAGTTTTAAAGCGTGTTCTACATTTGTGAATGTTTTCATATAATTTGGAAAACATTGAAAATATATTGGTCCATTACAAAGATTGGACTCTACCAAACTAAGTGTTGAATCTTTGAATGATATGGCATGCCTATCTTGCAAAAATATAAGTACTGGATGATTAATTCCTAACCTGTGCATAGGCTTAACCACTACTTAGATTAATCCTATGTGTATGAAACCGTATCCTTCTCTTTTATGTTGATCAATTAAGTCTTTATCTAATAAATTAATTGAATCTTGAACAGTTCCTATCTTTCTTGTAAATTCTATTGTTCTAGCAATATCTTGAAATTTAAAATTGAATGTTGAACTTTTATAAACTTTATTAGGTCTTACCCTAGGCATTTCCCAATTTCTTAACCTATTTTCTGCTTCTAATATTGAAATTTCAGCATTATTTACTTGATCCTGATCTATATTATTATTATTATAAGTTGAACTAGATGCGGGTAAACTGATCTCAGAACTATTCGTATTAAAAATTCTTCTTATTAATTCAGACATTTTAAAGAAATGCTTTCTTAAAATTCTTTCAGGTTTGCTAAGGTTTATCGGGACTACTCTTATGGGAACACTTGCCTCTTCTCGGGCCTTACGGCTTACCAACGCAGTCACAAGACTGACCAACGCTAACCCTTAACTTGCTAAAAGAAATTAAAAGAAAACAAATCTTAAATTTATCTAAATTTCTAAAAGAATAATTAACAGTCCTAGGCTCTGATACCAATTTCGCCCTCAGATCTGGACTATCTAAATTCTTTACTAATTTTACTATTTTAATTTTGATTAGAGTACATATATTCAAAGCTATATTCACTACTTTGAAAATACGTCTTGAAAATCTATTGATAAATCTTCTATAACAATATATATTCTAGGAATGCTATGATAAACAAAATAATCAAATTTGATCACAAGCATTAAATTAGTGAAAGGAATTGGAATGATTTGCGAAATTGAAATTCTCATATTGAAATTTGAAACTTACAATTTGAAGCGCAGAGATTGAAAACTTGAAATTTGTATAAGGATATTACAGAGGAAAGTTCTTTTTGATTTCACTCAGATTTCATTCTATGATATTTTCTGCCTATACAATTGAACTATAGCCTATTTATAGAACTAAAGAGGCTAGATTTGATTGATTTGAAATTGTTGACCCTAAGGCTTTATGCCATAAGTTTTGATGATGACAAATGTATTTGAATTGTAGCATTGATATATATAAAGGTTAATTATCATATACATGATACAAGTATTTACCCTAAGGCTTTATGCCATAAGTTTTGATGATGACAAATGTATTTGAATTGTAGCATTGATATATATAAAGGTTAATTATCATATACATGCTACAAGTATTTAAGCATGACTATGTTATTTAATGTGTAATGTCTTATACATTAATCATGCTATTTATCATGAATTGAACTAACCATTTGGTTTGTAAGTAAGATATATTTTATAGGTTGGTTCAAAACAAGAAGAGTGAGCATTGGATTGAAGAACAAGGAAAAATAACATCATGCCTCACTCAAGGAAAGCAACATACAAGGACAAAGCTCCAAGAAATGAAGAATTAGAAGATTTGAAGTCTTGGAAGCTTGGATGCATCAAGATAGCCTATGTGTTTACATTAGGTATATTTTATATAGGCTAGTATATTTGTGCAACTCAATGATTTAGATTTGCATACATTGGCTCAAGCATTTTTGAACAAAAAGATAGTGAGATATGAAGTTTTACAAAAGTTATTTTTTGACCTTTGGTCACTCCTTATATCATATCTCATAAATGAAAAATCGGTTTTTCAAGTATCTTAATTTCATTTGATAGTAGACTCAAAGATATTTTCAACGGTATATTATTTATTCAAAACGGAGTCCAAATGAGAAATATATGACTATTTAAAATATAGTTTGAAAAACTGAAAGTTGATTTTACTGTAATAAAAAATTATTCTGTTCTGACCTATAGTCAGTATTTTGATTATATCTTTTAAAAGAAAAATAATTTTTGAGTAAAACTTGACTCATTTGAAACTAGACTCCAAGAGCTTTCCAACGGTATATTATTTGTTTAAAACGGAGTTCAAATGAGGGAGTTATGAATTTTTAAAGAAAGCTCAAAATCTTATATAACGGCTATATAACGGCTATATAATGGCTAGTTTTGTAAAATCTTATATATATGACCTTAGATACACGATTTTGAGCTAGAACAAAGTCCTACAATGTGATATTAACTTCTTCTATCATCTTTGAGAGAAAGGAAAGTATTCTTGAGCCAAATCTTGCATATTCTCTATCATTATAGTTATTAGAGCTTCATTTGTATTCATCTACTCTTTAAAGAGAGTTTCTTTGTATTGTTGATTTTGATCAACACATATATTATTCTGAGTTGAGGTTCGCAAGTACCGGTGTTGGAAGAACTTGCTTTGGGTTAAGGAAGAGCTCGGATTCATAAATTCTCCATTGTGGTTTCGCAAATACCCGGATCGAATTTGCGTGGTTGTAGTGGTTTGCAAGTACCCGGATTAAATTTGCAATTATAGTGGAAATACTCAAGTGGTCTCTTGAGCACTGGATGTAGGCTTGGATTAGCCGAACCAGTATAAATCTCTGAGTTTGCTTTCTCTATCCCTTACTCTTTAATTTGTGCATATTGATATCTATTATTTAATTCCTTGATCTTTATAATTATTTATCTTGACAGCACATTGATTTTCTGTATTGTATTTATTATCCTAAGTATTGTACTTTTACAGAAAATCATTTTAACTTCCAATTAATTCTTGTGAAAATTTTATAAAACCCAATTCACCCCCCCTCTTGGGTTCCAACCATTACTTTCAATTGGTATCAGAGCTTGGGCTCTTGTTTAAAGACTTAACCGTCTAAGAGTTAGCATGGTTGGATATAGTGATTGGTTTATTTCTAAAAATTGTTCTTTCATAGAACCTCTAATTTTTTATGCTAATCATTTTCAATATTGGAAGTATGAAATGAAAATGTTTTTAATTTCAGTAGACCATAAACTCTGGGATGTTATAGAAAATGATTCTTGTATGCCTGTCAAGGAAGAACAAGGAAAATGCATTCCAAAACTTAAGAGTGAATGGAATGATACTGAAAGAAGTTTAATGCAACTCAATGCTAAGGCAAAATTGATTATTTCTTGTGCATTGAGTCAAGATGAATTTTTCAAAATCTCCAACTGTGCAACTGCAAAAGAAATGTGGGAAATTCTTGAAGTTGCACATGAGGAAGATCTTATTGCTGAGGAATTAAGGTATAGAAGTTTCATTAATGAACTTGAAATTGCTCAAATGAACAATTGCAAAACCATTAATGAGATACAACTTGTGCTTAATCAATTGCAAGCTCTTGGTGTTGAACTTACAGGAAAATCTCAAATCACCAAGGTGGCAGACGAAGAAGAAAAAGGAGAAAAAGAGAAACCACAACCAAAAGGTGAATCATCAAAGAAAGCTTACCTATCTTCCATTTGGGGAAATAGCAATTCTGATAAGCAGAACACAAATGAAGAAGCCAACACTTGTATTGTGGCCAGAGATAAAGATGAGGTAAATTCATTTGACTGCTCTTTTGAAGAATTACAAGATGCCTTTGATGATTTACATGAAGAATCTCTTATACTTGCAAAGAAACTAAATGTTTCAAAACAGAAAAACTCTTCTCTTGAAAATGAGTTGGAAACATTGAAAAATGAATTTTCTATTTCCAAGGAAGAGAATTTTGTTTTTGAAAATCAAAACAAAACTTTGCAAGAAGAGAATTTGATTTTAAAAACAAATATCTCTACCAACAAAAATTGTTTTTGTACCAAGTGTGATTCTTTGAAAAAGGAAAATGATAATCTTAAAAACACACTTGCAAAACTCTCTCAAGGTAGAGAAATTTTAAATACCTCAGTTTTGAAACAAAGAAGAATTAACAAAGTTGGTCTTGTTTCTAAAAAGAAATCAAACCAAAAGCAGTTTAAAAACTTCTTTGTTTCTGCAAAGATGTCCAATAGTCTAACTTGCACTTGTTTCTATTGTGGACTGAAAGGACACAAATCTTACTCCTGTTTTTATAAGAAAAATCTTGTTCATGGAGTAAAAATGAAATGGGTTCAAAAAGGAACTCATGACCCAGGCAAACCCAAAGAAATTTGGGTACCAAAGATAAATGAATAATTTGTAGATTTGCCTCGAAGTAAGGAGCGGAAATGACTTTTCAATGGCTCCATCATTCAAACTCCACTCTCTTGCATCAAAAGGAGGCAATGGATAAGTAAACATATAAGCTGGAATGCATTGTAAGAATTTTGACTGATATGTTTACTGCTCTCTAATGCTTTTGTCTGTTGTCTAATATGTCTTAAATCTATCCTTGATATTCATGCATGCTATATCTGAAAACAATTCTTATGTGTGTGACCTATAGATTCAAATTTTGTTTTGAACCAATATCTTTCTTCTAATTACTGCTCAAACTCTCCTTTTTGCCGCATCATGAAAATTTTCATCCATCACATGCATATTTCTTTTGCTTTCACAATAATAAGTTTACTCTTGCCTATAGTATTTATCCTTATTGTAATCTTATTCAAATATTTTCAATAAAATCAAATTTATTGCAAAATTACATTTCATGGAAGCATAGCACTTTTATTAATATGGCATATCTTGAACATAATGTTGCTCCTAGTGCTCGAGATTTATTTGAACATTACTGATTTGAACATCAAAGTGCTCCACCAAAAGTGTTTTGCAGGAGTTAATCCTCAAATTTATCCTCTAAAGCACATTCTTTCCTCTGCTCTCCGAAATCAGTAAGATTTATAGTTTTGAAATTGGTTGGTCGACCAACGCTCCTATCAGTAGTCGACCAACGAAGCCTACATTGAACCAATGCTTGATAGATTTTGCAAATAATCAATCAATTAAGATCATTAAAATTACAAGAAGACATGATCAAAAGAAGAGCAATGAGCAAAACAAGGATATCAAAATCTTGAACAGGAACTTCAAGAAGCAACAAAAGTTTGCCAAAATTGATGAGTATCTCTATCCTTTACTTCTTCATTATTTAATTGAATGATACTCCTTGATCTCAATTGAACATTCTGGCAAATTTTTTTTACTGTCATACTTTCATTGCAATGACATATTGTTTTCTGACATCTTACATATTTGATCACATCATGACATATAAAAATATGTTAAATAATTAAATTATTTTTTTAATACATCATGGTTTGAGCATTATACATATCATCTCTTTTACATAAGCTGTAACTTATGAATCATTGTTTATGGATTATAGTTTATATCTGATTATATCTTATTAATCCATATTACCTCAATTATGTTACTACATACTCTGATTATAATATGTTTTATCTTGAGTAAGTATGTAACTTGCTTTTGCTTTGAAATTATGATATATATATCCATGTCAGAAAATTCTTTCTATCTTTAAAATGGATATATATTTTTCAAAATATATATATATCCTTCTACTCTGTTGAATTTGTGTGGTTGATTTCTTTTATCTTTATTATTATAATTTTTTTTTGAGTACCGTCCAATGAAAGAAACCACTTGCATTAAAAAAAAATCGAAGGATTACATTGCAAAAAAAAAAGGGAAGGTTTGCTCATGCATGAGCAATCTACAGGCGAGGTGGTCTCGGATTAGGAGGATTGTATTGTATCATCACCCCTCGGCCATTCCTTAGAGCAAGAGACTGAGCAATGTCACGGAGGGTAGTATAAATCCCATTCATACAATCAACACTTCTTTGTTGTTGATTGCAGAAGCATTGGGTAGACCAATAGAAAAACCTATCTATTCTTGATGTCAGTGCCGCATTGTTGCGTTTAGCTAACTTCTCCAGGTCCTCTATAATCTTCTTGAGTTTCTTCACCTCCTGCTCCAAACAAGCAATTTTGTCTTCTGATGTATGGCCTGTACTAATCTCCTCAGCTTCTTCGATCTTCATCTTCTTCTTTCGGTTCTCTTGAGATTCCTCCAAAGGTCTTTTGCCTTTGTCCTTGCCTAGACTCAAGTTTAAGTCGAGCTCTTCCTCCCTGGCCTCAACTGTGAGATCAATGAACTTTCTTACTGCCATGGTTTGGAATATTTAGAAATTTTTGAAGGAGTATGAAGAGAGAGGAATGTCAGGAAGTTGTAGGCTCAGAGATGAATACTCTTTGTGGTGTGGTAATTGAGAATTCTGGGGGAGTCTTTATAGAGAGAAAATTGTGACTTAGAGCCAACGAAGATATCTCTTCGCCGCACTCCTACACGCTCATCCTATAGATTTCTGCAAGCTGGAAGCTAGAAGTCTAGGGTACGCATGCACACCAACAACGCGTTGCATTAATGGCAAAACCACGAAAGTCAAGTTTCGGTGGATTTGCAGCTGATTTAATTTGTTTTGATTAAAAATTTTAAGGATTAATAAAATGGTGATAAACAGAACCGTATTTCTCTGCTTTGTTGTATTGTTCTTGAGAGCTTTCAGTATAATATACATGATTGATTGCATCATGCTATGATTATATGTATCTAAGAACATATGTTGTGTATGCTATTCATGCATCATGAACGAAGGCTACGGCCAAGAATAATATTTCATGATTCCACATGCACTCATACAAAATTAGAAGTCAAAAATTTAAAATGAATTGAATAAAATGAAATGTGTAGAGGCTGATACATCTTCATAGATACACATACTTGCATATAATGCTTTTGTAGGTAAATGAAAGGCAATAATTTGCTTACATCATGATAATGCTTGATACATACGACCGTAAGCAGTTAATTTTGCCTTTAACCTTTGAGTTACATTACTAACTTAAGCATTAGAGTGGCTGTCAAAATTTTTACATGTACTCATCCTCAAGATACATATATAAATTCATTTTGAATGGGTATATAAATTACTTCCTTTGTGCTGAAATCTATCTTATCCTTTATGAAGCAAATTTGTTTTGAAAAAGGACTTTAAAAATGCTTCTGTTATGTTAATATGTTTTATCATATGAAGTAATATTTTTTTTGAAAAAGAAAAGGTCTTAAAGATCTCTTTTGTTGTTGATGACAAAGGGATATTGATGTTTGATGTATGGATTATGACCTATATGCTTGAATATATCATGCTTTGCTAATCCATATATCATACTTCTGCTGTGTGCTGCAAATATTTCTATCATATGACAGCAAATGATGTTTATTTTTTTATTTCAAAGAGTTCAATTTTTCTGCTATTTACTAAAAATGCCTTTTCATAAACAAGCAGAAATCATTTTCAATGAAAATATTGCAGAAATTTCTTAAAAAAAATCTTACTTCAAAATTCTGCAATCAAAAACTGAATTTCCTTTATAATGATTTGGACAATCTTTTTCAAAGGAAAAGGGTTATGAAATTTAGGGCGAGCTTTATCTCTCTTGAAAATATATAGATGACCTTGAAAAAGAATATATCTTAAAAAAATTGAATATTCATTATTCATTATTCTTTTTCAAATTATGCAAGGTTTAAGGGGGAGCCTAAAACTCTTTCAAGTTTTATCTTTTGGCTCATTTCATTTGACATGAGAAATTTTTCTAAAAATTGTTTTTACATGTCAATGAAAACAATAGTAAGTTTTGATGTATCCTAACCCTATGCTATATTGACATCTTTCGACATCCTGGCTTAAATAATGTATGTGCTTTAACTTCCATATATTGTGTTACTTACACCTTTTTGTTGATGTCAAATAGGGGGAGAAGAAACAATAGAAAAATATGTGTATGTGCTTATAACATTGCATTCATTATCTTGTAATACATATTTTTCTGTGGTGATTTGTCATCATCAAAAAGGGGGAGATTGTTGACCCTAAGGCTTTATGCCATAAGTTTTGATGATGACAAATGTATTTGAATTGTAGCATTGATATATATAAAGGTTAATTATCATATACATGCTACAAGTATTTACCCTAAGGCTTTATGCCATAAGTTTTGATGATGACAAATGTATTTGAATTGTAGCATTGATATATATAAAGGTTAATTATCATATACATGCTACAAGTATTTAAGCATGACTATGTTATTTAATGTGTAATGTCTTATACATTAATCATGCTATTTATCATGAATTGAACTAACCATTTGGTTTGTAAGTAAGATATATTTTATAGGTTGGTTCAAAACAAGAAGAGTGAGCATTGGATTGAAGAACAAGGAAAAGTAACATCATGCCTCACTCAAGGAAAGCAACATACAAGGACAAAGCTCCAAGAAATGAAGAATTAGAAGATTTGAAGTCTTGGAAGCTTGGATGCATCAAGATAGCCTATGTGTTTACATTAGGTATATTTTATATAGGCTAGTATATTTGTGCAACTCAATGATTTAGATTTGCATACATTGGCTCAAGCATTTTTGAACAAAAAGACAGTGAGATATGAAGTTTTACAAAAGTTATTTTTTGACCTTTGGTCACTCCTTATATCATATCTCATAAATGAAAAATCAGTTTTTCAAGTTTCTTAATTTCATTTGATAGTAGACTCAAAGATATTTTCAACGGTATATTATTTATTCAAAACGGAGTCCAAATGAGAAATATATGACTATTTAAAATATAGTTTGAAAAACTGAAAGTTGATTTTACTGTAATAAAAAATTATTCTGTTCTGACCTATAGTCAGTATTTTGATTATATCTTTTAAAAGAAAAATAATTTTTGAGTAAAACTTGACTCACTTGAAACTAGACTCCAAGAGCTTTCCAACGGTATATTATTTGTTTAAAACGGAGTTCAAATGAGGGAGTTATGAATTTTTAAAGAAAGCTCAAAATCTTATATAACGGCTATATAACGGCTATATAACGGCTAGTTTTGTAAAATCTTATATATATGACCTTAGATACACGATTTTGAGCTAGAACAAAGTCCTACAATGTGATATTAACTTCTTCTATCATCTTTGAGAGAAAGGAAAGTATTCTTGAGCCAAATCTTGCATATTCTCTATCATTATAGTTATTAGAGCTTCATTTGTATTCATCTACTCTTTAAAGAGAGTTTCTTTGTATTGTTGATTTTGATCAACACATATATTATTCTGAGTTGAGGTTCACAAGTACCGGTGTTAGAAGAACTTGCTTTGGGTTGAGGAGGAGCCCGGATTCATAAATTCTCCATTGTGGTTTCGCAAATACCCGGATCGAATTTGCGTGGTTGTAGTGGTTTGCAAGTACCCGGATTAAACTTGCAATTATAGTGGAAATACTCAAGTGGTCTCTTGAGCACTGGATGTAGGCTTGGATTAGCCGAACCAGTATAAATCTCTGAGTTTGCTTTCTCTATCCCTTACTCTTTAATTTGTGCATATTGATATCTATTATTTAATTCCTTGATCTTTATAATTATTTATCTTGACAGTACATTGATTTTCTGTATTGTATTTATTATCCTAAGTATTGTACTTTTATAGAAAATCATTTTAACTTCCAATTAATTCTTGTGAAAAATTTATAAAACCCAATTCACCCCCCTCTTGGGTTCCAACCATTACTTTCAGAAATCTGTGGATTTCAGATGCTCTGGAATTCGAGGATTTGAATTGGTTTGGAATCTAAAAAGTTGATCATGAGGTGGCTTTCTTTTTGAAAAGTAATCTTGTCGTTTTTGCCGACGCTTCTTTTCAAAGATGCTGTCTACCACCTGTCTGATGCCTTTCTTTATCTTTTGAGCTGTTTGTTTAGATGTGCTGACGGTTAACTAAACCATAGTCAAAATTAACTGAGGTTAGCTAAGTCGATGTTGAAACAATCATCATCATTTTGTTGGAAGGGGCTTTGAACTTCAAGATTTGATTCGACAGATGGAGCCTTTTTCAGTAGGGGCTTTATCTGCCAGGACTTGAATTAGTTGATTGAACTCATCTTCAATTTGAGCTATGGCTAGTTCTGCCATAATTTGAGATTTTGAAGCTAAAAATGGAGATTGTTGTTGAACACTTTGTTGATATTTTTGGAGATGTGAGTTTTGAACAAGCCATTTTTCAATGACTGATTTGTTGAGAAGGTTGGGGTTATAAGTTGACCACCATTTTATATTGAATGTTCTTGACAAATATGTTGGATAACCGGATTTAGTTTTATTTTTGAAATCGAAATCCAAAGACATAATCCATGGGGTTTCGAAGTTTGAAAACATTTGTAATAATTCGGTTTCCGGTGGTAAGGTTAGTATGGACTAGGATATGTTGATAAGCTTCTTTAGCATATTGAGGTAAAAATTCATAAGTTGGGCCGAAGAAAGAAAACCAGGCTGGAAAATCTCTTTGACCTTTGTTGAACCGAATAACCCATGAGTGGGCAAAAGGTCGAATAAGTAACATATTGAACGATGCTATTCGATAGTCCCAATAGCTATATGTTTGAGGGTTGAATTGTCTTGAAAAAGATTGTTCTGTATAGGAAGATTTATTCCATTAAGTCAGGGTTAGAACATGATTGATCTTTATTTTTGAATATAGAATTTTGGAAGGATTTTGTGGATCATATTCATGGGTGAGTGTTATTGAATTGGTGTCTACAAGAATAAACTCATAGAACACTTTAGTTTTGAGTGGATTCGTGGGATGAAAATACCATCCTTCTTGAAAAGATTTTTGAGCAACTTCTCTTATTGTTGTTTCTGGCGAAGAGACCCATTCAGGCTTGACCACCATTATTAGAGCATCACACTCATTTTTAATATACTTATCCTTTTTGAAATGTTTTGAACATAGGTCTCAGCTGGAGTAAGTTGAACCATTTTTGAAGTTTGAACAGGGGTAATTAACTTTGAAGATGAAGGTGTTTTTAACGCTTGATCATAGGTTAGCGGAATAAAACGGTTTTGAGAGATTATTGAAGGAGAAGAAGGCCTAAGGCCTCGTGGTCTACTGCCGGAAGGGCGGATATTGAGCGATATTGCTTGAATTGGAGATGTAGATGGACCCAGTAGAGATCCATATTGAACTCCTTTTGTAGGACCTGGGGATTCATATTGATCTTTACTTACTTCTTTTGATTTTTTCTTCTCCATTCTTCGATTTTCCCTGCAAGAATTCCCTTGTGAGAAAATCTGGTAAGGCATTGTCTTTTCCTTTGATATGTTGGACTTCAAAATCAAAACAAGAAAGTAATGATTGCCAATGAGCAAAAATATGTTTTGAAACTAGATTTTGTACATCTTTTTCTAAAACATTTTTAGCAACTTTGCAATCCATTTTTAAAAGAAAAGGTTTATTGAACAATTCTTTTTGAAATTTTGCGATGCATAGCACTATAGATAATATCTCTCTTTTGATTGTAGAATATTTTTCTTGAGCTTCTGTCCAGATTCCTGAATAATGCTTAACCACTTGTTCTTTATGGCTATTCTTAGGTTTTGGTTTTAAAATTCCTCCATATCCTAAGTTTGAGGCATCAGTCTCAACTATCATGAAGGCATTAATGTCACATCCCAAAAATTGAACATGTGAAAAGATACTATTTTAGGAAAAACCTCAGTAGTATCCGGAAATCCTGGATAATCTTAATATCTATAACTACTTATTTGATAAAATTCTTAAACATGAGTTATTCACATATATTCTGTGAGGTCTTACATTCAACATCTATTATTCATTCCACATGACAGAATTATATTCATCTGATAAACAAATATAGGTATACATAATCTGATGTTTTTATCTCATCACAATCCTAGGAGACCTATAGAAAGTATAGAGCGTTCCTAGTATTCATATTAATAAGTACTGGTATCCCACCAGACAAAAATGGAGAATAACTCTAAGGGGCTTCTAATCTTCAATCGGATACTCTTCTTCCTTGTTTTCTGTATCTGAAAAGATAATCATAGGGAGTATGAGTTTATTTAAAAACTCAGTAAGTAGATAACTGTACTATATAAAATATCAAAAGTACAAATACACATTTACTCATATAATCAATTATCTTATATATTGAGTAGTTTGAGACTCTAACCCTTTTAAACTCGTGAATAAGATTTCATAGATATACACCGAGTAGTATGAGACTCTAACCTTTTCAAACTTGTATTTATGATTTCATTTATTTACACCGAATAGTATGAGACTCTAATCCTTTCATACCTGTGCATAAGTTTTCATAGTTATACACTTAGTAGTATGAGACTTTAACTCTTTCAAACTCATGTATTAGATCCCGTAGATCTTTGCTCATTAATAAAATAGTGAGAATTTATCATATAGTACAAATATAATAAAATAAATTAATTTATACATACTTTTATTCCTTTGAATGTCTGTAAAAAAATATGACAATCATCATATACTGTTATTTGAAAGATTGATTGCTCAATATCTAAGTAATATTGTAAATGAGATTTATATTGTACTTTGACTAATAATATCAAACTAGCTTAGCAAGGTTATTCACTTACCTTGATATTTGTCTAAATTCACCTTGTTCCACACTAGAATTTGTGTAGGAAAATTTCCTAGTATAAGACATTATAAGGAAAATAAGAAAATGAACAAAATTATGAAAATATGCAATTTTTTTTCTGATTGCTACAGTAACGGTCAACAGTCAACTAACCGTTGCTACAGTAACTGCTAGCTACAATAACCGCTAATGGTCAACTAACCACCATCGACGCTACAGTACTTTGACCAAAGTCAACGTTACAGTAACCGTGAAAATCTAAAAAAATTTTCTCGATGAACAGTAACCGTGATATGCCCTCTTAGTTTTTCATGATTTTGAGATTAAATCTTCATCATTTACCTTGATTTCTTCCATGGGTTTTTATCCTTGATGTATAAGGAATCTTTTGACACTAAAATTCCTAATTTTAACCCAAAACAAAGTCTAAATATTTAATTTTTCATCTTAAACCCTAAAAACCAAACTTCCTCCAAATTATCTGATAAATTGAAGTTTAAGAAAATCAAAGAGATTGAAGCTTACCTTAGATTATTACAAATCAGTTGAACCAAACAAATTATTAGAACTCTGAAGATCAAAGGAAAGGATTTGAGAAAAAGATGAAGAAATGAGAGAAAATGCCATTGTTCACTTTTGCTTTGCTTCAGGTATGGGAATTATGAAGGAAGTAGGAAGTTTTTGTTTTAAGGTTAAGGGTTTCTAATGGGTTATTGAATAACCCATGGGTATCCATAATCCAACATCCAAATCCATCTAGTCAAATTAAAATTAATGGACTAATTGACCAGTCTTAAACCACTTTTCCATGAATTTTACCATTCTAAGAATATGCCCCACATGGTACAAATATTTAGTCTAGTCATTTAATTCAATTTTCATAAATAATATTCAAAGAGAAAAATTAAATATGAAAATTAAAAATGACCAAAATAAATAACTAAAGTAACGTTGTAAAATTCTAAAATACTCTCAAGCGAATTATATTCTAAAATTAACGGGTATTACAATTAGGATTTGGAATTCCTAAACATGGAAGGCTTTTGACCTTGGTTTTTAAGGCTTTGACTGCTGTAGTCATTGAACTATCTCAAACGGGTGCTTTCTTTCTTAACCTTTGATATAAATGTTTGCAAATAACTCTTAAGTTTAGGACAAAATTTGCAACATAATTAAGATATCCTAAAAACCTTTGTAACTAATTTTTATCGGTTATTTCATCAGGAAATTTGCTAGCAAATTCTATTGATCTATTGATTGGTTTGATCATTCCCTGATAAATATCATATCCTAAAAATCTTATTTTTGTTTGGAACAGTTTCATCTTTTTAGCAGAAACTACAAGACCATTTTTCTTAACAATTTCATAAAATTGATTAAGGTGTTTGAAATGTTGATCTATTGATTTTGAGAAGACTAAAACATCATCTATATAAATTATTGTGAACTGGGTATAAGGATTGAAAATGTCATTCATAATATTTTAAAATTCTGAAGGTGCATTTTTGAGATCGAATGGCATAACATTTCATTCGTAATGACTAAAAGGAACAATGAATGATGTTTTGTATTTATCCGCTTTATTTATTTGGATTTGATAATATCCAGATTTCATATCAAATTTTGAAAACAAAGAAGCATTTTGAACTTTTGATATTAGATTTCCTCTATATAGAATAGGGTATCTCATCTATCTTAATACTTTATTGAGAGGTTTGTAATTAATGACCATACGAGGGGCTCCTTGTTCTATTTCTGCATGATTTTGAACATAAAAGGCTGAGCAACTCCAAGGGGATTTACTAGCCCTAATTAGCTTTTTATTTAACAAATCTTGTATCTCTTTTTTGCAGTATTCTAAAGTTTCTTTGTTCATTTGTATGCCTAGCTTTTGTGGGTATTTTATCTTCTGTAAAGCTTGGCTCATAAGGTAAAGAAACTATATATTTTTTCCTATCCCAAAATGCGTTTGGGCATTCTGAACATATATCTTTTTCAAATTTTTATTGAACAAGGGTTATTATGTTCTTAAGCTGAGGTCTCTCTATTTGTTCTTCCATATTTTTGAAGTGAATTTCTTTGTTTAACATATTGATCTTAGTTTTCTTTCTAGTGATTAAATTTAATTTTGAAATAGCTAAAGATTTGAGCAGATTAACATCTTTAGTTTTTGAAGGGTTTCAAAATTTAAAACAGATTTCTTTTCCCGAAATATTTGTTGAAATCCCTAATTTTGAAACTTTAAAAGAGTAAATTAAGGTCAGAAAAGGATTTTTAAAATCATAGGTTCATTTAAATTCCTAACAAGAACAAAAATTGTGTTGAAATATATACCTTGATTACATATCTTCACATTTGACAATTTGTACCTAATTGGGAGTTGATTACCACCTGCGCCGCTGAGGCTTTTAGTGGTTTTTTCATAGTATTGAGTGGGGATTATTCCTTCTTGAACACAATTTAGATCGGCTCCTGAGTCTATTAGAGCGATTGTTTTGATACTTTAGTTTTTATTGATTGTTAGATTAACTTGGTAGTACCATTTTTGAACTTGAACTCTAGAAATAATATTTAAATAATTATCACTAGGTTTTGAATTACTTTCTATTTTTCTTCTTGATCATTATCCTTCTTAACATCTTTGTTAGCCATGATACTTAAAATATCTAAGGATAAATCCATATCTTTTTGTTTTAATAGTTGAATTTCTTCTTTTATGATTTTGATCTCTTCTTTTAATTCTTTTATCGTAGCTTTTTCTTCTATGGCGTTATGTTGTAACCTATTAATTATCTCTTGAAAATTGTAGGGTTTAATTTATGGTTTTGGTTGGAGTTCTTCTGCATCCATAATATCTTTAATTTTGAGTAGATATTCTTTCCTAACTTCTTCATTATTTATTTTATCAATTATTTCTACTAAGATCTTATCTCTATTTAACACATTAATTGTTTTTGAACAACTATTTTTTGAACATTCTTTACAGCTACATATGCTTATATCTTCTGAATAACTTTCGTCTTCAGAATTTGAACTATATGATGAATCATCTTGTTGATCTATTTGATAAATTTCATTTTGATGACTTTCATCTTCTGTGTCATATTCTGGCTCAGAGTTTTGATCTTCTAATAAGATACTCATTAAACTTTTTTTGTACTTATATATAACATATTATATGATATCTAATATAATATCTATCAAATATGTATATCTATCTTTAGACTCTCACCTTCTCAGCTCTCATACTAGAATAACAAAACACCACGACTCCAGAGAGAGAGATATAGAGCACCAGAATAATAGCTCCTCCATGGCTCCAGAGAGAGATACAAAGCACCAAAAAAAGAGACGCCAGAGCGAAGCGGGCAAGTGACGATTCCAAACTTCATCCCCTTTGTTTCCTTCACTTCTTCTCGGCCATCCATCGATAAGGTCTCCTTCATTTTTCTTGACCATCCAATAAAGATTTCCCAAGCCCAACATAATTTTCTCACTCCCTTGATTTAACTAACTAGATCAGAAGGATTTCAGAGGGGCTATGCTGCTACATTATCAACTATCCAAAAACTACCTCGATAAACATGTTACCTAACTCAACACAATCAGTACTTTGCCAATGATTCACTTTGAATATTATGATCAAAAGTTCCCTAAATTTGTACCTTTTCATTTTCCGCATAATACACGCTGTTTTAGGATCCTCTAACTGTATGCTTTAAAGATGACATTCATGAACAAAATCACTACCTGATTTGCGAAATAGGAAACTATTAGTACCAAGGTAGAAAGCATTAAAAATAAGAGGAAAGATGAATTAAAATCCAAGATTCAATAAAACATAGATGAATTATTCATTTATGGAAGGGACCTCTGTTTTGAGAAACCAGAACAGAGCATGACATGAATGTGGATATTGTTCTAAGAGAACGAGAGAGAAGCACTAGAAGGGCAGAACAAGAAACATTGTCGTAATCAACACAGAAGCATGGATTTGCCATGGGTGAGTAAATATGGTTCAAATGGGTAAACATGGTACAGCTTCATCCTTGGACATAGTGCCAAACAACCATGAACGATTGCAAACGTGGTTCATCTTTGCCGCACCATCCTCCCAAACATGCATTAGGTCTCATTGATACGTTTGAGTCTCATACATATCAAGATAGGGACAAAAATAAAATAAAAGTTGATGACTCAGTCAAATGACCCGTTAGCTTTTGCAAAAAGAATCATATATATTCCCTATGCATAACTAACCTAGATTGACATATCTGTACTTGTTGACCAATTTTTTTCTCTCCTACCCCATCCTATATAACCCCCAATTTTCCATTATCTCTCAATTCTCTCCCTAACTATCATGACCCCAAACCGAGATCATGACCGACATGGACAGTGTCTTAGTCAAACTGCCGCAAGCCTAACTTGTACAACACAACCTCTTTAGCAATGTAGGAAAGCATATCATAATTTCATGATTTCATAATCATTGTACTATTCTCAAATAAAATCAACTCATAACATTTTACAATAATTCATTTACATAACGTAGGGTGACTTACCCAATTACAGAGTCTTTCTAGTTATTTCTAACTTCCTAAAAAAATAAAAGGAACTACCTAACATGATACCAGAACCCGAACAATGAAAAGTCTTTGGATACATGTGCCTCTAGATAACGGGATCCACAATACTTGAAACTATGAGGGAGTGAGTCTAGCCACTTGACTCACCATAAAACCTACCCATACATGAAAATATATGTAATACCCCAATAATTTTTACAAATATTCAAAATCTATTTTGAAGTTTATTGAAAAATTTAATTACGTGGAAAATATTCTTTTGAATTAGTGAAGGAAATTTGGGAATAAAAATTTTAAATTTTTAATTTAGGAAATTTTTACAAATTCTCAAGGATCTAAGCGAACAAATCTTATAAGTTAGAGTGGCAATGAGTAAATTTATCGAAGAAAATTAGTAAGGCCAGTTCTAGGGGAATGTAGACCCTTAGCAATTACATATTGAGTAGTGATAACCCGGAAAGGTAAGTCTCACGGTTTGGACTCAATATGACATTCTTGAGAATGTAGACTTGCAAGAGGAAAGACATGTTATTGATTGCTTAATATACTCAATTTGTGTATTCCATTATACTTGTACATGCTTGGAATTTTATTTGTGGTTATGATAGTGAATTTCAGTATTTGTACTTGTGCTTTTATGTTTATTTAATTGCACAGTCATTTGCTCATTGAGTTTGATAAACTCACACCCTTTGTGGTTACTTTTTTTTAGATACGGTGGTTGAGAAGGAGGAGTATTCGCTAGAGGAGTAGCAACTCTTGGAGATATCCTCCATTTTTTGTTGGTGGGTTCTTGGAACTAAATTTTAGGCTTTAAGCCTAGGAAATGCTCTGTAGTCCTGTAGGCTTCCTAGGTTTGGTTGTAATTAGGGGATTCTGATTACTCAGCTATAATTTTATTTATGTCTTGACTTAATTACTCTTCTCCAAATCATGCTAATTGGGGAATTGACAAAATACTCTAAGTATTTGTTTTAAATGAAATGAGATTTCATTTATGTTGAGTATTGATTATTTGTATGGGATACATATTGTGTGGACTATAAACTGAAATTAGAGAATTTATGGGATGCCATGAAGGTATACCCTAGGAGTTATACGTATATCACGTGCACAATTTTTCGGTCATGATAACTACCTTCATCCTTCAGTGCACATGGCTTACCTATCAACAGCATAACATAATGCTTATTCTGATTTTTCCACATCTATGAATTTACAAGGGTATAGGGTTAGCAATAAGCCCGACCAACATTACTATAGAAAGTGTATACACATGTGACCCCCTTCATAGGCCCTTACTCTTTGTGAGTACCACTATGATAATTACAACAAGGCATAATGTAAGTGACAAAAATTAACAAAGCAAACAAGTATAATCCATCACTTAATGTAGAATCCCAACAAATTGAAATAATGAAGTTCTCATACATCCAAAGGAAGAAGTGGTGTTTGTCCCATACTATCACATTCATAGTTTGGTACAATGATCCTTCATATGATTATGATTGAGGTGATGTTCACTCAAATTTTTAAATTTTGCTATGGAGTTGTTCCTAACCATTTAAGGCATTCTTGAGGATATGTCAACCATATGTTTGAGAGGTTTCAAAGATTGCAAGAACAATTCAATACATATATAAATCCACACGACAAAGAGATTAAGAAACATCCCTCACCTTGTTTTCGAGTGAGATACAAGCCCACAAAAGCCAAGAACAATTTCCCAATCAAGTAGCCAAGCACCTAAGATCCAACACCAACTTAAAATTCAATATATAGACCACTAAGGAGAATCATTAGTTAGTGGCGCCTTAGGCGACACACACATTCTTCCTAAACCTACATTCCCAGCCATGGGTGCCTAACCCCTCTTCCTCATGGCCTTCTCTTAATTGTTAGCACTTAGTGCACTATCACTTTTTCTTTCTATTTGGTGGGCACCTAGGGTGCCACACCTATTATCTTGCATATCACTTTGTGAAGTAGCCCGAAATGCCACCATTTAGTCCCCAAATCATCATCCAAGCTTCCCAAGTCTTCAAGGTTTCATTAGAGTGTTTCTACCTCTTTAAAAACAACTTAAAACACCCTTACCCAAAGGAAGTAAATAATCCACAAAAGAAATCCCAACATAAACAAACTTTTGCATTCTTACCTCCATCATCCTCACAAATGGCCAACTACCACTAAATCAAGTTCAGAATAATTATAAAGACCTTAAAAGAGGTGTACATTTTAGTTTAGCTCTGTCACATCCATCTAGCCAACATGTGATTGCACGGAAGTGAATCCTAATTCATCCCCATAAGCCTAACTTGAGATTCCCACTATACAGATAACTTGATATATTCACTTACAAACAAGAATTAATTGAAACTAAGATTTTATAATATCCTTTAAATCAATATGTATTTATATAAATGGAAACTCCTATTAAAGTTTCACATACTAATTACAGTAGGTTAATAATTTAGTAATTTCTATAATATCAACTTGAACGTTGTCTCATAGAATATATTTTATAATACAGTCAGATACAAAACACAAAAGTATAACATTCAAGTTAATTCACATGACTGATATTCATAGCTCCAAACTCCCTACGAAACCTATTAGACTATAAAGCGACTCTAGAGTTATCCAAAACATAAAGAAAGGAACTAGACATGAATCTAACTCCTAGGATCAATTGGGGTCTTACAGAACAGTTTAGTCACTCTTTACGTAGAATTCTTTGTCAAACACCTACTGAAGTCATTATTTTACTCAATATACACTAGTACCCATCCGTATCATCATATAAAATATCATTGAGTCGATGATAAAAATATACATATAGAGATGTTTACACACACATACACACATCCATGTAATCATGCTCAATCATAACAAAGACAATTTCTATCTCAGATGTATCACATTCTAATTCCAGTCAATTTCACCGAATTAGCAGAAATCAAGTTGGATCATCCACAATTAACACAAAAGCACATAGCAATTCAACAAATATTTCAATTACATAATTCCCGTACCAACCGAGGCATCCAAGGTATCACTGGATTGTTGCCTGGTGCCCCTGCCGCATCCACCCTTATTGCTCAAAGTATAGATCTTCACTTTTATGGCTCCATATAGATGTTTCCCATGGGGTGCACCACTATGTCTTTTCTTTCTAGTCAAGCACAATCACAAACATAGTCATGAGTAGCATTATAATCATCACAGCTCACAATAAAAAACATACCACAACCATTTACAATTACAAATCACAACATATTCAACACATTGACAACATCACTACTTATATATAATAGTATTACCACCTTCACAATCTCATGCCAAGCCTATTATAGATGTCACAAATATCAAAATTATTAATGGCACATTAATAATAAAATGCTTTGAATCATGAATAATGCTTTGGATCCTAATCATAATTGAAGGTTAAACAGATAAAAACAAAAGAAGCAATTTACAAGAAATTTTGGAATAAGGTCGAAGTCACATTCTTCAATTTCTAATTAAATTTCTTCTTTTAAAATTCATTCCAAGCAAGGAAAGAGTGAAGGAAAGTGACATCATGGAGTAGAAAATTCTTCTTAAAATTTAAATATCTCTTAAATGTTATCACAAATATCATGTAGAAGAAATCAACTAAATGCAATAAAGTAATGTATATATAAAAATTACATCCAAGTTAAGATAAAGACCACCTCACCTTATATCCATGCAACTTTACTTGATTTACAAAATGTAATTTACTTTGTACATTCAACAACATCATCTAGCATTTCTTTAAATGTATGGTTCATATATATATATATATATATATATATATATATAGTGGCGTATTCAGGACCCCTCGGTCAGGGGGACAAAATTTTCATTCATTTTTTTGATCTGATGTCAATTCTTCTAAATTAATTTCAATTTGTTGCTCTTTTGATGATAATTTCTTTGTAAAAAATATTTTCATTACAAAAAAATCTTTCTTCTTCTAAATCCTAATTGCATAATCAATCAACAAATTTGATAGAATTAGACCTATGTACAAAAACCCTAAATTTCAAGCTTTTACAAAGAGGTCTCTAATAATGGAATGAGAAATTAACCATCATAAAAAAAATTTCATGAATTTGACTTCATAAACATGTTATTCATGATCCTAATTGTATAATCAATAAACCAATTTGATAGAATTAGACATATATACAAAACCCCCAAATTTCAAGCTTTTACAATAGGTCCCTAACAATGAAATGAGAAATTAACTATCATCAAAAAAAATTTCACGAAATTGACTTCACAAATGTGATTCATGATCCTAATTACATAATTAATCAACCAATTTGATAAAATTAGACCTATGTACAAAACTCCCAAATTTCAAGCTTTTACAAAGAGATATCTAATAATGGAATAAGAAATTAACCATCATCAAGAAAAAATTTTGTGACTCTGGAGATTGGGGGTCTCATGACTGTGAGCAACAAAGAGGGACTGAGTCACTGAAAGGGTTCAAAAAAATATTAAGGGGGTTTAAAAAAAGGAGGGGGCAAAATGAAAATTTTTTTTTACTTGCAAATTTGTAAAATTTTGCACCCCCTCAACTCCATGTAGATTTGCCTATGTGTGTGTGTATATATATATATATATATATATATATATATATTCATATATTCCTTTTAGCTATAATAATCAATTAATTTAATTTATAACTCTCTTAAACTACTTTAAGACTATCTCCTCCAACTCTTTTGGTAATATATTATAGAAACAAAAATTCAAGAATGTGCTTCTTCTACATTATGCCAGACTAGATATTTGTTTCAAATTAAAACCATTTTCAAAAATCTCTTATAAGGTATCTTCACCTAATCAAAGTAATTATAACAATACTTACAAATAAGTGTCCTTAGATTCTTAACCATTCTTAACTACTACATACAATCTGACTCATAATCAATCTTGGTCCTGAAGAAAATTCAATTACACCTTCTAATTTCATATATACAGATATAACTCAAGCAATTCAATGACAAAGTCTCAACTTACACTTCCCTCTTTCAATCAAAACAAATTCAGTAAGAACCTTTTTATCTAAAGCATACACGAATTATTCCTTTCATTCTAAACAAAAATCATAGTTAACATTTTGTGAAAATGCGTTTAAATTAAGCATTCTCACCTATTTTAAATTTCTCTATCACTCATAGTTGGTTCCATAGATAATCCTTAACATTTTATATTGGAACAACCTTTAATTACCCAAGAATACTCCTAGACATTATCAATACCATATATTCCCAATTATATTCATCTATTTCATAATTAGGCTAATATAAAATCATTTATCAAATTTCATATTTAGGCCCAAATAAGCATGATAACCTTTCATTCATTTACTTAAAGCCCCAAAAATAAGAATTTCTCAAACATAGTCCCAAACTCCACTTCTAACATCACTAACAAGTTAGGAATTTTCTATCTAAAATTCTCAAGTTTAAGTTGAGACTAAAATGTATCTTAGGAAACTTCCAATTGATGAACTACATTAAAATTTTTGTTCCCAAGACTCATATTTTTCCAATTTCATGTTCACAACTTCATCCTCCACTATACTCACACCGAGCACCAAGAAATTCAGAACTCAAGCTCAGATTCACCAATTTAGAGTGTAATTGCTCAAAAATTAAATTAAATTGTAGTCTAGGTCATGAAACAACATTAGGTGTCAACGAATTGAAGGAAAAAGTCGAAATAGAGGGAAAAATATGGAGAAGGGATCTCACCTTGATTCATGATGCCATGGATGACAATGAGGCTTGTCCACCGACGGTAAACTGGCTAGACCACGCCATTAGAGCAGCCGGTGATAGTGGTTTGTGGAGGAAGACGAATAGAAGCTCACCTTCTTGACTCCCCACTGTCATTTATTTTGCTCTTCACATTTCTACTGCAACCCGTGAAACAAAGAAAGACGAAGAAGAAGATGAGGAAAATGGGAAGATAGACAGTGGTGGCTAGTGGCAACAAGGTAGTCGTTTGTGGTGGCTCATCACCTCCTTTCCTCTCTTCTCTCTCTCCCACCAGACCTCTCTCCCTCACACTACATTCTCTCATTCTCTCTATTTTTTCTGTTTGACTGATAGTCCCCCATATGGAATGGCTAAGGCTTCCTTAAGAAGTTTGAGAATTATCTAGGATAAGAGGAGATACATGTCTAGCTCTCATTACGCCACCTGTCCCTCTCTTAGCTTAAATTACATAGGACCACCCATTTTTAAGAAAATAATTCACTCAGATCTTTATGAATTTTATAAGAATTCTAAAGTTTACCTTAAATTCAAAAATTTAATCTTTTACCATTCTTAGCTTCACCTTTCCATTTGATTAACTCTCCAACCAAAAATAAAATTTTTCAATTAAGTCCTCAAGAGTCTTTTTATTATTATTCTTATATTATTTATTATTTATTATTTTTATTTATTCATTTATTCCTTTTTTAAGTTTTTTAATTTTAAATTTAAAGGTCTACCATACTATAAAAAAAACTAGGATATTACATCTCGTTTCACTTCCCTCTCTAATTTACATTCTAGGGTTTCCAAAATCCCAATGAAAAAGAATCAAAGGAAGGAGGTTTAACACATACCCTATAAGGGAACCACTTTTGGTGGGGTTTCAGTAGCTGGAGGGGAGAATCTCGCTAGAGAGGGAGCCATTTGTTGTCTTGGATAAAGGAGAAGAGAGGGATGTAGAGCACAACATAAGAGGGGATGAGTGGCATGAGATATGGGAGAATTGAGGCACTCAACATATATGAAGATATATATATATATATTTATCACATTGCCATTCCCACCACTTACCCTCAACATTAAATTCTATACACCATATTATCCTCATTTTCACCTAGGTACCTGCTTTGGGAGTTCCCACCACTATTTACCAATTAAAGGGATATTTTAAGCTTTATTTCACTTTAGTCCCTCTGCAACGGCCTTATGATATAACTTAGTGTCGTGACCTCCATGAAATTTCCAAGTCACAGACATAAAAAAATGAATGAATTTGGATTTATACACAAGTTATTCTAAATTTCATAATTAATTAATAAAAGAAAATTTTTTGATTGGGTCCCTAAAGTCTTAGTCTGCAAAATTGTAGAATATTTTATTAGCCAAACTACTTCAAAACCGAAGGTATTATAGATGTCATTGACACTATTTGGATATTTCAGGAGTGTTAAATCCTCATACATGTTGATGCCATTGGTTGGATTCTTTGGGGGTGTAGAACCCTTCTATGCCACGCCTTTTCCCCAGACAGGGGAAGGGTCGTCATTGATGGGCATATTTATTGATCTAACAATATTCAACACGTGGTACAACATCACACAACAGGGCTTTGTTACTCTAACTCAGCTTCATCGTGTAGTTTCAGTTGCTTGATTTGACAGAGCAACATCGAGAGATCGACAGGATGAGGAGCAAGCACAAGAGGCATATGGACAAGACTAGTGCAGGGGGAACTAGAGACCTTATCACACTGTTAGGCCTACATATTGTGGGACTAACAACTATCTGCTTAGATAGTTTTGATAAATTGTATTTTCCTATTTCTATTAATATTGTGTACAAGAGTTATAATAGATTATAATTGAGATGAAATAATTATTCAACATTTTTGTGTGGATAACAAACCAATTATTGATAGATAATTGATCCATATTAACATTTTATAATATAGAACAAATCAAATTAAGGTCTTCACATAAAATAAAATAAATTTAATTTAAAATTTCAAATATACAATTCAAAATGCAATTAAATGTAAAATTAGGGGAAAAAAGTAATAATAATTTAAAAAAAGTAAATAAAAAATTTAACGAAAAACAAAAATAGTAACATTTTAAAATTTACAATATATCAATTTACTAACATGAAATACATCTAATATACAATTAAATTTCAGATAAATACAACTGTAATAAAAATAAAACTAAAAAAATTTGACAAACATAAATAAGAATAGTAACATTTATTTTTTTAGAAATAAATCAATTTAATGGTTCCCATATTAAATAGCTATAATTAATTTTCAAATTTAAACTATATAATTTTATAATAAATAAGATTAAATTTAAAATAAATACAATAAAAAAATAAAATTGAAAATTAAAAATTTCAACATACAAGAGTCAAGAATAAATTAATTTTATGGTTCTAGCATGAAAAAAATATTTTTAAATTTGGAATTTACAAATTATAATTTAAAATATACAATTATATTTGTAACATATAAAACTAAAAACCAAAAAATTAAAAAACCCTAAACCCTAAACCCTAAAATACCGCATGACCTAGGTGGCCTATAAGATTACAAAACATTTCTATTGGTTCATTTAGAACCATCCAGACTAAAATGAAGTATGTCTCCAAGCTGCTAACCTCCAACGGTTTTCCCATCCTCTCCAGCTACTAAATTTGAAAACAGCAATAGATAGTGTGAGTTTATGAAATCTCAGTGAGTAGGTGACTGTACAATAAAACATAGTACAAGTACAAATACCAGTCTGACTACTATAATTAAAATAAATACCACTAGCACATATCAGTACGAAATAAAATATATATAACGTACCTTACCACGCAACCAAGACCCGCGATTAAATGCGAGTCTACAATCTCACAAAACAATCCTCAACCAAATAAAAGCATAAATATACACCCACACCAAAATACATTGTGCAATGCATTAATGCATTGCACAATGTATTTTGGTGTGGGTGTATATTTATGCTTTTATTTGGTTTTCATTGATGAATTTCTAACTATGTTGTGAATGAGATTTATATTGACTTGGCCAAATTATTTAATATAACTTAAATGGTAAGGTCATCCACTCACCTCGATGCTGATAAGGTTTACAACATAAGAAACCTTGGGAGACAAGCCAATGAAGCTCCCAAGCCACCTAGAACCAACCACAATCAACAAAATAAATAAAACAAGGAAAATTCTCACCATTAACCCTAACCTTTGGTCATTCTTTTGGTCATAACTCTTAACTAATAAGAGTTTTAAACAAATCTTATACCATTGGAAACTAGACTCAAATAGCTCTCTAACAATAAAGTTTGCTAAAAATAGAGTCCGGATGAAGGAATGGCTAGCACCTGGGGCGCTAAATCCTCAACTTTTTGCCCGAATTTTAGTGCTTGGAGCCTGGGTGCCAAGACCAAGCTTTTCCCCGCAAGGGTGGTGCCTAGGGAGCTACGACTCTAACTCTACTATTTCTTTGCGGATTTGGCTCAGATCTGGCCAAATATTCACTATTTTTCATGATTTCTTCCATGGGATTTCATCCTTGATGTCTAAGGAGTATTTAGACACTAAAATCCCCAATTTTAACTGAAAAACAAAGCCAGAATCTTAGTTTTACCCCATATACCCTTAAAACTAGAAAATAGGTAAAAGTTCAGGAAATTAGAATCCTTACCTTGATTCTTTGCTTTTCCTAGGTTTTGGCCTCCAATGACCAGCCCCACCACCGGAGAAAGGTTCTCTGAAGCTTGTTGAGGATTTGGGTAGAAAGGTAGAGAGAAGGAAGAGAGAAAGAGAGAAGAGAAAGTGAGGAGAAAGAGAGAAAGAAAAATGAGAAATGAAGAAATGGAGGTAGGACCACCTATATATACCTGCCCATGATGAAATTATTACTTTGCCCCTAGGTAACTCTCGGTTAACCTTAGTGGTGACAAACTTGTAATTTCTCCAATTTTGGTATTTACTATATTCTAAGGGCTACTTAGTTCCTTATTTCACTTTAGTCCCTCTTTTGACCTCATGACTACTTTCCCTTTGTTCCTTATCTCTCAACTTTATCTCCATGAAATTTTCTCTTCTTATCTTTCCTCAAATCTTAAAAATATTATCCGCCATAAAATACCTTGGTCTAATTATTTATCTCCATTTCTATAAATAATATTAAAAAAGATTAAATTAAATATGAAAAATTAGAATTAACCAAATAATTCCATTAAAATAAATGAAAATTTTCATTACAACAACCTTAATACCGCCAATTATGTGATTCCAAAATTGGCGGGTATTACATTCCACTCCCTTAAAAGAATTTGGTCCCCCGAATTTAAAAATTTACCACAATCCTCGAAAGGTGCCACTACAATCAATGAAAAGCGGCATTTCCTATCTTTCATTGAAAGTTGAAGCACATTTGTTACCACTCATAAAACCCTGCATTCTTTAGAAGCAAAGTGAAAACTAAGATCCCTAGTTGTTTATTGCTCCAATATACCATGGGGCTCTATAACTTTCCTCACTTAGGAATGAGCATGAATTGCTCCAATGATTAAAACCCAAAGCACTATGAAGCCTCAGAAGGCATCATTATGTGTTGTTCTAGTAATTATGACCACAAGCAAAATTAAGGAACTTAGGGTGGATTAAGTACCTACCACACATAAGTTCCTCTACCATTCCACCTCAAAGCACACACACAAATACATAAATATAAAAATGCCCTTGGGATAAACATCCCATATAATATCCGGTTGCCCTGAAAACATATACACAATATGGCATCTCGCTTATTGCTCTCGCAGAGCATATTTTTGATACCATTATAACCTCTCATTTATTAACCTCATCAATCCCACACTTTATATTAAATGTACCATAAATATAAAACCACATGCATATGTCACAATAATATAAAATATATGCATCCCACTCGTAGACATCATTCCACCCACAGGTGATATCTCACTCGTAAATGATATCCTACTCATAGGTGATGTCTCGCCTGTTGGTGTTACCCATAATTGGCAGGTTGCCCCTTGTGAGTCAAGCTTAACCTGGGCTTCCTTAGTGCCACACACATCCTCTATCCACAGCCATAACAATTCAATAAATTATTCGAACTAAAACCTATGCTATCACATACATAAAGCCACACAAATAGTCTTCTTATAGATCTACGATCCCATGGGATTCCTACTCAAGAATCCTATCACGTGAGTTTGTGATCTCACAGACCAGATATCCCTACAGTGATTTCTCTGTGAAGTATATATCCCAATAAGCTTACCCCCTAAGCCTTTTTTTTAAGGTGCATCCCCCTTGGCCTTAGACCATGTACCCCACATTAGCAGTTGCCAGTTTTTGACCTTAGGAGTACACCTAAATCACACCTACAGCGCTAACTAATAACTCTCTAACCTACACAAATCCCACAAAAAGGTCGGTCTCGATTTTTGGTTCACGCCACTAGGATGCCAAATCGCCCAGAATTGAATTCGTGGCAATTTGCAGTATAGTGATCCCTAGGTCGTATTCACTCAAGGAGCCTCACTTCTTAATACTAATTAATCGTTCTAAACACCCAAACACTAATGAAGAGTACATAAACGTGGGGGGTTTTGTGGCAGTACTAATAAAAAAAATAGAACAGCAACCAAATAACTACAACAGCAGCAGCAGCAGAATTTGCAAGGTATTAACAGTAAAGAGACTATGTAATCAGCCACTAGGATTCATGGGAGTGTAACTATTATTATCTAACTCATTGATTCAGTTTTGTTCTCATTCCATTGTTTGGTTCTTTATGAAAATGGTTCTAGAATAACATCTAGAATTTAATGATACTAATTACAGTCAAGAACATCTCTCTACTATAGCTAAATGCATTCAGTGGAAAATCTCAACCAAACCAAGTTAAATATATCATCTAACTAGTCATTTCGCCTCCTTCACTTTCCTAATCAGTCAAGCAAGGTTATATCTTATATATATAAGTCAGTTTATGTTACATTCTCAAGCTCTAATCAGAATCTAACAGCAACATAAACATAATAGCAAAACAGAAACGAAATGAGATGAAAATGGAGAATAAAACACTTAGCTTGCATTCTTAGTTCAAGCTACAACATCCCAGTGGTCTAGTGACTAATTACAATGAAGACTTAGCCCTCCATGAGAGCAAAACAGCAAACAACAGAAGTAAAAACAGAGAGGAAGAGAGAGCTACGAATTTCCTAAGTTCAGTACCCTAAAATAAAAGTGTTCTCTAATTTTTAAAACTGATGCCCCCCTCAATGCCTTAGAATATTCTACCCTAGATGCTTCCTTGGATACCTCTTGGTGATTCTTCCATGATGTAGCAGCACTTTTGACAGCAAAAAGTAGCAGAAAAGTAACAAACAGCAGCAGAACAGCATGGCAAACAGCAGCAGAACAGCATGGCAAAATGAATATTTCAGCCATGCTTTTCTGACCTACGAAAATTAATATTTCTGCCCAAAAATTCTGACTACATGGCATTGAATAAGAGTTCAAGTGGGCCCCACATCCAGCATAACCTAGTCAGCATCTGCATCACCCAAAAAGTGCTACATTAGCATCCAAATCAGCATCTTTGTCCATGTCAGCACTTTTCTCTCCAAAATTAAAATTTGTAGGAATTAAATTGAGCATTTTACAATTCAAGTTCTAAAAATATAAAATTGAAACACATTCAATCCATAAATAGTTTATACCCAATAAATTCCAAAACATAATAAAATTAGAGAATTGACAAAATTAAAGAGGCAAAAAAGACTAAAATAGGGACTAAAAAGTATATAAAAATGCCCAATATCAATTTTCTATTCTTTATTGGACGTTAGCACCTGACTTTCCACAATGTCAAGTAGCTATAGTCACTGAAATGTCTATCTCGGAAAACTAGCTTAAGAAATGAATCATTCCGCTAACTTCTAATGTAAACCCCCTTATGAGTCTCGTTAGACTCTTGTATGCACTACGCCTGTCCTAACTCTTGATCCGTTGGGTCATGTCCATGACCAATAGTAAGTCAATAGGAACATGTCAACTGAGACACATCAACTCACAGGCCAAAGCCTCTACCATAATCTATGAAACTAATACTAAGCCCACTCCCAACTTCCCTCAAATAAATTTATATTTGGGATTTTATGTAACTATACATATATACACACTCTATGTATATTCATATGTGAGTCATCATGTTCTCACACACACTCAAACGTGTTCTCTCTCAAGCTAGCGCACATGCTCCTAAGATACTCACTTGAACACCAATGAGTTTAGGTTTAACATAAACTCATCCCAAGCCATATTCATGGCACCACTTCTTTACCCTCAACATAGAACACTCTCAATGGTCACTCTACCAACTTACATTCTCTACCTCACCTGGTTGTATGTAAATACCCAGGCATCTTACTATTCATTAATATGTACACACTATAGATTCCTAGGCCCTCTTATCATGGAAAAAGTAGGCCAAACCTCCCATTAACCTCCGACATCACGCATCTACCACCACTTTTACTTAACTCAGATGGCATCCATCCCAAAAGCCTACCCACGACACACTCAAACCATTCCAAAGTTGTGAGGTTTCTACTCCCTCACTGTAATAGAAACTCTCGTAAACTACCCTATACTTCATCTGACCTTCTTGGTGTAAGGACTTCACGCATCTTTACACCCCACGTCTATTGTATCCCCACTCAATGACTACCAAGAACTTGTCTCGTGAGTCTTTTCTTCTTTCCCAGAGTAATCCCAGCTACTTGAACACACTCGTCACACATTATCACCACCTACAAACCTCCAACCATATGGGTGCAACTTAATCAAGTTGCCCCTAAAGACTTACAACTCACTCCAATCACTCTTATATTGCCTTCCACCTCACTATAGTGTTTCCCTTGGGAGAATTACATAATTTAAATTGGTTCCCTCAATCGAATCCTACCTCGCTAGTTTTTCTCTAGGATGCACACTCATGTACACATCCCCACTTTTACTAACATAACCACTTCAGTGTCCAACCCCCACATTATAACTTACATCATAGCCTTCAATCTATTTCACATGAGCGTTCTCCCCTCTTGTGTCCTTGGGGCGCTAGCTGGCACCACAGCCCAAAATCTAGGCCACAAGCTCCCTCTTGGCGCCTGGGGTGCCAAGTGCTATACTCTCTGCCCACGTCCCTCACCTTGGCGCCTGAGGCGCCATGCCTAACGCCTAGGGCGCCAAGCCCTAAGCCTTCTGTTCTTCGTCTATCTTTATGGATTTTGGAGAGGAATTTCCTAAAAATCTATTATTTGCACTTTTTCTCCTAACAACCCAGTTTCCACAATTCATTAAAATATATTAATGAAAATTCATGTAGAATATATACACAAGAACCCACCATAAGAAATCCCAACAAAATTTTCCTCAACTTGCAAATATATAAATGTATTCATAAAACCACCATGCATTAACAAGACAAGTCTTGTCATACCCTCTCGAATTAGTAATCGATATCTCGGTTTCTCACTTACCATTTACAACTACATTCCCAAATGCCACAACCACATTACCATTTAACAATATAGATACATATATATAAGCATATACATACCCTTCCAGTAAACAATTAAGTTTACATAGTACAACATACCAAATCAAAATAAATTATAATAGATAACCACACATCACGTGGAAATTCCATATTTCCACAATACATAACCATATATACTCCCACATCCTTATCAAAATATTTACAACCACCTCGGTGGTAAAGTAGCAAAGCCACATTTGAACTGAGCTTATGAGCTCCCTGTGCTCTGAGGATTTCTCCTCCATCAAGAGCCAAAAATGTCCACATAAGAACAAACACTTCTTATGTTAATAAAATTATTCTACTCACTCCACCAAGGAGTAAGTCACAAAAGAAAAACTCAACATCTTATAATGCCTTTTATGGAACCTAAATCTATGGTCATGCTGCGTAGTTTACAATAATGGGGAAGAGCCCATAAAGAACACTTTGCTCTGTAATCTATAGGAGATGCAAACTTAAACTCCCCTCTGATACCATTTGTAATGCCCCAAAAAATAGGCATATTAATATATATATATATTAGGGTATACCTCAGTGGTAGTCCATAATTTCCCTGAACTATTCTATCATCCACAACTATGCATATTGCAAATTTTGTAATTTACAAAGCAAATTACAGCCAAATAAATAAAATCCTAAAACATTGCAGGACCTAGATAACCTATAGGATTACAAAGCATTTGTATTGGTTCATTTAGAACCCTCCAGACTAAAATGGAGTATGTCTTCAAGCCGCTAACCTCCAATGATTTTTCCATCCTCTTCAGCTGCTAAATCTGAAAACAACAATAGAGAGTATGAGTTTATGAAAACTCAGTGAGCAGGTGACTGTGTAATAAAACGTAGCACAAGTACAAATACCAGCCCCATTACCATAATTAAAATAAACACCACTAGCACATATCAGTATGAAATAAAATATCTATAATGTACCTTATCACGCAACCAAGACTCGTGATTCAATCCAAGACTCGTGATTCAATGCGAGTCTACAATCTCACAAAACAATGAGTATACCCATTGAAACTACATAACCGACTTACACAATGAGTATACTTCTAGCACATTATGTATGATGCATGTCTCACTTTTTTCCATGTATACCCATTGACACCACTTAGTGATATTACATAATGGGTAGCTTCCCGCTCTATATCCACACATTTCCATTTCTCATAATATAAATATGTAAATGATGATATGCAATACATTTTCTACACAAGCATCTTGCAGCACATACCATATCAATTCACCACTTTAAATACAATTAAATATAAAACTCCTAATCCCACAAAATAATTCCCATAATCACTTAATGAAATTCCTTGGTCTAGTTATCACCACTAACTAGTGAATTTCATTGATGAATTTCTAACTATGGTGTGAATAGGATTTATATTAACTAGGACAAATAATTTAATAAAATTTAAATGACAAGGTCATCCACTCACCTCGATGCTGATAAGATTTACCACATAAGTAACTACAGGAAACAAGCCAATGAAACTCCTAAGCCACATAGAACTAATCACAATCAATAAATAAATAAAATAAGGAAAATCCTCACAACTAACCCTGACCTTTGGTCATTCTTTTGGTCCTAAATCTTAACCAATAAAGAGTTTTAAAACAAATCTTATACCTTTGGAAACTAGACTCAAATAGCTTTTCAATGATATAAAGTTTTCTAAAAATAGAGAATGAAGGAGTTATGGATATTTGAAAATGGATCAAGGAAGCTGTCTGATAGCTGGCGCTTGGGGAACCAGACGCTCAACTTTTTGCCCAAATTTTAATACTTGGCACCTGAGGTTCCATACATGGTGCCTGGGGTGCCAAGACCAAGCTTTTCCCTTTAAGGGTGGTGCCTAAGGCACTATGACTCTGACTCTACTATTTCTTTGTGGATTTGGCTCAGATCTGGCTAAATATTCACTGTTTTCCATGTTTTCTTTCATGGGATTTCATCCTTGATGTCTAAGGAGTATTTAACACCCAAATCTCCAATTTTAATTGAGAAAATGAAGCCATAATCTCAATTTTATCCCATATACCCTTAAAACTAGAAAATAGGGAAAAGTTCAAGAAATCAAAATCCTTACCTCGATTCCTTACTTTCCCTAGGTTGTTTGGCCTCCAATGATCCGCCCCACCACCCGAGAAAGGTTCTCAGAAGCTCGTTGAGGATTTGGGTAGAAAGGTAGAGAGAAGGAAGAGAGAAGGAAGAGAGAAAGAGAGAAGAGAAAGTGAGGAGAGAGAGAAAAAAAAAGAGAAATGAAGAAAAGGAGGTAGGACCACCTATATATACCCGCCCATGGTGAAATTATTATTTTGCCCCTAGGTAACTCTCGGTTAACCTTAATGGTGACAAACTCGTAAGTTCTCCAATTTGGGTATTTTCTATATTATAAGGACCACCTAATTCTTTATTTCATTTTAGTCCCTCTTTGGACCTCATGACTACTCTCGCTTTGTTCCTTATCTCTCGACTCTATCTCCACGAAATTTCCTCTTCTTATTATTTTTCCTCAAATCTTAAAAATATCATCCGCCATAAAATATCCGGTCCAATTATTTATCTCCATTTACATAAATAATATTCAAAAAGAATAAATTAAATATGAAAAATTACAATTAACCAAATAATTCCATTAAAATAAATGGAAATTTTCATTATAACAACTGTAATACTTACGTGATTCCAAAATTGGCAGATATTACATTACCTTTGTTTCTTGAAATTTTTAGCTATCGGGAAAGATCACCGGAGATGCATTTCGTGAGACTTATATGAGGAGGTGTGGGTGAGTGAAGAATGTGGAGCCCTTGGGGCCTATTTATAGGTGGGGGTCTAGGCTTTGTTAGTTCAAGTAGGATTAGGATATCTTATATTCTTGATTATCCTTAGTTTATTATTAATATAAGTTCAACTAGGATTATCTAGATTTATGATTATCCTAGTTTATTTATCATTTATATTAATTCAACTATGATCCTGTAGATTTATGATTATCCTAGTTTATTTATTAATATTTCACCTTATGTTATTTCATTTCATTTTATTTATTGATTTACACTCCTAGGTGGATAGGTATTAAATAACTATTATTCTGTTATTTAATCCTAATATTATTAGTCTTGTAATTTAATTTAATCCCTATTATTTTATTTGCTTTATCTTTCTAGAAGCTAAATTAATCATTATCTTCTTAAGTTCTTCACCTATGGGCTTCACGCCTAGTTGTTCATGTTGGGCCTACTCCTCTAGCTATTCAACCCAATTATATTCTGATTGGTTTATAGGCCTACCCCTTGGTCTTTTAGTTTGGGCCTTTTAGTTAATACTTAACATTTTCCTATTTAGGCCCTTAGTTACACTTACCTTACTTGGATAGTGAATAACTGTAATATCCTAGGATTTTAAAAATAGTATAGTGGACCTTTAAATTTAAAAAGAAAATTTTTGAGGAACAAAAATTCAATTTTTAAATGTCTAGAGGATTTAATTGCAATGAAAAATAAAATAATAAAAGGTTCATGAGGACTTATTTGAAAAATTTTATTTTTGGTTGGAGAGTTAATTAAGTGGGAAAGGTGAAGCCAAGAATGATAAAAGATAAATTTTTTAGAATTTAAGGTAAAGTTCAGAATTTTTATTAAATTGTGAAGGACCTGTATGAAAACTTAATTCAAAGAATGTTATGTTGTATAATTTATCAAGAAGAGAGAGACGTGGCACTTAAGGATGACGCCATGTGTCCCATTTCCCCTAATCTCTTGAAGCCTCTAAATGAAACACACACACACCTATATTTCTGTCAATTAGCTTGGGAGAGAAGAAGAGAAAGGGGAGAAGCACGAAATTAGGAAGAGGCAAGAGGGTTTTCATCGTGGTGGCCACCACCATGCTAGAAATTCTTCTTCTTACCTTTATCCTTCTCCTTCTATAACTCCCCTATTGCAAAACGTGGAAATAGGGCTGTGAAAATAAAGAATGATGTGAAGAAGAAACCATAAACATCCAGAATTTGTGCAATTTGGACCTGCTATTTGGTGTGGTGTTCTCAGGTCTGAATGTTAGTGTTGATGTCAAAATTTTTGGAAGGTAAGCATGCTTAGACCTTTCTCTTCCATTTCCTCTATTTTAACTTGCGAATACTGTGCTGAGCTACTATCCAAATTTGATTCTTCTCAATTAGGTTAGTGTTAAGTTCTCAAGTTAACACTAATTTGGTACTTTTTATTTAATGATTTTACCTTCAATTTACCGAAACATGTTTACTCTAAAATAATTTTTGTCCTCTTAATCACCTCTTGAACTTTAAAGGCTTGTTGCATATTTCTTATCTTAAATCCCAATTTTTACTATTGATTTGTGTATTTTTGTGAATCCTATGCAAGGTCAAAAGTTAGGAGTCAATTGAGGAAAGGAAGCCCTAGAGTTGCTGAGTAAAAAAGCCAAAGAAGCAAAGAATGGAAATCCTTACTAATGTCATGTTTCTACCACTCACCGCTGCAGCGGTGAGTTCTTACCGCTGCAGCGGTAGTCCATCCGCTGCTTCCCTCAGCGATGCGCTGAAGATTTTCGTAGTTTATGTTTTTCTGCCTTCCACCGCTGCAGCGGTGAAATATTCCCGCTACAGCGGTGGAGCCCAAAATCAGTACAATTGAATCTGCATTATCCCTCTGCAGCGGTGAATTCGTACCGCTGCAGCGGCGGAACCAAAAAGTCAGCTTTTCAGAAAGGCTTTAAATAGCTTCCTAGGTTATTTTCAAAGGGATTCTGATCCGAGGGAGAAGGGGAAGCGCCGTTTTGGCTGAGAAGAGCAAGGGGAACTTGATTTTCAAGGCTTGGGGAGCTCAATCCATCATCCCACATCAGATTCATGGCCATCTTTATCCCTTTTTCTGCTTTCTGCTATTTATTTTCTATGAGTAGCTAGATTTTCTATCTAGGGTTACTATGAACTTGACTCTTGAATAGATTTTACATTCTCTCATGTATTTGCAACCTTATTTCAATTAATATAAGTCTTTCTATCCATTTTATTGTTGCGTTATATGGACTTGATCAATCTATATGTATGATTGTTGCTGTCTTCAAACTCGGGAGAGGGAGGTGAGAGTAGAACACTGAATAGGAAGGACGAGTGCGTGAACCTTACTAAGTGTTTTCGCTTGTTAGCTAATAGGAATGTTAGTTAATCTCGTTTAATCAAAGCTAGGTTGGTTGTATTAGGCTTAGCCCACACAAGGAATTGCGTAGGAGTTGAGTAACTTAATTGAGAGTCGGGAGGATTCTTTTAAGTTATTAGAATAACCTAAGATTAACTTATAGGGTTGAATAAGTTGCGAGTACGTGAGAGGGGTTTTGTAATTTCTAAGATAGAGGAGAGGGATTAGTGACCCTAGGCTTTAATTAGACTATTTCATCAATTTTTGCATTGTTTACTATTATTAAAAGAAAACTCATAAATATTTACTGTTATTGATTTTATTTTATCATTCATTGGCTAAAGCTATCTTCAATCCAATTGTTTCGTCCAACTAATTCAATTAAATTTCTTGGGTACTTAGTCACTTAGTCCTCGTGGGAACGATACTTTTACTCTCAAATCACTATATTACTTGTGCGATTGGTGCGCTTGCCAAATCGTCTAACAGTTAGCATAGGTCTTGTATGTTGGCTTTGGAGAACAAAAAAAAACTTAATCTAGAAACTTGTTAGCTGAAATGAATCTTTGGCCAAGAAAAATTGAATAAGGGCTTTAGTTGTTGATGGAAATTTAGCTACCAATCTATTTCTTTTGATTCTAAGATAGTTTAGAACACATTTAAGAGGAGAAAATATGGTTTAAAGTGTAGATTAGGTTCTGAAATTTTAATGGTGCAAAGTATATTGATTTTAGAAAAAAAAAAAGAGAAAGAAAGGATGAAAAGGAAATTGGTGTTTAGTTTACTCTTGTTTAGCTTAAAGGCAAATGGATGTTAAATATGAACTAGTGACTTAGAATTTATAGCAAAGGGTGATTTTATGCCCTTGGAATCAAAGAAAATGGAAGAGAAATAAGAAACAGAGTTGGGCATGTTAAATTTGTGTTTCTACATAATTTCTGCTCATCATTTACTATTGTGAACATTTTGAATTGTTTGAGGTATGAAATGAACTTCAATGGTCGTGAAATTTGGTATGTAGCTAAATATAGTGTCCAATAATAGGCTTAAATTATTTCAAAATTTTTTGGGTTGGTTTGGTACCTTCAATGCTCCTAAAACATTAGTTGAAAATTAGAAAGTATGGAAATAGGACTGATCTGTTATGCTTATGGTTTTATATGTCTTTGAATGACAAAATTAACTCCTAAAATTATGAAATTTTGTGGAGAGGTTCTTTACATTATGTAATTTGATCTGGAAAGTTTCATGTTCATTAAAATTGATTTGCTTGGTCAAATGAGCATAGGAACATCACTTGTTCAGTGCAGAGTAAAGTTTGAATAGTTTAGGAAATTGGGTTGGTTTTGATAGCTAAATGTCTCTTTTGGATTTGAAATTTTTATGACACTTAGTCAAGAATGAATCTAACCATTTGTAAAATTTCATTGCATTTCGATTTGGTTAAAAGGGTCTGTTGCACGAAAGAACATAACATATAGTAAAATTGAGCAATCCTGATATAGGAGTGGTTAAGTGACCATTTGAGGAGCCAAATGGTGAAATTTTGAGCTAAAATTTTTATCCTAGCATATTGACACATGATAAAGATATATGTCAAGTATCATAAATTTTGAAGCTATAGATTGATACCAGAAATTTTAGGAAGATAGTTTCGAATTAGTAGGAAAACAAAACAATGTTGAATGCTTGGTGACTTAAATTCTAAAATGGTGTTGTTTCCTGCTTGGCTTATTTTCTAGGCCTCTTATAAGATCTTTGACATCTTCCTTCAGTTTGAAGAGTATAACTTAGCTAGGAATTAAGGTGAATGGGTTGGCACTTCCTATGACTAGTATCTTTCCTTAGTAATGCTTTGCATCATAATGAAAACATGTAGTATGTCTAAATATGGAGAGAATGATGATTCAAAAATATGAAATGGTATGTTGGACCATTGTTGCTACCATGCTTGAATAAAACTTTGAAATATAAACAATTGTGAACTTGTATGGTAATCTATATACAAGTGCATTTCTCATTTCCTCAAGATTAGAGGCTTGAAGGGTATAATTCTAGGTGTGTGTATATATGTGTATATATTTATGTATTATATCGATTCATAATGGAACTTAGAAAATGTGTATGCACACATACATTCTATTGCCCTTAGGAAATATGAAAGGGTAAATATATTTGATATATATATATATATATACATGAAAACACTTGAAGCTTAATATTTAAAATTAAGATGGTACATGTGTGCATGTATATATATGAATAAATATAATAATCCAAGACATATACATACACACCATATATATATATATATGCCCACTTGGAAAGTTACAAGTTGGGAATAACTGGTTGGGCAAAATATATATATGTACATGTATATACACACTTATGTATTCTAATTTTGGAATTAAAATAAAAATGTTAGGCTTTTCTGAATGTTAAATTTGCCACAATGTAATGACAGCTCTGGATGCTCAAGAACTCATATATATGTGTGTGATGTACTATAAATGATGAGATCATATCAAGAGTTGTGAATTAATTGAAATGAGTTGAGATGGGACATATTATAATTTATTTGGATTATTGAATTTATTCATCTATGAATGGTTGGTGTAAAATTATGGAATGATGTTTGTATTATGATGTGAGATCTTGAATTGTGATTGTGATTGTGTTTGGCAAAGAAAGGAAAGTCCTACTCAGAGCCATAAGGGTGGAGACTTATAAATAAAGCAATAAGGGTGGATGCGGTAGGGGCTGCGGGCAACGATCTAGAGGTACCCTGGACGACCCGGTTGTGTCATATCCCAAAAAATATGACCAGTACAATAGTGAACTCCTTCCCATTGTGAACCAAAAAGACTCAATAATAAAATAAATTTTCAACACCATACATTCCCAATTATATGTCCACATTGATCCAAGACCTAAAACCAAGATCTTATTATTTCGACATGCATAAATATTCTGTACTCCATGTATGTATGTAATATTCTAACCATCATCATTGTAAAATGAGGAATTAAATAATTCTGTAATATTTCAAATCAAAACATTGATAAGGTTTTAGTCTTCTTACAATGAAACCGTAAAAGGTAAAGTAAAGCATCACATTTCACATAGCTCATCCACAACATCCTAAGAGGCTTATATGATCACAGAGCAACTCCTAAAGTTTCTAAAAAAATAAATAAGGTTCAAAGACCAACCTAAAATACAAGGAAACGGAAGTAGACTACTGTCCTGGAGAGTCCCCTGTGTCAGCTACAGACTCTGAAGGTTTTTTAAAAGAAAAAAAAGGATGAGTAATGGAATACTCAGTGAATGGATAATATTATCTATCACAATTAAATTTTATCATTTAATATCATAAAGATATCATTGAATTATAACTCACATTAGCTACAAATGATCAAACATAGTATAAGATATACAATGCATAGTATAAATCTCATACCAACTGGGTCGTCCACGGTACCAATAGATCGTTGCCCGCGGCCTCCTGGCTGCATCCACCTTTGTTTCTCCAGGAAAGGGGTATCTCCACCCTTATAGCTCCTCTAACTTCCCCCATGGGGTGCATCACCATGAAACATCATAATAATTCTTACTCATCACACATGTATTCACACAACCTTAATATAACAACAACAATATTAACATCAACCTTAAATGTTCTATGAGAATTTCTATTTAATCGAACAAGAGCTTTGAAATCCACAATGTTTCACAAATTATAGTTGTATCAATACAAGGAACATATGTCTCTTAGAATGATTACACATCATACCACTTAGATCCATTTCACAAATTTTCTTTATGATACCTGATGGTAATATCTTTTAAAAAACATAAGTAAGATAATGTTATCACACTCACCTCGAACCTGACACTAACTACCTTAGTTCTTGCAGCTAAATTATAGGGGGTGCTAGTAAATAACTTCCAAAGATTTTCCTAATATGCAAATAAAATAAAATAAAATAAAGAGCACATTAGAGTTGGACCTTCTAGTAAGTAAAACAGAGTATAAAGGAAGTATTTGTATTATCCTAATGAGGAAGTTTTACTACAAAAGTTCTACAGAATTTCGTTATACTATCTAGCCATTAAACAACAGTGAATTCTGCAGAATTTGCTTTGTTTAGCTATCCAAACCGTTAGTCATCTTATATAATTGTTCAGTCAGTATAATGCCCAACACTACTACACTAAAATGCAGAAAATATAATAATCCAAGACATATTATAACTATTTCCAAAGTAATTCGACCTAAAACTTCCTCTCTTCTTCCTTTTTATTCTTTCTATGGAGAAAGATTTCTAAACAATCTTACAAATCAAGAATTAATGGCATAACAATCATTTATATTTTACTAAACCAGAATTTTTGCATCATTATCACCTAGGGTTTATGGCTAAGGAGAAGAAGAAATAAAGGGAAGAAAAAAGAATTCCAAGTAACTTAAAACTTGCTTACCTTGTGTCTTCTACTAAGATTAGAAAGAGCCTAGGTAAATCTTCAATTAACAAGAGGAAAGAAACATCCAGCAAGATAGAGAAATGGAGACCAGAAGAAAAATGGGAAAGAAATGATCAGTTCTGGTATATAAGGGATTTTTCGCATCCTGGTGCCTGGGTGCCTTGTATGGTGCCTGGGGCGCCACACTCAAAGCTTAAACAGAGAGTTTGGAGGTTGGCACCTTAAGTGCCCTACGTGGCGCCTGAGGCGCCACCTATCTGATGCCAGGCCGAGAGTTAAGGTACTGGCGCTTCTGTCTGATTTACTTCTCCATGGACTAATTTGGGTCCTAATACAATTATATACATCAATTTGTCCCATATGGCAATATCCCAGTTACAAAATATATTTAAACTAAGCTGCCTTAATCCGACTATGAAAGCATGGTAATTCACACATGAAAATATAATAGTTTCAACAGTTAACACAATGCAAATTTTTTTTATACTTCTATAACTAATTACACCCAAAAGGGTAAGAATATTACAGGTTGCTACGGGAAATACATGTTATTGATTGAATTGTTTGTTGTTGTGAATTGTTTTGAACTATGTTATATTGATATGTGATTGATTTATTTGGATATTGTTGAAATTATTATGGATTATATTATATTGAGTTATAATTAGTTTATGAATGACTAATACATGTTATTATTATGATGCATTATGATTATTTTTCGTCGTAGCGTAGTGTTGTCCTCTCACTAGGCAAGTAGTTTGCTCATACCCTTTTATTAACATTTTTCAGAGTCGATAGTTAAAGAGAATCTCCGTGCATAAAGTCGTGGGTATTTTCTTAGCTCTAGACCCTACTTGAATTTGGGGATGATATACTTCTTATTATATTCTAGAGTTTCTCTGGGATCGTATAGGTAACCTAAGATTGGATTTCTGTTATTGTAAGTTGAGGAATAATCCATATGAATGACTTAACTGTAATAAAGATTTGGTTATAAATATTCATTTAATTAATTTGTTATGATGGAATGTATAAAGATATCCATGGTAAAATAATTATTTATACTTAATTATTCCTGAATGAGTAAAAGAAAGTTTTTCTTCGATGATGTCTATTTTGAAATTTCATGCATGTCGAATCATTAAATTAGCTAGGCTCCGAGGTGAAGTTAGGCTCACTTTCGTGCCGGTCTCGTGTCCTAGGTGGGACGTGATAATAACAATTGGGCATGGGCTAGATTTGATTAATTGACTACACTAGCCTTACATGAACTACATTTGAGCCCTAAAATTATTAATCCTCTAATTGGGCTTGTAATTGCTCGAAAATTACACTTTTCTCTACTAAATATTTATTTTATTAAATTCTTAGGGATTTCTTTTCACTATTTTGACTATTTTTAATTTTCCTTTAATTCTTACACTTTTTATCCCTCATAGGGTCTCACATTTACCTTATTATAACATTTCCAATCCCATGCCACAATTTGAAGTATTTGCAGTTTGACCGTTAGCCAACTTTATTTTTCACTTTAATCCTTCATACAACTTGTGAAGAATCACACAAACACAATAACTAACACACATTTATCATAGGCATAAACTCAACATTTAAATGATAGACACGACAAAATTTCTATGGGCGTCCGTCTATTTGCAAAAAAAAATTTCAAATGTGTTTGAGCTCCTATTTTCCTACGACATCATTATGCCTGAGGTATTACACCTCTGATTCGAGCTATATAAACCAACATAGATTGAGGCCAAACAACAAAAAAGATCACAACATACATAGTGAAGAAGAATATATATATATATATATATATATATATACATTGAAGGAAAAGAAAACAATTAAAGGAGGGGAATAAAGCAATGAGTCAATAATAGTGGGTTGGCTGGTGATACATATGATGGTCATAGGGAAAAGTGAATCATTTTTTTAAATTATACCTTTTAAAATGTATGCCTCAATGACTTGAAAAAAGGATTATCCGTTTCATCCGCAGTTTATGTTGTTGATTGCATTGTGTAATGCAGTTAGAGCATCAATGCTGCATTGGACAACAAAGGCACTTGTACTCTCACTTGTGCTAGCAAAAATTGTGTTAATATTAGTACTTATGATAACTATAGTATGTACTTTTCGTCTCTTTAAACTTATACCAATAAGTAACGTTAAAACTATTTTAGATGAAAAAGATAAGAAAATAGTTATATCATTTGAAATTGAATGTTTAATGGGCTTTATTGAAGTTGAGGGAGTGAACTACATAACCTTGTAAATTAAGAGAGATTTTTTTGTATTTAACCATTATTTTTTGAATTAATTCATGCATTCACTAATGTTTTGTTAATTTTTTGAGAATTTTTTTAAGTCAACCTAATCTAATATTGACTGGTTATTGTAACGTCCTTATTTTACTATACTAAAATCTGAAAAAAAAATTTTAAATTCTAATACTTAATACTCGTACCTTCAAAAAGAACATTCTACAATTGTTCTCAGTACAAATCATAATTGGTTATACATATTAATTGAAATTCTAAACATAAGATAATTTTACATTCGTTTGAAATAAATTACAAATTTGTCGTACATAGTAATTTGATATCTAAACTTAAAAAAATAATCTATAATTCTAATACTTAATAAACTTGAGTGCTCTAATAGTGTTTAATCAATCTTTACACCTTTCCCCTTATACTCAGCCCCTGAAATGGTCAGTTGGAAAAGCACAAAAAGGTGAGATAAGGGTATCTCAGTAGCTAGCATAATTTTATAAACATTTATAAATATACCATTTCAGTCATAAAAGCACTTATATCATAAAAATCAGTCCATGTAATATAAATTCTTAGTTCAGTGTAATAGGTTGATGAAAAATTAGCAAGCTGATATATGAATAAATCATGGAATCAAGAATAGTTGGTGGCACACTCAACGTCATGGAAAAGATAGTCTGCAGAACTATTTTTCCAAGCTAAACATGAGAAAAAGGCTACTGCAGTCCTTTAACTCAAGTTAGAAAAATTCCAAGCTAAAACATGGAAATAGAATTTCCAAGATGACATGGAAATAGAATTTCCAAGCTGACATGGAAGCAGAACTCCCAAGCTGAACATGGAAGAAAACTTCCAAGCTAATATCATGCTAATTTCATCATGAAAAACATACTTCACTTTAGATAAAACTTCATGGACATAAAATATTCAATTAGTAAAACAAACTTTTATGAATTGCTAAGCTACCTATACTTTGTAGTCTGACTTTTTAGCTCAAATAGCTATTCAATCTGTCTTGAAATTCATTTCACGATTTTTGACCGTTGACCGTGGGGTAGTTTGCACTGGTTTTGGTTCTGATTTTTGCTTCCTATTCACTGCCACTTCTCCCTTAACACTTGTGTGGGTTAGTAATAGAAGAATCTCCTCAAAGTAGCTCAGAAAAATTGAGTTTAACATTGCTATTTGCTTCTTCCAAAATCTCTATTTTATGGTTGAAAAACAGATAATATTTTTCTGCTTCTGTCCAAGCTGCTGGATTCTCTTTTTCTCACTCTCTCTCGGTTGTGAATGGTGCAAGGAAAGGGGAGGAAGATGTTGCTATTTATAGCTAAAAAGGGGAGGCAACATCTCTCTAAAGCCTAGAAATGTTTAGAGAACTCAAGATAACTCAAGATAAACCTAGACTAACCTGGAATTCTCTAGAATTATCTATACCATTCTACAACATTCTACACTTATCTAGGAAATTCAAGAATATACAAGATATCTCTAGAACATAACTAACCTGGAATTTTCTAGAATTATTTATACCATTCTACAACATTCTACACTTATCTAGGAAATTCAAGAATATACAAGATATCTCTAGAACATAACTAACCTGGAATTTTCTAGAATTATCTATACCATTCTACAACATTCTACACTTATCTACGAAATTCAAGAATATACAAGATATCTCTAGAACATAACTAACCTGGAATTTTCTAGAATTATCTATACCATTCTACAACATTCTACACTTATCTAGGAAATTCAAGAATATACAAGATATCTTTAGAACATACAAGATTCCTCTAGAACAATCTAGATTCATCAAGGACATTCAAGAGATTTCTAGAGTCTCAAAATAAAAAAAATATTAAATATTTAATCCATAATAATTTGGGATGTTACAGTTATAATGGTAGCAATTGTTTGAACTTTAAAAAAAACAAAAAGCATAGCGTTAAATCCTGAGATGTTAATTTGAGAATGGCCTTACTATTTGTGCTCAACAAACTAAAAAAAAGATTCATTTGTCTTATATCTAATTGGGTAGGGGAATAACTGTAAAATGGGATATGTATCATATGCTTTATTTACTAACTGAGTCGTTTTGTGCAAATTTTTTTTGCAGCTAGAGATGAAGTGGAAGCTTGTGTGAATAATTGCGAAAAATGATGTGTTTAATTAATATTTAGAATTATAGGCTAAATCAACGAATGTAAATAAATATGTTATAGAGAATGTTGTATAGAATGTTTGAGCTCCTGTTTTCCTACGACATCTATGGGCATGGGATAGAATGTTGTTGAATATTTAAATTTTCTCCAATTTCATATTAAAGAATAAGTGGATATTTTATATTTTATTTTTAAAGTATAATATTTCTACACATTTTAAGTAAACTATCATTTTTTCATTATTATTTTGTTTGTGCATTTTGCAAAAAAAAAATTCTTTGTTTATTTTTAAATTTGCTACAGCAGAACAAAATCATAATAACAAAGCAAAAGGATTAGGATATAACTTGTTCATTTTGAGAGCAACCCAAATCATAATACATATATGTATTAGAATACAATAAACATATAATTTTTAAAAAATAATTTTATATTTTTTATAGATTGTTATCACATAATTGACTATTATAATAATCATTTACACAAATTATATTTTAATATTCACTATAAGAAATTCAAGAATGAAAGACAAAAAATCCATCTCTAATCTATGGAAATTCCATCTCTGATTGTTTAGAGATGAAATTTTTTTCATCTTTGATCATTCTATTGCAAACAATTTGTGACGGAAAAAAATTCCGTCTTAGATTTAGGAAAAAAAATTTTGTCTCTAAATTAAAATTTCATCTCAAGCAACCTAGCATGTTAGAGACAAAAATTTTCTGTATCAAATCAGGGATAGAAAACCCATCCTTGATTCCGTATCAAATAAGGGAAAGAATATTCCATCCATGATTTCATCTCAAATCAAGGACGAAATTTTCCACCCCTGATTCTGTCTCAGATCGAGGAAGGAATATTTCGTCCATAATTTCATCTAAAATTAGGGATAGATTTTTTTTCGTCCCTGAGTCTATCTCAGATCATGAAAGAAATATTTCTCCCCAATTTCATCTCAAATCAAGGACGGATATTTCCACCCTTGATTCTATCTTAGAATATTCGTCCCTAGTTTTGTCTCTAATTTTTTGGCTAATTTTATAATATATATATATATATATATATATATATATATATATATATGTATATATTATAAAATTAATCCCAACTTAATTTGAAACCCTGTGAAAAATAGAAGAATATAACTAATTTCAACTAGCAGTCAACAACGGGAATTACTTATGAAAGGAAAAATTATTATATAATTAATCAATCCATGAAATTACACGTTCTAATCATAGAATTACAATGTGTAACTTTCATAAAAAAATTTAAATAAAAGTTCCCAAAAATAAACTAATTTGCTATAGGGAAATCTTAGGGTTATGTGCTATCATCATTTGCAATAGCACTAGTACCAGCTTGAGGGGTTCGCTGGCTCAAGAACTGATTGATAACTTTCTACATTTCTTGAGCATGGTCGCCTAAGTTGCAATCATCTGCATCTGAGGTTGAACCCTCTCTTTGAAGCGGTAATCTAGCTTCTACTAAAAGTCAGGATGGAGGCCTGACGAAGATGGGATAGATGTCTGACTAGATGAACAACCAATGTCACGCGCCTCTGACCCTGTGCCAAATATGCGACACTTCTTGTGGAATACATAGACATTTCATCAATTCAATATTGACAAAAAAGAAAATACACAATCAAGAAGCAAAAGAATCTGAGCAAGGTAGCACACTACATTCAGAAAAGGCCCATTACATAGGTAATGGGCACAAATAAATCTTAATCGGAGCCCAATCTGAAACCCGCCCTAATTGTCTCCCAAGGTCCATAATTCATCATCGACCATTAGTACTGGGGAAAAGGCATGTGCCCACGCCAAACTGAGATCGCCCATAAATGGGCAGTCTTGGATTACGTAATTTAGGGCTGTTTTTAACTCATGGTCCTAAACAAATTAGACCCTTTTTTAAAAATTTTTTTTGTTTTTTAGAAAAAATACATTATTTAGTATAAATAATCCTACTTTATCATATTTCTATATTTTATAAACCTATATTCAATGAACATAGTGAATTTGGATGTAAGAACTTTTTGTAATTTTTTAAAAATAAATATATAATTTTCAAATTTAAATATAATATAGTTAATTAAGACAAAAAATTTGAAAAATTAAAGCTATTGGTTTTTAAAAATATTAAAAAAGTAATGTTTTACATGTATAAATACTATTTTAATAAAAAAATTATTAAATTTTTACCAAAACATTTTAAAATTATATTATTTTAATATTAAAAAAAGTGGTTTGTGGGCCTGCCTATTTATTTATTGCGCCATGACAGGTTAGTCTGACCCGACCCATTTAACAGTACTATCGATTATTGCCCATTCAACTGAACGTCCTCTTCTAGTCTCGATCAAAAACCTAATGTTACACGCTGTGCTAGTAGCTAGAACCACCATGAGTAACAACAAAGCGGGAAATTTTTGCCGATGAGTCAATGATGATGATAATGATGACAATTCCACTAGTAGTGATGCCTTCTCAACTGCAATCTCTGGAAACCCCAATCAAAATCGTCTTCAAACACCAGAAGCCCAATTTGAAGAACTAATATCCAAACTCCTTGAAGATTGACATGTGCGACTATCAGAGATAATCAAGCTACAATTATTGAGAGCATTTGTGGGATTCCTTTTAACTTTATTGGCATATATGTCGTGTTCATATAAAAAAGAAAAGACATAAACATATTAAAATATATTTATTAACATATCAAGAGTCTTTAGGGATAATATGTATAAAGAAAACTTACAATTTGTGACATCAAAAAGTACTAGAGATGGTGTTGGTTTATTAAAATGTAATATCCCAGATATTTTTTTTAGTGGTGTAGTGGAACTTTAAAATTAACTAAGAAAAGAAGGATTTCAATCCATCCACAAGCCCCCACATTTTCGGCCTTTAGCTAGATAATTGATAGTGGGCAACAATTATTGGACGATGTTTCTTTACACATTTAGCTACCCACACTTTCGGCCAAAGGATAGCACTTTGCAGCAGAAAAATCTTATCAAGTGGTCCCTTACGCTTTCGGCCAGTAGAGAATACAATGCAGCAAATAATGGAAGACCAAAGCACATGCAGCAACATGATGGAAAGTATATGACAGCACTTGCAGCAAAAATCGTGAACCATCCTTCTCCTTTTTGCTGCAGAAAACCCTGCCGATGTCGCTGGTTGCGGTGGTTCTTCACCATGAAAGGTGCTAGAGCAGTGGGTCTCGATAGCGAAACCATTTAGCAAGGGCTAAGGGCGAATAGAAATTGATTTTGTCTGGGATTTTCTTTCTTTTTCATGCTATAGCACGTGTGCCAAGAGGAGTTCAGTTCTCTTTCTTTTAATTTGTGTCTTGGGTTGATAGAGGATATGTTGAAGTTGGGTGAAGGTCTATAACAGAAGTTTTAGCAGAAAGAAAAATAAGAAGAAAAGGATAGTGGAAATTGAATCATGTTTGTTGTCACTTACTGCTATTAATATTTTTGACTGTTTGTGGTATGAAATTTGCTCAGATGATCGTGAAATTTGGTATCCTAGTTGAAATGGTGTCCAAGAGTGTGTCCAAATTATTTTGGAATTTTCTAGGTTGATTTGGTATCCCTAATGCACCAAAAACAGTAGCTGAAGTTTGATGAATATAAAAAATGAGACTGTTATGGCATGCTACCGTTTTTGTGAGTTTTGGATAACTAAATCAACTCCTAAAATCATGAAATTTTTGTGAGAAATTCTTAATATAGTGGCAGTGTGATCTGAAAATTTTCATGGTCATTAAAATTGATTTGCTTGGCCAAATAGGCATGGAAACAGCACTTGTTCAGTGTAGAGTAAAGTTTGGGCAATTTAGGAAATTGGTTTGGTCTTGGTAGCTAAACATCTCTTTTTGATCTGAAGTTTTTATGGTATTTAGCTAAGACATGAAACCAATGATATACAAAATTTTATTTGCATTTGGATATGGTTAGGATGGTCTTTCAAACAAAAACGCAGAACCTATAGCAGAAGTAAGTAGTTCTGATGTAATGGTACTAAAGTGATGATTTGAAGGGCCAAATGGTGGATTTTTGGGCTGAAATTGTTATCCTATCATATTAACACATGAATAAAGATATATGTCAAGTATCATGAATTTTAGAGCTATGAATTGGTACCAGCCATTTTGTAAAGTTTAGTACAGAATTTAGCAGAAAAACAGAACAATGTTGAGTGCTTGGTGCGTTAAATTCTAAAATGGTGTTTTTTTTTTTCTTTTGTAGTTTATTTTCTAGGCCTCTTATAAGGTTTTTGGCATCTTTTTCCAAATTGAAGAGTACAACTTAGCTAGGAATTAAGGTGAGTGGGTTAATACTTGCTATGATTAAATATCTGTTATTGACTTTTTGCATCATAGTGGAAATATGTTGTATATCCAAGTTTGAAGAGGATGATGTGGAACGATGAGGTATAAATAATTGTGGAACGTGTCTGGTAATGTATATAATTATATTTTCTTATTTTCTCATGAATGGAGGTTATATGATGGTTTGTCAATGGCATGTGAACTGAGTTGAAATATATCATACTTTGATTGTTGAGTTCGTTCATATGCGGATAGTTGAAGTATGTTATTGTTGAATAATTGTTCTATATTATGGATTATGTTGTATACATGCTATGTTGCTGGAACCATATTGATTATGTTACGACTTAAATTGTAAATGACTGAGTTATGTGTGTGGCTCAAGATTATGATTGAGCATGTTCTTGGATGTGATTGTGATTGTGTTTGACTAGAAAGGAAAGGCATGGTGGTGCACCCCATGGAGAAATTTATGTGAAGTTATAAGGGTGGAGAATATAAATGGAGCGATAAGAGTGGATGTGGCGGGGGCTGCGGGCAACGATCCAGAGGTATTCTGGACGACCCGGTTGGTACGGGAAATGTGTGTGAAATTGATTTCACCGATTTCTGTTGTGAATTATTTGAAATGTATTTGATTTACTTGGATATTGTTGTGAGGTATTATGAATAATATTATATTATATGATGATCGATTTACGTATGATTGCTGCATGTTATCATTATGATGCATGATATTTTTTTTGTCATAGTGTTGTATTGTCTACTCACTGGGCACGTGGTTTGCTCATACCCCTCTTATTGACATTTTTTTCAGAGTTGATAGCTGAAGGTAAATAGCGGTACAAGGAATTATGGATCCTTAGTCCATGATTACCTTTCATTTATTCAGGATAAAGGTATAATAGTTAAGTCTTATTCTAAGTTGTATAAATCTAGAAATCTCTGTAATCAGGTAGGTTCATTCAGTGATGTAATGTGAATAATTGTAGTATGTATAGAGGACTCGGTTTGGTTGTATGAAAAAGAATTGTATGATTTTTAAGAGAAAGATAGGCTTATGGAGGTGAAATAAAATTCACTTTCCGTGCCGGTCACGTGCTCAGATTTTGGGACGTGACATAAAAACTATGGATCATGTTCTTTCATAATAAGAAAAGGTATGTTGCGAAGCATCTAAGTATATGCAAATTATATAAAATAGGTGATTATTTTTTTTATATAACAATGTTCTTTGGTCAAAAAGATAGTTTAAGTAGATACATGTTCAAGTGCTGGAAATATTTCAATTTCTTTTTCTTTCGTTAGTTTTCTTACAATGTTTGTCTAGTAAGTAATATCGTAACCTAGCACTAATATCTAAAAATCTTGAAGAGTGATATGTGGGACTATAAGAGATAACCAAATTACAATTGTTGAGAGCATTTATAAAATTCTTTGGTCTAACATGAAGACCTATATCGTGTTTATATAGAACAAAAAAAAAGACATTGAAATAATTTTTATAATTTCTATGTAGTCTACAAATAAAATCTAAACCAATCTAACTCATGATTTGTAATGTCAAAAATGAAAAAGGTACATAAAGAATTCTTGAAAATATCATTTCATTTCCAATGTTAGGAAAGTTATATACAAGAATCTTTTCCAAAATATTCCATTTAATACAACTCAAAAGATGGAATATTCGAGAACACAAACCACAAACCACATACATTAGAATATATATATATATATATATGTGTGTGTGTGTGTGTGTGTGTATATGAATATCCAATTACATCCCAAAAGATCTTAGTAAACCTACATGACTACAGAGCACTACTAGGACTACAAAATAACCAAAAAGACTGTGACCGACCCAATGAACGAGCTGGGTTGATCCTAAAGAACCACTACTCCTCTAGCGGATACTCCTTTCCAGCGGCGAAATCTAAAAATGTTAAATCACAGAGGATGTGAGTTTACCACAACTCAATGAGCAGGAGACTGTGCGGAAAATATTTAATTGCATACTTAACTTCATGATCACATACCCACATACACAACCACAATATGTCATGTTCAGCAAACAAAAATATGATAGACAAAACCATGGATTGAAGAATCAGATTGAACTGGCCGATTCAATCAAGAACTTGCTACTAATCCGGTTTGGTTAGCCATTCGGACCGGCGTACTTGGAAACTGATAAAAAATGATGAAACTAGCTTTAAACCAGTGAAACTGGATGGTTAATCGGTTTCTCCGATTTCTAGTTTGAATGTTAAAATGCAACAAAAGAAGAAGAAGATATAGTAGGAGACTTGAAAAGGGAACCAACAAAGAGGAAAGAAGAGAGAGAGAGTCATGGGGTATAGCCAAAGATCAAGAAAGGAGAAAAAGAGAGCCACAGAGTATAGCACATATCACAAAAGAAGAAAGTAGAGAGAGATGGTGTGACTATCACAAACTCATGATCCACAGCAATGCACTTTGGGTGCAATGGTGGAGGCCAAACCAGTACCAGATCTGACTTGGAATGATGAAGGAAGACTGGAGAGAGAAAGAGAGAAAAAGAGAGAAAGCCAAGCCAATAGTGATATCAATGGTTTATTAATTATTATGTTCCTTTTCTTGAGCAGTGAAGTAATGTGTAGCTCAGTGTGAAGTGTGGGAAAAGGAAACTCAAAAAGTTATGAGGCAAGAGAGGACAGAACTTGTAGACTATGAGCCTAAGGCAAAAAAGTTGAAAATGGAGATTTAATTATTTTAAAAAAATTATTTATTTATTTTTAGATAATGTATAAATTTGTTAATATATAAAATTAAAAATATTAATATTTAGTTCGACCACAGTCAGACTAATGAATTGTGAACCAGTGTCTTCACTGATTCAATGACTAGTCTGATTTTTAAAATTTTGCACAAAATCATTCATGTTCTTCACATCATTCCTCAAGCAACCACCAGCTTTCAATCCTAGATTTGTCACTCAAGGGTTCTAGGTCATGCCCACACCGGTAACTCAAGCTATTGACCCCTAGAATGTTCTCTTGGATCTTGGCCTATGCTTGAAACACATCCGGTTATCCACTAGTATAAACCCTTGTTGGCCTTGGTTTGTGCCTACATGGTTGGAGCCACTACGACTGCTGAATCACCCAAAATTAGATTTATGGCAACTTGCAGTATAACGGTCATCTCATGTCGTATTCTCTCAATAAGCTTTGCTTCTAAATTGCCTAATTAATTGTTTTAACATTAATTTATACTAATTACCTACTTCTTAACTACCTAATTACCATTGAGGGGTGATTGCATAATTAAAACATAAATCATAAACTAACTATAACAAAACAAAATTGGAAATAAAACAGGACACTAACAGAAAAAAAAACGAAATTAAACAAAACATAAATGCAATAAGCTATGGAGTCCTAGAAGTGCAGCTATAATCATTCTTGTCTTCAAATTAATTCTAGTCTTCTCTATCATTAGGTTTTCTAACTAATATTCCCAAGAAATCTCCTAAAACTAGATTTCATTAAACCTAATGAAACCCAATTAAGCCCTAACCTAAATCAAGTTAGTTAATCATCTAAGTAAGTCATTTCGTTCTACTTACTCTACCAACCGGTTAAAGCAAGATAGCATTTCACATTCAAGCAATAAAATCAGTAATCACACTTATAGAGGCTAACTAGCACAATAATGAACATGAAAAATAGAGATGATAAACTAGAATAGAAATGAAATAAAATAACAAGAAAAAACTTATCTTATTTAGCTCCAAAAATTCAGGTTACAACAATAATTATATATAGGCTGATTACAAGGGACTTTTAACCTTCCATGGAAGCCAAAATACAAAAAAAGGGAGGGGCGAGTAGACCTATGAAATACTATAGAAAATGTGGAAGAAGAAAGTCTTCAACAGCTTACAAATGGAGTTTTGGTGTCTTTAACTAGCAGCAAAAGAGAAGGACGAAAATGAGCTTCTAGTTAACTCCATGTGTTGTCCCTTTCTTCCTTTCTGCTGCATGCTTTGCTGTTCTGTTGATGCTGCTTTTCTATTGCTGTCTACTGCTGTTTTGCTGTCTTTTGCAGAAAGCATTTCTATACTATTTACTTTTGCTGGAAAGTGCATAAATATGGGCCCTAGTTAGCCCTAGTCAATGCCTAGTCAACTTCCATGTCATCAAATTCGTCCATGTGGCATCCAAGTCAGCAAAGTTTATTCTCCAATAATTCAATCTGCAAATTAGACACAAGGATTAATGGATCTCTAATCACTTAAGCTCATAAAAATATGGAATTAAAACATATTAGTTCTATAATTATTTTAGACCCAATAATTACTAAAATATGATATAATTGGAGAGTTGGTAATATTAAAATGGTAATAGGAATAAGATTGGGACTAAATTGCATATAAAAATACCCGATATCACTACACCGATATTCACCAATTTCTGGCCCCTGGAGGTATACCGGCCACACTAGCCACAATCACAACCAACGCATCCACAATCATGGAAAAGAGATCACAGTAGGAAGAATAAAATATTTCAATCGTGAAACCATTTATACAATTCACACTTTATTATCATATCATTAATAGTCACAATTCATAACATGCCTCATGAATATCACTTATCTTCCTTAGGGTCTAAGTATCCATGCAAGTATGTAAATGATGTTAGAAATAAGAAAAATATACTTTGCAAGGTCACTCACTCACCTTGATTCCAAGTTATGCATTTACAATGTGTCGTGTGATGATTCGGATGGAAAGGCATCCCAAGATTTAGAGTTGTTCCTATTAAATAAGTGCATGAGAGAAAAGAAATGATTAAAACCTTAAAAAGCTGACTAGTAGTCATCTATTGACTACCCTCCTCCTGGTAATCGACTGCCTAAAAATTGCCAGCCCCAACCTGAGAGCAACCAGTCTACCGATATCACCCTACTAGTCGACCAATGCATTTCAGTCTAAATTACTATTCCTACCCAAGAACAACCGATCGACCGATAGTGCCTTACCAGTCGACCGGTACGTCTTTGCCAAGATTGCCATTCCTACCCAAGAACAACTGTTTGATTAATAATGCCTTACCAATCGACTGGTCCATCTTGGCTAGATCTGGCTAGAAAGCTGTTAAAATCTCTCCATCCCTTCCAATTCCAATCCTAACCAAAATCAACATTCCCTCAATGTTTTGGTCATCCAAACAAGCATTTAACCCACAAGAGCACATTTCAAAACTTGTTTCTATCTTGAATTTCAAGAATCAATCTCAAAGATTTCATGATGAAAATCCAACATCCAACCCACTTTAGGCAGCCAAAACAATAAGGATTAAGGGAGGAAAGGTTAAGGAACCATTACATTTCAAAAACACTATAAAAAAACACTCAAATCACTCAAAAATCATAATTTAAGCACCTAGGGTTCCATACATTTGAAAATGAAGAAGAATTTCAAGATTGATGTTCTTACCTAGGGCTTTGATGCTCTTCGTTGATGGAGGTAGACCACCAATGACCGAAGATGCACCCACAACCACTAAGGAGGTGAGATTTTTGGAGAGTTTAGTGATTAAGGGGTTGAAGACAACTATAAAGGAGAGAAAAAAAAGATTGATGTAGGAGACGTGAGAATGAAAGTGAGTGTTTTGATTTTGCCTTATTGTGAAGAGAGTTAAACTTTAGAAATTACACTTTGACCCCTCATTTAATCCTTTCTCAAATCTTAAGTGTGGGTCTAGATGCAAATTAGGTATTTTCCCATCCAAGATCAATTAAATAATTTTCTTTTCCAATTACTCCCTATACTTAGCAATTATCACTCCAAACACCCCAATCATCTACCTAACAACCACTTTCAAAAATTACAACTTTGCCACAAGTTTTAACATCTTTACAAATAGGTCCCTTACCCCACCTATCCAAGTTACATTATTTCTCTTCGAATCATCACACATAACTATGGTGGTTTTTCATTAGTTCTAACATCACATTCACACATACACATATCCAAACATCCAAATCAAACATCAACATTGTAATCATAGCAGCAATCATCACATAGTCATATCATACCAACTCACAATGAACCACACATATATGAAATTCACAAAATATTTTAGGGTGTTACAGAAGGTGTAGCTTGATTGTTAACGATCCATCGTGCTTTCCCACAAGAAGAAAAAATATGCTGCAAAGTATATGAAATTGTAGAAATTAACCACAGCAAATTACCACATTTTTAGGTAATATTGTTGGCCAATCGAAAAGTTAGATAAAAGAGATACCTTATGCAGTATTGAAACTATTGCAATAAGCATAACAAAGTTCTTTATTCCTTGACGTAACAGTGCTCTTCCTATATTTCTCTATAAATCTTGCTCTATTATATTTGTATTTGGACAGTTCATCTTCATTAGCACTTGTCACGACCCACTATTCAGGCCCATGACCGGCAGACTAATGACTTCCCCTATTATTGTAAGCATTGCCCTTTATAATCCTGCCCCTTAGTTTTAATCCAATTATTGTAATCACTTATGAGATAAAATAAAGAATCTTATAACCCATAGGGTTCATAACAGCATACAGGTGTACACACATGATCATAGTAGGGAAGCAATCATACCTAGAATCCATATTGCTCATAGTTTATATTAACTTAAACATACATCACACAAACACACATATTTTCACACCCAGGAAGGTTCGTACCTAGTTTCTATGCCATGTGCGAACATACACAATATGAGTAAGAAGAAGACATACATGGTTTCCATGCCCATCATATGACATACATCCCATTCAAGAATATATATATATATATATATATATATATATATCAAGTCATACAAGTCTATTTCTCTTACAGTAATTTGATCATAACCCTTTATCATTTCAAACGTTATCGCATTGAAAATAACTTAACACATCACCTTTCTCTGTTAATCCTAACATCACACATTATCCAATAGATTGGGTTTCCTTTTCATAAGATAGATAATAATTAAAAGTTCCTTTTATTTTATATATCTGCTACAACATATGGAATTACAATTGTAAATGAAATCATACAACTCCCTAATCATGTAATCACCACATGAAATCACAAACATAATTCAACATGCTCTCTTTATCAAACCAAACGTAATCTCATCATGACATCATCATATCATCATGGAAATAACATTTAACATAATATAAACAAAACATTTGTAATATCCGAAGAATTTATATGAATATTTAAAATCCATTTTGAAGTTTATTAGAAAATTTAATTACGTAGAAAATGTTCTTTTTGAATTAGTGAAGGAAATTTGGGAATAGAAATTTCAAAATTTTAATTTGGGAAATTTTTACAAATTCTCAAGGACTAAAGTGAAAAGAAAAGAAAATACATAGTACTTTTGAGAAATGACCAAATAGGAACCTGAGAGGAAGAATAGAGCTTATGAGAATGAATTATGAGTCTGATACAGAAAAGATGATGGATTCAAGGTTAAAGTGGTATTTGAGACATCGAGAGGGATTAAAGTGAATAAATACGGGATTTTGGAACTTTAATAAATATGGGATGTGATGAGGTGTATTTTGTGGGAGTCTATTGGATGCCCTAAGTATAATCAAGCTTTTTCAATTCCCTTGCAAGTCCTAGGTAAGATGGTTGCCAAAGGGACTAAATTGAAAATAAAATAAGTGGGGCCTACACATACACACTTAAACATTCATCATTCTCTCTTATTCATTTTTCTATCTTCCTCCCGTAGCTCTCTCACTCTCTATAGGCCAAGTACTCCCAAGTTCTCTTCTTCACCTCCATCCTTGCCAAATGTTCAAGGAAGGAAGCCTTGGAAGCTAGGAAGATTGATAAGTAGATGTTCTTCTTTTTCTTTTTTTTTTCTTCCTCCTCTTACAAGAATAAATCCTAGGTTATCATTTTGGGAAATCTTTGTATATTGTTTCTATGGATGAATTTAAGTAAAGATATTAGTTTAAAATATTTATACATGTTGGATAATAATTGTGGAACAAGAAATTCGAAGAAAATTAGGAGAAATTCAAGAATTAGGAAATTTGAAGAAAGTTAGGGTTCTTAATGAAAATTTGATATTAGAACTTAGATTGTTGCTAAAAATTGGGAATTTTGGTGTTAAAACACTCCTTACACATTAAGGATGAAAACCCATGGAAGAAATCAAAAGAAATGTTGTTTTAGATATGATTTTATGATTTTTGGATGAAGAACACGAAGAATGTCACTGTTCATTCTGGAAATTTTCTAGAAAATTTCTGGAAAATACTATTCACCAAGAAAATTTTTCCAGATTTTCTCGTTACTGTAGCATTGACTTGGTCAATATTACTGTAGCATTGACTTAGTCAACGACACTGTAGCTCCATTGACCATTGATCATTACTGTAGCATCAGTTTTAAAATGTTCATAACTCTTTCATCCGAACTCCGTTTTGAGTGAAATTTATATTGTTGAAAAGCTCTTTGAGTCTAGTTTCCAATGGTATAAGTTTCATCTAGATATTCATTACCAGTTAGGAGTTATGATTTAAGAAGTGAGTGAAGTTCGGGAATAGTAGTAGGAAATTTCTCTATTTCATAACCCTGATGGTTTTTATCTGGTTACAATAGGAATGGTCAAAGCACAAAGTGGGAGTGCCAAGAGCGTGAAATCCAGGTGAGTGGATTAATACTTGCTATGATTAAATATCTTTATTATTGACTTTTTGCATCATAATGAAAATATGTTGTATATCCAAGTTTGAAGATGATGATGTGGGACGATGAGGCATAAACAATTGTGGAACTTGCCTGGTGATGTATATAATTATATTTTCTTATTTTCTCATGAATGGAGGTTATATGATGGATTGTGAATGGCATGTGAACTGAGTTGAAATGTGTCATACTCTGATTGTTGAGTTCATTCATATACGGATAGTTGAAGCATGTTATTGTTGAATAATTATTCTATATTATGAGTTATTATGTTGTATACATGCTATGTTGCTTGAACCATATTGATTATATTGTGACTTGAATTGTAAATGAGTGAGTTGTGTATGTGGCTCATGATTATGATTGAGAATGTTGTTAGATGTGATTGTGATTATGTTTGACTAGAAAGGAAAGGCATGGCGGTGCACCCCATAGAGAAGTCTACGTGAAGCTATAAGGGTGGAGAATATAAATGGAGTGATAAGGGTGGATGCGGCGGGGACCGCAGGCAACGATCCAGAGGTACCATGGACAACCCAGTTGGTACGGGAAATGTATGAAATTGATTTCACTGTTTGCTGTTGTGAATTATTTGAATTATGTTGAAATGTATTTGATTTACTTGGATATTTTTGTGAATTATTATGAATTATATTATTTTATTTTATAATTGATTACATATGATTGATGTATGTTATCATTATGATGCATGATTTTTTTTTGTCACAGTGTTATGTTATCCGCTCACTGGGCACGTGGTTTGCTCATACCCCTCTTATTAATATTTTTTTCAGAATTGATAGCTGAAGGTAAATATCTGTACAAGGAATTATGGATCCTTAGCCCATGATTACCTTTTCATTTGTTCAGGATAAAGGTATAATATTTAGGTCTTATTCTAAGTTGTATAAATCTAGAAATCTCTGTAATCAGGTAGGTTCATTCAGTGATGTAATGTGAATGACTGTAGTGTGTATAGAGAACTCGGTTTAGCCGTATTTTCTTATCTTTTGAAAAAAAAAAGAATATTTCTCTTATTTTAAATTCTTAAATTATGTAATTTAAATTAGTTGTATTTAAAAGAATGGTATGATGCTTAAGAGAAAGATAGTCTTATGGAGGTGAAATGAAATTCACTTTCCGTACCGATCACGTGCTCAAATTTTGGGATGTGACAACATCATTCATCATATAATTATTATCCACATATGAAAATAATATTCAACAAGTCCATAATGTCCGAATAATAGAATCCAAACACAACATCAAAGTCTGAAATGTCCAAATAAAATAAATTAAAAGTCCATAGTGGCCTTAACGCCACATCCATTAGTTACCACGTGGAAGTGTGGAATATAATAAATAACATGAAATAAAATGACTTCTTGTCTTGAAATCCCTCTTAAGTGTCCTAACGACTACAAAAGAAACCTAGGACTTAAACTAAAATATGGTAAGCCTACCCGGCAACGAGAAGCTCACAAAAGGACACCGCTACTCCTCAGGTAGGTGCTCCTCAATAATGAGATTTGTAAAAATAAAATAACATAGAGTATGAGTCAAAATCTCAGTGAATAGAACGGCTTCATGGTAACAAGGTTCAAACATGTTAAAACATCATAATAGTGCCCTTCAGGCTAAATCCCAATACTAGATTTGATAAGATCATGTTTAAGGATAGAAACAAAAAGTGAAACTGTCACGCTTTAATTTGGGAACATGACCAGTACGGAGGTGGACTTCGTTCACTGTTGTAAGCTTAACCTCAAGCCATTAACACATGAAATAAATATAATATACATAGGTTCATTTTTTTTTCCAACCAACACAAGATTTCCTAGGTGTTCTATCTAACTACAGAACGACTTAAACACTCAACAATAAGACGTACCAGCATTCCAAGATAGAGGAACACAAACTCGAAGGCTCTACTACTCCTTATACAGAGACTCACCTTCTAACATAGAATCTACAAGGGGTACACAAAGGAAGGGATGAGTATAATAATACTCAGTAGGGAAAAACAATCAGAAATTTAAAATATAACATATGTACCGCTCACAGGGATGGGACATAAAGAAGGACCCTATCCACCAATATAAGATCAAGGACTCACCTTACATAACCTACAAGTCGAGTAAAAAGTCCTACCATACACACATAATCATCACTTAAAACATGCCTCATGGGTGGATTACCAAATTCACTTCAATCCGTTTTTGGAACAGACTATTAATAGGCATATAATTAAGGCTAGAGTCCCTACAAGAAGAACACCCATAGATAAGCATAAACATTTATTATTTTAATACTGTCCACTATTTCAGGACATTTAATTTAATAATGATGTCTACAGTTCTAGCACAAAGACTATAAATAATTAAATGAGATCTCATCTACCGTTTCAAGACAAAGACTATAAATAATTAAATGGAGTCTTGTCCACCGTTCCAAGATAGAGACTATAAATAATTAAATGGAGTCTCGTCCACTATTCCAGGATAGAGATTATAAATAATTAAATGGGGTCTCGTCCACCGTTCCAAGACAGAGACTATAAATAATTAAATGTGGTCTCGTCCACCGTTCTAGGACAGAGATTATAAATAATTAAATGGGGTCTAGAGATTATAAATAATTAAATAGGGTCTCATCCACCGTTCCAAGACAAAGACTATAATTAATTAATTTGCCTCTTGGGAGCCAAACTCAACCTGGGCCTTAATCATAATACCAATAGAGGTTTTATTTCTAAATAAGAGGTAAAGAATTCAATTCCTTACATGAAAATTATACCTCAAAGGTTCAACTTCCATATAAGATGATTCTGAGTATACAACATCAATTATTAATAGAACATTAGTAAAATAATTATGACCACATTATATAAGATAAAGTGAAAGTGGCATTTATCCCTCACTTACACATATTACACATATCCTACAATATAGTATTGGCAACACCCTTAACACACACACACACACACACACACACACACACACATATATATATATATATGTGCATCTGTAATTGGCCTAAACATTAGAAAGGGTAGTGATTTCCACATACACAAAATGATAACGAGAGACAAGAATAAATAATTTGTCATTCACATGAATAACATTCATAGAATTCAACATCTCTAGGTTACCTTGTCAACATACACTATAAGTTTATTCATATCCATGGCTAACAATTCATTCTTATTCATGCAAAAGTAATATTTTCCCTTTTTACATCTTACCAAGACTCCAATATTAATAGGGTATTCAATACTCACAATTTACATTTCAAAATGAAGAGAAAGGTGTTTTCATTAGGACCACATTATTGCTTCACTAGACTTGGTGTGATCATTTAAATCACCATCGAATGGACTTATCTAGGAGTTAAGAGCCATGAGACTACTCTTTTATATGTTAGTCACTTCTTCCTACAAAGCTTAGAAGCCAATTCCCTCTAAACCAATTTAAATTCTATACATGCTCTGTTTAAGACCAAACTTTGGATCCTGGAATTTATGAATTTACTGGGCAGTCCTCACAACTTCAAAATTCATGAAATTTGATGGACAACATCCTTAATATGTCTAGAATATTAGATAAAAATTTCAAAAGAAAATACTTTGATTTACCCCCTAAAAACCATTAAAACACAGCTGTTGCCAAGACTTCCTCTGTAGGTTCTGCAGTCTCGGTTTTGCAAGCATTTGGCCCACCAAAACAATTCCAAATCCCATGAAAATTGGTAGACAAATTTAGTGTTATGAAATCCTCCCATAAAAATTTCAAAGCAAAATTTGACCATTTGGATAGTCTAGCACAACTTTAATTTACGCTGATCAAATTATTCGGATTTCTGCAGTAGCTTCGGTTTCAAAAATATTTGGCCTAGAAATTGCTTCCCAAATACTATGAAACTATCCAGTCCATAACTACACATGCCAAGGAATTCATCATAAAAATTTCAAGCCAAAAGGACTTGATTTGAGCATATTTCTATCTTAGAAAGTATACCTACAGAAAAGAATTCTGATTTGGGCAACTAAGCTAATCAAGAGAAATTGAGAGGTTTAATGGAGATGGATTCCAATAAACCTTTGCAATCATGTTCCATGGTATCAATACAAGTGGGATGTCAAGTTTCAAATCAATTAGAGCTCATTTAGTGGTGTAATTAAGCCAAAGCTTCCATAGCAGCAAAAATGACAGCAACTCACTTTAGCACCTCAATTCCATAATACAATCCTTGTCTAACTTCCTAGTTTTGGCTACCAAATCAAGATAAAATTTTTTTTGGCCTAATCATCACTATTTCTGCAATTTAAGCAACCACCATCTCCCATTACCTTAGCCAAAAATTCCAAAATTTTCCTTTAGATGCATATGGACAAAATCTACCCATTTCATCTTCACATGAAGCTCAACCTTGATATTTCCAACCAGAACTTTCATATACAAATTACCTATATATACATATTCTAACTGTCAATTAACAATCCACACAAGCATATTTATGTTGATAAACTTCCAGATTCAGCATCCATTACAAGGGGCAATACAGAAAGAGAATTTAAATCAGAAATTTTTCATCGAACAAGCATGAGTGGCTCTCCCCCTTATTACCTTTCTGTTGCTCAACTTCCTTCTCTCCTTGCTGCCATTGTGCTTCCCCTCTCCAATACGCAAGGAAGGACAACTTCCAGCTCTAGCTGCCTCCTTATCAGCCTCTCCTTTCCTCTCCGATCACACACACAAGAAAAATGTGAGCCATTATGGACCCCAACCAAAATCAGAAAACTCCCAAAGATGAACCCTAACCCTTGAACATTTAGGGCCAAGAGATGGAGGAATTGAGAAGGAGAAAGGAGAAATCTACTCACCTTCTTCCTTCTAAGCCTCAAAGGACGAATCTAAACCTCCACAAGAAAGATTCCACCAAGAAAGGGTTTGATAGGAGGTGAAAATATGTGTATGGCGTGAGGGATGAAGGAAGAAGGGTCTTGGGGAAGATATGTGTGTGTATTTCCATGTGTGAGGAGAGAAAAGAGGGTAATTCTGATTTTTAAAAGCCTTTTTAATTAATTTGAGTCCAAATGGATAAAATGTCCCAAGGCATCAAGACTAATTAACACATGCCACCCACTTGAGTCTTATTTTCTCTTCCCTACACTTAGGAAATTTTACACTCCAAAATCCTTTCCAACACACCTTTGTCACACAAGGCCATCACCCACACAAATAAAATTTATTCCTTCACTAGACTCCTATGTTAAATCCCGTTTTTTCATTTTAGTCCTCGAGTTATACAAATAATAATTTCCAAATCACTCTCATAGTCCAAAATTTAGTTTAATTTCCCATTTCCATACTTTCCCAAATAAAAATCAAGAACTCCACTTTGTCCAACAGTTTCACACAAGTCCTAAAAGTTATTACCATCAATTTAATTAAGTATCTCGATTAGGATTTTCTTGGAAATTTCTCACAACAAAATAGAGATTCCAAGATTTTCATGCTTTCACAAAATTTCAAGTTTACTTGAAAATTTCACATATATGCATATAATAAGATTAACATATTTATCAAGTGAATTAAAAATTCATGGGTATTACAGAAACAATTTGATGTGAACCTCCAATATGAGATTAGACTCCACAACGAAGATGTAATATGTGCTCCAAATTTATAGAAGATAATTGCGCGAACCCAATACCTAATAAGACAAGAACACAATGCATAATATTAAGTGCCACAGGAACCCTAGAAACTCACCAATGAAAAAGATAACATTAGTTCAATTCTATTTTCATTCAATTTATCTGAATACAAGTGGTCTAGTGACTTTTGTTAGAAACAACCCTAACCCAATTTAGGCCTAGCTAACAAATGGTTAAAAGCCCACATGGAACAAAAGAGAATTTGGGCTTAAATAAAACATACAATAGAAACTAAGGTTTATAGCCCAAATATCAAAATACATTTTATATTTAAAAGATAAAATCTTTTAATTGTTAATTTCATCTTCCGTGCCCCAAATGCATGTGATCATGTCTCCAACAATTTCTTGGGCCAACCCACAACTCAGCTCATTTTAAATTAGCCCAATCAACACCTCTTGAAGTTTCTTAGCTCAGCTCCTAGTGATTGGACCTTCCAAAGCTAGCTCTTCCAGATCTTTAAATAGCATGTTGCTCTGGTCCTCATCACAATCCATGTATCACTTTCGATGATAAAGAATATCATAGTTGAACAACTTGTTCTTGTTTCTCTTCAATTGACCTTGTTCACTTGTGAAAGGTCCTTTGGTCTTCTAATTACCCCTTTTTCACATACAAATGTTCGTTTCCTCTTTGTTCCATCAGCAATTCTTCGATATTGATTTTTTTTCTAACAATAAATTTAATTATTTCAAGATATTTATTGAAAAACTCATAGGCTTCATCTTCGTTTGAGAACATCATTCCAATTCTTCGTTCATAGCCACTTGGTTTGAGTCATAATTGGTATCTTTGTATGCATATTATCATCATTATTTTTTGAAGAGCCTACTCTACTAAATAAAGGATTCCGATCGAGCATTTGCATCTTATGAACTGACCATATCAGAGAATCCTAAAATTTAATTGCACTACTTAAAAAAAATGCTTTAGAAAAATATATAATATATTAGAAAGTAGCAAAAAAAAATTTCAATGTGAGACCTATATTCACATACACAGGAGAACTAAAGAGGTGTTTAAAAAACAGTTAGGTAAACTTAAGTTTTAGTAGAATTGATTTTAGGCAAACTTAGGTATGTATAAATATGATTTATGTTTGGAAATTTTTATAAAAAAAATGATTTTGGAAAATATATTTCATTTGGATATTGGTTGGCAATAATACTTTTAATGTATAATTATTAAAAATGGTATGTATTTTATATTTTTTTATTTCATTTATCCTTATTTAATTTATCTCATATGAAAATGTAATAAAATAAATTATATTAATGTTTTAATGATAATTTTTAAATTATTGGTATTAATATTTGATTTAAAATATAATCTTACGCTATGCAAACATGTTAATTTCACTTATTAAATTTAAGAAGAAAAATAGATAATTAGTGTGTTAATAAATCAAAAGTCATGTACAATTATATTTACATAATTATCAAATTCTCAATTGTCAAATTAAAAGTCAATTAAATCAAATACCTAAATTAATATTTTAGACTTTTATACTCAATTTAACTAATTATAAATCAACCATTTGAATCATTTGGCAATATAAATTCATATCTCACTTCATAAATAAAAATTATAATAAAATAAAATAAAGGCAAAAATATACTTTATGCCCCTAACGTTTATCTCAATTTTCATTTATGTTCTTTAAGTTTTTTTTTGTTCAAATATGGCCCTTATGTTTTATTTTTTATCATAAATACTCCAAAATAACCAAAATACCCTCCATCCTCCCTCTTCTTTCTCTGTCTTCTCTCTCCTCACTAAAATTTTCTATTTATTCACCTAGGTCTCTAGCAAATATTTTTCCTTTTGCCTTTTGGATGATTTAAGATCATATTTAGCTTCATCTAGATCCATAGATTATGAATATATTTTTTTCTATAATTAAATCAACCCATGCAAAATTTTTATTTTATTCATTTTAGTCCCTATCATGCACGTTTTTCTCTCCATTTCTCGGTTTTTCTTTCCAAACTAGTCCATAACTACTTGCCTTGCTTTTGGATGGAAATAACCGAAAATATCCTAAAAACATCCAAGATGAAGTTCTAGACTGGTTTGGAAAGAAAAACCAAGAGATGGAGAGAAAAAGTGCATGACATGGACTAAAGTGAATAAACTCAAAGTTTACATGGATTGATTTAATTATATAACAAAATATATTTACAATCTATGGATCTAGATGAAGCTAAATATGATCTTAAATCATTCAAAGGACAAAAGGAAAAATATTAGCTAGAGACCTAGGTGAATAAATAGAAAATTTTAGTGAGGAGAGAAAGAGAGGACAAAGAGAGAAAAGGGATGATAGAGGGTATTTTGGTCATTTTGAGATATATATGATAAAAAATAAAACATAAAGGACATATTTGAGCAAAAAAAAAATTTATGGGCATGAAAATCGATGTAAACATTAAGAGCATAAAGTATCTTTTTGCCTAAAATAAAATTGAAAATATTTTATAATCAATCTTTTTTTTAATTTTTTCACCGATACCACACGTCACACGTCACACACCCATAGTTTTTGTCTGCACTCTCCATACTCTCCATCTCCATAGCATACGCACAGATTCACACACAAGAGTTACACAAAGATGCACACACACACACAAACCAAACAGAGCATAGAAGCACATAGGGAAAGAAGGAGAACAGGCAACGGTGACAGGGACGATGATGGACAACCAAGCTTCAATCTTCCACTGGCAAGTCCCTCATATATATATATATATATATATATATATATATCTATGTGTTTTGAATTCCCCAAAATAGAGGAATCGTCGTCACTTGTTTTTCTTTCATTTTCTTTCCTTACCAAGCTTCAAGCTTCAAACATAAATGGGATCGCAGAAAGGTAGCAGAGGAAAGAAAAAGATTGCACAGGAGTAATGACCGCGTTAAACAAGAATCGATCATCCATAAGTGTAGTTATGGAGCGTTCAACATAACTTAGGTTTTGCTGGAAAATCAATTCTATGTGGATGGGGGGTTGCAACTAAACCGAACATCTTCGTTTTGCTAGAGAATCGATTACAAGGAACCAATGCATGTTTTATGTGTGCTACAGCCAAACGAAAAACGTTCTAAACAACAAAAGCCTGTATATATATATACACATTTGCGATGGAAATAGAGCAGTCATATATATATATATATATAAACCTTTAAACCACCCTCGTTTTAAAGACAAAAGGTTTTCAATGAGAGAATAGTTAAATAACATATAGTACAGCAACAAAATTTTTAGCATAGTAGCAAAAGGCAACTTACATCTATGTTTATCTCTCTTGCATTGCAAAATTTTTTCATCTGTGCAACTGCTATCTCTTCAACCAGAATTTTTTTAACCAGAACTTTTTTTTTTCAGTTCAAAGATACGGAAAATCTAAAATCTGTACTAACTAAAATGAAAAAAAAAGTAGAGAATACCAGGAAATAAAATATATCAATTGATTATTTTATTTCCTTATTAATTTCTTTTTCTATTAATTAAATGTAGTATATGTTAATTTTTTCTTTTTTTTGGGTTTCTGATGTTAAATGGTAATTTGAAAAATGGGGAAAATGGCAAAATTTAAGAGGGAGTAGTGCTGAACATTCTGGACCACCGGCAGACTAAAACTCTGTTCACATTGGAGATTTTTGCTTGCCTGTAAAGCACTAAAAAGTTAGAATAAGAATTATTTTTAAGACAATTTATCTTAATTTAATTTTTAAAAAATAAAATTCTTTAATTTAGTCTATAAAAAAAAAAAGTTGTAATCTTTCACATCAGTAATTCTTATTTTTATGCAAAGTAAAGTAGCCTTTGAAATAATGCAAAACCCTTTCCCTGTGTCTCTTTTCCCGTTCCCACTGTGATCTGAGCAAAGAACCTTACGAAGTTACACTCCTCCTTCTTCTTCCCTGTCTCGATGGGGAAAATCTGGGTGGAGGTGTGCTTGATATCTGCTAGAGGGCTACAACGTGCAGTCTCTCTCTTGAAGCGTCAATGGTACGCAGTTGGTTGGGTTGATCCTAACTCAAAATACTGCACCAAAGTTGATGCTTCTGGGAATGCAAATCCTGTTTGGAGAACCAAGTTTTCCATTCTGCTCGATGATGACTCGGAGGAGACTGTCCAAGATCTGGCTCTCAACGTCCAAGTTTTCAGCAGAGACCCCATATTCCTCACCGAAAAGCTTCACGGCTCTGCGACTGTTTTGCTCAAAGAGTTCGTCGCCAAGCATGTCAAGAATCTCGAGGGTTCAAGGCCTGCAGCAAATGAGGAAGTCGGGAGCTACCAGTTAAGAAAGAAGAAATCCAGCAAACCAAAAGGCTTCGTTGATATTTCGATCGGTGTTTCTGAGGAAAAGGAAGAGCCAAATCCGTTTCAAGGTACATGAATGTTTCATACTACCTGTGATAAAAAAACAATCGTGCCTTGTCAAGAAGCTTATGTCAGTGGTCAAATATTCCTTACAGAAAACTCCTGGCATTCAGTTTTTTGGTTCGTAGGCTAAAGTGCTGCTTCTAGCATTCAAACATATATTTTTTAATTTCTCTCTTGAATCAGCTTTTGCTTGAATAATTGATTTGAAGTTGATAGAATTGACTCAATTTGAAAGCTTCCCAGTGTGATTTAAACGTTTATGTTTCTGCAGGTAACGAGGGAGGAATTTTTCTCTTGGATCCTGGAAGTAACACTCAAATGACTCCAGAGGGTGGATTAGGGCAAGCTCATCCGCAGCAAGTGCCTCGACCTCCATTCCATAGGCCAGAAAATCAAGAAAAGCCAAACATGCCCTACTCACATCCAAAGCCAGTTCCTACAAATTATTTCAACCCCTATATGGGTGGACCAAGCTACTTTGCAGCAGCTGGACCGAGCTATCAGACACCTCCACCTTCACATGTTGGCTATACTCCCACTATGGTTCCAAATAGTGGGTACATCAATTTGCCATCATCTGGGGCTGCCCCTGCTGCTCAGAGAGCAGCACTACCTGCAGGTTTTGCAGTGGGAGCAGGAGCCGGAGCACTAGCAGCTGGTGCTGTTATGTTTGGTGATGACTTGATGTCAGGATTTAATGTTCCTCCAGGGCTTGGGGATGCCAGTCTTACCATAGCCACTGATCCTCTTTTCTGAACAAGCATTAACTAGCTTCTGTAATTATATTTGGCTGCACACAACCTTATAATAAACCTGAAATGGCCATGCAGAAACATTCTCCTTTCCAAAGAAGGGTTTTCCTTCTATATTTCTTACACTTTGTAATCAGCAATATTTTCCGTTGGTGAGGAACTGCTAACTTTAATACTTTCTGCCACGCTGCTAACCTCTTGGCATTAAAAGATGTCTTGAGGTTAAACAATTAATGGTAATTCTTGTTACATGCATCGGAGACCACATATATGCTAGATTCAATGGTAAATAAATTCATGTTGTACAATACCAGCTGCACAAATAATGAATATTTCTTCTTGTACTTCAACAGTCATATAATGGAAATAAAATTATAAATTTTTCCCCTTGTATACATACTTCAACTCCTCAAGAGCTGTCTCCTCATTAGCGGCACAGAGATCATCATGCTTGTTATGTTTTCAATTAGTTTCGTGCCATATGATAATGTCCAGCCTTCTCAAAATCTCCTATGATGTAAAATGGAAAACTTGAATTGTAGACATTTCACATTGCAGACTGCAGGTATTGCTCATTATGACCAACTAATCTCTGCAGGAACTTCTCCACTGCTAAAATAAACTCGCTAACTTTTTCTTCATGGGGCAAATGACCACATTGCTTAATTACTAAAAGGGATGATCCCGGAATGGCTCGTGCCAGTCTCTCAGAATTCCATGAAGGAACTAGTCGGTCACTATCACCAGTGATAATAAGAACTGCATTTTCAAACAATTATAATCAGTTATGCTTAATATCCCTTCGGGGTATCAAGTGGAATAGGTTGCTACTTAAAAATAAGACATGCTATTCACCATAATTCTGGAACAAGAAACACCCAGATAAAACGCAAAAAATGAAAAGCATGCATAAATGAAATTAAATATACATACATACCAATTAGCCCAGTTTATAGGATATATTTTGTAAGATTGATTAGCATTTCGTCAGTTCAATTCTCTTCGTTATCCAAATTTGGCAAGTCCAAAATACAAGAATGTCCCGAGGATTGACCAGAGTACGTAAGGCAGAAAACTTTTTCCGTCTAGCCAAATCTCCAGTGATAACATAAATAATTTTTTCCATTGCAATCACGAATTACTCTACATAAACATTTTCAGATGTCTTTGATCTATCATCTCCTCCATTTGCAACCTTTTTTTATCAGGTATTTACGAACAAACACTGGGCCTAGATTAGGAAAAGAAATGAGGATATATATAGGATTAGTGTCTTCACCAGGACAAGATATCTCATGAAGTCTTTGAGTCAGTGATGGTTTTGTTTTAGATTCCTCACCCAGAAGCATTGCTGCTGTGTATTCAACCAGAGCCCTATCCCAATCTTTAGTCCTCAATGGCTGCATTCAGTACTAAAATCCATGTAACTACTGACATTTCAAGGACAAAGCAATGACATGGACAATACAACCAATAAAACAAAAAGGATATTGCTGAAAAAATTACCTTTGTATAACCATGAATGACATGGTCAGCAACCTGATTTGGGTCATACCATGCATTTCGAACTGCAGCTATACCAAACTTATCAATCACCATTCTTACCTGCAATCAATGCAAGGAAAGTGGCCATCAGATAGGCAATTCGACCAGCCATCATGACGAAATTTCTGCATTGGTTTCAGAATTACAGTTTATACGGAGCAGCAAATATACCTAAACGGGTCATCTAACAGAAAACAACTCTATAACCAGACTTGTACGCAATTTCTTATATATTTGACATTAGGTTGAAACAACTAATCATATAATGTTGAGTTGTTAAATAATTTCTAAAGACCTTAGACTTGTCTTGTTTTGATTAGAAAACCTGATAGCAAAAAAATATAAAAACTGTACCTAAGTTTTCTCCTAAGCTATATGTACTTCAACTTTACACTGAAGGCCATTAATTCTAAATAAAGGAGTTGAATGCCGCTTGATTGGTAGAGGTGTCAAAGTGGGCCAGCTCGGCCTGTTCGGGCTGGCCCGCTGTCGGGTTGAAGAAAAGTGGGCCGGGCCAACCCGGTCCACTTTTAAAAACGGGTTGAATTTTGAGGGCCCGGCCCACTTTTTGCGGGCTGGCGGGCTAAACGGGCCAGCCCGCCAGCCCACTTTTTTTTTTATTTTATACTTTTTAATTTTTTTTTGTTTTTTTTAATCAATCCAAGCCAATAAAATCATTTAAGGACAATACAACTAATTTAAAAACATCTAAAGTCTTACAATACAAAATAATTTATCAATATTCTCTAAGATGTAATATTAAAAAAAAAAAAATTGAAGGATCATACATCACTAATTATTCAATACTCATCATTTAATTAATATTGTTATACAAATACATACACATTTATGTAATCACATCATATATTCATATATAGTAAAGTAGGAAAATATATAAAAAAAAAAAAAAAAGGGGTTAGGCGGGCCAACCCGCGGGTTAGGCGGGTTGGCCCACCTAACCCGCGGGTTAGGCCCGATAAAAAACGGGCCTGAATTTTAAAAACCCGGCCCACCTAAAAAGTGGGCTAAACGGGCCCAACCCGGCGGGCTGGGCCCGTTTTGACAGCTCTATTGATTGGAAAGTCTATTGATTTCTGTGTAGTTTTTTTTTTTCTCCTACAAATCCTTGCGGTTCTTTTAATAATTATACCATTCTGATAATGATTGAGTGGAGAAGGTCTTAATGTAACTAAAAACTGATATTAGTATTATATGAAGTATGAAAAAATTCATTACCAGCATTGTAGCAAGGGCAGAACGCAGGATAGCTGATAAAAATTTCCTATACAGAGTGTTGATCGTATATATCATCCCCTTCATCATCTGGGTTATTGCTTCTGAAATGTGCTTGGCTATCTTGAACAAAATCTTGTCAAGCCCCAAAAATGGATTTAGTTTGAGAGGAGAACTTTTGTCTTCTTTCATTTGGTTATCTTCTCTCAATTGATTTTCTATAACAGTTTTGGGTGTAGTCAGTGGGGCCAAAATTGCTGGGGCAACAAGTATTAGAGCAGCGACACGCTCAGGAGCTTCAAAATATGTGTTAACTGCTACAAGAGACCCAGCTGAGTGCCTGACATGTCATTTGAAAGACATCTCAGCCTAAAAAGAAAAAGGGCAGGGGAGTCCATTACCATTTATCCAGCACAAAGTATGATCTAACCTTGATGGGAATAGGTGAGGCTAAGATGGAAAAGAGAACAAAAAAAATAGAACTGTTACAAATTTATTTGTTTATAGGGGCATTCTAATTAATTTTGGAATCCCACTATCAAATATAATGTTTTTTGAGACCAATCAATTAGCAATAGTATTATTGTAATGACACTTCTATTGAACAGCTGGGATAATGATAATCAGATAACATGCGGATGCAGGGTTGCAACATAAGACTGCCTATTCAGCTTGCATTTTGAAATAACTACAGCAGAAAGTTTGCTCTAGAAAGGTTGAAGATTAGACATTCACATACCCCACCAGAATTGCCTTCTCAGCATTCAACTGATCAATGAAGTACAAGGTAACAAGCACTGAAAATGCCATCGAGTATGGATTTAAAGATCTAGTGTCATCTGTTCGTGAAGAAAAATGCCTGGACAAATTTACTCTTGATGTCAATCCAAAGGCTGGCCTATCAAAAGCAAGAACTTTTGAACCAATAGCCTCTGACAATGGCTTCATAACCTGTTTCCATGAGAAAACTGAAGCTCCAAAGCCATGTAACAGAATCATAGGAAGCCCTAGCTTCTTAGGAACTTGGGCAACAGCCTGATTCTGTAACATGCTATGCGCTTGAGATTCCACATCATATATCTTGTGGTGTATTTGCACTCCTTTGAACTCACAAAAATAACTGTCTGGATCAGCCAAAAGCTTTGGATCCACTAATTCATCCTGATCTATGCCAGCTATCCCCTTCCTTTTCTTCTTCGTTCCCACATCCATTAATTGCCCTGGTGATAAAGGGTTCAACATAAAGCGGTCATAAAATTAAGTAACCATGCAATAATAATGACTTTGTCCATGAAGAAGATAAACACTAATAGTAATCATGAGGCTTCCATCTCCTAGTATATTCTAATCACCAACTCTGAAGTAAACAAAATAAGAATTATCTTGCTTGTTAGTCATTGTTCTATGTCTATTTTGGGATAAAAGAAGATGTCAACAGGAAGGAAAGTAGATAGAGCAAATTGTACTTCTACCAGGTCTTATTCTCTTTGTATTTTTCCGAACAAAGCCATGAAGCTGAAAGGAGGGAAGATTTTTATATAGAATTTAGGAAGACTCAATGATCATCAATATATAAAGACGTGAGCCTAACTGAGCTCTGCAGCGTGTCATGGCATTGTCAGTGTCTGACACGCCAACACCCTGTGAATAGGTTATAGGTGTGTTCTTGCTTTATAGATCGTGCCAATGCATGACGGAATTCTAGTGCACATTGATTAGATGAGTCATGTGAAGTTGGATCAGGATGGAGCCAAAAGCACAAAAATTGGCAGCATATGTATAACCGAGTCAGCCTGTGACAACCTATCTTACTTGATTCAGTGTGTGGTATCCTCTTATAAAATTATGGCTTTCTAATCGTAAAATAGTGATTTGTTTAAAAGTCAATAAATGGTTATGGAACTACAAATAAACAAGACTTCCACAAAACGCATACGTGAATAACAGAAATTTGATGAAGCCAAGGGATAGATGAGGAATTAAAATTACCGGAATAATCGGCACCCGATCCACTGACTGAAGAAGCGGAAGCAACAAAGCTAGACGAATGGGTAGGATGGTCTGAAACACCGGAACTAAATTTGAGAGAATAATACATCGAGCAACAAGGAAACTTGAGCCGTCGAAACTGAATATATGAAAACCTAAACTTATTACTGCAATGGGATACATAAGCCGGGGCTGCAAAACCCCATTTCTCACGGAACACCCCTAATTTCGTCATTGGGTTATTGGGAAACACTAATACACTCTATCCTTGTAGGGGAAAGTAATGATGATCAAAGGTTTATGAAGAATGGGCTTTGTCTCCTTCAACTCCTCTCAGTCCCCATTCAGTCTTCACTGAGGGAAAGTGAGCTTAATTCTCCATCTGGCGGATAATATAACCCCAAGGACAGATTGTAGCCACCAACTGTAGCTGGCGCTGAGATTGTGATACGACGTCGTTTGCTACTTTGCCGCTGTTAACCATCCCCAGAGCCGTGAAATTGGAACCTGCAACAAAGGAATGACGAAGCTCTAGAAAATTTGTTCTATTTTTAACAAGTAGTGTTGATAAGGTACAATGGATAAACAGAAGAAAATTGAAGTCGACAAATTGTAGCAATTCATGTTGGTTGCGGAACATACACTTAATGGAGATGTGAACCGTGAAAGATTTCTTGAATGGACGAGAAACCATATCTTGATCTTTCCAAGATTGATACATTAATACCGTTGTTAGATTGGTTTAGTGTGGCGAATTTTTAGAGTGTTTTTGATAATTTGGTAGGTAAATTTAGGTTTAGATAAATTAGATTTGATTAAATGTGATAGTAGAAAAAATTTTTGATGAATATGATTTATGTTTGAAAAATATTTGGACAAACGTAGTTTGAAAAAGATAAATATAATTTGGTGTAGATATGATGTTTTGATATTAGTGTGCAAACGTGTTTTGAAATATATAATTAACAGAAAGGACATAAATTTTATATTTTATTTTTTAATATATCATTATTATTTATTGTCATTTATTAAAAGTTAATTTAGTGAATTATATCAATATTATAAAGTGCACTAATTTTTTAATAAATGAATTATTAACTTTAAAGTGCTAATAAATTGATGAATTATAATTAAAGTGCTAATAAATTGTTAGATGAAAACTAAATTATGACTAATTTTTTATTAATAAATAATTACTAATTTTAATTTCTAATTAAAATTTTAATTAGTCAGTAATTATTTATTTTAAAAGAAATATGAGATATAGTGATGACCAATATATAACTTATACAAAAAAGAACTTAATTGTATAAAAAAAATTAGAAGTTTACTCTCATAATAAAAGAAATAACCACATTAATTAGTATTATTTTACATAATAGATTATATAAATATAAATCTATATAAATATTCACATAATAGTTTAAAAAACTAATTTAAGCAAAAATAAATTAGTTTTCACTTGGTATATAAGATTAAAATTAAACTTCAATTCAGTCTCAGTCTATGTTTTTAATTTAAACCAAATTTTGCTGTAATTTCATCATTTACTTTAAATGTTTCTATTTATTCACCTAAGTCCTTAGTCAAAATTTTTCTTTTGTCTTTCGCTTGATTTAAGATCATATTTAACTTCATATAGGTCACTAGTTTCAGAATATATTTTGTTTCAAATTTAAATCGACCTTTATAAACTGTTTAGTCTATTCAGTTTAGTCTCTATCATGCATGTATCACGTCCATCTCTCAGTTTTATTTTTCAGACCAGTCCAAAACTTTATCGTAGATGATTTTAGGACATGTTCAGTCATTTCTATCCTAAAGTAAGATAAACAATGAATCAAAACGAAATTTTGAAAATTCTCAAGCTTATATGATTACAACACGTCATTTTTGCCTCTGATCTTTATTTTTTTGGTTTTTCCTCTTGGTTTGTTCTCCTACTTGGCCCCAAAGCTTGAATTAACTTAAGCTACAATGTATTCAATTAACTCTACCCATGTAAAAGATGAAGGCATAAAAAAAAAAACTCACGTCGTGTTCTTGCTCTGTTTTTTGGGCTCACATTTTCCTTCTTGGTTCAAGCTAGGATTCCATTGAAACTTCACACTTTCAACCACACAATCTGCTCCTCAAATGCCCTGAAGTTTTTGAGCACTCTCACTGCTAGTTCTCCTCTCGACTGCACTCCAAGAAATGATAAATTCTCCCTGTTTTCAAGTGGGAAAACAGAGCAGTATTGAGGAGGAACCAAATGACATAACACACTCAAATAACACACAGAAACACACTTAAATGACACATAGCAGGGGGTAGAGGAGGAATCAGAATAATGACATACACCAACCACATTAAATTCACTACAGAAGCTTCGCTAGGTCACGTTGAACCAAAATGAGGTACATTGCTCTTAAACCCATTTTCCACTTCAACCACTTCCACTCGAATTCTGTCAGACATCCCAAAATTGTGCTAACCACGTTTAATGCATGAGGAAACATGGGTTGGATGACTTCAACATGCTCCCAAACACACTCTTAGTCTGTATTGGTCCTAATTACTATGACTGAGCCATTGCTAAAGTTATTTTAAGGAGAGATTAGGCCAATCCTATTTGAAAAAAAATGAATTTTTTAGGTAAATAAATTAATTTTTTACATTTAAAATAGTATTATTTATTATGACTAAATAATACCAAAAATAAAAATACTCTCAATTTGTCTATCAGAATTTGGCTATTAATTGTTAGCAGGTTATAACACAATTATAACCACAAAACAACCAAAACTTATGATCTCGCTCAAATGCGTAATTTAGTAAAAAACACAAATTATTTCTTATGATCATGAATTGATTATTTATAGGATCTTGTTAGACAAACTGATAAAGAATTATAGAGAAAGGCATATCTTGATCCATAGCAATCAATTTCCAGAGAGGTTAGGCTCATCAAGGTTAGTAAGGGTGGATTTTCACAAATTAGATTTTGTGTGATGGATATTAAGACACACACTCACATATTTATATTTTCTCAAAACCTAAAAACTAAATCTTTATAAATATAGAAATTATAACCAACTTATCAAACTCAATGAATTAGCCCAATGGGTTGACCCCATTAATTAATAACGCAACATCACCGTTATTAATTTGGGTCAGGTATCTATTCATATTATAATATTAATTAACAAATGCCTCAAATTAACTTTAATATATCAAATAGACCTAACCTAAAATATATTTTAGAAAGATCATTTATTTGGACCTAATTATATATAGTAACATAATGTCTCAATATATATACACATATACAATAATTAATGTGTAAATCTACTTAAATAATTGTTAGCATCTATGATATTTATAAATATATGTATATATATATATAATTAAATTAATGCTAACACTACCCAAATACTAGAAGGTAATTGAAGGTACAGAAGAGATTCTATTGTTTTGAAATATTATTTTCTATGCACGGGGCAAAAGGGTAATGTGATTCCGCATGAGATTTTGTGGATTCCTCACGTTAGATTTTATTTAGCATCTCTCTTTAAAATTATTGACAATATTAAGAGGTAATAAAATATTTATTTATATTATTGTTAATGGTGATTTTTGATCTAAAGCCAAATTCGACAACAAATACTTGACTCTATCGAGAGCGATGTGGATATTCGAAATTATGCAGTAATCTTATTTAAAAGACAAATGTCTCGAATGCAAGTGATTTGACAAGCATTGCATGAAAGAGCGTAAGACCTGAAAATAAACTTTTTTTTTTGCAGAAGTTAAATAAAAAGGCTAAAATTGAAGGAAAGTAAGTTTCAGAACGTAAATTGTATAAGAAAAGGTAACTACATAAGGTAAACGATGGAAAGTAAATAGTAAAAGGACAAGGTGTAGAATGTAAGTGGTAGAAAGTAAATTACTTAAAATAAATTGCTGAAAGTTAAAGTATAAAAAGTTGAAAAGAAAGCGATTAAATTACATAAAGTAAATGAAACCAATTAAATAAAAGCAATTAAATGATTGGGAAGAAATTGTTGGAATTGATAAAAGGCTTTGAATTAAATTGATTGAAATGTAAGGGTGGAAAACATAATTTGATGTTGATTATTTAATTTGCTCGTGTGAGATGTTAGGATTATTAATCAAGAGTTGTCAATCTTTTTTACAATTATTAACTTATAGGCAAACGACTAAAGTAATTGCCTATCTATCTAATCGCCATGTAAGTGACGATTTACAATGCTTGACAACTGCCCTAACCCACGTAAGTGGCAGTTTACAGGGTTTGACATGACCAGCTTTTGGAGTAATGACCTTCGCTCGAAAATTCCTTGCTTTCATCACTCGGCAACCAAGTCATATCACTAAATGATATCTCCATTACTCGACGTCTTTTGTCTAGACTTGTTTGATATTGGACTTGCTTGTCAAACAACGTGCCTCTGACAATTGAATTTTTGACTGACGTGCATGGATGTCTCCAAATCATTACGAGTTCGAAGTCCACTCTTCTTACTATTTTTTGTCAAATTTGTCTCTGTCAAACTGCTGATCTCTGTCGAATGTGTCATATCACCATTTTGACGCTTAGACAATCAGCACCATTTTGTTACAGTACTGAGGACGATTACTTGTCGGCCAAAGAAATGGTTGGATCCCAAGAGGGGGGGTGAATTGGGTTTTATAAAAATTTTCACAAAACTTAATTGGAAGTTAAAATGATTTTCTGAAATTGGATAATGTTAAAGATAATAATTTAATTCAGAAAATCAAAATGTTTATCAAGATGAATAATTTTATAGTGCAAGGAATTAAGGAGCAAATATAAATCTACACAAATTAATTAATACTTGAGGTAGAAATTAAATATAAACGCAAAGCATTAATTAATTAACTTCAAATGTAAATAGAGTAGGGATAGAGAAAGCAAACTCGGAGATTTATACTGGTTCGGCTAATCCCAAGCCTACATCCAGTCCTCAAGAGACCACTTGAGTATTTCCACTATAATTGCAAGTTTAATCCGGGTACTTGCAAACCACTACAACATAGATCTTTTTTTTTTCTTCAAGGGTGTCTATCCCCTTTACAACGTGTTTTCTCTCAAACACTAACTCAAGGAACCAATCCTTGAGCAACTAAATTTAAAGGCTTAAGGAAAATAATGGTGGACACTCTCAAAGTGTAGATAACGCAGAAATTAAGCTCAGAATTTTTCTCTAACAATTTAGAGAGAATGGAACTCAAGATAATATGAGAAATGAACAATTGAAGCTTGATGCAAATGGTGTTGTGAAGTCCCCTTTATATAGTGAAACCTTGCTGCTACAGTGACTGCTTTAGTCAGAATTGCTACAGTAAGCTTCATCATCATTTTTCAACCTTTCTACAACAACCAAAAAACTTTATCAACCTTTTTCAACAATCAATATTCTTTTTCAAATTTGCTACAGTAAAAAGTATTCTTTTTCAAAGTTTATTACAACAACTAATAAACTTTATCATACTTTTTCAACAATCAAACTCATTTTTCAAAAGTGCTACAGTAAAAGGTATTCTTTTTCAAAATTTATTACAACAACCAATAAACTTTATCATACTTTTTCAACAATCAAATTCATTTTTCAAAAGTGCTACAGTAAAAGATATTCTTTTTCAAAGTTGATTACAACAACCAATAAACTTTATCATACTTTTTCAACAATCAAATTTCTTTTTCAAAAGTGGTACAGGAAAAAGTATTCTTTTTCAAATTATATTATAACAACCAATAAATTTTATCAAAAATCAATTTATACTACTATATTTAAATATATAAAGCATTAAATATATTTGGGCCAAGAAAGATTGAATCATGTATTTGGATCAAGAAGATTAAATCATACATTTGGGCCAAGAAGATTAACTCATTCATTTGGGCCAAGAAGACTAAATCATTCATTTGGGCCAAGAAAATTAAATCATACTATTTGGGCTAAGAAAGATTAAATCATACATTGGGCCAAGAAGATTAAATCATTCCCACATATTTGTCATCATCAAAACTTATAGCATAATACATTAGGGCTAACAATCTCCCCCTTTTTGATGATGACAAATCACCAAAGAAAAATTTGTTACAATGTAATAATCATTATACAATATACACATATTTTTCTTTCCATATCCTTCTCCCCCTATTTGACATCAACAAAAAGGTATAAGGAAGGCAATATATAAAGGCTAAAGCGTATTCCTTCTTTAAGCAAGAATATCATATGACGTCATAGGGTAAAATTTCATCAAAACTTATCATTGATATGCCAAAAATATATAGTTAAGGAAAACATTGCATCTCATATAAAGTGACCCTAAAAATATAGAGCATTTAAGTATAGATTAGGCTCCCCCTCAATCAATGCATATTAAACAAATGTAATTTTCAAGATGTATTCATATATGTATCTTGAGGATGAGCACCTGCAAAAATTTTGACAACCACTCCGATGCTTAAGTTAGTAATGTAAATCAAAGATTAAAAGCAAAATTAACTGCTTACGGTCGCATGCATCAAGCATTATCATAATACAAGGAAATCATTGCCTTCCATTTGTCCACAAAAGTATTATATGTAAGTATGTGTAACTATGAAGATGTATTATCCTCTACACATTTCATTTTATTTTAAATTTTTTTTTTTGACTTCTCATTTTCTATGAGTGCATATGGAATCATGACATATTATTCTTAGCCATAGCCTTCGCTCATGATGCATGAATAGCATACACAACATATGTTCTTAGATACATGTAATCATAGCATGATGCAATCAATCATGTATATTATACTGAAAGCTCTCAAGAACAAAACAACAAAGCAGAGAAATACGGTTCTGTTTATCACCATTTTATTAATCCTTAAATTTTTAATCAAAACAAATTAAATCAGCCGCAAATCCACCGAAAATTGACTTTCGTGGTTTTGCCATTAATGCGACGCGTTGTTGGTGTGCATGCGTACCCTAGAGTTCTGGCTTCCAGCTAGCAAAATCCGTAGGATGAGCGTGTAGGGGTGCGGTGAAGAGATATCTTCGTTGGCTCTAAGTCATCATTTTCTCTCTATAAAGACTGCCCCAGAGCTCTCAATTATCACACCACAAAGAGTATTCATCTCTGAGCCTACAACTTTCTGACATTCCTCTCTCTTCATACTCCAAAAAAAAATTCCAAGCCATGGCAGCAAGAAAGTTCATTGATCTCACAGTAGAGGCCAGGGAGGAAGAGCTCGACTTAAACTTGAGTCTAGGCAGGGACAAGGGTAAAAGGCCTTTGGAGGGATCTCAGGAGAATCGAAAGAAGAAGATGAAGATCGAAGAAGCTGAAGAGATTAGTACAGGCCATACGTTAGAAGACAAAATTGCTTGTCTGGAGCAGGAGGTGAAGAAACTCAAGAAGATGATAGAGGACCAGGAGAAGTTAGCTAAACGCAACAATGCGGCACTGACTTCAAGAATAGATAGGTTCTTCTATTGGTCTACCCAATGCTTCTGCAATCAACAACAAAGAAGTGTTGATTGTATGAATGGGATTTACACTACCCTCCGTGACATTGCTCAGTCTCTTGCTCCAAGGAATGGTCGAGGGGTGATGATACAATACGGGCCTCCTAATCCAAGACCACCTCGCCTATAGATTACTCATGCATGAGCAAACTTTCCCTTTTTTTTTTTTGCAATGTAATCCTTCAGTTTGTTTTTTTAATGCAAGTGGTTTCTTTTATTGGACGATACAAAAAAAATAATAATAAAGAAAGATAAAAGAAATCAGCTACACAAATTTAGCACAGTATATATATATTGAAAAATATATATCCATTTTAAAGATGGAAAGAATTTTCTGGCATGGACATATATATCATTTCAAAGCAAAAGCAAGTTACATACTTATCAAGATAAAACATATTATAACCTGAGTATGTAGTACAATAATTGAGGTAATATAGATTAATAAGATATAATCAGATATAAACTATAATTCATAAACAATCGTTCATAAGCTATAGCTTATACAAAGGATATGACATGCATAATGCTCAAACCATGATGTATTGAATATTTAAAAAATAATTTAAGTATTTAACATATTTTTATATGCAATGATATTATCAAATATGTAAGATTTTGTAAAATAGTATATCATTGCTATGAAAATGTGTCAATGATAACAATTTGCTAGTATAGCTAATTAAGATCAAAGAGTATCATTCAATTAAATAATAAAGTAGTAGCGGATAGAGATACTCATCAATTTTGGCAAACTCTTGTTACTTCTTGAAGTCCCTCCTTAAAATGTTGATATCTTTATTTTCTTCATTGCCCTTCTTTTGATCCTCTCCTTTTGCAATTTTAATGGTCTTCATTGATTGATTATTTGCAAGATCCTCTTTACTTAGCGTCTAGTGTTGGCATCTAGCGTTAGGCGTTGGTTCACAGATTGACATATATAAGTCTTGCTGGTCAACCACTGATGAGCTAGCTGGTCGACCAACCAACTGCAAGACACTTTTAATGGAGTACTTTGATTCTCAAATTAGTGATGTTCAAATAAATCTTCAACCATCAGGAGAAACAATACATTATGTTCAAAGTATGCCATGCTTCCATAAAATGCATTTGTGTGCGGATTTTTGATTTTATTGAAAATATTTAAATAAGATTACAATAAAGATAAACATTACAAGTAAGAGTAATCTTATTGATGTGAAACCAAGGGAAATATGCATGTAATGAAAGCAAGTTGTCGTGATGCAATAAATAAGAAAGTTCAAGCTAAATTTAGAAGAAAGATTTTAGCTCAAAGCAAAAATCATATCCTTAGGCCGCACACCTAAGAATCATTTTTAGAAATAGCATGCATGAATATCAAAGATAGATGAAAGGCATGCTAGAAAACAAACATAAGCATTTGATACAGTAAACATATCAATCAAATTTCTTACAATACATTCCAGCTTATATGTTTACTTGTCCATTGCCTCCTTTTGATGCAAGAGAGTGGAGTTTGAATGATGTAGCCATTGAAAAGTCATTTCCGCTCCTTGCTTCGAGGCAAATCTGCAAATTAATCCTTTGTCTTTGGTACCCAAATTTCTTTGGGTCCGCCTAGGTCATGAGTTCCTTTTTGAACCCATTTTATTTTAACTCCATGAACAAGATTTTTCTTATAAAAGCATGAGTAAGATTTGTGTCCTTTTAGTCCACAATAAAAACAAGTGCAAGTTGGACTATTTGACATTTTTACAGAAACAAAGAAGTTTTTAGAATGCTTTTGGTTTGATTTCTTTTTAGAAACAAGACCAACTTTGTTAAACATTCTTCTTTGTTTCAAAACTGAGGTATTTAAAATTTCTCTACCTTGAGAAAATTTTGCAAGTGTGTTTTTAAGATTATTATTTTCTTTTTTCAAAGAATCACACTTGGTACAAAAGCAATTTTTATTGGTAGAGATATTTGCTTTTAAAATCAAATTCTCTTCTTGCAAAGTTTTGTTTTGATTTTCAAAAACAAAATTCTCTTCCTTGGAAATAGAAAATTCGTTTTTCAATGTTTCCAACTCATTTTCAAGAGAAGAGTTTTTCTGTTTTGAAACATTTAGTTTCTTTGCAAGTATTAGAGATTCTTTATGTAAATCATCAAAGGCATCTTGTAATTCTTCAAAAGAGTAGTCAAATGAATTTACCTCATCTTTATTTCTGGCCACAAGACAAGTGTTGGCTTCTTCATTTGTGTTCTCCTCATTAGAATTGCTATTTCCCCAAATGGAAGATAGGTAAGCTTTCTTTGATGATTCAACTTTTGATTGTGGTTTCTCTTTTTCTCCTTTTTTTTTTCTTCTATCTCCTTGGTGATTTGAGATTTTTCTGTAAGTTCAACACCAAGAGCTTGCAATTGATTAAGCACAAGTTGTATCTCATTAATGGTTTTACAATTGTTCATTTGAGCAATTTCAAGTTCATTAATGAAACTTCTATACCTTAATTCCTCAGCAATAAGATCTTCCTCATGTGCAACTTCAAGAATTTCCCACATTTCTTTTGCAGTTGCACAGTTGGAGATTTTGAAAAATTCATCTTGACTCAATGCACAAGAAATAATCAATTTTGCCTTAGCATTGAGTTGCATTAAACTTCTTTCAGTATCATTCCATTCACTCTTGGGTTTTGGAATACATTTTCCTTGTTCTTCCTTGACAGGCATATAAAAACCATTTTCTATAACTTCCCAGAGTTTATGGTCTACTGAAATTAAAAACATTTTCATTTCATACTTCCAATATTGAAAATGATTAGCATCAAAAACTGGAGGTTCTGTGAAAGAATAATTTTTAGACATAAACCAATCACTAAATCCAACCATGTTTACTCTTAGACGGTTAAGTCTCAAATCAAGAGCCCAAGCTCTGATACCAATTGAAAGAAATGGTTGGATCCCAAGAGGGGGGGGGGTGAATTGGGTTTTATAAAAATTTTCACAAAACTTAATTGGAAGTTAAAATGATTTTCTGAAATTGGATAATGTTAAAGATAATAATTTAATTCAGAAAATCAAAATGTTTATCAAGATGAATAATTTTATAGTGCAAGGAATTAAGGAGCAAATATAAATCTACACAAATTAATTAATACTTGAGGTAGAAATTAAATATAAACGCAAAGCATTAATTAATTAACTTCAAATGTAAATAGAGTAGGGATAGAGAAAGCAAACTCGGAGATTTATACTGGTTCGGCTAATCCCAAGCCTACATCCAGTCCTCAAGAGACCACTTGAGTATTTCCACTATAATTGCAAGTTTAATCCGGGTACTTGCAAACCACTACAACATAGATCTTTTTTTTTTCTTCAAGGGTGTCTATCCCCTTTACAACGTGTTTTCTCTCAAACACTAACTCAAGGAACCAATCCTTGAGCAACTAAATTTAAAGGCTTAAGGAAAATAATGGTGGACACTCTCAAAGTGTAGATAACGCAGAAATTAAGCTCAGAATTTTTCTCTAACAATTTAGAGAGAATGGAACTCAAGATAATATGAGAAATGAACAATTGAAGCTTGATGCAAATGGTGTTGTGAAGTCCCCTTTATATAGTGAAACCTTGCTGCTACAGTGACTGCTTTAGTCAGAATTGCTACAGTAAGCTTCATCATCATTTTTCAACCTTTCTACAACAACCAAAAAACTTTATCAACCTTTTTCAACAATCAATATTCTTTTTCAAATTTGCTACAGTAAAAAGTATTCTTTTTCAAAGTTTATTACAACAACTAATAAACTTTATCATACTTTTTCAACAATCAAACTCATTTTTCAAAAGTGCTACAGTAAAAGGTATTCTTTTTCAAAATTTATTACAACAACCAATAAACTTTATCATACTTTTTCAACAATCAAATTCATTTTTCAAAAGTGCTACAGTAAAAGATATTCTTTTTCAAAGTTGATTACAACAACCAATAAACTTTATCATACTTTTTCAACAATCAAATTTCTTTTTCAAAAGTGGTACAGGAAAAAGTATTCTTTTTCAAATTATATTATAACAACCAATAAATTTTATCAAAAATCAATTTATACTACTATATTTAAATATATAAAGCATTAAATATATTTGGGCCAAGAAAGATTGAATCATGTATTTGGATCAAGAAGATTAAATCATACATTTGGGCCAAGAAGATTAACTCATTCATTTGGGCCAAGAAGACTAAATCATTCATTTGGGCCAAGAAAATTAAATCATACTATTTGGGCTAAGAAAGATTAAATCATACATTGGGCCAAGAAGATTAAATCATTCCCACATATTTGTCATCATCAAAACTTATAGCATAATACATTAGGGCTAACAGTCTCCAAATCATTACGAGTTCGAAGTCCACTCTTCTTACTATTTTTTGTCAAATTTGTCTCTGTCAAACTGCTGATCTCTGTCGAATGTGTCATATCACCATTTTGACGCTTAGACAATCAGCACCATTTTGTTACAGTACTGAGGACGATTACTTGTCGGCCAAACAACCTTTTTTGTTGGCAAATACATATATTTTTATTTGAAAATAATCATCCAACAATTATTTAAGTTAATAAATAGAGACCAACTTAAAAATAAAGATAATGGATAAATAGTAAATTTTTTTTTTAAAAAAAATTGGTAGTGTTTGCAAATAACTAGGGATGAGTAGTGCATCATGTTGACTTAATTAACTTGTCAGACCCTACCCAAACACACATTTGTGTTGGGTCAAAAAGCCAAACCTGACCCCTTATCGGTTCAGATAGCGGGTTGAGAAATTCCCAACCTAATATACTTAACCTAAATTGTCCAACTAGATGAAATGCTTTTTTTAAGTGTTTGCTTTCTCTAATGTTAGTCTCAGAAGTCTTCTGTCTTCAATCCCAACTCTTCATACACCCATCTCTTCATACACCCATCTCTCCAGCCACGAGTCTTTAATCTCAACAAAATTTGAGTATTTGACTACTCTTCGGCCTATGCCTTCTCCAATATCACTCTTAAAAGGCTTCTGTCTTCAATCTCAAACTCTTTGTATGCCCAGCTATCTAGGCTTTAACCAAGAGTTCTTCAAAGCAAAGCTCTTAACACTGAAACATCTGTCGGAGTTCCTTAGATTGAGGCTCCGCATGCTATTCTTTAGATTGAGGCTTCGACAACAACGCTGCCAATTGAGACCCATCAAGGAAAGCTTACCATTAAAGCAGTTGAAGCTTTTCTTGCCAGGGAATCGGCAGTTATTCATTCTCAACCTCGACAATGTCAATCGCTTGAGGAACATGGGAAGGAACTAGTGCCTTTCTGTTCCTAACAAAGCCACCTTGCTGTCAATTTGCCTTCACAGAGTGATATGCCATTTGTGATCAGAGACAATATCAACATGGAGGCATTGATGGCTGACGTTTCTCCTATATCTTCCATCTCCAGTCTAATTCACCTGACAGTCTAAGTAGGACCTTCTAATTGTCAAATTCGTCCAAGTTCTGATGATCTGGACATAGATATATTGATAAATCTTTTGTCAGGTGTTCTAACTTCATCAGTCTCTTTAGTTCCAATGGAATCTTCAATAGACCCAAGGGTCGACAAACTGCTAAAAGAGTTGAAGAACTTCCTTGATTTTTCCTTCGAGATTATTGCATCTGATGAGTCACTAAGAAGCAGAGTTCAAGTTATCTTAGGTGAACTTGAACCAATAAAATCATGACTTTATATTTCCTGTCAAAGTCTTTATTCAACCTTTAAAGATTTATTGACAAATTATTTGACAAGACACCTACTTTCAATCAAGTCATTTCTTCTTATAAAAAGGAAATGTCGAAAAAAGAAATCATCATAAGTCAATTATGAGATTTGAAGGCTAAAAGAGATAGACAGGATGAAATGATAGCCAAAATGAAGGAAAGTTGTATACATGCTATCAGTACTATTAACCGATATAGAGAATGCCTCAACGAATTAGAAGAAAGAATCAAGAAAATTAGAGAAGAAATGGCGTTAGTTGAAGCGCTGAGAGACAAGCTTGACAATGGTCTGACCGAACATATGGCAAATGAGAAAAAATAAAAGAAAGTGCCACAGCCATCACGGTCAACGCTCGAGTTGTTGCCGAAAAGATGAAGTCTTTGGAGAATGGCTATCTAATAGCCTACGTGGACAAAAAGACATTAGCTTTTGTCTGGGAACGTTTACGCCAACATGCTTATCTGATAGATTAGTTTGATTTGTATTGTCGGTCCTTTTAATCCGACAAGTTTTAATAATAATTTTTTTATATAGCATTCGACAATGAAGTGTACAAATTTTAATGCAATAAAAATTCTTTATTTAATCTTTACTTCACACATTGTCAACCTGTATGGCTTTAGGTATTTGCCATTGATTGATTGCACTTTTAATCTAGTGTTAACTTCATCAAGAGTATAAGCATTACCAAAAATACTTACGTAATTATAAATGGTCCTTCCTATTTTGGCGACCACTTGCCATATTCTCGATAAAGTTTCTCAATAGGCAAAATTTCTTTCCAAACTAAATTGCCTAAGTTAAAAGACTTATATTTAACTCGACAGTCATAAAATTTAGCAATTCACTCTTTTTGTGGAATTAAATTTTCTAAAGCAATTAGTCTTTCATCAGTCAACTCGTTTATTTCGTCGAACATTGAATTCCAAGAACTTTTAACTTGTAATTCATCTTGTCTTTAAATGCAAATTGATTGAAGATTAATTTTGACAGGAAAAATGGCATCATGACCATAAACTAATTTATACGGTGATGTACTTGTTAATTCTCTTGGCAAATTCCTGTATACCCATAGAACCTAATCAAGGGTATTATGCCAATTTCTAGGCTATCGACCAATATGCTTTTTAATCAGGCTTATAAGAATTTTGTTGATGGCCTCTACCTGACCATTTTCATGTTCATAGTATGGTGTTGACGTAATTCAATTTATTTTCCTAGAATCAGCATATTCTACAACTTTCCATCCAGTGAAAATGGTACCTTGATTGGTTGTCAAAGTTTGAGGTATCCCAAACCTGCAAATGATGTGATTTTCAATAAAATTGATCACATCTTGCTGAGAAACATCTTTTAGCATGATTGCTTTAACCCATTTGGTGAAATAATCAACCCCGACTAAAATGTATTTATGTCCCTTCGATGAAGGAAGATGTATTTGGCCTATTAAGTCCAAAGCCCATCCTCTAAACGGCCAAGGTTTAACAATTAAATGTAATTCACTAACTGAAATGTTTTGTATATGGCCATGTCTTTGAAACCAAAAGACTTGGCGAACATTATACAATCTTTTACTAGTGTTGGCCAATAGTATCTTCATCGTCGAAGGACTTGTTTCATTTTCTCTTCTACTTGGTGAGCTCTACAAATACCTTCATGGACTTCTGACAAGGCAATGTATGCCTCTGACTCACTTAAGCATTCTTTTAATTGTTCGTCGACAATCTTTCTATACAATTGTCCACCTGACAGTACAAAATTTAACACTCTCTATTTGAGTTTCCATTCTACATCAGAACTTGGATTCTCTAAATAATCAATAATTGCTTTTCTTCAATCATTACTTGTATGAAAGTCATTAAAAATCCCTTCTTCTAAGGGATATAAAAGTTCTCTGATATCTATTAGATTCAACAGAACTTTTTGAGAAACCTTATACCCAGAAGCTATTTGGGCTAAGTCATTTGCTTCTTTATTTGATTCTTTAAGAATATGTTTGACAATAACTTCGTCAAAATTTTTTATTAACTTACTCACCACAATACAATATTTAATCATATTTTGTTTAAAGCATTTGTATTCTTGAGTAAGTTGTTTGATGACTAATTGGAAGTCTCCAAGTATGTGCACTCTTTGTGCTTTTATTTGACAAAGTATTTCTAATATGACAATTAAAGCTTCGTATTTAGCCTTATTATTAGAACAAGAATACTTAAGTTCAAACATAAACTTGGTTGGAGTTCCCTTAGGGGAAATTATTAAAATCCCAACACCACTTCATTTTTTATGCCTTGATCCATCGAAATAAAGACGCCAAGGTTTCAATCCGACAAAATTTATGTCGTTGTCTATGTCTAGGCCAGGGTGGTCGACTAAAAAGTCAGCCAATGCTTGGCCTTTGATGGCTTTCGCTGGAACATATTGTAAGAAAAATTCTGACAATGCAATTGTCTATTTGCCAATACGTCCATTGAGAAACATAAATTTTATTATATCCATATTTGAGATGACAAATATATTATAAGGTATCATGTAATATTTCAGCTTAGTACAAGAAAAATACAATGACAAGCATAACTTTTCAATTGCACTATATCTTGTTTCTACATCATTTAGAACTCAACTGAGGTAGTAAATAACTCTCTCGATACTAGTCTCATCATCTTGAGCTAGTAAACATCCTATCATTTCCTCAAAAGCTAAAATATATAACTTTAGTGGCTATCGTGGTATTGGTGACATCATAACTGGAGGATTTGTCAAATATTGCTTGATTTGATCAAAGACCTCTTGATGAAAAGGCTCCCAGACTAAATCTTGCTCAGCTTTCAGCTTGACCAAAGGTGAAAAGACTTAGGTCCTACCTGACAAGTTAGATATGAATCTTCTTAAGCATTTCACTTTCCCCAAAGAAGATTGTAATTCCTTCTTATTTGTTAGTGTAGTGGCTTCCAAAACAACTCTAGTCTTATTCTTGTCCAATTTGATTCCTTTTTTATGGACTATAGAATCCTAGAAATTTGGCAGCTAACACTCCAAAAGCACATTTCTCTAGATTCATTTTAAGGCCATTCTTTTGCATCCTTTCAAAAGCATGCCTCAAATGTATCAAGTGGTTTTGCTTATCTTCCAACTTGACAATGACGTCGTCAATGTACACCTTTATAAACTTCCCTATAACATTATGAAAGATGGTATTAATCACTTTTTGATAGGTGACCCCTACATTCTTCAAACTAAAAGGCATGACAACCCACTTATATGTCCCAATGGCTCTTGTACATCTGAAAGCTATTTTTGACATGTACTCCTCAGCTATAAAAATCTAATTATAACTTGCATGACCATCCATATAACTTAAAATTTCATGCCCAGATGCGGCATCCTCTAACATATCCGCTACGAGCATTGGATATTCATCTTTTGGAGTAGCCAGATTCAAATTTCTAAAATCTGTGTATACTCTTAACTTGTCATTTTTCTTAATAACAGGAACTACATTAGAGAGCCATTCGACATACCTAGTAGTTTTAATGAACTTAGCTTTGAGCAGCTATTCGACCTCTTCTTTGATTTTCAACACCACTTCTAGAGCAAATCTCTTATTTGCCTATTTGATAGGTCTGCATCATTCCTTGAGTGATAATCTGTGTTTGACAAGGTCTCTACTCAAACCAGACATTTCATTGTAAACCCAGGTAACACACTCTTTGTATTCTGTAATTAGCATTACAAGTTTTTTTTTTTGAATTCCTTTGGCAAAAATGCACTTACAAAATAGGTCTTTATTTTCTTCAATACCCAAGTTCACCTTTTCCAAAGGATCTTTCGCTTTGACATTTATCTTTTCATTGGGCCTTTTCTCAAATCCCAAAGGGCCATTATCTATAATGTAGTCTAACAAAATACATTCCGTGATATTGACTACCTTGTCGGCCAAATTGACCGACAACCTGTCCAATTGAGTCTTAATACCTATGGCTGGCACTTAGCCAATTTTTGTCAGCCTTATCCATTAATTTGACACCAAATTGATCTATCAAGCAGACCTCCAAAGCCTCCTTGTTGATAATTCCATCCTCGGTAACTACTGGTCTGACATTCGGGACGTAAATTCTAACGTCAACGTGAAGTTGCTGTAAGTGATATGGACTATCATCTGCTTCTACAACTTCCACCTATCCTTTGCTATTCCATAGGATTAATTTCTGATGCACAGTCGACATGATCGCTCCAACGGCATAGATCCTATCTTTACCTAATAGTATGTTATAACTGGATTTTGAGGGGATTATGATAAAGAGAGTCGATCTTTCGACAGGTCCGATGAGAATATTTAGCAGCACTACCCCATTGGATAAAGAAGACTTGCCATTAAAATCAATGACAACCATATCTGTCTGAATTAAGTCAGACTTATCTTTTCTCAACCTCTTAAATATGGCTCTTGGTATCAGATTAATGGCGGCTCTACCATCCACCAGAACTCTGTTGGTGGGCTTCCTTTCTAATGAGGCCTTGATATGTAAAGGCCGTAGATGTGCTTTTTGCACCTCAGTTGGTTTTTCAAACTTGGCTAGATTCTCAAATCTTGCAAACAAGTCATCCTCTAAGTTGTCGAATCCTAAATTTATGTTGTCATCTAGAAATAGCTAGTCCTCCAAAAGATCTTCTAAGTTCTCTTCATTCTTTCCTATATAAATCTTGTAATGAGCTTCATACTCAGGTGGTATCACGGAGATGAGATTGAGATTCATGTTTATGTGACGTTCATCTATATCTTTTCTTTCGATGTCATCTTCATCTTTGAATTTTCCTTCAACTGGATCCCAGTCATCTTCATCTATGAATGATCCAAGTTTAAGATAATCCTTGTCTACTAGACCGTCGACATATCCTATTTCTGACAAAGTTGTTCCCATGACCATGATCACGTCGTCTAGATCTATATCCATATCAAAGTCAAAGTCAAATTCTTCCTCGTTGTTGAGACCCAAAGGATCTTTGGGATCGTTGAGGGCTCTTACGATCTTGTCAGCTGATAAATCCATGTCAGAAATATGACATTTAGGTTTGAACTCGATGAGTTACCCCCTTGTTTAATCTTGGCAAAGGTCTTTCTTTTTCTTTCGACATTAGTTGTGAGATCTTCCAAGATTGCTTTTATTTCTTTATTAATCTAGTATTCATAATCTTTCTTTTTGACTTCTACAATGGCCACCTGTTTGCCTTTATCTCTCTTGGCCTTCTTAGCTTCTACCAACCTGACTGGCCAGCTTCTTTTAGGAAGGGAAAGAAGTATATCTCTATCACATTCTGATTTCAAAGGCATCGGTTGCATCGATTCCCATGCCTTCACAATCTCTTCCTGAAGCCATGCATTTAATAGAATTTGGTGGTGGTTATGCCACATTTTCTTCCAGTGGTTCAATGATTTCTGTGTCAGGTAGTGGTTTAGTTTCGACAATCAAACACTTTTTTCCTGATCTTGAAGGTTCTTCTTTGATCTAAGTGCGTCTATTAGAGCTTTCATCTTTTGGGCTTGCCTATATCTCTGCAACCTTCGTTTCTTGGTTTTTGACAAAGGCCGATGAGATGTTTCAAGCTTATTTTTGTCAAATGGCATTAATTTGCCATAATGATAATCTTCATTCCAAAAAGGCTGCTCCTTAAGGAATTTATTTCATCTAACAGTATCCTTGTTTGTCAATGCCGAATTCTTCACCCATTTGCCGACCTTCACGTTTGTAGGTGGCACTTGAGTCTTGAGGTGTTGGAAATGGTTGAGAAATCAAATTGCTCCCAACTGACTCTTTTGGCTTTTCGACCTACTGGCCATTAAAATTTGGCCTACCAAAATGATGTGGCTGAGATCTTGGTGTATAGGATAGTTTTTATTGAGAATTCCTCTTATGAAGTCTCTCATTCTCAATTAACTAGGTATCAACCATTGCTTTTCAACGTGCTTTTATGGCTTCTGGATCATACAGGTGGGCACATCTGGATTGCTATTGAATCTTTCTTTCTTGTTATGAATTCTTCATATGTCTCCTAAGACTTTTGGTATGTGTCGTATGGGTCTACCATAGGGTCTATGTCCATCTCAGTTGAATCTACTTCAACATGCTTCTTTCCTTTTCTTTTCACATCAACCATGCCAATGTTCAAAGGAACTTGGCTGTCAACTAGTTGCAACATTTGTTTGAAGGGATTAGTGTCAACCTTTATATCTGTTTTTTTGTCAGCGAGCTTCAATCTTGCCTTTTGAATCAAGTCCCTGAAATGTACACATTCACTAGTCACATGACCGAATACATTATTAAATTTGTAATATTTTTGGTCTTTAATTTCATCAGGCTTTAACAGCCTATGATTATCTGACAATTTTATTTGTTTTTCTTTTAACAAAACATCAAAAATTTGTTCGGCTTTTGTTATGTCGAATGTGTATACTTTTCTATTGACATAGCTCATCTTTTCTTTGGCCTTCATAGGCTTTATATCCTTACAAGTATAGGGAGGTCCATTTTTTAATTCGAAAAGATTTATGTTGCAATTAGCATTATCATCGTCTTTGTCGAACTCTTCCATTCTGACATAGTTTACCTTTCCTCTTTTGAGAAACTTCTTTTGCTTTTGCACTTTTTCAGCTTTCAACTATTCTATTTGTCGAACTTTGTCTCCTAGTTAGGCAAGGTCAACTAAATGTTGATTGACAAGCTTTTTTCTGATATAATAATCTAGGCCCCTGATAGCCATTTTGACAATCTCAACTTCGGGAATTAGAGTAAAACATCTACTCCTTATTTGTCTAAACCTTGCCAAATAATCTTTGATAGATTCGTTTTATAACCTTTTAATATTAAACAAATCTGTCAGACCAACTTTCAAATCTCCTCTGAAGAATTGGTCATGGAAACTTCTCTCTATCTGAGCCCACGAATGAATAGAATTCGATCTCAATGTTGAGAACTAAGAGAAGGCATTTTTTGTGAGTGAACTCAGAAAGAATCTCATTTTAAGTCCTTCATCTATCTCTAAATCTCCTATTTCAATGGTGTATCGTAAAGGGTTAATTCACTACTCTCTCCAATGAACTGAGATAATTTAGGAACCTTAACCATTCCTCTAGGAAATTCTGTCTGTTGAACCCAATTAAGGAATGTTGAGATGAAATAAGACTGATTAGTATAACCTACATTGAGACCAAATCTATTATGGACTTGTTCAACTACTTGATTTACATTACATTCGACTTGGTTTCTTACGGGTTTTGTTGGAATTCTCTTACAACATTATCCACTTGTGGATCATTTCAAGGTAAGATTTGTACTTGACCATGTCTTAACTGAAGTTGAGGTTGGTCTTGCCCTTGTACTATGTTATTTTGATGATTTTGGCCTTGATCTTAGGCCATAATCACCTATTCTAGTTGGATATTTTCGGACACAAAAATCCCCAAGGTCTGAGTTAGTCTACCCATTTGTAATTGTATTACATGCGTTATTCGTATTTTCTATCAAGGGTTTCAATATAACACCCATTTGTTATGTCAATATACTCACCATATTGTGATTAATTTCGTCCATTTGTTGTCGAATATTAGCTGAAGAACTTACAGTAGATGTGGCAATAGTATTTGGCATGTCTCTCAACATATTAGGGAAAATAGGTCCCAAATTCAGTCTTTCCTGTAAGAACACAATGGGAGTACTAGTTCCTGCCATATTTGCCAATGCAGAACTTATTGCTTAGCCTTGAGTCATTTGACTTGTGGAATTGGCTAACTGACTTCCAATCCCAATTTGTCATCACAGGAGGGACATAGCCTTAAGGTAATCTATATTGAGGTGCAAACTTTGTCGTTTGATTGCCTACTGGATTTGGTGACATGGGTGTCAATTTTCCTAAAAGGAACAAGTTTGGCACAAAGTCTGTAGGATTAGTAGTTGTTGTAATTGCTGGCACATTTACCGTATTTATGACAGTCATAGATGCTTAGTGAACTTGTTACTTGATTAGCACCATTTGCATTACTCATGATTTCAGAGTTATGGGTAGGAATTTGTTTACCACTTCTCAAATGCATACATTCAACGAGTTACTCTGATCTCGTCCCACCGGGAGTGTCAATTTGTTAATGTTGATTTTTGGTCTAAGGATAAATCCAACAACAAATACTTAACTTTATTGAGAACGATGTAGATATTCGAAGTTATGTGGTAATCTCGGTTAAAAGACAAACGTGTCGAATGCAAGTGATTTGACAAGCATTGCATGAAAGAGCGTTAGACTTGAAAATACGTTTTTTTTTTTGCAGAAGTTTAATAAAAATGGTAAAATTGCAGGAAAGTAAGTTACAGAACGTAAAGTACATAAAAAAGGTAACTACAGAAGGTAAACAACAGAAAGTAAATGGTAGAAGGATAAAGTGTAGAATGTAAGCAGCAGAAAATAAATTGTTGAAAATAGATTGTCGAAAGTTAAAGTACAGAAAGTTTAAAGGAAAGCAATTAAATTGCATAAAGTAAATGAAACCGATTAAATGAAACCGATTAAATGACTAGGAAGAAATTGCTGGAATTGATAAAAGGCTTTGAATTAAATTAACTGAAATGTAAGGGTGGAAAATATACTTCGATATTGATCCTTTAATCTACTTGTGTGAGATATTAGGATTCTTAATCAAGAGTTGCCAACCCTTTTTACAACTATTAACTTAGTATTTATAGGCAAATGACTGAAGTAACTGTCTATCTATCTAATTGCCACGTAAGTGATGGTTTACAATGCTTGACAACTACCTTAACCCACGTAAGTGGTAGTTTACAAGGTTTGACATAACTAGCTTTTGGAGTAATGGTCTTCAACGGCCTTTGCTCGACAATTCCTTGCTTTCATCATTCGGCAACCAAGTCATATCACTAACGGACATCTCCATTACTCGACGTCTTTTGTTTAGAGTTGTTTGATATTGAACTTACTTATCGGGCAACGTGCCTCCGACAATTGAATTTTCGACTGATGTGTGTGGATGTCTCCAAATCATTACGAGTTCGACGTTCACTCTTCTTACTATTTTCTGTCGAATTCGTCTCCGTCAAACTGCTGATCTCTGTCGAATATGCCAAATCACTATTTTGATACTTAGATAATCAGCACCATTTTGTTACATTACTGACTTGTCAGCCAAACAACCTTTTTTGCTAGCAAATAAATATTATTTTTATTTAAAAATAATAATCCAACAATTATTTAAGTTAATAAATAAAGACCAACTTAAAAATAAAGGTAAAGGATAAATAGTAAATTTTTTTAAAAAAAAATTTGGTAGTGTTTGCAAATAACTAGGGATGAGCAGTGCATCATGTTGACTCGATTAACTTGTCCAACTAGACCCAAACACACATTTGTGTTGGGTTGAAAAGCCAAACCTGACCCCTTATTGGTTTGGATAGTGAGTTGGGAAATGCCCAATCCAATAAACTTGAATTGTCCAACCAGATGAAATGATTTTTTTTTTAAGTGTTTGCCTTCTCCAATGTTTGTCTCAGAAGTCTTCTATCTTCAATCTGAACTCTTCATACACCCATCTCTCCAGCCACGAACCTCCAATCTCAGCAAATTTGAGTATCTGACTATTCTTCAGCCTATGCCTTCTCCAATCTGACTCTTAGAAGGCTTCTGTCTTCAATCTCAAACTCTTTGTATGCGCAGCTCTCCAGCTCCAACCAGGAGTCTCCAATCTCAGCATAATCTAACTAATCTTTCGCCTTTGCCTTCTCCACTCTTGATTCTATGCTTCGTCTCTTCACTAAACACACAAGTAAGCTTTTTTTTTCTTATTTTGAATTTAATAGAAATTTTAAAAGTTCTTTAATTTGAACTATATATTTTTTTTTTACCAGAATAGTTGATACGAACCAAGGATGATGTTGAAATTACACATTGATTGCTTGGTTTGGATGATACACACTAATTGCTTGGTTTGTATGTTCTGGTTCGTATGATAGTATGATTTGGCTTTGAAAAGTATGGTGATTTAGAAATTTTGGCACTGTAGGGTGGTTTGATATGTGAATTCTATTGTGTGAAATTGTTTATGCAATTATTAGCAGCTATTTTTTAAATTGAAGTTTTCAATTTAGTACTTTTAGCTACTTGCATAGTTTATAGATAAGATCTTCTTTGGTGCATAAGAAGGGAAGAAAAGAAGAAAAGAAAAAAAAAAGTCAAACTTGTCCGACTCAACTCAAACCAAATCTGTTAAAGTTGGTTTTGGTTAGTTCCATTCTAACCTTCAAAAATTTTGATCCCAACTCGACGACATTTGGTCGTTTGGGTTCAAAATTTCACTCAACTCGATTTGATCCGACTGGTGCTCACTCCTACAAATAATTGCAATTTAATACTAAAATATATAATTTTAATGTGATGAAGCTTTGTAAAGAAAACTTTATAGATCCAATATTAACTATAATGCCTTGTACAATTTTTACATATTCATATCACATTCATGATATTATTAATAAAACGAATAAATAAGTGAAAATTAATACTAAAGTGTACAATTTTAATGTGATAAAGTTTTATAAAGAAAAATATTAAGATTCAAAGTTAATTACAATGTCTCGTATAATCTGAATAGCTTCATATCATGTATCATTCATGATATCATTAATCAAACAATACAGAGAGAAGTAGGAAAGTCCACCCTCATTCAACGCCTTCCTACTAATTTCACTCATCTGCTTAACCTTCTTCCTTACCTCACTTTCTTCCTTCATTACTTCCTTTATTCCTTTCTCTATTCTCTCTGCACTTAAAACCTCTGTTTCCTTTCCATTATCGAACTGTATCCTATAATCCAAAGATATCTCCACTGCCATTCCCAATTCGCGCACCATTAAAAACGCATTCATTTGCTGCTCGGCAGAAAGTGGCCAAGTGGCCATGGGCACACCATAATATATACTCTCTAAAGTAGAGTTCCACCCGCAATGCGACACAAACCCGCCTACTGCACGATTGGCCAAGATCTGGGTTTGTGGGGCCCAACCGATCACTCTTCCAATACCAGCCGTCCGTTCCAAGAACCCATCCGGTAACACTCCTTCGAAGTTAGAGTAATCCGTTGGCGACGTTATCGTACTCTCTGGTGCAGGCTTTCGTAGAGACCACAAGAAGCGAACCCCACTCTTCTCAAGAGCATGCGCTATCTCCTTCACTTGATTATCGTTTTCGAAATATCCCTTACTCCCGAAGCATAGGTATATCACAGACGAAGGAGGTTGGTCATCGAGCCACTCGATGACGTCAGCTGATCCCTGTTTAGGTGGGCTTAGGCTTAAGATGGGTCCCACGGGATAAACCGCGAGATCACCGTTGGAGAAGGAGTGAACCGCGTGACTTTCAAGCTCCTCGAATGTATTTACTATAATGCCCTTGGCCTTCTTAAGACCTCTTACGTAATTGAAAAAGAACGACTCCCAATTCTTATCTAAAACGATATTAGGCAGCGCATTAGCGGGAACCGGGTTTGCAAAACCCGGGATCGCGAACTCGACGCCGGAGTCCTTGAAGCCAAAAGCAGTCGTATCGACGCCGTCTCGTTCTCGGAGCGTGTGAAGGTGAAGCATGAGGCTGAGAAAAGCAGCGCCGGAGGTGAAGAAGACCATGGCGGGAACTCCGAACTCACCGGCGATGTCATTCATGGCGGTGCAGAACATGTCGACGACGAACCCCGCGAGGCTGGGTGAATCGGGGCCCGATTTGAGTTTGTTCACGGCGTCTCTGACGTGAGGCTTTTGGTTTTCGATGAGAGCTTCCAAAAAGGAAGATGGATGGTGAGATTCAGCTTCGGAAGGGAGTTTGGTTGGGAGGAGAATGAATTGGATGCTACCGGAGGAGCAATGGGAGGAAGCGAGGGATTGTATGAAGGCATCGCAAGTGGCGTTGTGCGGTAACTTGATGACGAGGAGAGTGACGGAGAGGCGGTGGTCGTGGTTGATGAGAAGCTTCGCGAACTCCACGATGGACATAAGGTGACCGATGCCGGGACAGGGCACGAACACTAGCTGCGATTTCTTCATAGTTAAAGACAGGTATTAACTCGTAAGTGAATATTATGAATCGGTGCGTGCTTTTGATTTGGTGAAGGGAATGGCACTAGATATAATTACAGCAGTCTTGCAAATGTTGATAAGGGAATGGATAAAAAGAAGAAAATTGAGGTGAGAGAGAACTGTAGCCATTTTGTTGGTATGTGTTGATGTTTCGATTTGCATGCGCGAAAAGTACAATGGAGATGTGGACCTCAAACATATCTTGAATGGCGGAGAAACCATATCCGCTTGTCTGGATCCGTTTCAGGTTGATACGGGTGTGCCAAGATAAATTATATTAATGTTTTAGGTTACTATGCTGGGTATTATTTTATGGTTTATTGATGTGGTTGTAGTTGAATTGAGGTAAAATTAATAATAATTAAATATATATTTTTAATTTTATATATTAAAAATATAGAATATAATAAATTAATAAATATTGTTATATTTAATTTTATTTGACTTGTATAATTATATATATATATATATATATGTGTGTAATTTCTCTTCTATTATTTTTTCTCTTATTTGTTTTTGTGACAATAATAATATTATTATAAAAGATAAATTAAGAAAAAAATATAATATGATAGAAAAGAATAAAAAAATAAAATAAATAAAAATTTAATATCTCACATAATGTAAGAAATAATTTTATTTTATAAAATGATTTTATTTTTATTTTATAAAAGTTGATTCAACTGGTTTAATAGTTCACTTTTTTATATAAATTTCTATTGGGTTTTTACTGATTTTTAGTTGATTGATTTTTGAGGTTAATAAAACTGGACTAGTGGTCAGTTTTTAATCGAACTAACCAATTAGATCTAGTTCTTCAAAATATTAATTATATAATATTTATATTTAAAGAATGGTTCACGGCTCTATTGTACATGAAATCCAGTTTCTCTGCTTAGTATCCTACGCCAAGCATCTGCTTGGCACAGCGCCAAGTAGGGATCTGCTAGCATTGTACATGTGCAAAAGAGCTTGTATGACAAATCGTGATGGTCCTATGAGAATCCGAACATGGTAGAATGGGTATGTTTAGGATGTGGTGGCCGAAAGGAAAAATGAAAGGAAATTAAAAGAGAATAAAAATAGATATTTTATTAAAAGAATATAAAAAATCATTAATTTAATATTTTTAAAGGTGTAATTTGTACCATTTCTTCTCATCTTTCTTTTTACTTCATTGATTACAATGCATGGAGGAAAGCAACCCAACATGCCGAATATGAACATTATCCTCTCCAAATGGAATAGAAGGGTGCAATTATAATCTATATCGTTGATATTTAACATCAACATCTTAAAATATACATGTTGTTATATTATTTTATAAAAAAATATTTTATTTTTTGAATGTTGATCTTCGTATGAATGTAGGATTCTCCCGTTACTTTCAAAAATAGGAAAGAATCTATCTTAGGGTTTAGAATTTAAAAAATGAAAAAGGATCAATTCTTTGAAACCTTCAATTTCTGACATAAAAGAGGATGTGTTTCCAAAAAATGGGTCATTCGGGTTGCTCAAGACTTCAACGTACCGTTATAGGAAATTTATTTAGAGTGAAATGATATTTTTATTTTTAAAGATTTATTATTTTTAATTTTAGCAATCAAAATTTAATTTAAAAATAATGTGAGTAAGATTTGGGTTGTGTGGACTTACATAAAATTAAGACAAAAGTATATTTTTAGTTTTTGAATTTTGTCTTAAATGTCATTTTATTCTTTTAATTTTATATGAATTCATTTGAGTTCATTCACTATTAAAAATCACTCAAATATTTTTTTCCCCATTTATTACTGTTGGGTTTAACTTGAATTTTGTGGGTGACCCGGTTTGTAACCCGACCCACGACCCATGACCCATAACCCATTATTTCCTATATATATATGTTTGTAATGGAATTCATTAGTAGAAGGGGTTGATGTAATTTCTCTCTGTATAGCTTCTATCAGAAATAATACATATATTCTCTCTGTCCGTGGACGTAGGTCGCATTGACCGAACCACGTAATTTCTTTGTGTGTTCTTCTCTATCCTTCTCCTTGATCTATTGCCTTTCAGTAACCTAACAAGTGGTATCAAAGCCTTGGTTCTTTTTTGATTCGTCCGTTATTGTAGCACGTCCGAAAATTTTCAGATCCGGCTCCAAAATTTCAGATCTTACCTCGATTTAGTTGTTTTGGAGCATAGGAAACCATTCTCTGCATCTTTGGTGCGTTGAAGAACGTCGGAGACCAATTTTTGGTGGTAAGAAAATTTTCAGATCTAGTTTTAAATTTCAGATCTAGCTTGATTTGCTTGTTTTTGGGCAAAAAGAGACCGTTTATTACATTTCTAGTGCATTGGAGATCGTTTTTCAGTTGTTTTGGTGATTTTTTACGGTTGTGAATACTGTTCACCGCCGGAATCTTCATCGAAAGTACTGTTCATAGCCGGAATCTTCATCGAAAGCACTGTTCATAGCCTTATACGGCGAGGCACTGTAGCAGTCAACGATCAACGGCACTGTAGCGACTCGGGGGTACTGTAGCACGTTCAACGGTCAACGGTACTATTTGGTCAAAGTTACTGCTTAGTCAAAGTTATTGTTTGGTCAAAGCTGTTGTTTGGTCAAAGCTGCTGTTTGGTTAAAGTTGCTGTTTGGTCAAAAACTGCTGTTTGGTCACAGCTGCTGTTTGGTCATAGTTGTTGTTTGGACCAAGTTTTTTGTTGCGATCGTTATTGTTTCGTCGACACGGTTCCGGTGAGTTTATGTTTAATTCAGAAAAGAATTCTGAATTTCTGTGTGAATTTACTGGATTGTGTTAGATTGTGCTGGATTGGATTTCTGGTTTATTGTTGTGAATTTTGTTGGACTGTTGTGTTGAATTTCTGTTAGTGAAGTTCTGGTCAGTTTGCAAGGTTCTGAACAGTTTTGTGAAATTCAATTTCTGATTGCGAAATTTGCTAGTAATTTATCTGCTGTTATTTGAGAAGATGTCGACTCATAAATTCGATATTGAGAAGTTCAATGGATCGAATGATTTCACTTTGTGGAAGGTAAAAATGAGGGCACTTCTAGTTCAGTAGGGATGTGCAGTGGCATTAGAAGGAGAAAGTAGTTTACCTAACACGTTGAAGGAAGAGGAGAAGAAGGAAATTTTGGCAAAGACTCATAGTGCATTACTATTGAGTCTGACAGATGAGGTGTTGAGAGAAGTAGTTGATGAATCAACTACTGCAGGTTTGTGGAAGAAATTAGATGATAAATACCAGAAAAAGTCTCTCACAAATCGGTTATATCAAAAGCAGCGTTTGTATACCCTGCGGATGACAGAAAATATGCAGGTAAAAGATCATCTTGATAATTTTAACCGAATTATCCTGGATTTACAGGGTGTTGGGGTTAAGATAGATGATGAAGATCAGGCTATCATTCTTCTGTGTTCTCTACCAAATTCATATGAGAACTTTGTTGACACTATGTTGTATGGTAGAGATAGTATCTCTGTTAATGATGTCAAAGATGCTTTGCAGTCTAAAGAGCTGAAAAGAAGAGTCTATAGTTCTAATGAGGATGGTGCAGAAGCAGGTTTGTATGTTGGCAGAGGCAGAGACACTAAAAGGGATGATGGAAAAAGAAACAAGTCACGGTCTAAGTCGGGGAACAAATGAGGACCTCGATGTTATCACTGTAAACAAAAGGGGCACATCAGGAAGAATTGTCCACAGAGGAAGAAGGGAAATGACGAGAAGGAACCGAATACCAGTGGTAGTGTTGCGGTGGTGCAAGATAGTTCTGACGAAGAAGAAGACATTGATGTTCTCACAGTTAGCACCTCTGGTTCTGCAAATACTTGGGTCTTGGACACAGGTGCATCTTATCATATGACTTTCTCACGTGAACTGTTTACTTCTTTCAAGGAGTGGAATAGTATTGTGAGGTTGGGTGATGATGAGCAGCTCAGTGTTAAGGGCAGTGGTTTTGTGCAGATTCAGATGTATGATAGAATAGTCAGGATGTTTGATGCTTGGTATGTTCCTGGTCTACGAAAGAACTTGATTTCTCTTGGTACTCTAGACAAACAAGGGTACAAGTACTCTGGAGAGAATGGACATTTGAGAATTTCCAAAGGTGCTCTAGTTATAATGAAGGGTAAATTGCAGCATGGCATTTACTTTCTAATTGGTAGTTCAGTGATGGGGACAGTGGCTGTATCTAAATCTTTAGGGAATAATGATGATTGTACAGAGTTATGGCATCGCCGATTGGGACACATGAGTGAGAAAGGGCTGTCAATTCTAAGTAAACAAGGATTGTTAGAAGGAGCAGAAACTGGGAAACTGAAATTCTGTGAAGTTTGTGTTATTGGTAAACAACGCAGAGTTAAGTTCAGTTCTGGGAAGCATACTTCTACGGATGTTCTGCAATATGTTCACTCAGACTTGTGGGGTCCTTCTCCAGTTGAATCTCAGGGCAAATGCAAGTACTTTGTTACTTTCATTGATGACTACTCTAGAAGGGTTTGGGTATATTTTCTGAAATCCAAATATGAAGTGTTTGGGAAGTTCAAGGAGTGGAAGACCATGGTTGAGAAACAGACTGGAAAACAGGTCAAAACACTTAGAACTGATAATGGGTTGGAGTTTTGTAATGCTCCATTTAATGAGTTTTGCAAGAAAGAAGGTATAGTGAGGCATCGCACTGTACTTCATACACCACAACAAAATGGAGTTGCAGAACGTATGAATCAAACATTGTTGCAGCGTGCGAGATGCATGCGATTAAACACTGGCTTACCAAAACAATTCTGGGCTGAAGCAGTTAACACTACTTGTTATCTGGTGAATAGATCGCCATCTACTGCAATTGACTTTAAGACTCCTCAAGAGGTATGGTTCGGTAAACCTTCTGATTATTCTGGCTTACGTATATTTGGTTGTCCTGCTTATGCTCATGTGAATGATGGTAAACTAGAGCCTAGGGCAATGAAATGCATATTTCTAGGGTATGCACCTGGAGTTAAAGGGTACAGGCTGTGGTGTACTAAAAAGGATAGAACTCTAAAATTTATTACTAGCAGAGATGTAACTTTTGATGAGTCTGCTATGTTTGGTCAGAAGGAGGAGCTTGGTAGTCATGCAGGTAATAATGATCAAGGTGCCAACCAGAAGGTGGAAATTGAAGTTTAAACTTCAAAAAGGGTTATAACAGACCCTGTACAGCAGCCCAGGGAAGAAGAAGAATCACAACCTATAGCAACAAAGAGGAAAAGAAGGGAAATCAGAAAACCTATAAGGTATGAAGATTGTGTTGATATAGTTGATGTTAATTCAGTTGCTTATGCCTTGGTAGTAGGTGAAAGTATTGATTCTGATGACCCGAGATCATATAAAGAAGCAGTTGAGAGTAGAGAAGCATCAGAATGGCTGGTTGCAATGAATGAAGAGATGCAATCTCTTGAGAAGAACGAAACATGGGATTTTGTACCGTTACCAAAGGGAGTGAAACCGATAGGATGCAAATGGGTCTTCAAGAAGAAAGAAGGTATTCCTGGAGTTGAACCAGCAAGGTTCAAAGCACGACTCGTGGCCAAGGGTTTTTCACAAAAGGAGGGAATTGATTATCATGAAGTTTTCTCTCCTGTTGTGAAGCATAAAACCATTCGTGTCCTTTTATCCATGGTAAGTGTTTTTGACTTGGAGTTGGAACAACTGGATGTGAAAACTGCTTTCTTACATGGAAATTTAGAGGAGCAGATCTATATGTCACAGCTAGAAGGATTTCTTGATTATGAGAAGAAAGATCATGTATGTTTGCTGAAAAAGTCCTTATATGGTTTGAAACAGTCTCCTAGACAGTGGTACAAGAAATTTGATGCATTCATGACTTCCCATTGTTTTCTGCGTAATCAGTTTGATAACTGTGTCTACTCTAAGAAACTTGCAGATGATTCTTATATTTATTTATTGCTATATGTTGATGATATGTTAATTGCTGCAAAGAACAAGGTTGAAATTGATAGTTTGAAAGCCTTGTTGAGTAGTGAGTTTGAGATGAAGGATTTAGGTGCAGCCAAAAAGTATTGGGCATGAAGATTTGGAGAGATAGAAGTGCAGGTTTACTGTATGTATCTCAACAGAAATACATAGAAAAATTATTGCAGTCTTTCCAAATGAATAATTCTAAGCCGGTTAGTACTCCGTTGGCAGCACATTTTAAACTTGATGCTAGTACAATACCTACTACATCTGAGGAAAAAGGGTACATGAGTTCAGTGCCCTACTGTAATGCTGTTGGAAGCTTGATGTATGCAATGGTGTGTACTAGGCCTGATCTGGCTCATGCAGTCAGTGTGGTAAGCAGGTTTATGAGTAATCCAGCTGGGAGAGCTCACTGGAATGCAGTTAAATGGATTATACGGTATCTGAAAGGGACGAGTAACATTTGCTTGGTTTATGGTGCTGATAAATCTGATAGTGGCTTGGTTGGCTATACAGATTCAGAATATGCTGGAGACTTTTTGAGGAGGAGATCCTTAACATGCTATGTCTTGACTCTGAATGGATGTGCTGTTAGTTGGAAGGCGACACTTCAATCTACAATTGCCTTGTTTACCACTGAAGTAGAATACATGTCATTGGTAGAAGGAGTTAAGGAAGGTATGTGGTTACATGGTTTGATTGATAGTCTGGGCTTAAATATTCAGAGACCTATCATTTATTGTGATAGTCAGAGTGCATTAAGTTTGGCCAAGAATCCAGTCTACCATGAGAGGTCGAAGCATATTGATATCAGATTGAATTTTATTCGAGATGTGATAGAAGACAAGAAATTATCCATCGAGAAGATAGCCACAACAGATAATCCAACAGATATGTTGACAAAGGCTCTACCTTCAGAGAAGTTCAAGCATAGCTTGGACTTGGTGAATGTTCGCATTCCATGAAGCCCTACAGGGCTTGAATGACAGAGATGAATTTGTACTTAGTTCTGGTAATTTGAGAGAATTCAAGTCAAGGAGGGAAATTGTTGGGTTTAACTTGAATTTTGTGGGTGACCCGGTTTGTAACCTGACCCACGACCCATGACCCATGACCCATAACCCATTATTTCCTCTATATATATGTTTGTAATGGAATTCATTAGTAGAAGGGGTTGATGTAATTTCTCTCTGTATAGCCTCTATCAGAAATAATACAGATATTCTCTCTGTCCGTGGACGTAGGTCGCATTGACCGAACCACGTAATTTCTTTGTGTGTTCTTCTCTATCCTTCTCCTTGATTTATTGCCTTTCAGTAACCTAACAATTACTGTTAGTTTGATTAATAAAAAATATTGACTTATAAAATGTCATGTCAAATTATTACTTGTATCAATTATTTATTAATCATACATATAAAACTCCTAGTCAAGGGGCGATTTACCATGTGAATAGCAAACTGTCAAAGTGAAAGCTCAAGTCTTGGTCTTTTTACAGAGCAGGCATATCGCTGACGGTGTGGTTGTGGCCACCTTTTTCCTCCACGTTACCATCTTGACTTTCATAGTGGCATGTCATCTTGAAGCTTGTCATTTTATCCTCCACTTACTCATTAACAACAGCATCCACTGAATCAAGATCAAGTCGTTCAAGCTTCACCCACTCATCAAGCCTCCAATCCAACTCATTATAATGGACGAAATACTCGTAATCATTGAAGCCTCCAGTATTCAATTAGCGGCGCTCAATGACTTTCACAGGGTGAAAACTTTTCGTCCCTCCAATGGCAGATGACTCGACTGGTAATGTAACATCCCCAGATTTTAAAATAATGTGAGGAACCCTTAATTTAATAAAGAAAAAAATTCCGAGGAATCAAAGCTGTAGATATATTGGATATTTCTTTGTAAAATAAAATAATCTCTGAGG